>OY856410.1:175771906-176971906 GCA_963693085.1 Alisma plantago-aquatica
ATGAACAAGTAAACCCTAATTCTGAGTTATGCTTTTAAGCATGAAACTTTATGATGAGGTATGAGATAAGGAATCACTATTCCTAATCAATTAAGATGATGAATAACTCTAATTGGATTGAATGAGAATCCTAACCCTAGAAACCAGCTGTGGTAATATGACACGGTCGTGGTGAATCCTTTGTTGCATGACCGTGCAATGAAGCACGGCCGTGGTGTCCTATATATATATATATATATATATATATATATATATATATATATATATATATTTGAAAAGGAATTTGTATTGTCCTGAGATAGTTACAATGTGAATGTTATCAGTAAATGTTAACCATGCAGGTTTTCATAAAGAGGTGATCATATCCAGGTAAGGATTATGATGTCTTGTGTATTGAAAATACTTTACATGCTTCAAGTATAATGATATGCTATGTTACCTGGTGAGTGGTAACATATGATCTTGATAGGCTGAATAAGCCATGAAAAATATATGCATTGTTATAATCAATAGTCATATTATTAAGATGACCAAATGATATGAGATGTTACTTGGTAACAAGTATTATGATGATTCAAGGGTTTGAACACCCATATTCCTGAATCATAATGATGTGATGGTTAGGGATTTATATCCCAATGTTTAAAGTATGTGATGTGAACTTGATATAAATAGTACTCCTCCTTTATAGCATTTGTTTTATTGGTTTATGTTTGAAAACATGCTTGATGCTAAAGAATGCAGTAATGTACTTAACTAATCAAGTATAACGATATCATGTAGAGCCTTGACCATAGATCCATCAGTGTCAATGATGGTGAAACATGTTTTCCTATGGGAACTCCTGGAGCACATACTTTTGAGTATGTGGGGGTTATGGATGCGAATAACCTTACGTCCTAATGTTGGATTTGATAGAAGATGTATCATTAATCTCTCAATCCTTCATTATGTGTTTATGTCGGGAAGATGTATCACTAATCTCCCGATGATGTTTTTAATTCCGCATCAATGAGAGATAAACAAGAAATCCCTCGATGGTGAAGAGAGTATAGAACGCCACTGTAGTTCTAAATAGTGAAGTTGCCAGAATACCCTGGAAAGCTATTATAGCAGAGACATGAGATGTCCTACATGATGATCCTCAAACTGACTGAGGTCATAGGAATCCGGCTCTCCTGATGACCTAGTTATGGTACCGATTGCGATCTAATGATGGTCGGTTGGAGTATGAGAGGTGTAACTCATCTCCTCAGGGCATAAATATGTTTGTAAAATGTAATCAGCCGCATAACATATTGCTTAGGTTGAACTACGAGAAACAATGCTTGATGATACATTGTTTATAGTGCTCTAGTTAAGTAACTAGTATACATGTTCTTCATATTTCTTATTGTTATATGTCTTTCCTTTCAATTAAGTTATAATTGAAATGATTACTTATAAGGATGCTGCTTCACATAGTATATACAATGTTACCTGCTGTTGAATGTTTATATTTCTTCTGCCTTATGATATTTCTTTAATGCAATGACCAAGCTTCTGGCGGAGAGTTATAACTCTCGCTGGGACAATTATTCAATTGTCTCACCCCCGTGGGATTCAACTTTTTAGGTAGACGTTGAGGACGTAGGAATCCATCAGTGGGTGATCAGCAACAACAACAATCTCTAGGACAGCAGTGATCCTCAGGTGGAGACACTGACTGTCAAGTTGTGTAGATAGTATGTCCTTTGTCGTCTCTGTACTCTCAGGTCCTAGGAGTATATCTGAGATTTTGGCATGATGCCTCGAGATTTTGTATCTTTCCTTGTACAGTTAACAAGGTGGTTGATTTTGTAATTCTCGAGATGTGTCTGTTACAGAGATGTAATAATGAAACATGATGTAAACAACTTATCATGTTCCTTTATGAAAGAGTCTTATCGTTTGATGGTCTCTTTACAAAAAGTTTTAATTTTTAGTGATTTTTGATAATTCCGCTGTTAATCGCTTCCGCATTCGTTGATCTTGTTTTCATTATTCAGTCATCTCAGGTTGAGTCTTTTTCCTAGAAACTAAAATCCAGATGGTATGCCCTACCTAATCAAGTGTGGCTACCCTCATGGCACTTTTCTTCTTTGGGATAAGGTGTTAGGGGAGTTTAAGGTTAATGTGCATATATAGGCTTAAATGGTACATCACCATTGAGGACTTTCTATCTTCTGAGGCACATCAACTATCTATAGTTGAAGACCTCGACCTACATGAACCTCCCCCTCCCCCTCCCAACCCTGAAACAGCTCCATGACCCAGTTTTGTCAGACCTTTAACATTAAACTAGGCTCTTATTGGGAGGCAACCCAATCATTTAAATTTTTTCAATTTTCTTCTATCATTATTTTAGCTAAGTTTTGGTATTTCACTTTAAGATTTGACTTACAAAAAAAATACACTACCTGCCACTCAAATGGACAAAGGTAACACTTTTCACCCAGCCAGACAATAGTCTGGTTATGGTGATACAATTGTCTTGGCCTTTAAGACGACCATTCCTACAACAACATATGTTAGAATTTCGAATATGCAAGGGTGCCATTACCCTGCCAAACGACCGTTTGGCTTGAACAAGACAGTCGTCTTAATCCCAGAAGGCACATTTATGAGAAGTTCAATTTTTGAGGCCATTCATGACTTTTGCAAAATTTGAAATACCCCTTTGACCACCGGAAATGCCAAACAGCCATTTGGTGTCTCCCAGGCAGAGGTCTCGCTTCTCCATTTGGCCTATAAAATGAGCAACTTTGGGGAGGCATATCCATGCCCCAAGCTTTTTGCCTCACTGATTCAACCCTATTTTAGGGCTTCATCTTGTGTCATAGTGCATTTCAATCACATCTATACCTATTAGATTACATGTTATTTCCCTCAATATGCATATTTGTGTAAAATGCACTTATTAACATTATTTGCATGTTTTTTAGGCATTTTGACCACGCTTGATGGAAGAGAGAGAGGAGTGATCCTAGGGTTTCTCTACCCTTGGAGAGACCCAAAGTGAAGTCTGATGCTCCCTCAACCTACCCCTAGTGGACAAAGATCCATTGAAGAAAAGATGTCCAAGAAAATCCAAAGATCCATTGAAGTAAAGATGTCCAAGAAAATCCAAAGAATCAAGTCAAAGTGTTGATCCAGAGACTAGTATGGTCATGGTACCACAGAACGACCATGCTAGGACACTTGCGAAATCAACATGTTCAATGCTCAATTTGTGCAGAAATCCCCACATGGACCACAGAACGGTCGTGGTGCACTAACTCCAGAATGGCCGTGCAACTCAGTACGACCATGGTACCTATAGAGAGAATGGTCGTGGAGTCGAGAACACACAACTAAATTCGAGCCTCCATGGTCATGGTACCGACCACGTCCGTGCTACCCTTACACCACCACGTTCGTGCCATTTTCAGTACAAAACTAACATTTCCCCTATGATTTTTCACCATTTCTCACTTCTGTCATTCCCATCCACCACGACCGTTCTCACCCCTCCCCACCACAGTCGTGGTGCCACCATGGCCGTGCTACCTACAAAAACTTGGCTACTTTTGCACTATTTTTCCCATACTACCCCTACTTGACCTAGCGCTTCCCCACACCTATACCTAGGTGGCAACTCCAACACTAGGTTAGATACCTTCCACCACCTCTTAGCTCCCCATTTTCCCCCCTTAGCCATTCTACTCCATTTCCACCTTCATTTCACTCCATTTCACCATTTCCTCATTTCCACCCATTTCCACCTTCATCCCATGCCATTGCACCTTAGAAGAGAGAGGAGGATGCCCTAAAGCAGTTGAAGTGGAGGATTTCTTCATCTATACCAAGATCCATGGCTTCTTCTACCTCTTTCTCCCTTCTTTTTGTACTTTGCATTGTTATGAGTAGCTAGGCCCCTTAGGTGGGTTATTTGGAGTGTAAAATGCTACTTTGATACCATGTTGGGGGAAAATGATATGTAAAATTTGTAATTCCATTTGCTAATGATTATGTTCTATTTCTATCTCACTCTCCATAAATTGCTTGTTGGTTTGTTCTTGAAATCACTTAGTAATTTAGGGAAATTGATTATATAAGTGAATTTTGAGATTTTCTCCTAGGTCCAATTCTTGGAACCCTAGCTAGCTACCCCTCCTCCTACATCCTAATCAATCTTCCTAACCCTAGTTGAGAGATTTAAGTATCTAGTTTAGATAAAATTGGTATGTTTAGCATGGAGCTTTCTCAAGGTTAGAATGTGGGTGAAGGGAGGCCTAAAACCTCACTTCCACCCCCTTTACTAATCTCAGCCCCTAATTATCCTAAGATCAACTAGCCTAGAAACCTAGGCTTGTTTAGACTCTAATTGAATTACACCTAAGCCCTAACCCAATTGAGCCTTGCAAGGGTAGTAGGGAGTGTTAGGGACTAGTTCCCCTACACACAACCTAACATATCCATGGCTAGTTAGTATCTTAGGATAATTCAATAGACTCTAACTTGTTGTTCGGTTGGACAATCTAAATAGAATTATAATGTTCATATGTCACCCCCCAACTTAAGTGATAAGTGCATCCCATAAATAGCACAAATCTCCCTTAATTGCTTTAAAACCCTAGTTTCCATCTTCCTTAGCTAGTGTTAGGTTAATTAGCTCTTTTCTTTCTTAGATAGCTTCTTGCCTTGTTCTTGATTTGTTCTTACTAGATTAGCTCTTTAATTGCTCTCTTGCTCTTCTTGCATGCCTTTGTGTAAATTGCCTTTTCATACCTATCTTAGTCTTTTCCTACTTAGTTAGTCTTAGTCTAGTTTAGGGTTAACTTAGATTTCATTCTCACCTTTAATTACTTTCGTACTCACCTTAGTTTAACAAACACATCACCTTTAAACCCTTGACCATAGTCTCCGCAGTAGGAAACTAGCAAAAACTAACCCAGCTCTAGTGCCCCCTTTTCTCCCTATAGATCAACCCTATACTTACCTCCCTCCTATAATATGATATGACCTCATGCACCTGTAGGTGTAGTGTTTTAGTTTGTGCGAGTGTATTGAGTGTAGGTCATTATAAATTCAAAAGTGAATCTACACTACTACAGAAATGGCTTATAAAGTCACTTTTCAAGGTGTCGGTTGTATACATAAACGGACACCTAAACTCTACAGTGTCAGTTTATAACATAAACCGACATACAATCTGTGAAGGTCGACCAGACACGGGTACCGCTTTTATTAAGTGTTGGTTAATTAATAAAATACCGACACCTAAAATCAACCGCCAAAATCAAAATTCCAGTGAAAAAATTACCTCCAAAATTTGACATATGTCGTCGGTTCATAAATAAATAACCGATGACTAAAGGGTATTCGCGAGACAGGAATAGGTGTCGGTTGACCTTTAGTTAAAAACCAACGACTATAATATAGTATAGGTGCCGATTTTTGGAATAGAACCGACACAGTTGGTTTATTTGTCAATTTATTAGAATAATCGACGCTTATTGTCAACTTAATAGCTCACCAGCGTGAGCTTCTCTTCCCCTTTCCCAGTTTCATTCCCGATTTCAGTTAGGTCCGGTGATTTCTTGCTCGCCCCCACCGGTCGTTGCTCCTCCGCCGCCGCTCCGTGCTCCTGATCCTGCCCTCGCCGCTGCTCCGTGCTCACCGGCGGCCGTGCTCCTACTCCTGCCCTCTGTGCTCACCGGTGGCCGTCCGTGCTCCTGCTCCGTGCCCTCGCCGCTGCTCCGTGCCCTCGCCGCCGCTGCTCCGTGTCCTCGCCGGTGCTTCTCCTCTCTTTTCCGCTGCCTCCGCCGGTGGTTGCTGTGCTCCGACCGCTGCTCTCCTCTGCCCTCAAGGTATGCCCACCCGCCCTGCCTTCTTCCTTCTTCCTCTGCTCCGGCGGCTGCTTGGGCGGTGCCAAGGCACGCCCAAGCAGCTGCTGGGCATTTTTTTTTAAAGTTATTTACTTATTTGTGTTTAGGGTTTAGGTACTGATTTTGTGCTTCTACTGAGTTGAATCCTCTATTGTCTATACAATACATGTAATTTTGATCAAGTGATGATATGTAAATGTAGAAATAAGTTGGTAAGGTATCAATGATAAGTTTGCTGTAATGTGATGCAAAATAGTTATTGTATCATGCATATCTTAATACTTTTTTGTTTTATAGTTGTATAGGGTGTTTTATGTGTGACAAGTCTATTGTTTTATATATAGTTGTGCATACCTGCGAGTTATCAGGAACACCTAAATGAATATCTAGTTGTGTATTTTCCTAGTATCGTGAAAGATTTTCAATCGTGTGTATCACATGGGATTCTTATCTCAACACAATGGACTGTAATATATGCATCTAATGCCTTAAATGGAAGACTCGAATGTTATAAAATCCCATCAAAGTAGGTAGAAACAACTTATATATATTCAAATCTTAATAATTCCATGAAGTGCACATTATCTTACTCAGGAAAAGTATGTGTATAATGTAGGATTAGTTCCATATAATGGTTCTATTTTAGTAAGCACCTAGAAACCCGTCCAAGATTTACTCATTAGGAGTAAATCTTGGATAGTCCCCGGTTTGGGACTGTTCTTGAACACCTAATCTCACTTAGGATGTAAGTGTATAATGTGTATTGGGTTTTCGAGAAAATTTCGGTAGCATTTCCTCGTTTGTTCTCTAAGTACATATGTAGACTTCTTTTCAAGCTATCATGTCTACCACAATAAAGTTGGTTATGACAAGCAATAAAAGGTTAACTGATGTTATACAACTTTTTCTGAAAATATATAACATCGTTATATGTACTTACACTTTGTTAATACTAATATTATGCAGTCTTTGTCCACCCATAATAGTCACTATGAACTGTGCCTCTATGTCAATGTTAACGTTCCCTATTGAAGAACAATTGACATCATCCTAGATGATCGTTCCTTAAACCAATTGGTCATACCCGAACATTGGCGTTTTCTAAAAGGAAGACACTACATGCCTGGTAAAGTGACCCTAACTTTTGGCAATTATTCACATGTTATCGAGGTTGAGTATGATTTGGCAGGAAATCTTGTATCAAAATCCGGTTGGCGTGATTGGATTGGAGAGATGCATGTGGTCGGTTGCAAAAGGCTTTTTCTCCGTCTAGTTGGCCATAATTCCATCAAAGTTTGGATAACCAATAGCAACTGTGAGACCCCCGATCATCTACTGCGGTATGAGCGCACGTCGTCGCATATCAGCATGGACGAATCTGAATCTGAGGCCCCTGTCAGTTCAGATTCGTCTAAATACAGTGAGGAGCTTCGTGACACAGCTTCATCATCAAAAAGACCACGGTAAGTCCAATTAACAAATATAATTGTCAACACAAAAAAATTTGTGTTTACCCTTTTTGTTTGAAAGCAATCAATACTCATAGCTGCTTTCTATTCTGAACTTCAAGAGAAGATCGCCACAATGATAAGTCCTCGAAGTTACTGATGCGGGACCATGTTGGTGTAGTATTTAGTTGTCTATCTATCTAGACTTGTCTGTATTAATAGTTTTTTTTAATTATGCGTATGTTTAGGGGTACACCAACCCCTTTGTTTAGTTACTGTTTAGGGGTACACCCCTGTGTGTGGATGTAAAAAGAGATTAATGAATGGAACTGAAAGTTGCTACATGAATGCTTATAACTGAAGTGTGTGTTCCCATGAATGTTCCCATTCTTGCTGAGAATCCTAATCACCCTTCTTGGTGAGAATCCTAATCACCCTTATTGCTTAATGATGAACTGTAAAGACATCAATAATCACCCTAACTTGAAGAACTAGGATTTTAGGCATAAGAATGACAACACATTATTTGTTGGCCTAGAAACACGTCCATGATTTACTCATTAGGAGTAAATCTTGGATAGTCCCCGGTTTGGGACTGTTCTTGAACACCTAATCTCGCTTAGGATGTAAGTGTATAATGTGTATTGGGTTTTCAAGAAAATTTCGGCAGCATTTCCCTGTTTGTTCTCTAAGTACATATGTACTTGGAGAACAGCAGGGAAATGCTGCCAAAATTTTCTTGAAAACCCAATACACATTATACACTTACTAGTGAGATTAGGTGTTCAAGAATGGATAGGTGGTGCACATTTATTATATATAATAATGACATCACATGTATTTGTTAACCCTAGACCCTAATCTTGTCCTAATATATACTTGTTTTATCTTTGATCATAGAATGGATAGATCATGGATGTCCATTCGCAATCGTTGCACCCCAGAGTTTATTTCTGGTCTTGACCAGTTCATTAGATTTGCCGAGGAACATAGGAAACAACCTGGAGATAGGTTCTACTGTCCATGTAGGCATTGCGGTAACAACTTGAAAGTCAACACTGGTGACGAAATCAAAACTCATGTCATGTGCAACGGGATTATACAAGGCTATACAGAATGGCACTGGCATGGAGAGATTTCAAACCTGAAACCAGTGGATGTCGATAGCAGTGCTTGTGTGGAAGAAGAAATTGCCTACAATGATGTAGATGTGAATGAACCAGTTCCAGTAGACATCGTTGATGCGATGCTGGATAGTTGTGGGGTAGAGCACACCGATCCACCTCCCATTTTTAGAAACATTATGCATGATGCTGAGATGTCGTTATACACAAGTTGTACTAAGTTTACGAAGCTTAACGCTGTGTTGAGATTGTATAAGTTGAAAGCGAACAATAGATGGAGCGACAAAAGCTTCACGTCATTGTTGTCTTTGTTGAAAGAAATGCTTCCTGAAGGAAACGAGTTGCCAATCTCAACATACCAGGTAAAGAAATTGTTGTGCCCAATGGGAATGGATGCCAAGAAGATACACGCATGCCCGAATGATTGTGTATTATTTCAAAAGGACTATGCGGATTTGAAAGATTGTCCAAAATGTGGTGCGTAACGGTATAAATTGACAACTTCGGGGGAGTCCAAAACTGGTTCTCCTGCCAAGGTGATGTGGTATCTACCTATAATATCACAGTTTCAACGCTTGTTTGCCAATCCGATAGATGCGAAGAATTTGAGGTGGCATGCAGATGTTAAAAAAAATAATGATGGGATCCTACGACATGCGTCTGATTCCCCACAGTGGAAGAAGATTGATGTATTGTACCCTGAATTTGGTGAAGAAGTCAGGAATCTAAGACTTGGGCTTTGTACAGATGGGATGAATCCGTACGGGACATTGAGAAGCCAACATAGCACTTGGCCAGTCATGCTTGTTATATACAATCTTCCTCCCTGGCTGTGTATGAAAAATAAGTACGTAATGCTGTCGTTGTTGATATCGGGCCCTAAACAACCTGGAAATGACATCGATGTTTATCTTGAACCTCTGATTGATGACTTAAAGAAACTCTGGGGTGAAGGTGTGATGACCTATGATGCTTCACGAAGAGAGACATTTTGTTTGCATGCTATGTTGTTTTGCACTATTAATGACTTTCCAGCATATGGGAATTTGTCTGGATATAGTGTCAAAGGAGCTAAAGCGTGTCCTATATGTGAAGAGAAAACTGATTCAACAAGACTAAAACATGGCGGTAAGAATGTATATCTCGGTCATCGAAGGTTTCTTCCAAAATTCCATCCGTATCGTAGGAAGCGCAAAGCATTCAATGGATTGAATGAGGAACGCAGTGCACCTAAACCTATACCAGGGGAGGTTGTTTATGAAAGAGTAAAAGACGTTGTCAATGAATTTGGTAAGAGATCACAATGTACTACATGGAGTGCCAATTCTTCATTCAAGAAGAAGTCAATATTTTGGGATCTTCCTTATTGGAGTTCTTTGACAGTCAGACATTGTATCGATGTAATGCACGTTGAGAAAAATGTCTGTGATAGCATCATTGGTACTCTGTTAAATATACCAGGTCAGACTAAAGATGGGATAAAATCCAGACTGGACCTACGTGAAATGGGAATAAGGTCAGAATTAACAGAATTACATGAAATGGGTAATAAAAGAACATACTTACCTCCCGCTTGTTACACGTTGTCTAGAAAGGAGAAGAAAGCTTTTTGTGAATGCTTGGTAAATGTTAAGGTGCCACATGGTTACTCATCCAACATCCGTAGATTGGTATCAATGAAAGATCTAAAGTTGATAGGTCTTAAATCTCATGATTGCCACACTCTAATGCAACAAATATTGCCCGTGGCAATTCGATCTATATTTCCGAAGCATGTAAGGTTTGCAATCACCAGACTTTGTTTCTTTTTCAACAGTCTCTGTAGCAAAGTTATTGACCCTGAGACTCTCGATAATTTGCAAAGAGAAGTGGTTGTTACCCTATGTCAGCTTGAGATGTATTTCCCTCCTTCGTTCTTTGATATCATGGTACATCTTGTTGTCCACTTGACTAGGGAAGTGAAAATCTTGGGACTAGTTTTCTTGCATTGGATGTATCCCTTTGAACGATACATGAGCGTTTTTAAAGGTGATGTTCGAAACCGTTATCGGCCTGAAGGGAGTATTATTGAAGGTTATGTGGCGAGAGAGGTTATGGATTTCTACAATGACTTTCTCAGTGGTAATGACACTCCTGATAATGACAAGAATATTGACGAGCTATTTGGCAAAGGAATTTGGGGATCACGTGTGAAAGTAATCAGCCATGAGCAGTTGGAACAAGGTCATTTGTATATTTTACACAACATGGATGAAGTGAACGTTTATATCGAGGAACATACCAATTTCATCAAAAGACAATATCCTCGAGCCAATACAATGTGGCTTGCTAGAGAGCATAACAAGACTTTTATTAAGTGGTTTGAAGATAAAGTCTTACATCAACTATCTCAAACACCATATGATATTACTGAAACTATCAAATGCCTCGCCTTTAAACCAAAGTTGACTGTTATGTCTTATGAAGGGTATGACATTAATGGATTCACATATTACACAAAGCGCCAAGATGATAAGAGTGTCGTCCAAAACAGTGGGGTCACCCTTCAAGCATCGACTATGTTTTTTGCAAGTGCAAAGGATAAGATTCCACGTGAAGCTAAAATGTCATATTACGGTGTCATTGAAGAGATTTGGGAATTTGACTACATAGATTTCAGAATTCCGCTCTTCAAATGTAATTGGGTTGATAACACCAAAGGAGTTATAGTGGATGAATTGGGTTTCACTTTAGTGAACTTTGAAAAGATTAGTGAGAAGGCTGAACCATTCATATTGGCATCACAGGAGAAACAAGTATTTTATATCGATGATCCTGCAAATGATAAATGGTCAATTGTTCTTCATGGTTAAAGACAGTTCATTGAAGATCCTATCGATGAAGAAGAGTATTATGATAAATATGATGACTCCAGTCCATTCTCATTTGGGTTGCCAACTCCACAAAATATTGAAGCTAATGATGACTTATATGTGCGCGGAGATCACAATGAAGGATTGTTAATTGATAAAAGATCACAATTTTAGAGGCATGCATGTTTATATTTTTTTATTGAAGCTAAATGTTTACTTTTTTAATATCAATATCATTTTCTGATTTTATGTTTCATTATCTTCTAGTTAATACAAATGCTAAACATTGTGGGAGGGTGCTAAAGAACTATAGGACCAATCTCACCCGAGATTACATACGCGATGCTGAGAATAGGTTCTTGATTGATTCCAATTCTAGGCATTGATCAGTATTTCACTAACTCTACACTAATAATTTTTGTTTGTATTCTCTTTGAAAAATAAATATAGGAAGAAGGAAGCCACACAGTAATGGAACTACTTGGACCCCAAAGACTGGGAGGAGTTTGTTACCCAAAGAAAAACAGATGAATTCAAGGTATTAAGCGTCACTCCCAATTTAATTAATATACGTTTTTATGTATTCACCTATTCAAGATTAACCTTTATTGTTACTAACCAAATCAATGTGCTAACTAACTAGGCTATCAGTGATGCTCAACGACAACTACATGTTACGACCACACAATGGGTCCAAGAGGATATGCAGGCGTTCGCCAAAGGTTATATAGATATATAGGCAGCAAGCCATGAAACAGCAAAAGAAGCCCCAATGAAGAGAAGCAGGATACAGATACAATACATAAAGTGCAGCACACACAAGTGCTTCAGATTCATATAACAACATGACAGACTAACACATATATAGTGCATAACAACAGCAGCTCCGAATTTACATACAACACTAGCTTAGTACATATATAGTGGGACTAAGGTGACGATCCCACCTGCTAAAACAGGTTACCGACAACTACATGTTATGACTGGGAGGTCGTGATTCAACAACCATATGCATTAGCAGGTGGATATGTTTGTCCTCCTACTAATGAATACGGTTGCTGAATCACAACCTCCCAGTCATAACATGTAGTTGTCGGTAACCTGTTTTAGCAGGTGGGATCGTCACCTTAGTCCCACTATATATGTACTAAGCTAGTGTTGTATGTAAATTCGACGCTGCTATTGTTATGTACTATATATGTGTTAGTCTGTCATGTTGTATGGACATCGATTGTATTGCTTAGGTATTATATAGTCTCATTAGATAATATGAAATATATCAATCTTATTTATAGCTCATTAATTATATATATACATCATTCTCTTTACAGGTGTTTAAAGCTGACCCCACTATAGGAACGGACTTACCAGATGTACATGCTCCCTATACGATGGGAGAATTAAATGAAGTAACAGAAGAATGGGCAACAGCCATACAAATAGTGGGGGTTTTAAAATATAATTGGGATGTTGATAGCGAATAATGACTAAAGAATGATATTTTGTAAATGAATTTCTGAATTATAATATATGTGTGAATGTTTCTACATGTCTAGATGTTTCTACACGTGTCTGAGTGAAAATAAATGAAAGTGTTGGTTGCTATATGAATGTTTCTACATGTGTGAATGTGAATGAATGGAACTACATATTGCTAGCTACATGAATGTTTCTAAATGTGTGAAAATAAAATGGAACTACAGGTTGCATTACTAAATGCATGTGTGAATATTTTTGTTGTTAAATTTGCAGGTTTGTGGCCTGTTGTTGGCTGATATCAATGGATGTCCTAAAACCTGCAGTTAACTGCAGGTTTCTCATCCTGCGACCAGCCACATCATGTATGCAGATTGATAGAAAAAAAAAACAATAGGCGTCGGCTATTTGTATAACACCGACACACAAAGTTATAGTGTCGGTTTTATATAAATAACTAACGCCTGTTTCCTGTGGCGCGAAGGTATATGGCGTCAGTTTATTATCTAATAACCAACGCTGATAGTGGGCAAGATGGCGCCCTTTCTGTGGCGCGAAGGTATATGGTGCCAGTTTCTTATCTAATAACCGACGCCTATACATTCGCGCCACTGGAAACAGGCACGATTTTGGTGGCGCGCGAAGAGTTTGGGCGTCGGTTTTGGAACCGACGCGTAATGGGTGAGCTTTTAGTGTCGCCCACATAGGTGTCGCTTAGAAACCGACACTAAAGGCCTTAAATAACCGACACTAAAGGTAGGTTCTGTATTAGTGCTACCCATGTTCTCCCGTCCGCGGAGTTGCATCCATTCAAATCTCAATTGAGTGGTGTGTAACCCCATTGGTGGGGGAACACCAAGCTTTCTGGTGTCATTGCCAGGGAGAAAGGCACTCATCCTAGCTAGTTAGTTTTTCTTTGACTTTTCCTACTGCCCTTATAATTGTTATTATTTATTCTGTATTCTTTGCATTATTTGTGTATATTGGTTTGCTAACTTGCCCTCTTTTGTTTGGTTGTGCTTTTTGCATGTGGAAAGCCACTCAGGAGAAGACAAGATGGAAGGCCAAAATGCACCCACAAGCCACTTCAAGACTACTTCATGCCTACTAACTATAAATTGTCAATTGCTAACAGGGTTGATCAAATGTCAGGGGGCAATTCTCAATCCCTCCAGGTCTTCTTGGGCTCCATCCCACCTTCTACGGCTTGGATAGTGAGAACCCCTACGAGCACTTGGACTCCTTTCTTGAAGTATGCTCCACCTTCAAGATGACGATGACTAGTTATGATATAATCTGTTTGACCTTGTTCTCATTCTCTCTCAAAGATAGAGCCAAATACTGGTATGATTCTAGAAGGGACATCATGAGTTGGGAAGCAATGAAGAATGCCTTCCTAAGGCAATTCTACTCTATAGCAAGGTTAACACAAATGCGGCGTGCCGTGACAAGTTTTAGTCAAATGGGCAATGAGCAGTTCCACCATGCATGTGAGAGATTTAAGAAGATATTAAGAGAGTACCTGCACCATGAGATCCCATTGTGGCATCTAGTTCAATCATTCTACTCTAGTTTATCTCTAAAGGACCAAGATACAGTAGACTCTTGGTGTGGAGGAGTTTTCATGGCTAGGCCACCTAAGGAGATATGGTCTTTGTTTGAGTAGCTGACTGAAGGATCAAGAATTCGAGCTTCTAGCATGATGAATGACAGAGGCTATGCCTTTGGTGTGACACCTACTTTTAAAGACTCAAGCCCACAAGTGATGAAGATTATTGGTGTTACAACCCCAATTTTTTGGGTTCCTTTGGTGAGGAATGTAATTTCTCACATTAAATATATTGGAAAAAATAATGAAATAATTTGTTTTGAATAAATGGATTTTGTTTACAATAGCCTTGATGATTGTGTTGTGGGCTTTACTGGCTATTGGGCCCAATAACAAGGAAATTCAATTAGTAAATGAATAATTGATGTTTTTGAGAAAAAGAAAAAGGTGGAAACCTCTAGAAGCCAAATCCAAGAGGGATTTCGTGCCTCTTGGGTTCCTTGGGTTCCAAGGAGTCCAAAGTTGCATAGAGAGTGCAATAACAAAAGAAAAGATCAATTAAGTATTTTTTCATTAAGAAAGAAATTGAAGATAATGATAAAATATTGGAAATAGGTGGAAAAAGGTATAATTGGGTTATCCTTGGTGGAGATTTGTATCCCAAGGATTCCTAATGATAAAAGGAATACCAATGAGGAAAATAAAAGAGGAATAAAGAAGAAATCCTCAAAAGAGCTATTTTAATGAGAAATAAATGAGATAATGAGAAATAATGAATAATAATGCATTTAGATGCATCTAGAGGGATAATGAGTATCCAATAAAAAGGATTTGTAAATAATAGAGTGCCTTGGGATATGAGTAGTCCCAAATGAAGAAAGAGGAAAGAGAAAATACCAACAAAGTCAAAATAAGAGAATAATGTGATGTTAATGAATGAATTTCATGGTATTATTAAGAGGGTGATATTTTCTACTAAAGAAAACTATAATTTCGTGCTTATGGGTAAAAGTCAAGCATAAAAGAGACTAAGAGAAAGGATTTTCGAAATCCTAGTTTTTAAAGAAAAAGGATTATCTAAAGAATAAGGAAGAGAGAGAAGGATTACTTCTCCTTAAAGGAAAATGAATCCTTTTGGAAAGGGACTCTTTGGAGTCATGTATAAGCAACCTATGGCTTCGTTTCCCACCCCTATATAAGGGGTAGAGACTTGGTTCAAAGGGAAGAGAGAACCCACATCTTCTACTTTCTTCTTCTTGTTTTTGCTCTTAAACCCTAGCCTTGAGAGTGGGTCTTTTCTTATAGCCCCAAGGAGCTGAGATAGGTCTCGATGGAGATGCGAGACTCCTACGACAGCCCCGGGAAGAATCTATTTCGTTCGCATGCTCTGTCTTCATGCAACCGATGTAGGAAGTATGCAAATGTGCAGCAGGTCGCGGGCCTGGAACACCTTGGAACGGACATCTCAGTCACGACCTAAGGGCTCCCTGCATGCACAGAGGCACGACGGAGCCAGGGTCAGAGTTCGTAGCATGAAACGGGTCGTGGGAAGGTGGGGAGAAGCTGCCCCATCGCAGCTAGGGTAGTGCAGCGCGGCTGTGCAAGGTTGAAGAAGGCTCGGGTGGCATTAGATAGTTCTGCCCCTTGGCATGCTAAATGACCAATCCTTAAGTCGAGGGCAAAGTCGACTTTCCGTTATGTTTCCAAATGGCAAGAGTTCTGCATGGTAAAGGAGGCAACATGGCACGCGCTCTCTAATTGGTCCAGAGTAAGTGAATTTCATTAAATTCATAACTTTTTAATAGTAGCTCGGTTGAGGACATATAATACATGAATTTTGCTCAGAAAAATGAGAGGAATCCATTAAAAATATGGTTGAAGCCTGATTCCTTTTACAATTCGAAAAGTAATGGAAGATATCAACTTTAATGTATTAATGTTTAAAGAACCCTATTTTGAGTTGAATAATATATTTATAAGGGTTTAATGGATGATTAGAGTTGGTATTAACCTGTTAATGATGAAAGGGCACATTAGGAACAAAAAGGACGAATTTTGCATGGAATTCGTTTAATTTAGAGTTTATGTGCATAAATAGGCTTTAATGGGCCTTGAAACCCTAATGTTGGTAATTAGGACTACTAATGGCTTTAATTACTCGATTTCATGTATAGAACTGAGTTTTCATGACTATAAGCTATTGTGAGCATTAAAGTTCCTAATTGTGGATAAATACCCTAAATGTAGCAATTAGGGTTTTCTCATGAATAAAAGGTAGAATTAATGATAAATAACGTTCACATGAGTATTAGAGCATAATGAACTACAAATTGATGATAAATGCGTATAATGATCTTGTCATAGATTAAAGGGATAAAAATAGTAGCTTTAATGAAAAAGAAGCTTAATTGATGATTAATGTGCCTGTGATATGAAAATAGGGTTATATGTTGTTAAGATAACCTTAATGTTGAAGAATAGACGAGATAATTAGGGTTTATGAGTAATGGCATAAAATTAGGGTTTAATATGGTAAAATATGAAGGGAAACCCTAATTGCAAAACGAAACCCTAAAATGGATATAGAAACCCTAGAAAGTGAATCCAAGTCAATAAAGTAGGTTCTTGATAAAGTGTGTAATAAATAGAGTACATATTCTTTTCAGGAATTATGTGATTGTTGAATTACTTGGATTGCATGCTTGGTTGGATTTGCTTAATGCTTCTGAAATCATCAAATCAGGTATGTGGTTACGCCTATGAATACCCCGAATTAGATTCATGTGGATTTTCGAGGTTTTATCGATGACTTGAATTAAACTGTTGGATGCATTTAATTCTTGCAATTTATAATGTGAATATGATTATCACCTAAGATATGTTCCTACTAGCTCAGATCCTAGTCCCCTCTGTAGCTTTATAGATTGACCTAGTAAATGGCTACCAATGGGGTAGGTCCATCAGGTCATTAAATGACTTAGTAAATGGCTACCAATGGGGTAGGACCATCAAGTCATCATGAGTCAGGGATTGGGCTACCTTTGGGTAGGGCCATGTGACTCCATAACCCTAGGAATTGGCTACCTATGTGGTAGGACCATGGGGGTAAGGATCTACCATATGATAGAGGTAGTATCCATGTCCACTGTAGGGATGGTACAGAGATAGGGGATAGGAAAGGATTGAGTAGTATTGCTTAAAACGTAATCTTGGATGTTAAATGATATTTGGTTGATTACATTGTTAACATAGTTGCACAATTATTGTTTCCCCCACATACCATTTTCTTGCTGACCGACGTTTTGTTTGTCGGTGTTTTAGGTACAAATGAAAAGAACAAACAGTAAAGTGGCATATGTGAAACTAAATGAGAAATAACATACACAGGATGATTAGTTAGATTAGTATCTTCATGGATAGAAGTTTAGAAATCCCAGCTTTTAAAAGGTAAGTAAAGTTTTTATTTTATACCAATTTTCAGTTTAGTAGTAGAATTTCATAATTATTATTGATTATTTGTCGAACCTTTGATCCGGGTTATTAGATAACAACTCTGATCTCTTAGTCTCCCTTAAGTGGGGGTTACCGGGAGACGGGGTCATTTCAATTGGTATCAGAGCATAGGTTCCACATCTAATTATTAATAATTATTAAATTTTACAAATCTTGTAGAACCCGAGGGAGTTATTAGAGGATTGTCCAAAAGATTGAGGTGTCTAGAAAAGGATCACGTCTGGGGGCTGGCAATATTTTCCTCTGCACCGCTAGTCGGAATACGAGGACTCTCGGATTGTGTGACTGCCTGGCCAAAGTCTTAGGGTATGAATCGAAATAAGATACCTTTAGGACTCTCTCATCTTGTTCATCCCTTCTCAACTCAAATTCTATTAAGGACCTTAAGGATTAGGGTTTTCTCTCTTTTCCTCACCCTCTTGAGGTATGGGTAAGGTTGATAAGGATTAAGGAATCCTCCACCAAATTAATAAAAAACATGTAAATAAGATGTCATGGACATAAGCTTAATAGAGTAAGCGTAAAAGAATAGATACATGCTTAGGTCGAATGACACGAGTTGTCATTGCCCTCGGGAGAGACCTGAGGCTAGACCTTCTTATCAGTAGGATGAGTAGAGGAGGTGAGTCTTGGAGGTAGAGATCTCCATTATAGGTAGAGACCTAGCACATCCTTTGAGGATGATGGTAACCCTAACCCTAAGTGAAGGTTAGAGGGAGAGATGACATGATGAGTTAGATGACATGGTTGTCTGGGTGTTTGGATGGACATGCCTTTGGATTGCCATACGAACCATGAGAAGTTGATGATCGAGTACCTTTGGCAACCCAACCCTGGGAACGGTCGTGCATGGTTGAGAGAAGGGTAGCTCCTTCATGGATAAGGTTAGATAAGAACCTATAGAAACCTTATGGGTTCTTGCAAGTAGGATATAGCTTGCACCTAGAGTACATCAGTAGTACGAGCAGTAAGTTAAAATTGAGGCTGGAAGGATAGGATGGATGGCTTATGAGATAAGCATAAGGGGCTATGGATAATCATGAGCAAACATAAGTGTGAGCATAGGCTTCACCCACGTAGAGGTATGCCTGTGAGCTTGATCCTTCATGGAGAGAGGACATCTGGTAGTAAGGTTGGTTGTAGAGTTATCTCTAGAGAGAGAAAGCAAGACTCAAGCAAGAAGGTTAGATAGAGTTGAGGGTGATGCAACCTAAGTGGATGGTTGCAGTTGCCTCATGCATGATCCTCGGAGGCGGATGGTATCTTGGTTGTCTTTAGAGGAACCAAACCCTAGAGAGAGGATGATGCTTCTGGTACCGATGTTATAAGTGAGTACCTGCTGGATGAGATAAAGAGTGCTTTAGACCTTGAGGAGGTTTAAGTAACCAGTTGTGAGGCCTTGTACCTTATTGGTTGTCCTTGAGGAGGACTCAACCCTGATGTGTTGCTCAACTAAAAGGAACATGGGATACATGACAAACCTCGGACATGTTCGATTTGTGGTTAAGAGGTTGAGCAGACAGTGGGACATCAGAAGAAAAAAAAAATGAACCTAGGGTTCCTAGACCTAAGAGGGGAAGTAGTGTACCTGATTCTCATGATGAGATTCGAGTCTCTATAATTTTGAGCATGGTACTCTTTCATGTATAGAGGAAAAGGAAACCCCCTTAAGTTGAAGGTATGTTTAAGGAACCCCTCATAGATAAGTTGATGACATGGGACTGTATGATCGTGATCCAATGTTGAGGATGAGAACAAGCGTGACCTAGCATGGTTTAGTAAGTGGTCTTCTTGTGCTTTGGTAGCTTGCCAGGGTTAAGCATGCTAGACCTAAGGATGTTTGTGACCTTTGTTATCAAGGTGTAGTTTCCTCCCATCTTGGGAGAGGGACCCTTTTGTAGGGTGCTTACCAGTGTCTGTGGTTTTGAGGAAACCTAAGGAGGTCTCATAGGATCTTGAGAAGCTAAGTGAAGAGTACATGGTATGAGAATGAACCTGCAGACCCATAGATAACCATCTCTACATGCATGTGAATGTGTTACCAAGAAGGTAATCAGTTTGGAGCCTGGCTAAGGTAAGCAGGTCGCCATGAACCCTGTGAAGGGATGAAAGTCAACCCATGAACGTAGAGAGAGAGATGAGAAAGGCTTGGTAAGGTTCTAAGTTGAACATGTACTATAATAGAATCCTAAGTATATCCTAGGGTCATGCAGGGATATGACCGATGGAAGAAGGAGTTGCCTAATTCCCTAGTTGCACATGACCATAGGGTCGGGAGGTAACAACTATCATTGTCCAAGGGCCACGGGTTAAGAGATTGATCACCTTCATGAACTCATGGGACCCAAAGGGCAGATGAAAGGGCACTCTCTGGATGCATAAGGGAAAAGGGATGACCCCAAAAAGTGCCAGCTCCCTATAGACCTAGAGGAGATGACCAAGGATTGTGCTTGGACCAAGTAAGTTTGAGACCAGTTTTCCATGAAAGTAATGTGTATATCATGATGTTTATAATGTAGACACATAAGCTGCATGTTTCAACTTAGAATTGAAGGTGTACTGGCAATGTGGGATGTATCATCTCTACTCTTGGAACAGGAAGAACTTTATGTTTGGACGGCCGCTAAATGCTTATTTCCTCTTGTTATGGGAGGTAGAGATGGGACAGTATGCATGCCATACACCAAGGATAAAAGATGATGCGAGTTGGAACGTTGCTAAGAGGTATGAGGACAGAGATGATAACATACCTTGGTGGAGTGAATGATACATGGATGGTTTGCAAACACTGAGAGAAGTAGTGTAGTCAGCTTATGAGGATGTTTTATCAAGAGCTATGTGGAATTTGCAAGTTAACCAAGCTTGAGGATGAGCTCAGAGATTCTTGATGAAGACCAACTTAGAGTTTGAGATGAGATGATAAGTATAATACATGGAGGTGTATGTCTTCGACATTACCCAACACCTAAGGATAAGACGTGGTAATGAATGCTCTGGTTGAGATATAGTTGCCTAGTTTAGCTAGAGGCTAGAAGAAGTTGAGGTTGTTCGGCTAACCCTAAGTCTAGAAAGAAGAAGTGTTTTGGCTAACACATAAATGTAACAAGAGATGTTGAACAAGTTAATGGTTGTTTGGTTAGCCAGTTTAGTCCTTGATGTAGTAAAAGGATGGTGATAGAACCTGAGATACACTTATTTGGATAGGAAGGTAATAAAACCCTTTTGAGAGTGGTTTAGGGTTTCCGAGGTATCAAGCTTGAGGAATCATAACAATACAAGAGGTCATGATATACCTTGGTACTACAAAGATAGTAAGTGATGGTAGCACTCTGGATGCTTAAAACAAAGTTGCATGTAGCATGTGGCCATGCAAGCCAGGAGGTGAAGGACGAATACCAGTAACCCAGTGTATCGATATAGAGGATAAAAGAGTCCCTGAGAGGGAATGGGAGTTCATCACTATGGATTTTGTGGTAAGTCTCCCTTTGACCCAGAGGGTCAAGATGCAATAAGGGTTATGGTAGATCACCTTACCTAGATAACATGAGAAAGAAAGGAGTATTGTCAAGAGATAGATTCTGTTGAACTACATAAGAGAGAGAGATGGTTCAACTACACCATGATACGAGTTCAAAATTTCTTAAGTATGACCTAAAGGTTCACTTCCATAAGGTGGAAGTAGGTACATGAAGAACTCAGTGTCAGTACCACCTATCACCCCTAACTAATGGATAGTATGATCCAGACTAGAGGGTCTGACGAGAGCATGTGTGCTCATTCAGGGTGATAAATAGAGACATTTCTTAAGATGTGATGTTAACCACCATAGCCTTTATCAGGATGCAAGAAGTCTTATAGAGAGGTTGTGTCGGTCACCACTTCATTAAGATGATGTTGGTGAAGTAGGCCTCACGAAGGTCAGAAAAGAACCATAGTGTGTGTAGATGAAGTCGCTTTGATCGTGCAATGGCTGAGAGAGAGAGAGCCTAGTGGTGACATGAGTCACGAGCTGATGCAAAGTAGACTGACATGCAGTTCACTATGGGAGAATATGTGATGTGAAAATCTGACCCCTCTGAGCTACAGCTGAGAACGCTGAGTCCCCGATATATGGGTCCCTTTGAGATTGATTGGTGGAGATGGTTGTGTTTAGCCTTGCCCTTCAGGATAACATGATGTATAAGGTGTTATATGAGTCCAGTCTAGAGCACTATGTGAGGTACCTAAGCCAGGTGTTGAGCCCTGAACCTATTCAGCTTTTGCAAGGCTGAAATGTCCTGAGTCGCCTATGAGGGTACGATATACCAAGGTAAGAAAGAACTCAGATGGAAGAATATGAGATGATGAAGGTTCTTGGGAAGCACCATGGAAAGGGTGAAGCCACATGGGAGCCATGATGGACATATGAAAGGCTTATCCTATTTGTTTGCTTGCTTGATGGAATTTTGAGGGCAAAATTCTTATAAGAGGGGAAGGATGTTACAACCCCAATTTTTTGGGTTCCTTTGGTGAGGAATGTAATTTCTCACATTAAAGATATTGGAACAAATAATGATATAATTTGTTTTGAATAAATGGATTTTGTTTACAATAGCCTTGATGATTGTGTTGTGGGATTTATTGGCTATTGGGCCCAATAACAAGGAAATTCAATTAGTAAATGAATAATTGATGTTTTTGAGAAAAAGAAAAAGGTGGAAACCTTTAGAAGCCAAATCTAAGAGGGATTTCGTGCCTCTTGGGTTCCTTGGGTTCCAAGGAGTCCAAAGTTGCATAGAGAGTGCAATAACAAAAGAAAAGATCAATTAAGTATTTCTTTATTAAGAAAGAAATTGAAGATAATGATAAAATATTGGAAATAGGTGGAAAAAGGTATAATTGGGTCATCCTTGGTGGAATTTCGTATCCCAAGGATTCCTAATGATAAAAGGAATACCAATGAGGAAAATAAAAGAGGAATAAAGAAGAAATCCTCAAAAGAGCTATTTTAATGAGAGATAAACGAGATAATGAGAAATAATGAATAATAATGCATTTAGATGCATCTAGAGGGATAATGAGTATCCAATAAAAAGGATTTGTAAATAATAGAGTGCCTTGGGATCCGAGGAGTCCCAAATGAAGAAAGAGGAAAGAGAAAATACCAACAAAGTCAAAATAAGAGAATAATGTGATGTTAATGAATGAATTTCATGGTATTATTAAGAGGGTGATATTTTCTACTAAAGAAAACTATAATTTCGTGCTTATGGGTAAAAGTCAAGCATAAGAGAGACTAAGAGAAAGGATTTTCGAAATCCAAGTTTTTAAAGAAAAAGGATTATCTAAAGAATAAGGAAGAGAGAGAAGGATTACTTCTCCTTGAAGGAAAATGAATCCTTTTAGAAAGGGACTCTTTGGAGTCATGTATAAGCAACATATGGATTCATTTCCCACCCCTATATAAGGGGTAGAGACTTGGTTCGAAGGGAAGAGAGAATCCACATCTTCTACTTTCTTCTTCTTGTTTTTTTCTCTTAAACCCTAGCCTTCTGAGTGGGTCTAATGAAAAAGAAGCTTAATTGATGATTAATGTGCATGTGATATGAAAATAGGGTTATATGTTGTTAAGATAACCTTAATGTTGAAGAATAGATGAGATAATTAGGGTTTATGAGTAATGGCATAAAATTAGGGTTTAATATGGTAAAAGATGAAGGGAAACCATAATTGCAAAATGAAACCCTAAAATGGATACAGAAACCCTAGAAAGTGAATCGAAGTCAATAAAGTAGGTTCTTGATAAAGTGTGTAATAAATAGAGTACATATTCTTTTCAGGAATTATGTGATTGTTGGATTACTTGGATTGCATGCTTGGTTGGATTTGCTTAATGCTTCTGAAATCATCAAATCGGGTATGTGGTTACGCCTATGAATACCCCAAATTAGATTCTCGTGGATTTTCGAGGTTTTATCGATGACTTGAATTAAACTGTTGGATGCATTTAATTCTTGCAATTTATAATGTGAATATGACTATCACCTAAGATATGTGCCTACTAGCTCAGATCCTAGTCCCCTCTGTAGCTTTATAGATTGACCTAGTAAATGGCTACCAATGGGGTAGGTCCACCAGGTCATTAAATGACTTAGTAAATGGCTACCAATGGGGTAGGACCATCAAGTCATCATGAGTCAGGGATTGGGCTACCTTTGGGTAGGGCCATGCGACTCCATAACCCTAGGAATTGGCTACCTTTGTGGTAGGACCATGGGGGTAAGGATCTACCATATGATAGAGGTAGTATCCATGTCCACTACAGGGACAGTACAGAGATAGGGGATAGGCAAGGATTGAGTAGTATTGCTTAAAATGTAATCTTGGATGTTAAATGATATTTGGTTGATTACATTGTTAACGTAGTTGCACAATTATTGTTTCCCCCACATACCAGCTTCTTGCTGACTGACGTTTTGTTTGTCGGCGTTTTAGGTACAAATGAAAAGAACAAACAGTAAAGTGGCATATGTGAAACTAAATGAGAAATAACGTACACATGAGGATTAGTTAGATTAGTATCTTCATGGATATAAGTTTAGAATTCCCAGCTTTTAAAAGGTAAGTAAAGTTTTTATTTTATACCAGTTTTCAGTTTAGTAGTAGAATTTCATAATTATTATTGATTATTTGTCAAACCTTTGATCTGGGTTATTAGATAACGGCTCTGATCTCTTAGTCTCCCTTAAGTGGGGGTTACCGGGAGACGGGGTTGTTTCAATTGGTGACATGGAGAGTTTCATGAAGAACCAAGTGACAACTGTTCCTTGCCACCCGGTAAATTCTATTGAGTTTTATGGTGAAGAAAAGAAGAAACCTCACTCCTATAGATATCAAGAGCCACAAAGTCCAAAATATAGCTCAAGGTTTGAGGAAGAGGTTCTATCTAGATTGAAAATATTTAATGATGTTCAAAAAGATGTTGTAAGGCTAAAAGAGAGAATGGAGCATCTATCTTCCATAATTGCTCTCCAAGAGGAAAAGTTGGTCTTCAAAACCCATCATGAGTTACCATGAGTCAAGTGGACCAATGCCCTCTTCTCAAGATTTCTATGGTCTGCCTCCCATGCAAGTACATCCCATCTACCATTTCCAAGGTGATCCCAAGCCTTATACTATACCCCCTCCATCACCACCATTCTCCTAACAATTCACCTTCCAACCTCAATTCTCCCCTCCACCTCAATTTCAACACCAAGTGTCACCTCCACCTCATCTTTGCCACAACCAGATCCCCCTCTCCACCATGAGCAAGGAATTGTCGTGACAGTTCTAAGGAGTGGAAAATCTCTTGAGCAGCCCACAATTCAAAGAAAGGCTGAAAAAGCAAAGTAAAGGCATCGAAGTGGTGATACTATGATTGAATTTGCAGAAGATGATTTAGTGATACATCATGTTGATTTTGGGATACCATGTGCTCCACCTCATACTCCATTTGAAAGTCCCACCATCCCCACTGTTCCACCTCATGTTGATTTATGCAAGGCCAAAGCAAGTGATCCTCCATTCATTGAAGCACTAGATGAGCCACAAGAAATGAAGAGGAGGCAAAAGTTCAATGTGGATATTCTTGATGTGTTTAACTAAGTGGAGGTGAACATTCTACTCTTGGATGCTATCAAGTAAATCCCATCATATGCTAAGTTCCTCAAGAACCTATGCACTATGAAGAGAAGGTCAACGAGGAGGATACCAAAGAAAGTGAAGTTGACTGAACAAGTGAGCTCCATTCTCTAACACTCACTCCCCATGAAGAGGAAAGACCCAGGGGCCCCAATCATACCTAGATACATTGGGGGACATCACATAGGCCAATTCCTACTTGATATGGGATCCAGTGTGAATTTGATGGCATATAGTATCTATGTTGAGTTGTGTTTAGGAAAGTTGAAACTGACACATTGCACTCTCCAATTGGTGGATCTCTCCATCAAAGTGCCTAGAGGAAAAGTGGATGATGTATTGGTGATGATTAATAAGGAAAGAGGAGTCGGGTTCCCAATTGATTTCATTGTTCTTGACATGGAGCTAGATGATAGGAAGATCCCCATCATCTTGGGAAGATCGTTCTTATCTACAACTAATGCCGAGATACATGTATATAGCAGCATAATGATAGTCTCTTTCATGGAAAAGAAGATAAAGATCAACATATACAAGTCCTCAAACTGACGAGTTTGAGATGAGGATATTGGAAATGGTCACTTCAACAATCCTGTTGATCATTCGAGAGGAGGAGATCAAGATGAAGGAATTAATGACAGCTTTTGTGATCAAAGGGATGAGGAACACAGATTGAGTGCAAATGAGGGATATATCTATTGTAAAAATGGGCACATGATGATGCCAAATGGATGAAAAATTGAAGAATATCCAAGAAGCCTAGATGAAGGCAAGAAACTCAACGCTTGTGGGAGGCAACCCACCTAGGTTTGGGAATTTTTCACCCAACCTCTCATTTTTTATACTTTTTCTTTATTTTTACACAAACCTAAAATTACACACACACTACACTTCATGGCTTTGTTGTTTGTGAATCATTTGAGAATAGGTAAAATGGAGGAAAGATGATGCATGGAAGAGCCAACCAAAGAGAAGATCATAATTGAAGAGAAGATTGCAAATCAGTAGATCAACACGGCCGTTCCACACAACACAGCTGTAGCGGAGGCAATACAAAACAACCGTGGTGGATATCCCCTGCTAACTGGACACCTTGAGATCTCTCTCCCTTGTTGGTGTTTGTCTACCATGACTCCATGCCCACCAAACCCTATCATCCCAGACTTCTATTTCATGTTGAGGACAACATGGTTTAAAAGTTTGGGGTGGTAGGGCGATAAGCCCTTTCTCTACCTCACTTTTCTGTGTGTTCCTTGTTCTAAATTTTTGCTCAAGATGATCAAATAGTATAACCATATCTCATACTTATGTATCCATACTTTTTGTGCTTGCGTTGCATACCTACATGCCATATAGTTTTCTTTCTTGTCATTTTTGCGTAATTTTCAAAATTTTTGCTCTTCTTTCCATGCATTGTATATCATGTAGATTTTTGGTAATTTTTGCATGTTTTAGCTAGGATTTGCTTGTTTACTATTTTAAGTTCAATAATATAGGCTTAGATGTGATTGAAGGCAACTTGGCACCATTTTGGCCAATTTTTCCCAAATTTGAGATTTCTTATCTAAAAGTGTGTTTCAACACAATCTCTACCTTTTGGATTAAACATGATGACCTTTGACAAATGCAAGTGAATTATCATTGTTTATTGCTAAATGGTATCAATTCTTGACTTTTTATATGTGCATCACCTCCCTTATGTTTGTGAATGTTTTGGTTGAATTGTGACTTGAGCAAGCTATGAGCACTTAGTGCCTATGAAATCATTTGATAGAAGTATCAATTTCAGGTTGTTCATTCATGTGGTGTGATATTGTTGGATGAAGTGTTGGACTAATTTTCATGCATGATACCTTATGTTGAGAATCAAGCTAGTGACCCCTCTTTGACCCGACTATTCACTCACCATCTTCTTACCCCTTCGCCCCATGAAAGGATGCCAAAGTGCACATATCAGTCGTGGCCACCTCCAAAAGTTTGGGGTAGCCACATCTACATCTCATCACTTCACTCTCATCACCATGGTCCCTATCTACTCCAAGGGCAAAGAAAAAACAAAAAGAAAATAAAAAGATGTTCCTATTTAAGAGCATCCAAATAAAGAAAAGATGAGTGTGTAAAAGCACTCCAAAAGCTTACCACAATCCTTTCTTCCATTTTCATATCCATTGAGCTAGGAAACATCAAACTTAGCTCATTTTGCCCTTTCCAAAGCCACATGGGTCATTTGGTGTGATTTGAAACATAAGGTTGAATATATGAAGGTGAAACAACACTCCTAGTCATTCTCGATTAACGTCGTCATGAAATGGTCTACCCAGAACTACATGGAAGAAATATGGATAACTTGTGTATTTCATGCACTATATTTGAAGTTCATATGATTTGTGCTCTTCTCATAATTGGCTTGTGATAGCAAGAGAGGAGAGAGGTGGAATGCATGTTCTTAGTCATTATTGATCCCATTCAGTAATAATCATCCTTTGCATTGCATTTGTCATTTCTTGATTGTGGAAAAATTGTAGAGAGTTTAAGTTTGGGGTTGTGATTCAACCCTATTTTAGGGCTTCATCTTGTGTCATAGTGCATTTCAATCACATCTATACCTGTTAGATTACATGTTATTTCCCTCAATATGCATATTTGTGTAAAATGCACTTATGGACATTATTTGCATGTTTTTCAGGCATTTTGACCATGATTGATGGAAGAGAGAGACAATGAGTGATCCTAGGGTTTCTCTACCCTTAGAGTGACCCAAAGTGAAGTCTGATGCTCCCTCAACCTACCCCTAGTGTCCAGAGATCCATTCAAGAAAAGATTTCCAAGAAAATCCAAAGAATCAAGTCGAAGTGTTGATCCAGAGACCAATATGGTCGCAATACCACAGAATGGCCATGCTAGGCCACTTACAAAATCAACAAGTTCAAAGCTCAAATTGTGCAGAAATCTCCATGGCCATGGACCACAAAACGGTCGTGGTGCACTGACTCCAGAATGATCGTGATGTTCAGCACGGCCGTGGTACTTGCATAGAGAATGGCCATGGAGCCGAGAACGGGCAGCTGAATTCAAACCACCATGCATGTGGTACCTACCACGGCTGTGCTACCCTTACCCCACCATGACAGTGGTGACCACCACGGCCATGCCATTTTCAGTACAAAAGTGACCTTTTCCCTGTGATTTTTCACCATTTGTCACAACGGTCATTCCCATCCACCATGACCTTTCTCATCCCTCCCCACTACAGCCTTGGTGACCACCACGGTCGTGCTACCTACAAAAACTGGCTACTTTTGCACTATTTTTCCCACACTACCCCTACTTGACCTAGTGCTTCCCCCACTCCTATATATACCTAGGTGGCAGCTCCAACACTAAGTTAGCTACCTTCCATCACCTCTTAGCTCCATTTCACTCCGGTTCACCACTTCCACCACCATTTCCTCATTTCCACCTTCATTCCACGCCATTGCACCTTGAAGGAGAGAGGAGGATGCCCTATAGTAGCTCAAGTGGAGGATTTCTTCATCTACACTGAGCTCCATGGATTCTTCTACCTCTTTCTCCCTTTGTTTTGTACTTTTCATAGTTACGAGTAACTAGGCCCCTTAGGTGGGTTGTTTGGGGTGTAAAATGTTACTTTGATACCATGTTGGGGGAAATGATATGTAAACATTGTAATTTCATTTGGGCATGATTATGTTCTATTTCTATCTCACTCTCCATAAATTACTTGTTGGTTTGTGCTTGAAATGACCTAGGAATTTAAGAAAGTTGATTATATGTATGAATTTTGGGATTTTCTCGTAGGTCCAATTCTTAGATCCCTAGCTAGCTACCCCTCCTCCTACATCCTAATCAATCTTCCTAACCCTAGTTGAGAGATCTAAGTAGCTAGTTTAGATGAAATTGGTGTGTTTAGCATGGAGCTTTCTCAAGGTTAGAATTGGGTGATGGGAGGCCTAAAACCTGACTTCCACCTTCTTTACTAATCACAACCCCTAATTATCCTAAGATCATCTAACCTAAAAACCTAGGATTGTTTGGACTCTAATTGAATTAAACCTAAGCCCTAACCCAATTGAGCCTCGCAAGGGTAGTAGGGAGTGATAGGGACTAGTTCCCCTACATACAACCTAACATATCCATGGCCAGTTAGTAGCTTAGGATAATTCATAGACTTTAACTTGTTGTTTGGTTTGACAATCTAAATGGAATTATAATGTTCATATGTCACCCCCAACTTATTGATATGTGCATCCCCTATGCAACCCACATCTCCCTTAATTGCTTTAAAACCCTAGTTTCTATCTTGCTTAGCTAGTGTTAGCTTAATGAGGTATTTTCTTACTTAGATAGCTTCTTGCCCTATTCTTGCTTTGTTCTTACTAGTTTAGCTCTTTAATTTCTCTCTTGCTCTTCTTGCATGCCTTAGTGTGAATTTCCTTTTCATACCTAGCTTAGTCTTTTCCTACTCAATTAGTCTTAATCCAGTTTAGGGTTAACTTAGATTTCATTCTCGCCTTTAATTGCTTTCGTTCTCACCTTACTTTAACAAATAAATCACCTTTAAACCCTTGACCCTAGTCTCTGTAGTAGGAACCTAGAAAAATCTAACCCAACTCTAGTGCCCCTTTTTCTCCTTGTGGATCGACCCTATACTTACCTCCTTCCTATACTACAACACGACCCCATTTTCTTGTGGGTGTATTGTTTTAGTTTGTGCTAGTGTATTGAGTTTAGGTCATTATAAATCCAAAAGTCAATCCACCTGTGTGCTCCTGTCCATGGAGTTACATCCATTCAAATCTCAATTGAGTGGTGTGTAACCCCATTGGCGGGGGCGCACCACTCACTTCTCCGTGAGTGCAAATCCCATTAGTAACCACTGTGAGATACCCATCTCACCATCCCAACTGACCGCCTCCTCTTCTCTGATGGTCGTATCGCACCCTCCGCCCAGCTACCTCGCCAGCCCTGACGAACTACACCAACCGGCCATCTCGCCTTAGAGATGAGCACCCCACAGCTGCTTCAACCCCTTTTCTTCTTCACCATCTCACCGCCTCTCGTGCCTTCTCACAGCACTGCACATGGGCCGGACGACCATCTTGCTAGGTGAGACACCCGCCCCATCCCATACCATTGTCAACCATCTCCTTTTCTTCCCCTCCTTCCCGCTCGCCGCACAGCCATATCAAAATGGCCATCTCATTGGTAAAACAGTCATCTCGCTGGCCCAAATCACCATCAACCAAATTCTGAGCTGCACCTTCCTCCTTACATTTTCTTCCTAAGGCGCAAAGTGAAATGACTATTTAATCTGTCCCAAACAACCGCCCCGTACTACCCAAATGCCCGTCTCACACTTGTCAGGCGGCCATCTTGCTTGCTTCAAACGGCCATCTGGGCCACTCTAGATGCCCATTTTGAGCCCATCACAACAACCATTCATCAGGTTTGAGAGAGGGTCACACTGCGGTTTCCTTGACCGCTTCTATAAATGCAAGAAACATACCAAAAAGACAATTTCTCATGAGCCGCCTCAACGATCTACCACGTCTAGCGGTATCTAGTTCTGGGAGCTTACTGGTGAGTCCTCTAGTGAAGTGGTCAAGGAAATGCAACATGACGTCAACTAGCTTGAGTCCAACCTGGAGGTTGAGAGAGGACAATTTGCATCTCGTAGAGATTCATATCCACAGTGCCACATCCACCCCACATTACGGCTGTCAATGGGTAAGGGTAAACCCATTTACCCTTTACCCATACCCTGTAGGGGAAGGGTAAGGGTAAAGGATTTTCTTACCCTTTACCCGCCTACCCGCTACCCTCTAACCCGCTACCTTAGTGGGTAAGGGTAAGGGTAAGCCATTACCCATACCCTCTAACCCGCTACCCGCCAATATTTATGTATACTATATTAAATGTATGGTCATATGTTTTTTGAATCTATGTAATATTTAATATTATGGGGTCATCACTTTAAATAATACATGGTATTCTTTTATACTTCTTATATAGTTAACTTGTTTGTGTATGCAACACTATTTTGGAGGTGCAAGACACATGTATAGAAGTAGTCTATGTTCTATTAAATAATTTGTGGTGTAAGGCAAACATGTATATAATAACAAGATTTAATCTTTAATGTATCATGTGATACATATGTGAGGTGGTGTTATCTATTTTATTTGTGCTTTATTTTTTTTGGATGCAATAACATTTCAGAGGGTATAAGATATGCATGTTTCTAAGAATAACTCTCTATGACATATTGTCCTTTAATATCATTTTATCATAGAAATCTTAATCTACTATGAATAATTGATTTTTTCACACACCAATGTTATGGTACTACCATTTGTACATGCATTCAATACAACACTTGTAGAATATTGCTTAGAAACGTTTTGGACATTTAAAATCCATTATGGAACATCTTGATATTTCACTCAAATATATGAATGTACTAGCTAGACCATTATCGTTAATATTACCACAAATTTTAAGATGACATATAAATTCCCCACTTCACCCTTACCCTCCCCATTTACCCTATGGGTAAGAGGGTAAGGGTAAGGGGAGGGTAGGGATATTGGTGGAATGGGGAATTATCCATACCCTTACCCGCCAGACTTGGTGGGTAAGGGTAAGGGTAAGACCTTACGCTCCCCAAACCCTCCCCATTGACAGCCCTACCCCACATAGTCCCTACCTCAAGGAACTATGCTCAATTTGTTAGCACCGCGCACTACACCATGTTCAAGGAGACTACTGTGATTGGTGTTTCTATTCCTTTTTGGGTCTGTGGCATAACCCTTGATGCACTGAGAATTCAGGAGGCTGTAGACAACATCTTAAGGAAAAATCATATTCTCCTTTTCCCGTATCGGGTCACTTCTGTGTATAGTGACCTCACCTTGGAGTTCATCACCACCTACCCCCATTTCCACAACTAATGGGGAAACTTCAGCTACAAGGCTCAAGTCTTTAGTGAAGATTTTGATATCTCTGCTAGGTAGTTGGCCTCCATGATACTTGATGTAGGTGACAGTTACTGGCTCACTCGATGCATAGAGCGCCGCCATGACATCCATCCTAACAACTACAATGTAGAAATGTTTTGGGCGGACATCACATGACTTTCACCCAAGCTCCTCAATAGCATGAAGGCATCTAGCATCCACAACCCAATGGTATGATACCCTCTTTAGTGAAGATTTTGAGATCTCTGCTAGGCAGCTAACATCCATGATACTTGACGGAGGTGATAAATATTGGCTCACTCAATGCATAGAGAGCCACCATGACATCCATCCTGACAACTACAATGTAGAAAAGTTCTAGGTGGACATCACATGACTTCCACCCAAGCTCCTCATCAGCATGAAGGCATCTAGCATCCACAACCCAATGGTATGATACCTCCATCACATCTTGGACCATACTTTCTTCAGTAGGGAAGGTACTCATGGTGCCATTACACTTTCAGAGCTTTATACACTATGGTGTCTTCTTAACACCGAGCCCTACAATTGGGGATGTTCTATGATTGACCACATCAACTACCAGGCCACTTGAACTACCTCATCCTCCTATTGCATCGGTCATGTAGTCACTTATATTATACTTTTTCTGGGCTACACTCATATCCCATTCCAACCACTAGCCCAGATCCATCACCTGATTGAACTGACATTCTTGAAAAGGTGCAAGTTCCTCTGCCAGAGTACCAATGGAGTCTACTACTTGCTTTTGAAAGACTCCTAGGTTGCCCTCAAGCTTCCACACCATGCTAGGTTTCTAGCTGCTAACCTAGTTTTTGACTTGTCAGGTCTGCCGACACATATAGCATGATTCCTTCTGGAGTATCCTGACCCAGAAGACGTCCCCGAGTCCATGACCCATAGGAGGAGTGTATCCTTGGAGACACATGGCGATGAGACCAGACCACCACCTCCTCCTTCTCAACACCTCACTAGGAGATGCAAGGCCACTGAGGAAGGCCCTAAGGAGCCTTATGGCTTCTACGATATCAGAGATCAATTGGAGGAGATGCAACGCAAGCATCAACGTCAAGGTCAACAACTCAACCATATGTATTTGATGAAGCACTCCCATGAATCTTGGCATGTGCACCAAGGGCACTATGACGCCATCCGACCTCAGTATGAGGAGTATGGGATTCATCAGGCCTACCCTGACCCCAACTCTCCTTATTGGGGAAACTACTACTAAATCCTCCTTCATCTTCGCACTTCCCACCGCCAAAGTGATTTTCTTCCCTCCATCTCTGATTTAGGTTTTGCACGAGACGAGCAACAATCTATGTCCGGGGTGGAGGGGGTTGTATGATTCTATTCCACCCCCTATCTTTTCACTTATTTTCTTTATTTTTCCTTTTTATTGTTTTGCATGTATTTTCTTTAGTTCATGGCCTTTATCTAGTTGTCCATCCTTTTTTGTTTTCCTTAGTTGTAAAAAGGCCATTATCTAGTCATCCCATTGAGTAGACATCTATCATTTTACCCCAAATTGAATTTATTAAAACTTTTTGCAAAATCTGTTACAAATTGCCATGTCTGAAACTACTTTGTCACCTAGGACCCCTAAATAACATCACTCTTTGGAATCATTGATAAGTCACAAGGAATCAATCACAACCAAGCATAATTTTTCCATATATTTGAATAATGGATTATCTTGTTATAAAACTTGTATGATGTGAATTATAGGAATATTCTAACTAGAGAAATGACACTCTCTGAAAAAAGAATATATATATATATATATATATATATATATATTGAAGTTATAAGAACAATTACATCTCTTCCTTCCCTTTATTTTTCTTCTAAAAAAGAGAAGTAAAGAATCACCACCAGACAAAAATCAAGTCACAGGTGGAATGCTTAATAAAAATTCCATACCCCATAAAGGGGTACCATCAAAAGATTCCAAAAGTGCACATGAAAAAATTATAACCAGTGTAGCCACAACTCCACAAATTCATATTCTGAGTATAGAGGAGGGTTCAATATGTTTCATCACTTCTTTCTTTGTTTTCACATCCCCCAATTTCATCATGTTCTTATGCAACAACTTACAAGAAAAAAAATTGAGAGTGGCAAAGAAAAAGTAAGAGGAAGCCTATTTTTCTACAAAATCTTGTTTTAGAAGAAAGATGTTATAATTGTTTTAATAGGGAATACATAACTTTATGTTATGTGGTTCTAGGAGATTGGGTCATTTGGCCAAAATTTGGAGGTAAGGATTATAGTGAAGTTGCAATGGTGAGGAATGACAAATTGGGAGTATAATTTGGACTTGATTTGTAATTTAATTTGCTCGGGGCTAGCAAATATTGAAGTCATGGGTATTTTGATGAATGCATATTTATATCTCATTTTGCATATTTTTCATAATCCTTTTCACTAGATCTTATCTCTTTTTATTAATTTCTGGGACAAATTGTAATTTACCCGCTTTTTATTTACTTTTGCAAATACTTATCTCCTTTCTCATATTTTTTAGGGTTTTTCTCCAAAACTTTTGACCTACTGAGCCTGCGAGACAACCGTCTCACTAGGCTCAGACGGTCGGCTCACCCCCAGAGATCCCCATGTTCAGAGCCAAACAACCACTTTGGCCTTGGCTCAACCAGCTACTTCAAACACTCTAGACGGGTGTCTCGCTTCACCGAAATGGTCGTTCCATGGACCCAAACGAGCACCCCACAAGCCATATGGCTAGGTGGGATTGACCTAGAATCAAATCAGTTCGCAAAGGGTGCCACCACCAAATTTAGGGTTTTAACCCTTTGATTAAGTGCATAACGACATGAGACGGGCATCCTACATCATCCAGATGACCATCTCAAATATTGTTTTGAGCCTAAGATTGCAACCAAATGGCACCTCCACTACCCTCTTTAGGGTTTTGATTCGATCCTTCTAGATACATGCCAAGTCATTTCCAAATGACCATCTCGCCTAGAGAGATGGTCATTTCACGGTGCTCGATCGGTGTTTTTCAACATCCGTCACTTCTTTGTTTCTCTCCCCCATTTTAGGGTTTCCACTCATCCTTCTCCTATAAAAGGAGGAGGGAGCTCCACTAAGAAAAGGGTCCTCAGTTTTTGTACTATAATTTCATATTGAAACTCTGTTACTTTCATTTCTTAGTGTAATCTTTACATTCAACAATAAAATTAGTTCTTTGTTCTAGATCTGAATTTCTTTCTTGTTATTATTTTTTCTTCTCATTCTTTCTCTTGGAGTGGATGATTAAGAAAGCAAGTCATTTAATTGTCACCGCCTTGCTTCCTCAGAGATTCTGGACTTGTGGTCTATGGATTCCTATCTTCTTCCTCTTATTTCTCCATTCCTTTCTATGACCAGTGAGTAGTTACCTTATTGAGGCGAGGGGAGTAGCCCCTTAACCACGTGTTAATCGGGTCGGGTTTTACACAAATGTTTTAGATGATTGGTTTTCGGTTTAGAAATCACCGATTTAAATAAATTAATTAATCATTTTCATAGTGAGTTAATCCCGGTGGATGCAACCATGGAACTCGGGATTTAGAACGCATAAACTGATTTCATGAGGATTTGGATGTGATCGCAAAAGAATCCTCTTTAGGATGAAGAACTAGGAACTATGAATGCCAGGACCAATGGGTTCATGTGGAATTCATCTCTTGTGTTTTGTTTACTAATAATCCGCATACATGCTTCTATCTTATTGTCGTGTACCACTTGATATTGTCTTCACTTTGGCTAAGGTGGTGAAACCCCTAAGCCTTGATGTTTTCCCTATTTGATTCAATCATTCTTTCATATGCTTGTTTCCATCTCTCTCTTTTCATTTCTTGTATTTTAGTTCTTGTTTAGATAATTTTGTGTGCTAACAATGTTCTTTCCTTACTTTCTTGTCTTAGAAAAATCATTTCCTTTCTTTTCTTTAGTGTAATCTTTTACTTTCTTTGCATTGTAATTTCTTGTTCTAGTATAATCAAACAACCCCCAAATGGAATTTACTTTTTGCTCCTTATTCAAAAATATCAAAAATCATTCGGGATTAAAAGAGAAAAATCATAAAGAATTTGTCTTGTGGGATCGACCCTTCTATACTAGCCTTAACGGGAAAGTAAAAAAGGATTGGACTCTAGAATAATAATTTTAGTGAACTGGTGTACTCTTCGATGTGTTCCACATCATAGTTACATTATTCGTCGAGTTATTTCTATCCATTTATCATTATATATGAGCCAATGTAGTCTTTCAAAAAGACCAAAATTCTTGAAGGTGAACCATCGTCCACCAGGTATGATATCAACTAGACCTATGTGGAGCAACACTTCCTTGAATTTGGCACTCGAGCAATGGTCAAAGACATGCTTCCTTCCTTATCATTTGGGGGAAGCATCATGTTAAAATCACCAATCACCAACCATTCATCAATAATAGAGGAATATATTATTGATAATCTATTCAAGAGGAAGTTTCTTTGTGTGGGGTTTGGGCGACCATACAAACGTTATGATTATATTTGTTTGACTCTGTAATGTATGAATAGTCTATGGTTGAATATAATTTTTGTAAAACTATGATGATGGTCCCAAGGATTCCATATGCCTCCAGAGAAACTAGAATCTTCAACTTGATGTAAAGAAATAAACTCCATCATATGTATTATTGGGTGGGCCCTAGCGCCACTACAACGTGGTTCCAAGATAGCAATGAGGGAAAGGGTTATGAATTCTCATCAGATGACAAACATAGTTTAGCTTGTCATTAATACAGGCACCTTGAATGTTCCAAGATATGTAGTTCATGATAAACTAGAGAAAGGGAGATCACTTAAGGTGATCATTCAATGTGCTCCATCCCTAGCCTCAACTTGTTCTATTTCCATCTCATTAGCCACATTGCATTAAACTATTTAGCCTCCTCACCTTGCAAACCTTGTTATTATACACAGGACCAACCACTTTTCCTTTTTTCCTAGTGTATTCTAGGATCAGGGTGACTGTCTAATAAATGAATTTCCTATTTCTTAGGACAACACGACCATTACTACTGGAACTAGTGGATTGAGACCCAAAATCATAGGAGAACATGAAATCTGGGATGGATATAAAGGCTCTTTCCCCACCTTCAATAGTTTCATCACCTTTTAGGTTGATGAATGTGTTGTTAGAGTTGCCAATATTATTAATTGTTTTGTTTGTTTGGTCTATATTGTTATGACTCAAGCTTGAGTTTTCATTCTTTGTAGTATCTAGGGGTTGCTTCTTGTGCCTCCTCCTGTTCTAAATCGTTTGCCATTTGTTTGGGTTATCTGATTGGGGATTGAAGTTGTCATCAGTGATATAGTCAGAGTCTTCAACTTCCAAGGATTTTGTGTTCCCCTTTTGTTGTTTTCGCTTATTCTTGCTAGAGTTGTCTGCATCCTTGTCATCTTTTCTCTTTCATTGTTGTATTTTTTCAGGCTTTTTGGCATGCATTGCCATGCAGTATGGGATGGAAAATTGTGTTGTATTGTCTGGTATGCTCGTAGTTTTGTTGGAAATCTTATCAGGCACATGTGTGTGTTCTTGTCCTCTTGATCATCCCTCCACATCTCATGCATATTGTGGGTAGGCTCTCATACTGAATTTTGCAAATCTCTCCACGTATGAATACAAAAGGGACCAACAAGTTATGGATGTCGACTTCAACTACAATCTTGGCAAATTTTTCATGATTGCTAGAAGTTGTCATGGAATCTATCTTTGGAGTTTTCCAAATCAAGTTTTCAACGTCCCAGATGAGTTGATTTTGATAGAGGTGCATAGGGAGGTTTTAGAATTCTTGTCCACACAACTAGCTTCCTCACTGTGGATCTAAGGTATAGAAGTGTGGTGACCATGACTGGATTGAAAGATAGTACCTAAACAAGGTCCAAGGGTTGTTCGGGAGAACCATGACATAGTTCTCATTATATAGAAATTAAACAATATAATATTTGTGGTCCAGATCTATGACATGAAATTCTTGTAGCAGGTTCGAGAGGATGGAGAGCTTGTTGACAAGGACATTCGTACCCAATATTAATGCCAACGACTTTGATGATGATTGAGAATTTCCAAGGTTCCAATAGAAGTTGATAAACCTCCTCCCTAACCAAGACCGTTGGGATCACTATGCTAGTGTGAACGCAAATATCTATGCATTGTAGAAGATATGTATAGAGTGATCCTTTTTTTAAGATAATAGTTCATTGTATTGATATTGACTTATGCAAACCACAAAAAGTCACAAGGCAAGGAAAACATCTGGCGAATAGTAAGAGTTCCTAATAGGTACATATCAGCAAAATGGGGGATTCAATCACAATCGGTGTATCCCCATATACTAGAGTTATGTGATTAATATACATATCACCCTCCATATATCATCATCCATGGGTAGACAACTCCATTTCTTGGACTTCGTGTTGATTGCTTTCGTTTTCTCCTTCTCCCTCTGCTTGGGCGAGCGTCAATGTTTTGGTGATGCTATGTTCAATCATCTGGTTGTATGGGTTCTTGTGGTTTCTGTCCCCGTTCCCATTGTTGTTGTAACCTAACATGCAAGAAATCATGATATGATATATCCACCTGCTAAAATATATGTTGTATGGATAAGATGTGATTGCCAAATATAATTTTGTTTCTGATGGTCCATATCACCTATATAATGCAGCCATCAAAGTGTCATGTTATGGATATATATCAGTTCTTCTTCTGCTATATATTATTCTGTGAATGGTTTTAGGTAGGTGTCAGCTAAAATAGTGGTGGAAATGGTGTAGTGTTTCCATATCCTTCTAAATGTGTGGCATCCATAAAAATGATGTAGGGTTGATTTCTCTTTTTTTTGTAAAGAGAGTATCTAGACGGCCCCTGGATCCCCCTGTATCTCATGTTAGTGGGCAATTTATCATGACATATGAGCCAAATCAGAATGTGTAGTTTGGGTGGACATTTTGTTTGACAAATCTTATTATATGGTCTCATATTACCTCTATATGTAAAGAAATGATATGCTAATCTATCAGTGTATTTAGGGCCCCAAATTCAGTTGATGTGTCTGGTGTTGTTGTTTTCCAATTGTTGCACGATGCCAACATATGTATTTAGGTCCTTCCATTCTCTGAGGAAGTGTTTAAGGCCATTGTCACAATTGGATCCCAGCTTAGTTAGTACTAGGAAGTTGTTGTAATTTATTAGTGGATTGGGGATGAATTTGGTTGGGATTTGTAGGTTGATAAGCCTCTGCCCATGCCACCATGCATTGTGTCAGAATTTGGTATTATTCCACATGTGTTGTGGTATCCAGATGGTGTTCGAAATTATGTGGAGAGTATCGGCTATGTATTTCCATAGGGGTGATGGTGTCTTATTTGTTGTAAAGGACCATGGTGTTTGATGTAGAACTTATTTGTCAGTGAAGATGCCTCTCCATAGTTTGTTGTCTTTCTTGTTGATTGATGTTGTGATCTTGTGTATGAGGCAAATACTATGGATTTTAATGTTGATGATGCCCCATCCTCCCTCATCCTTAGGGCTGCAAATGGTGTCCCAGTTGGCCAAGTGTAGTTTCTTGCCTTTGTGCTCCCATAGGAACTTCCTGTGAATTCTATCAAAGTTATTGATGACAGTGGTTGGTAGTGAGATGCATGATAGATATTAAATGATGATTGGTGTGAGCGAGGCATTGAGTAGATATATGCGACTTGCTAAAGATAGATAGTTATTTTCCCAGGTGCAAACTTGATTGTTAAGTTTGTTGATGATCGGATTCCATGCAGAGCATGGTAGGTGAGAAGGGATAAGTGAGTGTCCAAGGTATGTGAATGTGAAAATTTCATGTCATCATCCCAACATGCATGTGTATCTATTGCTCTCTGTGGAGTCCACATGATTGCATATGATGGTGGATTTAGCAAAATTTGAATTTGAGTCCTGACAATTTGGTGAATATTGCTAGAATCCTAATGAGATTAATGACATTAGTGTCATAAGGTTTGATGATGATGACGGTGTCATATGTGTATTGTATCACATTGTGTGTGAATCCCCTAGGTTTGTTGATATACCCAATATCTGTGACATTCTGTATGAAAGAATTTAAAACTGTTGTGATGATGATGAATAAGTATGACGATAATGGGTCACCTCATCGAAACCCATTTTTGTTCTTAAAAAAATTGTGTGGGACACATCTTTGTACAATATCATTTTCTCTTTGTTTTTGATATCTTGCCTCCACATCTCATAATCATGTTCATCATGAACATCAAAATTTGCGTCAGGGTTCTCCATTTTAGAGAAATATCGATCGGTGTCAAAGTTCGGCGGTCCGTCATGGTCGGAAACCCCTTCCGCTTACGCTACCTGATCGCACTCTCCCTTGAGGACCTCATCTAGGATTTATATAACAAAATCTAATCAGATGCTCATTCTTATGTGACCATTCTGGACACTTTTATGTCACTAAAATATATTTTAATGGGTGGCTAATGGATAATTGGTTCGTTGCATGTATATTTTGTTTTTCAAAGTGCGTTTTGTTTTCTTTTAGGAAATTTAGACGCAACTTGTTGAGTGTTCTATAAACAAAATCCTATCTCAAACATCACGATTGGGAATAAAAAAAGAATCTATTCAGAATATGATAAAAAACATACTTAAAATGAGATAGGGTTGTCCGAATTTGAGTATCGGTACCTTAACCTCATGTATATTAAAGAGACCAAACAGACTTTGGGCAATTCCTAAAAAGAAGTAAATCCCTAATTACTTCCAAATGCCTTGTATCCCGCTATTTTCAAGAGGGGAGAGGGAGACAATACAATGTAACCCATCAAATAAAGGAGAAAGGGAAAAAACAATCCTTTTAGTAATGTAGTTGTGATGACCCCGCCTCCCGATAACCCCCAGTTAAGGGAAACCAAGAGGTCAGAGTCGTTATCCCAATTTCTCAGATCAAAGGTTTGACAAATAATCAGTAATAATTATTAAATTCTACCATGACTATACTGAAAGCTGGAATAAAAATAAAACTTTGTGTACCTTCTTTTTTTCCAAAGACTTGGATATCTAACTTCTATCCACCTCTGGACTCTATTCTAACTAATCCTCCTTGCACTTTATTTCTTAATATCACAATATGCCACTTTACTATTTATCCTTTTCAATTTGTACCTAAAATGCCGACAAACAAAATGTCGGTCGGCATAAATGAATATGTTGGTATGTGGGGGAAACGATAATCAGGCAATTATATATAACAACATATTGCAAGCAATTATGGTTTAGCAAGCAAACTTTACATATAAACATAACTACTCAATCCATACATACCCTAACCTTTGTGTTGTCCCTGCAGTGGACCTGGATACTACCTTTCATATGGTAGATCCCAATTAACCCTGCATGATCCTACCTAATAGGTAGATCAATATCTAGGGTTGAAGAGTCGCATGGCACTACCCATAGGTAGCCCAATCACTAACTCATTTGAAGAGTCACATGGCACTACCCATTGGTAGCCCAATCACTGACTCATGATAACTTGATGGTCCTACCTAACAGGAAGACCATGTACTAGGTCACCCTTTTCATCATTAGCAAAGACACAGAGGAGGACCAGGATCTGAGCTAGTCATGTACACATACTTATGATGATAGTCATAGTCACTTTATAGTTTCATGAAATAAAAGTCATCCAAGTAGTTATTTCCAAGCAACTGACAAAACTTCAAGAATCACCGTGAAACTAAAGCAATCTAACCATAAGCGTAACCACATACCTGATCTAGAGTAACTTGATGTCCAAGCATTAATATTCAAGACAATCAAATAAGCAATCAACAATATCTTGAAATTAATGCATAACATCCAAGTGTCATTATTCTATCCAAAACATTCTCAAGATTGACTTGGATTCCACCTTAGGATTTCTAGGCCAACTTTAGGGTTTTATTAGGGTTTTAGCCTCCATAAAGCTTTTATCACTTTTAATACCCTTTTAGTTCACAAACCCTAATTTCAACATCATAGGAACAATTGAATGTCAATTAAATCGAATATATCTATTTTACACTAAGACTACCATTTTTATCTTTCTAAGTCATGTCAAGATCATTAAGCCCAATTATCATGTTTGGTTTCTTTCGAATTGACAACTCATATTTCATTATAGTCCATTTCACATATGAACCATATTTATCACTAATTCCACATTTATCCACTAGAAAACCCTAATTACCAAATTAAGGGTATTTATCCACAATTAGAATATTTTATACTCAAAATAGCTTAGAATCATCATATCTCAGCTTTATTCATGGATTTGAACAGTTAAAGCCATTAAGAGTCATAATTACCAAAATTAGGGTTTCAAGGCCCATTAAAGCATATTCATGTACATGGAACCCTATATTAAACCAACTAGGCATAAAGATCATCCTTTTGGATAAAATTTGCCCTTTCTATTAACAATAGGTTAATATCAACTTAAAACTTCCATATAACCTTCCTCAATTCATTAATCATCAAATATTAGGGTTTTTTCATTAATTAAACGATTAAAGATAGAATCTTTACATACTTTTGGAATTGCAAGCAGAATTAGGCTTCAAGTATAATTTCTTTGTGTTCCTGTCATTCTGAGGATCAATTTTCATATATAACACTTTGATATACGAGTTACCAATCTTTTCCTAAGATTTTTGCAAGTTAATTACTTTTAAGCCAATAAGAAAGTGACACATCGACCAATTGAGACTTACTTTATTATCCACGCATATTGGTTGATTACTTTTCTACCCTCGACCACTTCACACAGCTTTTAGGGGTAGAGGAGTCTTTTCTCCCTTGCTCATCTTCCTCCTCTGCTTTCTCGATGCAGAGCCATGGAAGGTCAACTCAAGTGTTGACTTCCATCGGAAGGCCTCCTTCCTTGCTCAAAGTCGATCATTCGCCTCTGCCCATCCCAACCAAACTCATCGGTGGTCTTAATTGCTACAGCCATGGCCAAAGTTGCTGAGATGACACGAGGGGTCTCCGGTGGCAAGCCTGGGAGGTCCGAGGTGCAAGAGGGGTTCGAGAGGGGAAACTGGTGGTTGATACTTGGCCTGAAGGTCCTATATCATCTCGCGGAGCTGTGCATAGTCTCACAGAGGGGATACACCCCCTTATATAGACGGTGGCTATGGCGCACAGCCGACGGGGTCCTTGGGTTTTAGGGGATTCTTCTAGAGACCCCGAAGATAGGAAAAACCTTAGATAGATATGGCCGCAAGAATCTCACAAATCCATCTAGCATGTTTCCAAGTTTGCTCGCACATTGATCGACAAGAAAATCGAGCAAGGAAAGTCTGAGTCCTATCCTTACTTCCCCAGCCAGACGTGAGGTAGAAGATAGGTTTATCACCGTCGAATCCTAGATCTGACGATGCTAAATGCACACGTCAGATAAAAAAGAAACATATTAGGAATAGGAATTGTGACATTTAAAATGATATTCTTGATTATCCACTCACTTTAAGAAAGTTTGAAAAAATTGTATCTCTCTCCTTGATTGTCCTTTTCCAACCAAATTTTATTTAAATCTTTAGATTTGTATTTTCTACCTTTATTCGAAAGGAAATGGGTATTTTCTTCCCATGCAAGTTATCTAATAATAAGGCACATATTTGACATATTTTCTCTCTATCTTATCTTCCTATTTTCTTTATTTTAACTCACTTTACCATTAGAAACCTTATGGATACGAAAATCCACCAACGATGACTTAATCATACATTTTCCCACTTATTTCCATATTTTATCATTATCTCCAATTTCCTTCTTAATAAAGAAATAATTAATTGATCTTTTCTCTTTCTCGTTGCACTATCTTTGCAACTTGGACTCATTGGAACCCAAGGAAACCAAAAGGCATGAAATCCACCTTTGGAGGATATTCCTCTGCCTTCTATATGTTTCTACATCTTTCTTTTCTCCATTTCTTAATTATTCATTTAATAATTGAATTTCCTTTTCTTTTTCTTGTTATTGGGCCCAATAGCCAATAAAGCCTACAAAGCAACCAACAAGGCCATTATAAACGAAATTCACTTATTCAAATCAAATCAAACCATTATTTGTTCATTTATCTTTATTAAGAGAAATTGTATTTCTCATCAAAAGAACCCAAAATTGGGGTTGTAACATCCTTCCCCTCTTATAGGAATTTTGCCCTCAAAATTCCCACAAGCATACAAACAAACAGGATAAGACTTCCTCATGTCCATCATGGCTCCCATGTGGCTTTACCCTCTCCATGGTGCTTTGCAAGAACCTTTATCATCTCATATTCTTTACTCCTGTGCTCTCTCTCACCTTGGTATCTCGTACCCTTATAGGTGACTCAGGGTAAGTTAGCCTCCCTTGGGAGCTCACTAGGTTCATTGCTTAGCCCATGGCTTGGGTACCTCACATAGTGCTCTAGATAAGACTTGTGGAACACATCATACATTACATTATCCTTAGGGGTAAGGCTAAACATAACCATCTCCACCAATCCATCTCAAATGGACCCATGTATCAGGGACTCAGCTTTCTCAGCTATAGCTCAGAGGGGTCATATTTGCTTTTCACATATTCTCCCACAGTGAATTGTATGCCAGTCGGCTTCACATCAGCTCACGACTCATGTCGCCCTAGGGCTCTCTCTTTTAGCCATCACACGATCAAAGTGACTTCATCTGCACATACTGTGGTCTTTTTCTGACCTTTGTGAGGTCCCTTCACCAACATCATCTTCATGAAGCAGTGACCGACACATCCTCCCTAACAGATCTTCTTACATCCCGATAAAGGCTATGGTGGCTATCATCACAACTTTCATAGGACAAGAACTGTCTCCATATATCACCCTGAACAAGCACACATGCTCTCATCAGACCCTCTAGTCTGGATCATACTAACCATCAATTAGGGGTGATAAGTTGTACAAGCATCAAGTTCTTCATGTACCTACTTCCACCGCATGGAAGTGAATCTTTATATCACACTCAAGAATCTTTGAACTCACATCATGGTGTAGTTGAACCATATCTCTTACATGTAGTTCAACTGGATCTGTCTCCTGATAGTACTCTCTCTTTCTCTTAGATTATGTCATCTAGGTAAGGCGATCTACCATTACCCATATTGCATATTGACTTTCCTTGGTCCATGGGAGACTTACCACAACATCCATAGTGATGAACTCCCATTCCCCCCTCGGGGACTCTTTATCCTCTATATCGACTCAATGGGTTATTGATGTTCGTCCTTCGCCTCCTGGCATGAATGGCGACAACCCACATGCAACTCTGTACACTTCTTCATCTTAGATATCCAAAGTACTACTGCAACTTACTATCTTAGTAGTACCACAATGTATGATGAATTCAAAATCATGATCTCTTGTATTTCATGATTTCTCAAGGTTGATTCATCAGAAACCCTAAAACACTCTAGTTGTGGGTTTCATCACCTTCTTTTCCAGAGAAGTGCATCTAAGGTTCTACAACCATCCTTGTATCACAACAAGCCCTAGACTGGCTAACCAAGAAACCACTAACTCGATCAACGAATCTCGTTACACCTGAGTGTTAGCCAAACATATCTCACAACTTAGGGTTCACCTAGCCATCTCTTCCAGCCTTTCCATTAGCTAAACTAGGCAGCTACGTCTCAACAAGAGCATCCATTACCACCTTGTTGGTATGTATGCCCATAGAGCAAGTCATGTGATGATTGTAATGGGATACTTTGTAAATGATTTGAATAATAATAAAGGTAATTTCTAATCTATATGTTTTAACTGTTTCTGAGATGATAGTGTAACATGATAGATGTCTAAAGAATTGTTTTACTCAATGATGTATGCTTTTGAGTTGAGGACCTGAACGATGAGATCATACATATGTTAAGAGTATACATTCTTGTTTAGTCCCTAGTCAGTTGTTATTGTGGAAATAACCATAGACATCAATAACACTAAAGACTAGATTGTGTGTTGGTTGATGACAGAATCTCATTAGTCATGATATAGTTATATCAAACCAAGCACATAGGTACTTGTTAGAGAACAAGTGTATTGCACAGACCCACCGTGAGAATGACACATGGAACCATGATTTGGTAGTCACAGTCAGCTCTCACAGTGATGGTGGTGAATGTGATTCTTCAACCTGAAATCACTACACTCAACACATGTCGTTGGGTACACTTTGACATCATCAAACGTAGTCCTGAAACATGGGCTGTTATAAAGGTGATGATTGGGTGACTTTGACACATGGGGCTTTTGAGGGGTGAGTGATAGATATGGGATTTGTCCCTCCTAAGGGAGTTTAATGTCCATGGCCACTTGATGAGTAGGATTGAGAAAGGCATGCACATGCATGTGTGAATCAATATGAGATATTAATGTCACACACATCTCACCCAGTCTACTCTGAGATTAAGGAAATGGATGAACGTTGAAAGGATGATTGTACCATGCCTTGAGTTCATTCAGGATATTAGTGACAAAGGAATTATACATTCACTGTAACACCATTCACAGATTGTATGATTGAAAGTTGTTCTCCAACTTTCTATTTCACTTGGGTAGCACTAATGTGCGACTAGGCATCGCTCTTTGTTTGTGAAGTCATAAGTGTTATGGACTTTCACTGTCAATGTGAAATGGACCTGCAGGGTCACACACATAGGATTTAACCTAGAAGAGGAGTTTATCCACAAATGATGTTTAGATTGATTACTAAAGCAGTTTAGTAGTTCAATTAAACAATCAGTTGATTGATAGCTCAAAATCATAGTGTTCAAGGTGTTGGACCAATTGATTAGAGTATCAGATTGATTGAAACTGCAATTGACTGATTTTGCACAGTTTGCACTTCCAACCGATCAGCTCATGTGATGAACTGTTCAGCTCAGGTTGGTGAACTGATCGGCTCAACTGGTGAGATGATCGACTCATGTATCAATGAGATGATCAGCTCAATTATTGAACCGGTCGGCTCATGTGACCAACGGAGATCGTTTGGAAAGTCAATTTTGCAAATACAATTTTTTTCACTTGTACAAATTTGATTTGGACAAGGAGTAATATTTGATTAATCGGAAATAAATATGAAATTTAATTTGAGTTGGACCAGGACCACAAACCAATCGGATCATAAGTGAACCGATCGGCTCATAAGTGAATCGATCGGCTTAGGTGTCCCAAACGATCGGTTCAGGTGTGAACTGATTGGTTGAGGTCACCAAACGATTGTTTCAGGGTTGAAACGATTGGTTCAGCTGGCGCAGTTGGTTGTTTTGTGGAAAATTTCGAACCCTTCAACTCCTGCTTTAATCCCACATTGCCTGGGATAGAAAACCTTGTCCCATGACCCTCCTATATATAGGGGTATTAGGGGCTTCTCAAAGAACAATGTAGAACACCAGTTGCTCTGCAAAGTTGTCATTCTCTCTAGTTTTGGTAACCGAGAGAGCCTGAGCAAATGCTACCCGATAAGGGAGGCACAATAAGGGAAAGACAACTGTAGAAAAGCAACTGGTTGCAGGAGAGTGTGTCGGTGACTAGTACACTGACAGGAGGGTGTGAATCCTTCTGATTCCTTGTGGGATAAGGAGATCAGAATTCCAGGCAGTCCGTGTGGATGACTACAGAGGCAGAAGACTTCTGCTGCTCGGAGGATAGCTGTCAATCCCGACAGTCCTGGTGAAACCAGGAGCTGCACAGACACCGTCCAAGGCTGGAGATGAAGACCACACACGCCGCGAGGTAACGTCTCCGAGCAAGCCTTGAGACAAGGTACGTCTCTACAAACCATCCTTACTATTGTATAGACGTTGATGCCATTCCTTTATTCTGGGTTTGGGATAAGAAAATATTTGTTTCCGCTGCCTTCTCTGTCTCCCTGAAAACCCAACAGTGGTATCAGAGCTACGTCAACTTCTCTATACTTTAGGATTATCGATATAATCGATTTTGATTTGTTGCCTTTATTTATTGATTATGATGCGAATAAAATTGGCTTTATGCATGTCCAATCCTAAATCCACGAAATCCATATACACATATATGATATGTAATATGAATGCACTCGATACACGTCGCCCTTAAATGAGTTTTGTGGTGGATGTACATCATGGTTATGGCCAATAAACCCTATGTATGTGTGCTTGGTTGAATGTCGTTGCTTGCATCTCAGTCTGTGCACTGATTCCGTATCTCCTATTCCTGATGTAACTCAAGATAATTTGAGATTTCTTTCCTACCTTTGCTCCCCCCGAATGTAATTAGGGGTTTCCTTTTTTATGTAAAATAGGATAGATTTTTATTTCCTGTTATGTCAAAGAATGACGGACTTTTTGATGACCGGTTCAAGGAGCGAGACGAGCGGGTGGCGGCCTGAGGAGATGCACGACGACCAGTGAATCGATCGGCTGGTGGCACCCAACCAACCGGCCTGATGGTGAGTAGATCAATCATGGAGATGAGTTGATCAAACCTAGAAAGGAAAGGCACATAATTCATCTTGTACAGGTTGCATGTGATGTGGACCAAGATGACTGTGATTCCTCTTGGCTCGAGGAATCACATTAGGATGGCCATAATCATTGCTTTTTTCAGTTCACATGTTTTCTATGGGATATAGCATATATATGATACTTACTATATTGTGGTGATTGGATATGTATATGTACATATAAAAACCAAATTGCTCATCTAAATATTAAGGCTTTTACGCCTTCCATTAGCGACACACATGAAAAACTTGATCGACCAAGCGTAGGTTACGCCAAAGCATGGCGCACCGTCTATCTCGTGGAAGTGTGAAGGGTAAACAAGTAGGTTCTTCCAAAGCAGGGTGCATGTTTACCATGTCGACTTTTGGGTTGGACTTAACTGGTGATTCTTAGAGCATCTAAGGCCAGAGGCACAAAATGTTCATGGTAAAGTGTTGCACATGTTCATTCATCAAGAGTTGCATATGATGCAACTGACACGATGGCCTACCTAAATAGTCAAGTTGTGGGTGATCAGCCAAAGCTGACTCATGACTTGATGAAATACGGATCTTGACCCACTAGGAGATTGTACACTGCAATCTTCCGAATTGATGGTGAGGGCTGTCAATTTGAATCAAAATAGTGGAAGAGGTAATTAATTAAAGGACTAATTAAGTACTATCAAATTTTATTCAAATCAAATCAAAAGGAGTTTTGACAAATGCAATTTTCTCTTGTAGAATGGCAGAAGAATCATCTTTTAAAATGGGCAAATTAATTGAGAATAAGTTCCATAACTGGTTGAGGATTGTGAGAAGTGTTATGCATAATCCAGAAATACCAGTAGCCTTTGAGTCCACTCTATGTGCACTTAAGAAGGATAGTTCATTGATGGAGATCTATGGAACAAAGTCTAAGAATAAAAGTGAGGGAGAGAAGGGTTCTCTCGCCAAACAAATGTCAGAATCTCCTATGCTCAAAACATGGAGAGGATGGAAGGAACGATGGAAGAAGAAGTGAGAGATAGAGATCTCTACTTCTTGTGTATACTTTATAGAGATTAACTTTACTACTTTGTCATGGGTACTTGATACCGGATGTGGGTCTCACATTTGTTCAAATGGTAAGGATCTTAAAAGAAGTAGGCCTTTGGGGAAAGGCGAGGTTGAACTACGTGTTGCCAATGGGGCAAGAGTTGCCTCCAGTGCCATAGGAACCTATGAGTTAACTCTACCTAGTGGGCCAATAATAGAGTTAAAGAACTGCTATTATGTACCTGCCATAAATAGGAATATCATTTCCGTCTATTGTTTGGACAAGGATGGTTTTGAATTTCTTATTAAGAATGGAAAGTGTTCTGTTTCAAAAGATGGGATCTTTTATGGAAGTGCCCCAATGTCTTATGGTCTATACTTGATAGGTCTAGAGACAAGTGTATATAACGTAAACACCAAAAGGCAAAAACTCAACAACTCAAACAAAACATATCTTTGGCATTGTCGTCTAGGGCACATAAATGAGAAGCGCATTTCTAGACTCCATAAAGATGGTTATCTAGACTCTTTTGATTATGAATCAATGAGACATGTGAATCTTGTTTGTTGGGCAAGATGGCCAAGACTCCCTTTTCAGGTAAAGGTGAGAGAGCTAGTGATCTATTAGGACTCATACATAATGATGTATGTGGGCCTTTTAGAACTAATGCCAGATGTGGGTATCAGTACTTCATTACTTTTAATGATGATTTTAGTAGGTATGGCTATGTGTACCTAATGAAACATAAGTCAGAAACCCTTGAAAGGTTCAAGGATTTCATGAATGAAGTACAGAACCAACTTGGTAAAAGTATTAATGCACCTCGATCCGATCGAGGTGGAGAATACTTAAGCCAAGAGTTCAAGGACCTTCTACGAGCTCGTGGTATCATATCACAATGGACTCTGCCTGGAACACCACAACATAATGGTGTGTCTGAAAGAAGGAATCACACATTACTGGATATGGTGTAATCAATGATGAGTTTTGCTGATCTTTTGATTTCCTTCTGGGGTTATTCTCTTGAAACCGATGCGTTTACACTTAACCGAGTACCATATAAATCGATTCAAAAGACACCATATGAGATATGGACTGAGAAGCATCCCAATATGTCTTTTATGAGGATTTGGGGGTGTGAGGCATATGTCAAGAAAATGTTTCCTGACAAGCTAGGCCCTAGATCTGATAAATGTTATTTTGTTAGATATCCTAAGGAGACCAAGGGATATTACTTATACCACCCAACTGACAACAAAGTGTTTGTTGCCAGGGATGTTGTGTTCCTAGAAAAGGAATTTATTTCCAGAGGAAATAGTGGGAGGAAAATAGAGCTTGAAGAGGTTCAAGACCAACAAGAAAACATTGAACCGGTAGATGTACAAGAGGAACATAGAGATTTACAAGGTGTTGTGGAATCTCAGTCTCCTCAAGTAACACAAGGACCTCATAGATCTAGTAGGACATGCCTTGAACCTGAGAGGTTTTGATATCTTGTGACTTAGGAAGGCGGTGAGTTGATCATAGATGATGATCCAACTACCTATCTAGAGGCTATGGAGGGACCAGATTTTGAGAAATGGCTTGAGGCCATGAAATCCGAGATGGAATCCATGTACTCCAACAAAGTATGGACTTTGGTGGAACCACACGAAGGGGTAAAACCCATAGGGTGCAAGTGGGTCTTCAAAAAGAAGACCGACATGGATGGTAATGTGCAAAATTATAAAGGCAGATTGGTTGCAAAGGGTTTTTGACAAGTTCAAGGTGTTGACTATGATGAAACCTTTTCTCCAGTTGCCATGATTAAGTCCATTAGGATCATGCTTGCTATTGCGACTTACTATGACTATGTGATTTGGCAAATGGATGTTAAAATTACATTCATTAATGGGAATATAAATGAGGATGTGTACATGACACAACCTAAAGGTTTTGTGGATCCAAAGAATGCCAATAAATTATGTAAGCTACAAAGGTCAATCTATGGATTGAAGCAAGCATCTCAGAGTTGAAATCTTCGATTCGATGAGGAAGTCAAAGTGTTTGGCTTAATTCAAAATGAAGATGAACCTTGTGTGTACAAGAAGGTTAGTGGGAGCACGACCACATTCCTCATATTGTATGTGGATGACATACTATTGATGGGGAATGATGTCTCAGCCTTAGAGAAGGTAAAGACTTGGCTTGGGAATACTTTCTCAATGAAGGACTTAGGAGAAGCATCCTACATTTTAGGAATTAAGATCTATAGAGATAGATCTAAAAGGCTTCTCAGACTAAGTCAAAGCACGTACATTGACAAAGTGCTAAAGCGGTTCAGCATGGAGAACTCAAAGAGAGGCAACGTCCCCATGCTACATGGAGTCAACATCTCTAGAGCTTAGTGTCCCCAATCTTGTGAAGATAGGGAACGTATGAATGGGATCCCATATGCATCCTCCATCGGATCCATCATGTATGCTATGTTGTGCACACACCCAGATGTCTCGTATGCCCTTAGCATGACGATCAGGTACCAGTCAAATCCCAGGGATGCTCACTAGACAGTCGTAAAGAACATCTTAAAGTACTTGCAAAGGACTAAGGATCAGTTCCTTGTATACAGTGGTGAGGAAGAACTGGTTGTAAAGGGTTACACCGATGCAAGCTTCCAAACTGACAAAGATGATTACAGATCATAATCGGGATTTGTATTTTGCCTAAAGAATGGAGCTGTGAGCTGGAAGAGTTCCAAGCAAGAAACAGTTGCTGATTCTACTACAGAGGCCGAGTATATTGCTGCTTCACATGCAAAAAAGGAGGCTGTGTGGATCAGGAAGTTCATCACTGAACTTGGTGTAGTTCCCAATAGCTGTGATGCAATTGAGCTTTATTGTGACAACAATGGAGGTATTGCTCAAGCTAAGGAGCCCAGATCACATCATCGGTCCAAGCACATACTGCGGCACTTCCATCTCATACGAGAGATCATACAATGAGGAGATGTGAAGATTTGCAAAGTACCAACTGAAGACAACATAGCTGATCCACTGACTAAGGCCCTTTCTCAACAGAAGCATGATGGTCATGCTAGGTCACAAGGACTGAGGTTCCTAGGTGATTGGCTCTAAGTACAAGTGGGAGTCTGTTGGTATGTATGCCCATAGAGCAAGTCATGTGATGATTGTAATGGGATACTTTGTAAATTATTTGAATAATAATAAAGGCAATTTCCAATCTATATGTTTTAACTATTTCTGAGATGATAGTGTAACATGATAGATGTCTAAAGAATTTTTTTACTCAATGACGTATGCTTTTGGGTTGAGGACCTGAACGATGAGATCATACGGATGTTAAGAGTATACATTATTGTTTAGTCCCTAGTCAGTTGTTATTGTGGAAATAACCATAGACATCAATAATAGTAAAGACTAGATTGTGTGTTGGTTGATGACAAAATCTCATTAGTTATGATATAGTGATATCAAACCAAGCATATAGGTACTTATTAGAGAACAAGTGTACCGGACAGACCCACTGTGAGAGTGACACATGGAACCATGATTTGGTAGTCACAGTCAGCTCTCACAGTGATGGTGGTGAATGTGATTCTTCGACCTGAAATCACTACACTCAACACATGTCGTTGGGTACACTTTGACATCATCAAACGCAGTCCTGAAACATGGGTTGTTATAAAGGTGATGATTGGGTGACTTTGACACATGGGGCTTTTGAGGGGTAAGTGATAGATATGTGATTTGTCCCTCCTAAGGGAGTTTAATGTCCATGGCCACTTGATGAGTAGGATTGAGAAAGGCATGCACATGCATGTGTGAATCAATATGAGATATGGATGTAACACACATCTCACCCAGTCTGCTCTGAGATCAAGGAAATGGATGAACGTTGAAAGGATGACTGTACCATGCCTTGAGTTTATTCAGGACATTAGTGACAAAGGAATTATACATTCACTGTAACACCATTCACAGATTGTAGGATTGAAAGGTGTTCTCCAACTTTCTATTTCACTTGGGTAGCACTGATGTGCGACTAGGCACCGCTCTTTGCTTGTGAAGTCATAAGTTTATGGACTTTCACTGCCAACGTGAAATGGACCTACATGGTCACACACATAGGATTTAACCTGGAAGAGGAGTTTATCCACAAATGATGTTTAGATTGATTACTAAAGGAGTTTAGTAGTTCAATTAAACACTCAATTGATTGATAGCTCAAAATCATAGTGTTCAAGGTGTTGGACCAATTGATTAGAGTATCTGATTTATTGAAACTGCAATTATTTGATTTTGCACAGTTTGCACTTCCAACCGATCGGCTCATGTGATGAACCGATCGACTCAGGTTGGTGAACCGATCAGCTCAACTGGTGAGATGATCGACTCATATATCGATGAGACGATCGGCTCAATTGTTGAACCGGTCGACTCATGTAACCAACAGAGATCGTTTGAAAAGTCAATTTTACAAATACAATTTGTTTCACTTGTACAAATTCGATTTGGACAAGGAGTAATATTTGACTAATCGTAAACAAATATGAAAGCCAATTTGAGTTGGACCAGGACCATGAACTGATCGGCTCAGAAGTGAACCGATCGGCTTAGGTGTCCCAAACGACCAGTTCAGGTGTGAACCGATTGGTTGAGGTCACAAAACGATCGTTTCAGGGTTGAAACGATCGGTTCAGCTGGCACAGTTGGTTGTTTTGTGGAAATTTTTGAACCCTTCTACTCCTGGTTTAATCCTGCATTGCCCGGGATAGAGAACCCTGTCCCATGACCCTCCTATATATATAGGGGTATTGGGGGCTTCTCAAAGAACAACTTAGAACACCAGTTTCTCTGCAAAGTTGTCATTCTCTCTAGTTTTGGTAACCGAGAGAGCCTGAGCAAGTGCTACCCGATAAGGGAGGCACATCAAGGAAAAGACAACTATAGAAAAGCAACTGGTTGCAGGAGAGTGTGTCGGTGACTAGTACGCTGATAGGAGGGTGTGAATCCTTCTGATTCCTTGTGGAACAAGGAGATCAGAGTTCCAGGCAGTCCGTGTGGACGACTATAGAGGCGGGAGACTTCTGCCACTCGGAGGACAACTGTCAATCCCGACAGTCCCGGTGAGACTACGAGCTGCACAGACACCGTCCAAGACCGGAGGTGAAGACCTCGCAAGTCATGAGGTAATGTCGCCAAGCAAGCCTCGGGACAAGGTGTGCCTCTACAAACCATCCTTCCTATTGTATAGACGTTGACGCGATTCCTTTATTCTGGGTTTGGGAGAAGAAAATTTGTGTTTCCACTGCCTTCTCTATCTCCCCGAAAACCCAACACACCTTTCATCTTTATGAGCTAGGTAATCGTGAAGACATACACATCCATGTATTCCACTTATCATCTCATCTCGGACTTTAGGTCTATCTTCATCAAGAAAACTTAGAACTCATCAAACTCAAACTTATATAACTCATAAATTCCATGCCGCTCATGATAAGATCATTCTTATAAGATGACTACCTCAGTCCTCTTGGTTTTTTTAAACCATCCACACATCGTACACTCCACAAGGGTACGCTATTATCTCTATTCCCATACATTGTAGCAACATTTCAGCTCGCATCATCATTATCCTTAGTGTATGGCATGCGTATTGCCCTATCTCTCACCCCCATAATGAGAGGAAATAAGCATTTGGAGGCCATCAAAACACAAAGTTCTTCCCATTCCAAGAGTAGAGATGGTGCATCCCACATTTCCAGTACACCTTCCAATCTAAGTTGAAACGTGCATCACATGTCTCCACAACATGAACATTTTGACATCAGGTTTTCTCTCATGGAGAACTGGTCTCAAACACACTTGGGTCACCACACGATCCTTAGTCATATCCTCTAGGTCTGTAGGATGCCACCACTTTTGGGGTCATCCCTCTTCCCTTATGCATCCAGAGAGTGCCTTCCTCATATGCCCTTTGGGTCCCATGAGTTCATGAAGGTGATCAATGTCCTAACCCATGGCCCTCAAACAATGATAGTTGTTACCTCCCGACCCTATGGTCATGTGCAACTAGGGAATTAGGCAACTCCTACTCCCATCGGTCTTATCCCTACCTGACCCTAGGATAGACTTAGGATTCTAACATAGTACATGTCTAACTTAGAACCTTACCCCAAGTCTCCATCATCTCTCTCTGCATTCAGGGTATGACTTACCTCCTTTCATAGGGGTCATTGTGACCTACCTACCTTGGTCAGGCCCCATACCGGTTACCTCCATGGTAACACATCCACATGCACTTAAAGAAGATTATATATGGGTTTGTAAGTTTATTCTCATACTATGTAATCTCCACTTAGCTTCTCAAGATCCTATGAGACCTCTTTAGGTTACCTTAAACCCAATAAAAGTTGATCCATACCCTACATAAGGGTCCCTTCCCAGGATGGGAGGAAACTATCTCTTGATAGCAACCAAGGTCACAAACATATCTACGTCTAAGGTTTATATCCACATGAGCATGCTTAGCCCTAGCAAGCTACTAAGGCACATAGCTAACAAACAGACCACCTTCTAAACCATACTAGGTCTCCATGGTAGGTCATACTTGTTCTCAATCCTCAACATTGGACCAAGATCATACCTGCCCATGTCACCAACTTATATGCGAGGGGTTGATCAAACATACACCTTAATCCAAGGGATTTCCCATTCCTATAAACATGAGGAGTGCCATGCTCAGATCTATAGAAACTCAAATCTCATCATGAGCATCAGGTACACTACTTCCCTTCTTAGGTCTAGGAACCCTAGGTTCACTTTTATTATGTCCAACTGCATGCTCAACCTTTTAACCATGAACCAAGCATGTACTAGGTATGGCATGCACTTCCTATTATCCTTCTACTCGAGCAACACCTCAGAGTTGAGTCCTCCTCAAAGACAACCAACTAGGTATAAGACCTTAAAAATTGTTACGAAACCTCCTTAGGGTCTAAGGAACTCTTCTTCCTTTCCCTAAGAGGTAAGCACCTATATCATCTGCCCATAGGTACCAGTAGCCTCATATTTCTTCAGGGTTTGGTTCCTCTAAAGGCAACCAAGATACCAAAAGCTTCCAGGGATTATGAACGAGGCAACTGCAACCATCCACTTAGGTCGCAACATACCCAACTTCTCAGGGTTCCTCATATCCCACAGTCTAAGATTCCAACCTTCTTATTTGGGTCTTTCTCTCCCTCTCTAGAGCTAACCCTACAAACAACCTTGCCATTGGAGGTTCTCTCTCTAAAAGGGTGGATCAAGCTCACATGCATACACTTACATGGGTGAAACCTGTGTTCGCTGACACGATTTTACCGTGCATATAATGCAAGTGCACGTGTCAGAGTAATATATGCCTTTGTGAGTCCTGAGTCGAACACATGGACATTGAATTGTTGGTAGACTACTTACTAACTACTCGCGATCAGCTAGACCAATTAAAAGGTGTGAGAGTTGATTGAAAAATAAAAGAAAAATAAAAGAAAACAAACAATCGATTAAATGTTTAGTTTAATCAATTTAAATGGGAATTCTTAGGATTGCGGTTTCACCGTGGGTTCTTGTTGTATTTATTTATACATAGTTAATCAAATTCATCTCTCATTCCGGGTAGTGGCCTGTAGTCAGAATTGTTCACTGTCGTGATACAATTCACTACCTAAATCTAGGTCGGTTCCACGGTCGTAGTAACCTATACCCTAAACCAGGTGCATGAAGACCAAACTCTGGGTTTCCACCATTAACCGTACATCACCTTGTTTAAGGGATTTATTAATTAATGTGAATTTCGTCTCTTTTCAGCCATTAATTCCTCTTTCAAAGTAATTAAAGGCATGAGATTATCATTAGGGTGATCAATCATAATAATATAATGTAGAAAATGAAATCATACCACGGATTTAAGAGACAAAATTATAAATTACTATGATAAAAATGCCATATAATGATTACCCAGGCTACTCCCGATCCTAAAGACAAAGGGGATTGGCCCTGCATGTTCATCTCAATGAAAGACATGATGAGAGAAAGGGAAAACATGGAGAAACGTGAATGAAAGTGATGTAAACCCCTGAACAGAGGAGATCTGGGCGTTCCTTGACATAGAGTGCATGATCTATAGCCTTCCGGCGGTGGAAAACGTCTTCTGTGGCTTTTGGAACGATCGGGGCGTGATTCTGGGCTTCGTTCTTCTCTTCTCCTCTCCTTGGGACTTGTGCAATGACTAATGACGTGATTCCCTGCTTAGGGCCGCTGAAATTAGGTATATGGGTCACTTTTGGTCGCCAGAAGATCACCACTGTCCGATTAAGATCGATCTGAAATAGAAACTGATCTGATAGTGTCGATACCATCGATGCAGGTCGATGGTATCGACCCGTCATAATATCGGCAAGCTTTCTTTTTTCTCTGACGTTCCGCCTGATGCAGACTCGATACCATCGACGTGGGTCGATGGTATCGACACCTTTAGGCGTCGGTTTTATCACTATTCCAACGTTGAAGTTGTGCAATATCGATAGTATCGACTTTTGTGTCGATAGCATCGACCAATTGATTGTTGGCTCGCTGTAGGTATCTCGCTACCATCGACTTCCCAATCAATGGTATCGACTCTTCTTGGCTCAATGCGGATATCTCCCTGTGACTGTGTCGATACTATCGACGGATGTCGATGGTATCGACAGCTGTGTATATGTGTTATTCCTGAAATTGCAAGATAAATCCAAATCAGCTGTGCTAGAACATATCAATATGATCATTTATAATCAAAGAGATGAAATATGAGAGATTTGATACAAAATCATATTATAGAATAAAGCGAATGAATCATGCGATACTAACCACAAAAGTGACTAACAAACACATACAACACAAGTAAAACAAGTCCATAAAAGTGACTCAAAATCCTTGCATCAAACTCCCCTAATCTTAAACATTGCTCGTCCTCGAGCAGCAGAATTTACATAATGAAATTGTGAGGGTCAACTAAAGAACATATTCTCACAACAGACCTTGCCATATGATCTCCGCCAGACATTCACATACTGGCCCTCACTAACCACTGAATGATAATTACCCTGTAGGCGACAATAATCATCCATAAAAGATATTCACCCCAAGATTGATGAACACTATCAAATAAGGCAGTTAATATGATAAAATCCTCCGGTTCAGGCTTAGTGCATCTTTGTGATCTTCTATCTACGTTGTTCGTTTCCTAACTACCATCTAAATGGAAGCAGATCTCCTGGTATTAATGAATGAGGAGATAATCATGGGTGGCCTACCAATTAGAGAAACGGGTGGATGGAATAGGTGGCTGTGGAAGAAATGGAAGCACATAACAGTCAATCATGCACACAAAAATTAATGACCTATCATGATGCAAAATGCACATGGAAATGTCCTAATGCTACATTTTAGGTGGAATGATGCATGCACTATCATTCTATCCCAATGAGAGATAGAATATCTACAGAACTACACATGTTCTTGTTCTTCTTATTCTGTATATGAACAAATTCCTTTCTCCATCTGATCTTCATATTTTTCAAGCCTTTATCTTGCTTAATAGAACAAGATGAAATTTTCAATAGCTTTTTTTTGGGCTTATTCACATATCTATTATATTTTTTTCTTTTTTTTTTCTTAACTTTTCAGAGAGTATGAAATAAGTCCTTTATTTGCAGAAGAAGCAAGACACATCATTGTACAAGATGATTAAAATTATGCAAAATGCAACTAAAATGACATTGACATGCACTCTAAAATTTTTGAATGTAGGATTATAATGCAACATTTTTTTTCAATGCAACAAATGTAAACACTAATATACAATGAAATCCTATCTACATGATATGCAATCAAGAGATGACAAATTGTATAGTGTTCCCAATTCTTATGGTGGAGTGTAGATAAGATGAAGTGGATAGATCACAAGATTAATTGACAGAACCATTGGAAGATATTATATGTCCCTCCTTACTGACATGTGTAAAATCAAGAGGTTTCTCTCTCTCATTTCAGATTAAAGTCTCATTACCATTTGGTCAGTTTAGGCTCACATCCCATTCTGTCCACTTTTCTTGAATCGTAGGCATGCACAATTGTGGTCTTATGTTTTAAAGTTGACAAACTCAATTATTTTCTTAAGTCACATGCTCAAGTTCAAACAAAGCAAGCTTGCAATTTCATTAAAAAATTTCATATTGACCCATGACTCCCATGTGACAAACAAAGAGATGACACATTAAATTAGACATCCACGGATACACTAGATAGCATGTGGATCCTAAAAACAAAGAAAATTGCTAGAATAAAAGAAAATGCAATAAATGGTAAAAACTAAAAATAAAAGATAGAAAAAGATAGAAATTGTTTCATCTCCCCCCCCAAGCTTGAATTTGACTATGGCTCCATAGTAAAAAATAATCATAATAGGTGGAACAGTGATACCCTTCATTGTTCAGGTGGTGGGTACTGCGGGGCGGTGGGATCCCATGATGGATACTGCCCCTGGAAACTTGGATCATACAGGGGCATCAGTGGAGGTTGAGGATATCCCCCAAAGTAATTTTGGCTCCATTAATGATCGTAGAACGGTTGTTGCTACATCTCCATCCTATGCAACCTGTCATGAATATATTCTTGGTTGGCGAGGAGGAGGCGCTCGTTCTCATAGATGGCCTGTTGATTTAAGAATAGCCGATTTGTAGTCTCTTGAATATCGGCGAAAGAGGCGGTATGCTACTGCTGGGTCTGCTGGATCTCCTACAACATTGAGTACATTCCCTGCATAGAATAGGCATCCTCTCCTTGTTGAGAGGGCTGAGGTGGCAGAGGCTGCAAAGATGATGATACACCCAGGTGGAAGCGTGGACGCTTCCGCGGTGCCACTAATGAACAAAGAGGAGTGAAATCCTCCTCTTCCTCCTCATGCTCGTCGTCGTCATCATTGTCATTGTCATTACCGTCTTCTTCTTCATCGGAGTCGTCAATGGTGATGATGGGCCACCGAAAGTGCTGATCTCCCTGGATGTGGAAGATGCGGTCTGGAAGCGCGCACTCCTGGTACTCCTGGTTGACATGGCAATGGGCATAGACCACACCATAATGGAGCGTAAGAAGATTGGAGCAATGTAGGTGATGCAGGTTGACTTTATTCCTGTTGACCAGCGGAGTGAGTTGGGAAAAATCCAACCCAAGATAGAGAGCGAGCGGTGTGATAAGCCCCCCAAAGTGGATAGGAGCTCTTCTTGTACTCCTCCGCACGGCCAGCACATGTGTTAAGAAAAATGTGCCCCAGTTGAGATCTTCTCGTTTCAATAGCTTATAAAGAAAGACTAAGTTTGTCTCCTGAAACTTACTGAGCGAAAGATCGCCTCGAGCAAATAGAGTAGTGCACAACATACGATGCAAAATCCACACAAATGGATGCTCGAAATCAGCTACAGCTGCGTTATGATAACTGACGGACTTTCCTGGAGGCGCGGTCACCAGCTGGGCAAAGATCTCATCATAATCTGTCAGGTTGTTGGGCCTCCTGTGTTGATTCGGGGAATGATACCAGTTGTAGGTTGAATTGAATTGTTGGAGGGTGAGGGTGTAGTTGTTTTTGTAGAGCCAGAAAGAAACGCGGCCCTTGATCCATTCCCGATCAGTGGCGATGAGGTCGTTAGGCACGACGCATATGTCAAGCGATGCCATAAACTCCACCACCAGTTCTTTGTACATCGGCCACTCGCCAAAAAAAGGATGACCTTCAGCATGGTAATGGACCTCGTCAGACCTCCTGCCCATATGCTGCGCTTGCCCCTGGAGAACATAGGTGAGGTTGGCCTCGAACCCGAGGTCACGGATCATGGCCCGATCAACATATTGGGTTGGCTCAATTTTCCGCTTGAGCAGCTCCTCGTATGTCTTCCTTACGTCTGCCGAGGGATGAATGATCCTCGGGCAAGGAATGGAGCCAGGTGGTGGAGGAACAAATGTCTCAATCTCCATAGGGACCACCTATGAAGACGATGAAGCTCCTACCGTCCACACCATCGTGCACAGAGAGGAAGGGGAATAAGAGATAGAGAGCTCAATGAAGGTCAGAGAAGATGATCTCTGCTCGGTGCAAAGCTCGATGAAGATATCTCGATCCCTTGACGCTCGATGGAGGCCTCCAGTCGCTCGGCAATGCTCAAAGCACAAGTGGAAGGAAGAAACTCGGAAGGTGTGAAGATAATTGAGAAACAACCCTTCCTTTTATAACTGATTCTGTCGCTGCTGCTACTCCGTCAATACCATCGACGGGGGTGTCGATGGTATCGACACCTGGAGGTGCGATCAAATCGTCGCGACTATCGACGGTTGTCGATTGTTGGATTTGGGGGCCCGGATCGGTGATGTGTCGATACTATCGATGCGGGTCGATGGTATCGACCCATCCCATGGATCGACTTCCAAAAATGGTGGGCTCTGTTGATTTCTTCTCATGGATCGGTGATGTGCCGTGTCGATACTATCAACTAATGTCGATGCTATCGACTATGTGTGGTTCGAACACCCTCACGAGGCCCGGGTGCCGCTTCCTTACTGTTGCTGTGTCGATACCATTGACAAGGCCATCAATGGTATCGAGATCACTAAGACGAATTCTTCTGTAAATCTTCAGGGATCTCACGAGTATCGACTTCGTAGTCGATACTATCGACCTGGAGCTATCTTTTTCTTTGAAGTCGTTGATGGTAGGTCGATACCATCGACGAGGCCGTTGATGGTATCGACTCATAAAAATTTCTGCAACCGCTTCCCTGTACTCCACGTCGCTACCATCGACCCTGTGGTCGATGGTATCGACTCTGTCTCAGTACTGCACACTGAACAAACCATTAAGGTATCATTTTTACACTAAAAACAAAATTAAACAAAACTAACTTACAAATGTAGAAGAAAATGAAGAAACTAAAATTAAAACTACCGATGATTGGGTTACCTCCCAACAAGTGCCCTTCTTTAACGTCTTAGGCTAGACAAAATTGAGCTCATCAGCTTGGAGCATCGGAGAGTGTTCCTAGGGGATCACTCAGCAGTTTAAACTCAACTCTATCCTGGCCAATCCCTAGTGTCAAGGTACCTCTCCCGATAGCAGTGATAACATCAGCCGTCGCTTGAAACGGCCTACCCAGTAGCATCTGAAAACCCTTTAGCTGTAGCATGTCCATGACAATGAAATCCACGGGAAAGATAAATCTGTCAACTTTGACAAGTACATCCTCACACACTCTGTATGGCTTCACAATAGACCCATCCGCCAACTCAATAGTCATGGCAGATTTTTTTAGTGTCTTCAGTCCAAGCTTTTGGAATGTGGATAACGACATAAGGTTTATGCTAGCGCCCGAATCACACTGCGCGTGCGGGAAGTGATGGCCGCAAATTGAGCACGGTATGTAGAATCTCCCGGGGTCTTTCATCTTCTTTGGTAAACTCCCATGGATAAGTAAGCTCACCGTCTCATTCACCAAGCAAACGTCTGTGTCTTTTATCCGCCTTTTTTGGTGATGATGTCCTTGATAAACCTTCCATATGCTGGAATCTATTCTATCATTTCCACTGACAGAATATTAATATGGAGATTCCTAAACATCTCCAAGAATTTCTTGTAATGTCTATGCTCTTTCTTTGGTCTCAGACTATCTAAAAAAGACACAATTGGCTCCTTTAGACGCTTGTGAGGTGGCACATATGGGCTATTAGGGGTCTCCTCCCCTAAGCTTGCTTTGTTGTCACCCTCTGGCATAGGCTTCAACACATCAGTCACAGTTGGTGTGACTCGTGGCTGCTCATCCTTCTCAGCGGTTGTGACTTCACTATGTAATGTCACCTTTACCTGCTCCTCCTACCTAGATGTGGGCACTGTTGTGATGGGTTTTTGGGTGGATTTCCTGAATGGAAAATATCCCCCTAGTAGTCCATATAAGCTATGGGGGTACGACACCCTCGGCTTAGCCTCCGTTTCAAAATGCATTTTTCCCTTTTCATAGACCTCCTCCACCAGTGGCTCTGTCTCCTTAATCACAGATATATATTTCACTTGATGATGTACTTGAGCAGACTCTGCATTGCCAGTCGGTCTTTTTTGATTTGCATGTTTCATGGTTGCCACTTCATTGGTGATTTGAGTCACTGTCATCTCTAGTGTCCTCATCTGTGCTCCATGACTTTGTAATGTCTGTCCAAATTTAGTCAAAATATCACCCTGGGACTGTAACTGCTTACTGAACATATTCATCATCTCTTGATTTTGTTTCACCACCTGGCTGATCAATTAGTGCTTTTGTCCTCCGCAGCATTCTGTGGTTTTGCATCCGGGTCCTGCATGAAGTTGTTTGGATCCTTCCATGAGAATTTTATGCCCTTCCTCCAGGCGTAATCATTGTTTCAATAGCCCTGTTGTTGAAGGAATTTAACTTGGGCCTCCTCTTCAGACTCTTCCTCTCTCTACCAGTTTCTTGTCTATGAGATCTATCTTCTCATTCATCTCCTTGATGGCCTTTGACTCACCTACGACTCGAACCTATTATGGTGTGTCTTTGTCACCCCATGATTGCTTTCTATCCATATTCTTCAGGATTTCCCAACACCTAGTGCCAGTGTTGTTCAAGAAGAATCTAGAACCTGCTGAGTCTAGATTGCTCATGTCGTGCTCATTTAAAGCAAAGTAGAAGATCTTCACTTGTTTTTCCTTATCTAGCCTGTGATGTGGACACTCACGCATCATTATCTAGAAGCGCTCCCACGTCTCAGAATATGTCTCGCCAGCCCTTTGACAGAATTTGTGGATTTTCCGTACTAGGTCATTGGTTTTCTCTAGTGTAAAGAATATCTTGAAGAAAAACTCAATCATTTGATCCCAAGTCTCAACGGTCTCATCATCTAGGTTATGCAGCCATTCACGTGCATTACCTACAAGAGAGTTGGGAAACAACTTCAAATACAGTGTTTCCTGTGGAAACCTATCTATCTTGATCATATCACAATTTTCCGCAAAAGTGCTGATGTGTGCAACTGGGTATTCATTGTTCAGCCCGTGAAATGCTTGAGACTTGACCAAGTTTATCCATGTCGGATCAATCTTATAGGTTGGAATGTTAACTGCCTGCCTTTTTATCGACCCCTGTGATGCTGACGAGGAAGAAGACTTTATCTTCTCCCATATTGTCTGTTCCTCAGCCATGGCTTCTGGTTCAGAGTCTGAATCTATATCCTCAGGTTGATCGTGAATATTGTTCTCCTCGTCGTTTGATTCCAACGGTGGCACCTCTGGTGATGGCAGTGTGTAGTCTGTGCTACACGTCTTCACCATGCACTGGTACCTACAAGGTAATAAATCTGATTCAGTACAGTGCTAGACGATTGCTAAATATGAAAGATAAACGATGAATTTAAAAATAATAATAATAAAATAAAATGTGGCCTAGAGTGGCCACTTGCAGCACTCATAGTGCCGACAGTTGTCGTGTCCCCAGCAATGGCGTCAAAAACTTGACATGATTTTACCGTGCGTATAACGCAAGTGCACGTGCCAAAGTAATATAGGCCTTTGTGAGGCCCGAGTCGAACACAGGGACACTGAATTGTCGGTAGGCTACTTACTAACTACTCACGATCAGCTAGACCAATTAAAAGGTTTGAGAGTTGATTGAAAAATAAAAGAAAAATAAAAGAAAACAAAGCAATCAATTAAATATTTAGTTTAATCAATTTAAATTAGAATCTTTAGGATTGCAGTTTCACCGCGGGTTCTCGTTGTATTTATTTATACATAGTTAATCAAATTCTTCTCTCATTCCGGGTAGTGGCATGTAGTCAGAATTGTTCACTGTCGTTATACAATTCACTACCTAAATCTAGGTCGGTTCCATGGTCTTAGTAACCTATACCCTAAACCAGGTGCATGAAGACCAAACTCTAGGTTTCCAACATTAATCGTACATCACCTTGTTCAAGGGATTTATTAATTAATGTGAAATTCGTCTCTTTTCAGCTGTTAATTCTTTTTTCTAAGTAATTAAAGGCATTAGATTATCATTAGGGTGATCAATCATAATGATATAATGGAGAAAAAGAAATCATACCACAGATTTAAGAGACAAAAATATGAATTGCTATGATAAAAATGTCATACAACGATTACCCGGGCTACTCCTAGTCGTAAAGACAAAGGGGATTAGCCCCGCATGTTCATCTCAATGAAAGACATGATGGGAGAAAGGGAAAACATGGAGAACTGTGAATGAAAGTGATGTAAACCCCTGAACAGAGGAGATACGAGAGTTCCTTGACGTAGAGTGCGCGATCTACAGCCTTCCAGCGGTGGAAAACATCTTCTGCGGCTCTTGGAATGATCTGGGCATGATTCTGGGCTCCGTTCTTCTCTTCTCCTCTCCTTGGGACTTGTGCAATGGCTAATGACGTGATTCCCTACTTAGGGCCGCAGAAATTAGGTATATGGGTCACTTTAGGTCGTTATAAGATCACCATCATCCGATTAAGATCGATCTGAAATAGAAACTGATCTGACGGTGTCGATACCATCGACGCGGGTCGATGGTATCGACCCGTCATAATATCAGCAATCTTTCTTTTTTCTCTGACATTCTGCCTGATGTAGACTCGATACCATTGATGCGGGTCGATGGTATCGACACCTTTAGGCTTCGATTTTGTCACTATTCCAACACTGAAGCTGTGCAACGTCGATAGTATCGACTTTTGTGTCGATAGCATCGACCGATTGATTGCTGGCTCGCTGTAGGTATCTCGCTACCATCGACTCTGCTTGGCTCAATGCGGCTGTCTCCCTGTGACTGTGTCGATACTATCGACGGATGTCGATGGTATCGACAACTTTGTATATGCGTTCTTCCTGAAATTGCAAGATAAATCCAAATCAGCTGTGCTAGAACATATCAATATGATCATTTATAATCAAAGATATGAAATATGAGAGATTTGATACAAAATGATATTATAGACTAAAGCGAATGAATCATGTGATACTAAACACAAAAGTGACTAATAAACACATAAAATGAATGTAAAACAAGTCCATAAAAGTGACTCAAAATCCTCACATCATTCACTCAAAATTATCCAAAGCTCTTCATGCTTATCTCATAAGCTATCCATCATGCCCTTCAGCCCTGGGTATTTAATCTACTGCCAGTACTATTAACGTACTTTGGATGCATACTATGCCATGCTCATATAAGCCCATAGGGTTTCTATAGGTTCTTCACTATCCTCATATGAAGGAGTTATCCTTCACTCTAACTTGCAAGACCCTTCCCAGAGTTGGGTCACTAAAGGTACTAGGTCAGCTAACCTCACATGGTTCATACTATCATTGGTATCTAAAACCAAAAGCATGTCAACCCACACATGTGGTCGACCATGACATCCATCCATCATGCCATCTCTCTCTCTCTCTAACCACCACTTAGGGTTAGGGTTAGCACCATCCTCAGAGGATATGCCAGGTCTCTATCTTTAATGGAGGTTTCTTCCTCCAAGACCAACTCTCTACTTCATCCTCTTAACAAGAAGGTCTAACCTCAGGTCTCTCCTGAGGGCATGACAACACATGTCATACGACCTAAGCATGTAACTATTCTTTAGTTTACGCTTAAACTATTAAGCTTATGTCCATGACATCTTATTTACATGCTTTTCATTAATTTGGTGGAGGATTCCTTAACCTTATCATACATACCCTAACCTTAAGAGGGTGAGGAAGAGAGAGAAAAACCCTAAACCTTAGAATCTTAACAGAATTAGGGTTGAGAAGGGATGAAAATAGATGAGAGAGTCCTAAATGTATCTTATTTCAAGTCAGATCCTAAGATATTGGCCATATAGTCACACAGATCCTGGAGTCCTCATATTCTGACTAGTGGTATGGAGGAAAATATTGCCAGCCCCCGGACGTGATCCTTTTCTGGATACCTTTGTCTTTCAGAAAATCCTCTAATAACTCCCTCGGGTTCTATAGAGTTTGTAAAATTTAATAATTACTAAGGATTAAATGAGGAACCAATGCTCTGATACCAATTGTAGCGACCCCGCCTCTCGATAACCCCCAATTAATGGAGACCAAGAGGTCAGAGCCGTTATCTCAATTTCTGGGATCAAAGGTTCGACAAATAATCAGTAATAATGATTAAATTCTACCATGACTATACTGAAATCTGGAATAAAAATAAAACTTTGCATACCTTTTTTTTCTTCTAAAGACTTGGATATCTAACTTCTATCCACCTCTGGACTCTATTCTAACTAATCCTCCATGCACTTTATTTCTTAATTTCACAATATGCCACTTTACTGTTTGTCCTTTTCAATTTGTACCTAAAACACCGATAAATAAAACTTCGGTCAGCATAAAATATGTGGGGGAAATAATAATCAGGCAATTATCTATAACAAAATATTGCAAGCAATTATGGTTTAGCAAGCAAACTTTACATCTTAAACATAACTACTCAATCCATACATACCCTAAACTCTACGTTGTCCCTGCAGTGGACCTGGATACTACCTTTCATATGGTATATCCCAATTAACCTCGCATGATCCTACATAATATGTAGATCAATATCTAGGGTTGAAGAGTCGCATGGCACTAACCATATGTAGCCCAATCACTAACTCATTTGAAGAGTCGCATGACACTACCTATAGGTAGCCCAATCACTAACTCATGATAACCTGATGGTCCTACGTAACAGGAAGACCATGTACTAGGTCACCCTTTTCATCATTAACAAAGCCACAGAGGAGGACCAGGATCTGATCTAGTAATGTACACATACTTATGGTGATAGTCATAGTCACTTTATATTTGCATGAAATAAAAGTCATCCAAGTAGTTATTTCCAAGCAACCGATAAAACTTTGGGAATCACTGTGAAACTAAAACGATCTAACCATAAGCATAACCACATACCTGATCCAGAGTAACTTGATGTCCAAGCATTAATATTCAAGACAATCAAACAAGCAATCAATAATATCTTGAAATTAATGAGTAACATCCAAGTGTCATTATTTTATCCAAAACATTCTCAAGATCGACTTGGATTCCACCTTAGGATTTCTAGGCCAACTTTAGGGTTTTAGCCTCCATAAAGCTTTTATCACTTTTAATACCCTTTTAGTTCACAAACCCTAATTTCAACATCATAGGCACAATTGAATGTCAATTAAATATAATATATCTCTTTTACACTAAGACTACCATTTTTATCTTTTTAAGTCATGTCAAGATCATTAAGTCCAATTATCATGTTTGGTTTCTTTTGAATTGACAACTCATATTTCATTATAGTCCAATTCACATATTAACCCTATTTATCACTAATTCCACATTTATCCACTAGAAAACCCTAATTACCAAATTAAGGGTATTTATCCATGATTAGAATCATTTATACTCAAAATAGCTTAGAATCATCATATCTCAACTTTATTCATAGATTTGAACAATTAAAGTCATTAAGAGTCATAATTACTAAAATTAGGGTTTTAAGGCCCATTAAAGCATATTCATGTACATGGAACCCTATATTAAACCAACTAGGCATAAAGATCATCCTTTTGGATCTAATTTGCCCTTTCTATTAACAATTGGTTAATATCAACTTTAAACTTCCATATAACCCTCCTCAATTCATTAATCATCAAATATTAGGGTTTTTCATTAATTAAACCATTAAAGATAACATCTTTACATACTTTTTGAATTGCAAATAGAATTAGGCTTCAAATGTAATTTCTTTGTGTTCCTCTCATTTGAGGATCAATTTTCATATATAACACGTTGATATACGAGTTACCCATCTTTTCCTATGATTTTTGCAAGTTAATTACTTTTAAGCCAATAAGAAAGTGACACATCGACCAATCGAGACTTACTTTATTATCCGCGCATATTGGTTGATAACTTTTCTACCCTCGATCCCTTCTCGCGGCTGCTGGGGGTAGGGGAGTCTTTTCTCCCTTGCTCGTCTTCCTCCTCTGCTTTCTCGACATAGAGCCATGGAGGGTCAACCCATGTGTTGACTTCCATCAGAAGGCCTCCTTCCTTGCTCAAAGCCGATCCTCCACCTCTGCCCATCCCAACCGAACTCATCAGTGGTCTTAATTGATCCAGCCATGGCCATAGTTGCTGAGATGACACGAGGGGTCTCTGACGGCAAGCCAGAGAGGTACGAGGTGCAAGAGGGGTTTGAGAGGGGAAACTGGTGGCCGAAACTCGGCCTGAAGGTCCTATATCATCTCGCGGAGTTGTACATAGTCTCACAGAGGGGATACACCCCCTTATATAGCCCGTGGCTATGGCGCACAGCCGGCGGGGTCCTTGGGTTTTAGGAGATTCTTCTATAGACCCCCAAGATAGGCAAAACCTAGGATAGATATGACCGCAAGAATCTCACGAATCCATCTAGCATGTTTCCAAGTTTGCTCGCGCATTGATCGGCAAGAAAATCGACCAAGGAAAGTATGCGTCCTGTCCTTACTTCCCCAGCCAGACACGAGCTAGAAGATAGGTTTATCACCATCGGATCCTCTAGATCTGACGGTCCTAAATGCACGGGCCAGATAAAAAAAGAAACATATTAGGAATAGGAATTGTGACATTTAATACGATATTCTTGATTATCCACCCACTTTAAGAAAGTTTGTAAAAATCGTATCTCTCTCCTCATTTGTCCTTTTCCAACCAAATTTTAGGAAAATCTTTAGATTTGTATTTTCTACCTTTATTCCAATTTTGAGCCTTAAATTCGAAAGGAAAGAGTTATTTTCTTCCCATGCAAGTTATTTAATAATAAGGCATATATTAGACATATTTTCTCTCTCTCTCTCTCTAATCTTTCTATTTTCTTTATTTGAATTCACTTTACCATTAGAAACCTTATGGATACGAAAATCCACCCATGATGACTTAATCATACATCTTTCTACTTATTTCTATATTTTATCATTATCTCCAATTTCCTTCTTAATAAAGAAATAATTAATTGATCTTTTCTCTTTCTCGTTGCACTATGTTTGCAACTTGAACTCATTGGAACCCAAGGAAACTTAAATGCACGAAATCCACCTTTGGAGGATATTTCTCTGCCTTCTAGAGGTTTCTACATCTTTCTTTTCTCCATTTCTTAATTATTCATTTAATAATTGAATTTCCTTTTCTTTTTCTTGTTATTGGACCCAATAGCCAATAAAGCATACAAAGCAACCGACAAGACTATTATAAACGAAATTCATTTATTCAAATCAAATCACACCATTATTTGTTCATTTATCTTTATTAAAAGAAATTGCATTTCTCATCAAAAGAACCCAAAATTAGGGTTGTAACAGTATCAAATTGTCACGATTGTCGCACTTCTTTCCTTCAACTTGTCATGATGGAGTCCTGACTTCCCGTGTGACAACTTAGCCCACGAATCCTTTCGGCCGTTTGGGTGGCTCATTTGTCACTACTGTAGTAGTTAAGGAGTAATGAGATTTTAACTACCCATTTAAGAAATACTGCAATTCTCAGTTGTTTCGTTTGGATGGCTATGGATTTAGGAAACGTCCTCATGGGCCGCGACTTCGAGCCTCTCATCATCCATTAAGGCTGCTCCGCGATGGTGAACCCTTCGCACGCTTGACCGGTCATGTTTGCCAAATCCGACGTCTATTGCCAGGTAGTGCTTGCTCATCCTCGAGGTCCCCACGGGCAAGTTCCCGTCACAGTACCTCAACAACAGCAAGGGCGGCACCGACGTCGTCCAGTGGGTATCCACGGCGATCGCGGAGAAGAGGGAAGCCGAGCTCATCGACCCGGAGATCGCGTCCGGTCCTGGGTTCGGCCAAGCGGCCGTTTGCGGGATGGAGAGACTATTGCGTCGCCGTCTAGGGATCGCCCTCGCCGAGCCCAACCCCCACCGTCGGCGCGACATGAAGGAGGCCTCCAAACGGATCGAGGAGATTGCAGCGGACCTAGGGAAGCCCGACGAAACCCCGCCTTAGAGGCCAGCGGTCTCCGTGGTGCCTGCCCCTTCGCTCAAGGACGAAGTGATGCCGGTGAGAAGACGGCCGAGAGAGGAGAAGAAAGGATTCGGGAGAGGAGAAGAGAGGGTCCTCTCGGAGGCAATCGGGAGAGTCGGGGCCGAAAAGTGGCTGGGTGGATTCTGAATCTCGCCAATTTTGGCGATCTTAGGGAAGTACGTGAAATGAACGGGATAAATAATACCGCATTTGGACTACGAAAATTGACAAAACACATAAACCGATCTAAACATAGTAGTTATCAATGCGGTAGTTGGAATAGAGGAACGAAATACAATACCGCCGCGAACTACCTCACCCAAACGGCCCCTTAGTAATGTATCGAATTGTCACGACGGAGTCCTGACTTCCCATGTGACAACTTAGCCCACGAACTCGTGTAGCGACTCCAGCTGATTGGGTTCACATGCTTGCCACTCGGTTCCCCGGACCGTCACCTCTATAAGCCGACCTTGGATGGCGTTCTTGCTTCATGCTTAAAAGGGGATGCTGCTTATAACCGGGATTCGTAGAAATCTCAAGGACTATTCAGAATGGGTAAATGAAAATAATGGTAAATTATATACAAAACGTGGTCTAGACGCTATCTAACAAGTGCTATACTTATTTAGGTCCCGTTTGGTTAGTAGTATTTCTAAAAATTTAATAGTTTGTTTATTACGAGAATAGTGACTTTCAGAAATCTTATATTTTGCCTTTCATGTATTAGTGAAGTTTCATTCTAAAAATCAAGTAAACTCCTATTTTATATGTAGTTTGTTGGATATCGATAAGTGTAAGATTTGTTTTTTTCTTAGTCCGCCTCCAAGTTGGATTTTGGCATCAGGAAAATTTTGATAGAGATAAAAATATGATATTTCCATTATAGGCATATTTGACTTTTCAAAATTTACTGTATTGGATTGTATTTTGATATCCATATGAAAAAGTGTGTTTGATTATTTGTTTAAGAAAATGGAGATGATTTTGGATTTTTCAACATAAAGAGAATCCAACATTTTAATTTCCATCTAAATTCTTCTGGACGTCAAAATCCAACATGGCTGGTAGATGGACCATGAAAAAAATAAATAATATATTTTACAAATTCAAAAAACTAAATATAATATTTTAATTTAAGATATTTTGATAATGCAACATTTTACAAATACAAGATGTCCTACATGCAGTATTCTAGAAAATTTCACTAACCAAATGTGTTCTATGTCTAATCATTTTAGAATTAGCTTCATTTTCTCGATATGACAAACTAAACATTAAACTTGTACAAATGAAGTCCAAAATACAATCCAATATAGAAAAATATCAATAAGCAAACATACCATTTAGTGTCACATAAGTCTTGATACATTTATTGTGTTTATAATCATGCCACATTTTATGGGCTTTGGAATGTGCATATCGACTCTAGATGTAAATGTTTCTAATGCTTGTTGATTCCGAATGAAAAGGTATCTCGTGCTTACCAGCTGTGCTAGGCAACTACTTTCATTTTTTGATAAACCATTCACATATAATATAGAGGATTAAGTGTATGATCGATCATACACCACTAACTAGGAGCAGTCAGCTAAAAAGTAGAAAAAAGAAAATTACGAGCCTGAGAGATAGTTAAAGTCTTACCCTATCGTACGAAAAACATGAGGTGAAAGGTAAACCTGATCCGGAGCAAGCTACATTCAAAAGAGGTGATGCGATGTATGAAGTTCAGGGAGATGTGTTTCCCGTTGATAAAACTCACTAACAATAGTCAGCATACATAACTGACAAAATGCGAGCATCTTATTGGCATAAGTGGGGCAACATAGAGTTGTGGACGTTCAACATTAGGGATTTGCAACTGCCCTAGGGGACTGGATCATGTCATCATCCTCATCAAAGTTGTCAACTCCAACAAGGTTTAGCATAATCAACATCTTGGAAAATTTAAATAGCTCAGTTTGAAGCATTTAGTGTGAGGATTGAGCTGGCATCATCAAAAAATTACAAGGACATCCAAAGATTGAGTGAGGTATATATCAAAGATAATTGAAAGATTATTTTTCTGTTATTATTGATCATCATATTGTTACCTTCCATCTACATATTTCACATGATGCAAGAAGCTAATTCACTAGTATCTTATTGTAACTTGGGTCGTGGCAAGTCCCAGATTACACTAGTGATAAGGATTTTAGTCATAAAATTGAGGGTTTGTGGTGTTGTTATAATCTATTGCAAAGAAATAGACCTAAGTATCTTTGGAAAAAGAAGAATCAAAGAAGACATGTCCTAACTCTTCTACCTTAGATAGAGATGGCATAAGTACTATCTATGGAAACCCCTTTCCATACATTCATCACCTACATATAGCTTAATGTGATTTAAAATTATAACAAAATATGTACTTTTATGGCTAGAAATGAGTGGCATAAAGAAATATAAGTCCATGTAAATTAAAGAATTTGTACACTTTGTTGACTATGTATTTCTATCTTTGCATCCACCTAATCACTGGCTTTTTATGCGGTTTTTATAGCAATGGCATGAAGAGATCTATATGATATGTGAGACCAAAGGTACCAAAGTGCAACATGAGAGCATTTTGTCTTGTTGAGGTGAGTAAAGAGAGAACTTTGTCTAGGATGATGTTTTTTATAGTGTAAGTAATGTTGTATTCTAGAAAACCTAAATGAGACTACTTTTTGTTCTAGAATATCATAGAACTACAACAATATGGTGGTCTGTATGTGGTGTCTATATTAAGATTTGTGTTTTGGTTGAGGTAACACTAGAAATGGGGAAGATGTTTGACTAGTAATATTTGTTTTTTAGGTATAAACCATATGTTGTTCTTTTTCCCTAATAGACTGACAATGATTTTGTTGAATATGCATTGTGAATGTAAGTATATCAATGATACCTCATCCACCGAGAAATTTAGCCTTCAGGATCATTCACCATTTTACTAATTTTTTCTTTCAGATATACTGCCCCAAAGAAAATCTCTACATATACTATCTATTTGTTTCTCCACTTTATAAGGTAGGAGGATGCAAATGAGGTACTATGAGAGTATTCTAGTGAGGTTGCATTAAGTAGTGTGAGCATACCTACTTTGATGAGACATCTCATTCTCCATGTGGCAGGTATTTTGGTCATTTATCCACTATGTGTTGCCACACATCATGATAAAGACAACCCAAGATATTTGAGAAGAATACTTCTATTTTGCATTGAATTGTATTGTGTATCTCTTTAGTTGGTTTTTTCTAATATGTAACCCAAACAAGGTAGATTTGGGGGAATTAATTTGGACCCACTAGAGATCTTGAACAATGTCTAGAATTATGATGGTGTTGATAATGTTATCATTTCATATGATAAAAATGATAGTGTCATCAATGAATTGTATAATGTGACAGTTATATATATTGTTTCTAGGTGATATAGTGTCACTTTGTGCGCAGTTTGAATATTGACGCTAGGATAGAGGTGAAAATGAAAAAGAAATAATAGAATAGTGGGTCCCATGATCTCCTCTAGTTGTCTAGTTTGAAGAAATGTTCTATAACCACATATAGTTGGAAGAACCATTTTCCTCATACCTTCAGCCTTCCATGTTATAGTTATGTATCTTATTTGAGATGCAACACTTGATGGTACTACAGGTTGGTCTATTCATATCTTATTTCTTCAAACATTTCACATCTTCTCGTATGTTCTTGTTAAAATTTATAGTAGAATTTGCAAACTTTCACCTAATTGCATATGAGAATCAATTACATATAGCATGATATGGGTTCATGACTCATGAAGAATATGCCAATGCTTCATCTATTACTATTGTATGATGATTGTGGCTTGTAGGGCATTGGTAGGTGGTTGATGGATGTACATGGGTGGATGTTGGTTACACATGGGTGGATACAATGATGCTTGTATCCCAGATTAAGTGGTGGTGGTTGTCATGATTGTAGGTATTGTATGGTAATGTGGATATGGATCCTTTTCCTACATAATCACAAGAGGTTATGAAGACTAAAGTTCAACTTAAGGAAAGTGAAATAATAGAGAAACAATTTGTGGATATTAGGGGTAGGAAATGCAATAACTATTCAATATGAAACTATCATTTATTCACATGGTTTAATTGAGTGAAGCTTACATCAATGCAAGAAAATCATCTCTTAGTAACATTAAAATGATTTATCTATTGTGAGGGTTTTTTAGGAACCACTATTCTAAATGCTAATGCAAAACTCAAAATTTTAGTATCTTGATGACAATGTCTTCATATAGTAAAAATCAAAGTAATATTCCAACATCAAAGAATGAATTGTTCATATAAAAAAAATCTAGTTAATATATCAAATGGAACTCTTTATAATGTGTTCCAGATGATCCCTCTTCCATTACCATCAAAGACACCTTGTCAGTCCTTATCACCAGACTTCCACAACATCATGACACTAATATCATGTTAAAATTGAGTGTAACTTCGATCTAATTTTCTATGTGCATGCCATGATCGACCGCCTTGCCAAACTATCAATTATTTTATGTACATTAGAATATTTAAACCACTTAAGTTTGCAATGAGTTTTGCAAAGTGATGGATCAAGGGCTCTAGAGGGTGGGGGTGAATGGAGCTTTATAAATCTCACAAAACAAATTAGACCACCAAATTATATCAAGTGCAGAATCTTAAGCATTCATTCAATTTGAGATCCTAACTAGCATGCACATCAAGGATAAGAGACAAGGAAGAGCAAGAACTTGGACAAGGTGGTTTAGAGTGGTTCCACGTCCTAACTAGGAGAAATGTCAGTCCACTACCTAGAGGTGGTTAATCTCTAGGATTTGCAATCTTGGTACTCTTATATTCCATCATAAGATTACAAGACAAAACCACAACATCCAAGGGCTTAGTACCTCAAGCAAGGATCTTCAACCTATAGAAGGATCTTACCCACTTGAACCATGGAGTCTTCAGCCATCAACATGGACTTACCCACTCCTTCTTCAAGTCTTCGGACTTCAAGGGATTACCTATCCTTCTTGAGCACTTGCCTTGCCTATCTCCTCCCCTTGGAGATATGGAACACCTTGCCTTCTTCAACCTCGAAATAGAAACTCCTTCTCCTTCACTTGGAGAAGATCTTCAACCTTTTCTTCAATAAGGAAAGGGGGTAGGAAGATGATGGAGGAGAGATTTACATCATTACAAGGAGCAACTCTCTTACAAAGGAACCTATCTCACTCATACTCACAAATTTGACTTGAAGGTAGAGAGCGAAAGGGGCTCAAAGGGTTAGAACACTCTCAACTAGGCTAGGACCAAGCATGTAGTGAACGAGCAACCTTGGAATGAACTCCAAGAGGTCCTATTTATAGTTGAGGGTGCCCCTTTAAGTTGTGGGACACTTAGATACAAAATATAGCCATTTGTGCTCAAAGAAACGACTCTATTTTTGCTCAAAACACACACCAACGGTCAGAATCACTTTTTCTACAAATTATGTACAGTGCAATCGGTCGAATTTCAATAAAGGTAACTCGACCGATAGAGTAAAAGACAAAGTTGATATTCAAATCATTGGTTGAGTTTATCCTGGGGAAACTCGACCGACCAATGAAGATCGATTTGGTTAGGTACTCGATCGGTCAAGTTTTGTGAAACCACAACTCAACTGATGCTATCTTCAAAGAACTGATCCAGGAGGATCTGTTGAGTTTGCAACTTCACCGATTGACTGACTGTGGTCAATTTTCTAAAGTGCATCTAAAGTGATTAAAACTTGGTGTTTAGTGTCCCAAAAAAATTTCTCATCATAGTTACAAGCTAATTCATCAATACAAGTGATTACAGAAGTATTCTAAGGTCATTTACATAGATTTCCAAAAATTACACACTTGTATAACTTTTGACTTGAACTTGAGTAAATTAGGGCTTTTGATTTTTTTATCCTTTTCATGTATCTAACACCTAAAATCAATCTTCAATACACATATTAGATACATATGAATGGAATGGTTAAGTCATTATCAAAATATGGACAATGTATAACCTCTAGGTCAACATTCTCCCCCTTTTTGACAATGACAAACCATTCCTCAAACATATTGAAAAGGATATAGAAGTTATACCTTTGCCTTATGAATTAAGAGGATTCAAGATGTGAACAATGTGAATTGCTTCTCCTCAATCTATGATTCTTCTAACCTTCATGGTTAGTCTATCTACACAGAGCAATAATAACATACATGTACTATGTAGTCCTTTGCTAGTCACATGATAAAATAGTAAATGAATAAGAAAAGGATCTCATAAGCAATAAGCACTAGTATAACATCAAATAACAATATGATTGAGTTTCAAGACATTGAAATCTCTCCCCCCATTTTGACATTATCAAAAAGTAGGGGGGTAGAAGAGAGGATTTCCAAGTCTTCTCCAAAACACAATCAACTGGATAATTATACAAACAATCACATATCATATGGCAAACAGAGACGAAAGCAACATACAATCTCAGTCATAATAAAAATATGGTGAACGATGGCACAAAAGCATAGGATATAGCAGATTAAATAGCAAGAGTGTTCATCACAAAAATTACAACTTAGATGCATGTCCTCAGAAAACAACTACAAGCAAGAAGCGATGAAAAACAAAAGATAGAAGTAGTACATCTCAGATAATGTGCCCAGATGTTTCTTATACAAAATAGCCTAGAAAGATGTATATGATCAACATGCTAGACTAAAAGTTAAGAAACAAGCTAAACATCTAAACTACCTATATCAACAACATCATCATCATCAGCTATTGGCCCGTAGTCCTCGTCTCCATCAGAGGATGAAGCAGTAGTGCCTTCATCACCAGATCTAGCACCATCACCATCATCAGAAGCATCCTTGCCATCACCATTGTCATCCACATCATCCTCAACATTGTCAGCCTCGTCAGGCATCTCCTCATTAGCAGGAGGACTGAAAATGCGACCGGGCCAACGAGCATTCTGCTCAGCCCAAGACATACCAAGAGTGTGAAGCTCATTGGCCTGAGTAAAGGATGAAGCAGAGTATCCAAGGCTGGCAAGCAAGGTGGCCAGGGGGCCAGCTAGAAACAAGAGGTAGGTAGGAGCAGAGCTACCAGAAGCAAAGGGTGGAGGAGCAGTAGCAGTGAAAGTGTAACATCCCTGACCTGGGTTATGAATTAACCCTAGGTGTTTTGCCTAAATATGTAATTAAATTCTTGTGATTATATTTTGGCATGTAATTAAGTTCCTAAGGAACATACATTTTCAATTCTGACCTTTTTAAAACAATGATTGTAGTATTGTTTGGTAATACATGGACCTATGTGAAAATTACCCAATTAGAGGGGTTAACTTGCAAATTACACAGGTTAAGATGTTCCTCTAACAAAAAGACATCATATGAATGAATATGATGAGTTATTATGGATTTCCCAAGTTTGGGCACCAAGGTGCAGCTTGTGGAGCAATCCTTGTGCTTAAAACCCTAATTTTGGTGTAAAGTGCAATTTACCCAAAATAAGGGGTGCAACTTGTGATATACACTTTCTAGAAAATCTTTTATGACTTTTGACATCATTTAAAGTTATAATAATGAAGGAGGCACTTCATTTGAATAATCATATTATAAGAAATACCTTTGTAATTAAACCACCAAAGTTGTAAGTAAAGGAGACCCTTATATGTATATGTGCACCATAGTGACAAGTTGACCTTCATTGCCTTTAGTCCTTGGTCTTAGAAGAAGTTTTACCTTAGATATGAAGAGGAGGGACGTGCCTAAAAGAAAGGAAGGACTTAGTTGTGAAAAGGAGGAGTAAGTTGTCCTTATGATGAAAATAACCTCAAAGTATATATGATCCTTTCCTTTGCAACCAAAGGCAACGTTTCCTTTCTTCCCTTCTTATTCCGTTGCTTAGACTGACTTAGGACAGAGCTCAGGAGTATAGGAAGATGACCAATTTCATCTAGGTAAGCTTTTATCATCATCTTTCTCGAATTCATGGAGGAAACCAGGTTACAAGGTTGGTTTCATGGTTATCTTACTTAGTTTTCTCTTCCTAGCCAATCCTTCTCAACTTTTCCTTGAAGAAACAACCTTGGATGACCTGTGGAGCTCAAGACGCCATTAAAGGCTTGAAGCTTGGAATCTTGGAGCTCTAGGAACCACGTTTGAGGTGGGTTTTATAACTCTAAACTCCTAGCTTTATTATGCATATCTTTGTTCTTACTTTTTGTGCTTAGTTCTTCTTCTACCTCCCTTCTTCCTTGCACTTTTGCAAGCAAAACGGTGGTGTAACCGACCTGAACAGAGGTTGAGGATGATGGGCGTGGATTCTTAGGTAACTTTATAAAATGACCTTGGACCCTTTTGGTCCAAATGGTTGCAAACCGTTTAAGGTCAAACGGGTTCAACCCGTTTGATCTCAAACGATCTTGCAAGATCGTTTGGATCAAAACGGTCTCAAGACCGTTTGATAGGGTTGACTAAGGGACGACCATTTGAGGGTCTGTTGATAATATATTGAATTTCATTTCTACAAAGAATTATAAACTAATTCCTAACCAATTGAGAGTTGAAGGAACTTCAACACCCTAACCCTAATTGGGTTGAAATTACTGATTTAAAATATTGATCTTGTTGAGTTTTGGGTTGAAGGACCCAAACGGGTTCAAAACCATTTGGGGGTTCATACAAACGGTCTCACACTCGTTTAGTGATACCCCAAGATCGTTTGGAGGTCTAGGGTTAAGGAAATTTGATGGTTTGAGGGTCCAATTTCAATAGGTTGATGAATTGATAAAATTGCTGATTTTAGTTCTATTTAGGGTTCAACCCTTATCCAACCGATTTGGTTTTTGGTCAAACTTTGGGCAAACAGGTTGACACTCGTTTAGGCTCAAACAAGTTGACACTCATTTAGGCTCAAACAGGTTGACACTCGTTTAGGCTCAAACGGGTTCACACTCATTTAAGGCCAAACGGGTTCACACTCGTTTAAGGTCAAATAGGTTCACACCCGTTTAAGGTCAAGTGGGTCCACACTCGTTTAAGGCTCAAATGGGTTCAAGGTCGTTTGAGATTAAACGAGTTCAAGGTCGTTTAAAACCTAAATGGGTTGAAGGTTGAAGGTTAAACCCTAAACCAATTGGAGACTTTCAAGTTTATGTATACTTAATCACTTGAAGGTGTAAATGGTTCAATGATGATTTAATCTAAACTCTAATGGTAACTTAAGACATTAAGGGACTAAGTGACTAATGAATTGACCCATGATGATGATCAATGGGTAAATTACCAAAATGCCCTTGAGGGGTTAATTTGAATGATACCTTGTTCTAATCAAACCTTAATCACTTGATAGTGATGATTTGGTTTATGTTAATCAAGGATGACTTGACCCAACCTATCTAGAGTGGTGTAATCACCATCTGCTAGTGAGAGGAGAGAGAAAATACCGTTTATGTTCAAAACTCAAGTAAAATACCTTCAATGTACCCGAATATGCAAGATTAGGTATGATCCACTTATGTGAGATCATGGAAACCCTAAATATGATAATTGGTGAATCTTAATCTTATCTGAGGGCTTTAACGATGATGTTCCTCATACATGGTGATATTATGAGATCAATTCACCATGAGGTGAATAGTAAACCCTAATTCTAGGATGATGACATGTAATGTGAATAGTAAACCCTAATTGGTGAAAATCAGGGAACCTAACCGGTACAACTTTTGATATGAATTGCTTACTATTATCAGTTGAATTAACCATGCAGGTTCTTATGCATGATGATGATCATATCCAGGTAAGGATTATGATTTCATATTCATTGAAAGCATGTTATTAGCTTTATGAATAATGACATATGTTGATGCCTAGTAAGTGGCATCTTATGAGAATGATAGGCTGTGAGAGCCATGAGTATCATCAAGGTCATGCTTGTCAGATGACTTGTGATGAGATGATTGAGAAATGATAATTGATGAGAGTTAGACTTGATACATTTAGTATTCTACTTTCATAGCTGCTGTTCTAATGATTAATGTTTGAGAACATGTATGATGATAAAAAGAATACTGAAATGTACCTAACTAATCAAGTATAATCATACCATGTAGAGCCCTGATCATAGATCCATCATTGTCAGGAGTTAAATGATGGTGAAATAGGTTTTCCTAAGGGAACTCCTGGATCACATACTTTTGAGTATGTGGGGGAATATGGATGTGAATACCCTTACATCCTAGTGTAGGAATTGATGTAGATGTATCTTAATCTATCAATCCTTCACTATGTGTTTATGCCGGGGTGATATAACACTAATCTCCTAAGGAAAATCTTTTGTACCGCATCGATGAGAGATAAACAAGAAATCTTTCGATGGCGAAGAGAGTACAGAATGCCACTGTGACTCTAATAGCGAAGTACCAGAATACCCGGGTAAGCTATAGTAGCAGAGACACTAGATGTCCTACATGTTGATCCTCATACTGACTGAGGAAGATGAGGTCATAAGAATCCGACTCTTTTGATGACCTATGTATGATACTGATGCGACTTAATAGTGATCGGTTGGAGTATGAGCGGTATACCTCATCTCCGCAGGGCATAATAATGTTTGTAAAACATAATCAACCACGTAGCATATCTGCTTAGGTTGAACTACGAGATACAATGATTGATGGTTACACTGCTTAGTATACATGTTCTTCATATTCCTTAAATGTTGTTGTTCTACTTGATAACAATCTACTGTTGATTACCTTAAAGCTTTATTGCTTATGTTGATCTGTGATTGCTATAATAAAGCTTCTGGCGGAGAGTTATAACTCTCGCTGGGACAATTATTTAAAATTGTCTCACCCCGTAGATTTCAACTTTTTAGGTGGTCGCCGAGGACGAAGGAACCAGTCTGCAGGTGATCAGTATCAGCAACAAGAGCACCAGGGGCAGCAGTGAATCTCAGGTGGAGATACTGACTGCTAAGTCATGTAGTTAGATAGTCTTATGTCGTCTCTGTACTCTCAAGTCCTTGGAGTTTGTTAATCTGAGATTTTGTATTTTGTTGTATGTAATCACTTGAGAAGTGGTTTAACAGAGATGTAAACTGTTACCTTGCTTTTATGAAAGAAGTTTCATGTCTTCAAGATCTTGTCTCAAAAAGTTTTAATTTTTCGTGAATTTTCATATTCCGCTATTAATCGAATGCTTCCGCTGAGTTTATATCGTGGTTTATGAGTCGTGTCGTTTCATAAAGGCTCGGGTGCGGGATAGTAATGATTATATGCATAGGAAGCATAATCACTACCAGGGTATGTCTGGTAGGTGGGGTCGGGTGAAGCATATGATAGGTTCATGGTCGACATGATAGAACACAAATACTGATGTAGGTGGTGCTGAACCTGTTGGTTGTATGCTTGTTGGTGCATCATGTAACCCATAAGGGTTTCATTAGATACACATAACAAAGCACGACTAGGTCTAGGAGGGGGCTGAGGAGGTGGAGCACGGGTAGAGGAGGTTGCGGCTGTAGAGGCTGAGGCAGAGGGAGACACACTAGGGGTAGAAGAGGTAAACACAGACACAAACGTCTGAATCGTGGTTTCACTGATACATACACCTTTCCTGGATACTTTGTAATGAAAGTCAGAAAAGAGTGATTTCTCAATGGCGAACTGAAACAAACCACAAATCAGGGCAGGGTAGGATGGGTGCCTCTGGTGTTCTTACCAGTGTCAAAGTATGTCATATGGTGTAGAATGTATCTGGCCCACTTGACATCGACATTCTCTAACATGCAATACATAATGACAGCAATGTTCTCTACAATATCTATTTGATTTTTCTTTGGATGGATGTTGTAGTTGATCACTAAATCTAGAATGCGCTTCCTAAGGTCAAGGGAGGAGGAAGGAAGGGTGCTCTTCTTCTTATAGGGAACGTCAGGTTTCTTCAAGTAACAATGAATATCAGGGAGAGTCAATTCGTTTTGCTTGTAGAAACCTTCCAAATCCAAAAGATCGAAATACTCGCCATAATCCTTGCGTCAGGTATCATTTTCCTCATCTTCGGAAAAGAAGACATTTAATATATCCTCAAAGATTTGGAAATGCTTACTTGCGATCATTGAGGTGAGGATTACTTGAGCATTTAGCGGGGGTACGAGGGAGTCATAGTTCTAACGCAAATTAGCATAAAACTCATGAACTGCTTTGGTGATAGACATGAAATTAAGAAAGCAATCACGTTTGACGCCCAAGCCATAAAGGTGATGAACGAAAAGAAACCTAGCAACTTGATCTATAACTGCTTGACGCCTAGGACTAGGCTCAAATAAGGCACGAAAAGGGAAAGGACTCCTAGGAAGAAGGTCCTTATACCGATTAACAACCTCAATTGAGATAAAAGAGGTATCGTCAAAAGGAATCAAGTGATTAGACAAAGAGGACGAAGGTGCATTGCTTGGGGTAGGTCGTTTTCTCCTTTGGGAAGCCTTGGAGGCAAAAAAGAGAAAGAGAAACGAACAAACACACAAAGCAAACATTAAAAGCCATCCAAACACCACTAGGGAGCAACTGGGGAGGTCTAGGTCGAGCTATCTAGGTCGAGAAAGGGCTAGGATAGGGATGTTTAGGGCTGGGGGTGAGAGCTTAGGGCTAGAATGAGAGGATTCAATCGTCTATTCTCTAGTTGAGAGGGAGAATAATTGACTGAACCTAAATTGAATTAGCTTTAGCCCATGAATCGATCGAGTTCTGAGAGTGGAAAACTCAACTGATTGGTCCTCTGGAGAACAACTCTCGGCCATTGATTGGTCGAGTTTGTCCTGGGGAAACTCGACTGATGGTCAACCTGACCTAAAACCATAAATCCTAATTTCTAGCCATATACATGCCAATTAAATTCATTTTTCAAGTCTATTATGTATATAGAACATACTTAGGCACATATCACTCATCATTGGGTACTATTTCTTGATAAAATCAAGAAATTAAAGAAAAGCCCAAAAGAAGTGAAACTAAGCATGTCAACGAGCAAAATAAGCACATTTTAAGCAAAATTTAGGCAAGAAAGATGAGGAAAGCATGAGCAAGACATATAGGATGAAAACAACTAGCTAGACAACATGCCAATATCATCCAAAGCAATAATGAGCAGTTTAGATTTAATAAAGTTAAATTTCTCTATAGCTAGAGGTTTAGTGAAAATGTCCGCCAACTGATTTTTCATGTCCACATGCATGATATAGATATCCTTCTTGGCAATGTGATCATGAAGAAAATTATGGCGAACCTCTACATGTTTAGCTCTACTATGCAATATAGGATTATAAGAGAGATTGATTGCACTAGTATTATCACAATAGATAGGAGAAGCATCAAAATATATGTTAAAGTCTTGGAGCATGTGCTTCATCCATAGGACCTGGGCACAACAACTCTCGACTACAATGCATTCAGCCTAGGTAGTTGATAATGCCACGATGCTCTATTTCTTGGAAAACCAAGACACCAAGCATGGTCCTAGAAGGAAGCAAGTGCCACTTGTGCACTTTCTATCAACCAAACAACCCATGTAATCCGCATCACTATATGCTACAAGAGTAAAGTCCCTTGACTTAGGATACCATATTCCAAAGTTTTGAGTTTTGGCTAAGTACCTCAAAATCCTCTTAACAACAATAAGATGTGATTTCCTAGGGCTTGATTGAAAGTGAGCACACAAGCTAACACTAAACATAATATCAGGTCTAGAGGTAGTTAAATAAAGTAAACTTCCAATCATACCTCTATAGATCTTCTCATCTACCTTCTTACCTTCTTCGTCTCTATCAAGTTTAGCAGTGTTGGACATGGGTGTATCCATTGGCTTCATGTTCTCCATCCCAAAGCATTTGATTAGTTCACTGGTGTACTTGCCTTAGTTGATGAAGTTTCCATCTTTGGTTTGCTTGATTGGGAAGCCGAGGAAGAAAGTCAACTCACCCATCATGCTCATCTTGAACTCACTCTGCATAAGAGAACTAAACTCCTTGCAAAGATCAAGATCAGTTCTGCCAAAAATGATATCATCAACATAAATTTGGATGATAAGAAAATTGCTAGAAGTGTGTTTTATAAATAAAGTAGAATCGACTTTTCCCATGACATAGCCATTGTCTAGCAAAAAGTTCTTTAATTTCTCATACCAAGCTTGAGGTGCTTGCTTGTGTCCATAGAGAGCTTTTTGCAACAAATAAACATGATTAGGTAGCTTGTCATTTTCAAATCCCAGAGGTTGAGCAACAAATACTTCCTCCTTGATTGTACCATTTAAAAACACACTTTTAACATCCATTTGATATAGCTAGAAATTTTTATAACTAGCAAAGACATGTAGAATTCTAATAGATTCAAGTCTAGCAACATGAGCATTAGTTTCATCAAAGTCAATACCTTCCTATTGATTGTAACCTTGTGCCACTAACTGATAACACCAGTTTTTGTGACGTTTTTGCCCTTTATTTTGTTATCAAAACTGCCCTTTTCTGCTATTTTCCTCTATTTTATTAGCACTTTTGCAATAATTGGCCAAGCAATGCTCTTAATCCAATTTTCTTATCTTTTGCAGAGTTTTCCTCATTTTTGGGCAATAAGGCCGCTCCGGCCCATGAATAAGTCCAAGCCTGTCTCGGCCTCCCTGACGCCCGATACAACCCCTGCCCGATAGGGGTTAGGCGACACAAAGGCGCTCGACAAAGAGGTGTCGCGTGAGAAGAAGCTGACAGACGACACGCCTTCTACCCGACAGGGAGCCCAGCTCGCCCCAACAACCCAGCTTGTCGGGCGACACAACCACCCACCGGCAGGCACGCCGCCCGTTACGTGACCGATAGCAGACACCTCCGCGCCGAGCTATACCTGTATCGGCCGTCCATCGACCGACGCTTAAGGAGGCCACATGGCACTTCGAGCACCATAACTCCCCCCAGCCAGCTGACTATAAATAGCAGCTACAGGGAGCCGAAAAGACAGTTCGGAGTTCGGGGGGTCGGAGTTCGGAGTTTTAGAATTCGGACAGTTGGGAGTTGAGCTATCTTCCGAGGAGACTGTGAGAGCATACGTGTCGTGCCCCAGTGCTTGTCTCGGGCGACACTAGGTGAGCTTCTCCTCATCCCGAGAGGGAGGGGACAATTCACTTAGGACGTCCCGGGCGACGCTACAGGCCGATATCAGCCGACGTAGATGAGAGACACAAGTGCACGACAACAACAATGCATAGCTCTTAGCCCGACACGATATCAAACCGATACGCTTAGCTTGTCGAGCGTGCCGCCCGAGAGGGTGTGCCGCCCAACATGAGCGTATCGGCCAGGGTCCTTGAGCGATACGGTCGACAGTCGGTGTGTGCCGCCCGACACCTCTATATCGGGCTAGGCCTCTGACCGATATCAGGCAGGAGAGCTACTCTGTCATCCTTCTACATCAAGGAGGCGACACCTATCTTTACTCTCTATCATTTAATTCCTTACTTATGCATTGTAATTAAGACCGTTTATTTGTCTATGGAAATAGAAGATGCTTAATTACTTGTTGCTCTATGCTTGGTGCACAATGTTGGATGACTGCTATGTTTGATATCCGAACTCTAGCTTGCATGTTTGGATCACGTTTCGCTTAGCTAACGAATCATGTTTTCCCATCGCAACAATTTCGAGAGTTGTGTTGTGGCTCTAGTGTTTGGTCCAATTCTGGAGTATGAGAGTGCCTGGAACGGAGTTGCTTTAGTGACCTTTCCGCTCTAATTTTAGTCCAGTGACCTCGAGAGGGGCGTTGATGCCTTGTTAGAGGTATCCGCTTTGAGAGGAGGGGTACAAGACTGGTTCTACCGCCGCTTGTCTTACCAGAGTTTTATCCTTCGTACCTCGCTTTAGCTCGAGCAATATCTTTCTGTTTTTGTTGCATGAAAACCCCTAAAAATTGCTAAAGGACTAAAATCTTAAATCACTCTCGTAGCTCCACTTGGAGATAGTTTTCTTTGTTTTATTTGTGACATCTTACTACTTCCCTTTTTGGGAATTTATCTCTCTTTATACCTACCGGAGTGTAGCGTGCCGATTCTGTGTTCTCAACACTACCCCCTTGTCCCTGTGTTCGACCCCATAAACAAAGTTGTGGGGGCCTAGAAGGATTCGAGTTTATAAATGTAAAAGCTCGACTACCTCAAATCCGCCTCCAATTTTAGGACGCGCGATTTAGGCCGGTCAACTTTTTGGCGCCGTTGTCGGGGACAAGGCAAAAACTGTACTGTTGATGAATCCAAATCCACTAACTACACTCCTGTGCCTCAAGCTTAGCAATGAGCTTGACAACACTCTTTTTCTCCTTTACTATTATTCTTTGCTTGAAATTAATAAATCTATCTTCTAACCTTGATTTCTCGTGTCATCTCAGGAACCCTAAAGAACGGTGGCCTATTCCTTCGAGATCTGACGCCATGTCTAGTTGTGAGCAATCTTCGTTCGAAGGTGAATGTCAAGGCCAATATGAGATATCACACCAGCCCAGCCTGGTTGGCCAGTTGCATGCTTTCATAAAAAGACAAGACTCTATCATCAACCGGTTGGTGCAGGGTGCACTTCCCAGCCCTGGAGCTCAGAATTCCATGCAACACCAGATGGCAAGTCTGCGGATGCGCCAATGGGAGGTCGATCAACGATTGTCCCAGATGGCAGCTCTGATAAAGAACCCTGCGGGAAAGACACTCTCACATCTGGAAACTGCCAGAATGGCGGTACTGAGGTCTGGAAAGACGGTGGAGCGCACAGCTGATGCCGAACCAGAACCTGAACCGAGGTCGGAGAGTATCATTCCAGCAGAGGGTGAAGGTGGACAAGCAGAAGCTCAAGAGCCTGCACGGAAGCCTTCCGATGAGCTACCTGGTGGGAGGATTTCTCATGCTCCAAGGCTGCCGTTCCCGCATAAGCTGATCAAGGCAAATATGAAAAGGCGTCACGAAAGGTTCATGGACTCGATCAGGAAATTGCATCTTGAAGTCCCCTTCCTTGACACATTGGAAGAGATGCCTATGTATGCCAAGTTCCTCAAGGACCTTATCACAAAGAAGAGAAGGGGAGGAAGGACAGAGACAGTGTACCTAGCTTCTGCCTCCTCCACCTTCTTGAAGCCTGACACGCCAAATAAGAGAAGGGATCCCGGAGCCTTCACAATCCCGTTCGCCATCAGAGACAACGTCGAGCGCAAGGGTCTAGCAGACTTGGGGGCTAGCATAAGCCTCATGCCCCTAAGTTTCGCACAAAGGGTGGGCTTGACCGACATGGTTTGAGCCAACATGCAGATTGAACTGGCAGACCACACCTTTAAGAGACCCGTTGGCATTGTCGAAGATGTGCCGATCAGGGTTGGTGACTTCTTCATCCCTTGCGATATAGTCGTCATCGACACAGCTGAAGACCCCCGTTGCCCGATCATCTTTGGCCACCCCTTCTTGGAGACAGGGAGAGTGCTGATTGATGTTTTCGAGGGGATGATCACCTTAAGGGTCAGAAACGACCATATCGACTTCAAGCTGAAAGAGATCATGAAGAGCCCGTCCCTATCTGAATCAGAATGTTTCGCAAATAGCTACAATAAATTCTGCGAGGAAGTAGAGGAAGATGTTCGGACAGTAGACCCCCTCTTGAGGGCTATAAACTGTCAAGATCCCGACCTCAAAGATCTTGAGGTCGCGAAGCACCTCAACCTTCTCAACCTTTCTGACGAAGATTTGCAAGAAGAGGATACAGAGGTGGAGTCTGCGAAGTATGCCTCTCTCGAGGAGGAGCCTCAGGAGAAGGCACCCAGAACAAATCCAGAGTTAAAAGCATTGCCCGAAGGCCTAAAGTACGAGTTCTTAGATGAAGAGCACAGAAACCCCGTCATCGTAAACGCTGATCTTTCAAGAAACCAGCTGGACCGACTCCTTGAGGAGTTAAGGCTCCACAGGAGGGCTATAGGATATTCAGTAGATGATATCAAAGGCCTTAGCCCCGCCCTGTGCATGCATCACATCAACTTGGATGAATCTGCCAAGCCTCTGGCTCAACCCCAGAGGAAGCTGAACTAGATGCTCAAGGAGGTCGTCAAGAAAGAGGTAATAAAGCTTAGGGATGCGGGGAATATTTACCCAATCAGCGATAGCAATTGGGTAAGTTCGATCCACGAAGTGCCCAAAAAGGGCGGAATGATGGTGGTTAAGGGTGAGAAGGGTGATGAGGTGGCGGTAAGGACCATCACCAGCTGGCAGATGTGCATAGATTACCGGAAGCTAAATCAGGCTACAAAGAAGGATCATTTTCCGCTACCTTTTATTGACCAAGTTCTCAAAAGGTTAGCGCATCACGATTTCTTTTGTTTTCTTGATGGCTTTTCAGGTTTTTACCAGGTACCCATCTTTCCCGACGATCAAGAGAAAACAACATTCACCTACCTTTATGACACTTATGCCTTCCGAAGGATGCCCTTCGGACTCTGCAACGCCCCCGCCACCTTTCAACGATGCATGATATCGATGTTCTCAGATTTTCTAGAAGACATCGTAGAAGTTTTCATGGACGACTTTTCTATCTGTGGGAAGGACTTAGATATCTATCTAAAGAATCTGTCATTGGTCCTTCAAAGGTGCGAGGAGAACAGCCTAGTTCTAAACTGGGAGAAGTGCCATTTCATGGTGCTGGAGGGCATTGTTCTCGGGCATAAGATCTTGAAGCGTGGGATCGAAGTGGATGCAAGCAAGGTTGAAGCAATATCCAAGATTCCTCCACCGAGATCCGTGACGGGGGTGTGAAGCTTCCTCGGGCACGCGGGATATTACCGAAGATTCATCAAGGACTTCTCAAAGATTTCCAAACCACTATCCAATCTTCTGGTAAAAGACGTTGAATTTGTTTTCTCTAACGATTGTCTAAGTGCTTTTCAGGCCCTTAAAAACGCTTTAATATCACCCCTATCCTTCAAGCACCAGAATGGGGTTCACCTTTTGAGCTGATGTGTGACGCTAGCGACTACGCGGTTGGAGCAGTCCTGGGGCAAAAGAAAGACAAAAGGCACCATGTGATTTGCTACGCTAGTCGCACGTTGGACGAGGGTCAAGTAAACTACACAACAACTGAGAAAGAGATGCTCACGATCGTCTTCACGTTTGATAAATTCAGGTCGTATCTCGTTGGAGCCAAGGTCAAGGTATACACAGATCACGGGGCTATAAAATACTTAATGCAAAAGAAAGACGCTAAGCCCAGACTGTTGAGGTGGGCCTTACTGCTCCAAGAGTTCGACCACGAAATTATTGACAAGAAGGGCGCAGAGAATGTGGTCGCAGACCACCTATGAAGAATTGTGACTGAGAGAGAGAGGGCCTCAAAACAACGACGACTACGCCAATGAGGCTCTGATGTTGGCAGAAGCTCAAGAAGAAAGTTTACCCTGGTTTGCAGACATCTGCAATTATCTTGCCTGCGGAGAACTACCTCCTGACATCACGTACATTCAGAAAAAGAAGCTATTTGCAGATGTCAAAAACTACTACTGGGATGATCCTCTCCTATTCAGAAGATGTGCTGACAACTTATACAGGCGGTGCATCCCAGAGGAAGAGACCGCAGACATCCTGAAAGAATGCCACGCCTCCCCCTACGGTGGACACCTGGGGAGCGAGAGAATAGATGCAAAAGTGCTACAGTCAGGTTTCTACTGGCCCACCTTCTTTAAAGACGTTGCACAATTTGTGAAGGTTTGCAAAGAGTGCCAGTTTACAGGAAACATAGGGAGGAGGAATGAAATGCCAATGGCAAGTTGGATCGAAGTAGAAATATTTGACGTGTGGGGGATCGACTACATGGGACTGTTTCCCCCATCTCGGGGGTATCAATACATACTCGTGGCAGTAGATTATGTATCGAAGTGGGTGGAAGCGGTAGCCACCCAAACCTGCGACGCCAAGTTGGTTATCAAGCTCTTCGAGAAGACCATCTTCCCTCGTTTCGGTGTACCACGCACTGTGATAAGCGACGGAGGGTCGCACTTTGGAAAAAGACAGTTTGAAGCACTTCTGCGCAAGTACGGAGTGAGGCACAAGATCGCTACACCCTACCACCCACAGATGTCAGGGCAGGTAGAGGTTTCCAACAGGCAAATCAAGCAAATCTTGGAGAAAACTGTCAACCGAACGAGGAAAGACTGGTCCATGAAGCTTGACGACGCACTTTGGGCCTACCGTACTGCTTACAAAACACCCATTGGAACCACCCCCAACTGACTCATCTACGGAAAATCCTACCACCTGCCTTTGGAATTGGAACACAAGGCCCTTTGGGCAATCATGTTCCTAAATATGGACCTCGACAAAGCTAGAGAAAAGAGATTTTTGCAACTCTAAGAGCTTGAAGAGCTGAGGATGACTGCCTACGAAAACACAAAAATCTACAAACAGAGGACAAAGTTGTGGCATGATGCCCATCTCAGGAGAAAGGATGTAAGCGAAGGAGACAAGGTCTTGTTATTCAAGTCCTCTATTTGTCTTTTCCCTGGGAAGTTGCAAACAAGGTGGTCTGGACCATTCACAGTGTCAAAGATATATCCATCAGGAATGATGGAGCTCTACGACAAAGACGATCCGACCAAGGCCTTCCAGGTAAATGGGCACAGGGTGAAAAGGTTCTATGAAGACGAAGCGTTTGTCAGGAGGGCAGAAATCAGTCTGCAAGATATGGGTACAGTTGAGGGCTGAACAAGATGATCCTACACCGGTCGAGCTGGCGATGCAAACCCCAGCGCTCCTCAGGAGGCAGCCCGAGTTCTTCTTTCTTTCTTTCATAGAATAGGTTGCATTTTTCTTATAACCAGCAAAAACAAACTTTATGGTACGTAATAAGGCCCGAGTCAGAGCACGCGCCGAGCATGCCGACTCTTCTATTTTATGGGTCATCGCTGAATTTTCTGAAGCTTTGACGAGCATTTCTTTCTGAGGACGGGAGGGCTCTGCCCTGACCGATGATGTTTTGCCCGTCAAATGATTTTTCCAGCTTTGTTTTAAGTTTTTTCAGCCGCATGTTTTAGGCCGTGTCGGGAAGCAGCTCAGCTGGCACGCAGAATCGCTTGTATCGGGCCGGAGTTTCTTGGGAGCCACAAGCGTCGCGACGGTTGGCATCCCCGAGCGACAACCGTTTCGTGCGTGGGTAGTAAATGCCCTTAATTTGGCTGACGGGACCGTCGTCTCGGGAACGACATGTCTTAAACAATCGACGCGCGCGCCCAAATCTGACCGATTTGCCCCCATCTGAACTCAGTATATATATGAAAGGGGGGACCATCGTGTCGGGCTACCGTACCTTCTCTTTTTAGCCACCTGTAACACATGCAGTAGCCCGCTTTTGCTCGCGTGTCGGCCATCTTGCCTTCAACCTGGTATCGGGCGATGGCTCCAATGAGTAAAGGTATAGCCCGACATGATTGTCGTCCGACATGTTTGTCGCCCGACATGATTATCGACCGACAAGTTTGTCGTCCGACACGCTTATCGACCGATAACCTTGTCACCCGACACGAGTTTTCTTAGTGCACGCTGCTTATCTGGTTTACGTGCCTTGTAGATTTTGTATCGCCCGACGTAGTTAAGCGCTACATAACGCCCGATGGTGTTCGCCCGATACATCATATCGGGTGACACATTTTCTTTTGTACAATCCTATCAGGCAGTTGCTTTTTGGCGGTCTTATCGGCCGATATACCCCTATCAGGCGGTATGTCTTACCGCACGACACTCTTCGTATCGCCCAATTTTGTATCGACTTGAGTTTTCTTTTGACGGACGATACCCGGAGATTGTAATAAGTCTATCGAGTTTCTTTTTCCTATCTAACATATCAACGATCAATAAACTTGATAACAGGAAAAATGGCGGCCGCAGATGAAGCAACAACTGTCGGGCAGAAACGTAGAAATTCCAAGGCAGCGAGCCGTCGACTACCGCAGATAGAATGCGGGGAGATTTTTCTTGATATGGTAGTCTCAGAGGAAGGTCACTTTCTTATAATAGTCTGTCTTCTGCGGTGGTTTAGGACCATCTACAGAGACAGCACGAGTCTTTTGCGGGTGACTTCCATATGGAATCTGGGCATTCTGGTTCCATCTTCTTGAGGGGGAAGCAGCCACAAGTGTCTGCACTTGCAGAAGCTGTTTCCAAATGAGAAAGAAGGAGGCTGCAACAAAGAAGCATATTGCAGCTTCTACAAGGCACAAGCGAACCCACTAAATAACCTTCACTGGACTAACATGAACTCACCCTCTTCTTCACTACTCTAGGACAGAGTATTGGATAAGTTGGGGGGGGGTACCCATGTACCAGTGAAGGAGGTATAAAATTCTCTTGTGCCATTTTGCTTTTCCCCTATATCATGTACTTGTACCCTTGCTCATATAAAAATTTCAAAAATTTTGCTTATTTTGTTCCCATGCATATGTACAAAGTTGCTATATTAGTAAAAACCTGTTGTGACTTCTTGCAAAGTTTGTTTTCTTTGTACTTAATGAGATGCAAGTTTTGTTATATCTTTTTGATAATGTTGCTTCAAACGAACAAAAGAATATGTTTTATCTTTGCCAAAAATTTCAAAAAATACAATAATCTCGCAAACAGTTAAGAGACGAGTATGGAGAAGGAAAAAGCTGCCCAAACAGCAGAATCTCTTTGTTCCCCCTTACCCAACAAAAATCCCAAAAGAGAGAGAATCCTTATGAGCATGAATAAAAGCATGAGAGTTGTGCCCAATAAAAGAATATATATATATATATATATATATATATATATATATATATATATATATATATATATATATATATATATATATATATATATATATATATATATATATATATATATATATACACCACTTGTTTTCCAAAAGTACCCATCTTTAGGCATGGTAGATCCAGGGCAGTGGTACGTAGGATGTGAAATCACTGCTCTAAAGCCAACTGGCTTGGACTACAGGGACCACTTGCCCGCTAACAGACCCTTACCTGGATGGACTGATGGGAGACAAGAATGAAAAACCCAAAAAGCCTTAGCCTACCCTATACACAACTTTCTGCCCCAAAAATAAAGCTATTTGGTGTGTAAGCTAACTTTGGAATCGTACAACAAAGTCTCACCGAAGCTGTAGAGAAAAATCTTACTTAAATAATAAGGCAGGAAAAACTAAGTCTTTTGTTCGTATTGAGACAGCATTATCTTTAAGGCATTACGATCTTTGTTTCACTTTTTGAACAGAAAGCTTTCCCGAGCAGAAGAAGCATCACAAAATATAGTTTAAATATTAATTGAGGACAATCAAAACGCTAAGTTTGGGGGAGTTGATAACACCAGTTTTTGTGACGTTTTTGCCCTTTATTTTGTTATCAAAACTGCCCTTTTCTGCTATTTACCTCTATTTTATTAGCACTTTCGCAATAATTGGCCAAGCAATGCTCTTAATCCAATTTTCCTATCTTTTGCAGAGTTTTCCTCATTTTTGGGCAATAAGGCCGCTCCGGCCCATGAATAAGTCCAAGCCTGTCTCGGCCTCCCTGATGCCCGATACAACCCCTGCCCGAAAGGGGTTAGGCGACACAAAGACGCTCGACAAAGAGGTGTCACGTGAGAAGAAGCTGACGGATGACACACCTTCTACCTGACAGGGAGCCCAGCTCGCCCTAACAACCCAGCTTGTCGGGCGACACAGCCACCCACCGGCAGGCGCGCCGCCCGTCACATGACTGATAGCAGACACCTCTACGCCGAGCTATACCTGTATCGGCCGTCCATCGACCGGCGCTTAAGGGGGCCATGTGGCGCTTCGAGCAGCATAAATCCCCCCGGCCAGCTGACTATATATAGCAGCTAGAGGGAGCCGAAAAGACAGTTTGGAGTTCGGGGGGTCGGAGTTTGGAGTTTTAGAATTCAGACAGTTGGGAGTTGAGCTATCTTCCGAGGAGACTGTGAGAGCATACGTATCGTGTCCCAGTGCTTGTCTCGGGCGACACTAGGTGAGCTTCTCCTCATCCCGAGAGGGAGGGGACAGTTCACTTAGGACATCCTGGGCGACGTTGTGGGCCGATATCGGCCGACGTAGATGAGCGACACAAGTGCCCGACAACAACAATGCGTAGCTATTAGCCCGACACGATATCAAACCAATACGCTTAGCTTGTCGAGTGTGCCGCCCGAGAGGGTGTGCCGCCCGACATGAGCGTATCGGCTAGGGTCCTTGAGCGATATGGTCGACAGTCGGTGCGTGCCGCCCGAGAGGGTGTACCGCCCGACACCTCTGTATCGGGCTAGGCCTCTGACCGATATCGGGCAGGAGAGCTACAACACCTTGCCGTCCTTCTACATCAAGGAGGCGACACCTATATTTACTTTCTGTCATTTAATTCCTTACTTATGCATTGTAATTAAGACCCTTTATTTGTCTATGGAAATAGAAGATGCTTAATTACTTGTTGCTCTATGCTTGGTGCACAATGTTGGATGACTGCTATGTTTGATATCCGAACTCTAGCTTACATGTTTGGATCGCGTTTTGCTTAGCTAACGAATCGTGTTTTCCCGTCGCAACAACTTCAAGAGTTGTGTTGTGGCTCTAGTGTTTGGTCCGATTCTGGAGTACGAGAGTGCCTGGAACGGAGTTGCTTTAGTGACCTTTCCGCTCTAATTTTAGTCCAGTGACCTCGAGAGGGGCGCTGATGCCTTGTTAGAGGTACCCACTTCGAGAGGAGGGGTACATGACTGGTTCTACCGCCGCTTGTCTTACCGGAGTTTTATCCTTCGTACCTCACTTTAGCTCGAGCAATATCTTTCTATTTCTGTTGCATGAAAACCCCTAAAAACTGCTAAAGGACTAAAATCTTAAATCTCTCTCGTAGCTCCACTTGGAGATAGTTTTCTTTGTTTTATTTGTGACATCTTACTGCTTCCCTTTTTGGGAATTAATCTCTCTTTATACCTATCGGAGTGTAGCGTGCCGATTCTGTGTTCTCAACACTACCCCCTTGTCCCTATGTTCGACCCCGTATATCTACTTCGACCCCGTAAACAAAGTTGCGGGGGCCTAGAAGGATTCAGGTTTATAAATGTAAAAGCTCGACTACCTCAAATCCGCCTCCAATTTTAGGACGCACGATTTAGGCCGGTCACTAACCTTGCTTTGTTGCTTACCACTTTGCCTTGTTCATCAAGCTTGTTGTGGTAGACCCACTTGGTGCCAATGATTTTTCTATCACTTGGTCTTGTCACTAGAGTCCGCACACAATTCTTGTTGAATTTCTCTAGTTCCTCTTGCATGGCTAGGATCCACTCGTCATCACTAAGAGATTCTTTGATGTTCTTTGGCTCCAGCTCTGAGATGAATACACTATCTACCTATTCTTTGTTATAGGCAGCTCGTGTCTTCACTCTCTCAAATGGGTTGCCAATGATTAGCTCTTTGGGATGATTCTTTGCAAAGCGAGGAGTGGGATCCTTCTTTTCTTCATCATCTTCTTCTATCACCTGCTTACCTTTGTTTTCAATGTTGAGGTCTTTCAAGATAGTAATTAAGTCATCTGCAACATCATTATCAACAACATTCTTACCAACAACAAGGTTAGTTTCAATAAACTTAACATTAATATATTCTTCAATTTTAGACAATTCAATGTTGGAGACTCTATAAGCCTTGCTTGTAGTGCTATAGCCTAGGAAGAAATCCTTGTAGGATTTTGGATCAAACTTGTCGAGAGGATCCTTCATGTTCAAAACAAAATAAGGACATCTGAAAACATGAAATAAATCGATGAATGTCTTTCTACCACGCCATAGCTCATAGGGGATTTTCTTCAAAGAGGGATGTGTAAAAACTCGGTTCTGCACAAAGCAAGTGGTGCTAATGGCTTCGGCCCAAAACTTCTTAGGAATGTCATATTCAAGAAGCATTGTCCTTTCCATCTCTTGAACCGACTTGTTCTTTCTCTCTACTACCCCATTTTGTTGAGGTGTATGAGGAGAAGAGAAATTGTGCGAGTAACCAGATTTTTCACAAAAATGCTCAAAAAGATCATTTTCAGACTCTCCCCATGGTCACTGTGAATAGAAACAATCTGGCAAGAAGCTTCATTTTCAACCTGTTTACAAAAACTCAAGAAAACATCAAGAGTATCACTTTTCGAAACGAGAAAGAAAGTCCAAGTATAACAAGAGAAATCATCAAAAATAATAAGATAATACTTAGAACCACGAAGCGTTTGAGTTCTCATAGGTCCAAATAGATCAATATGAAGAAGCTCAAGAGCTCTTTTGGTACTAAGGACTCCTTTAGATTTGAAGGAGGACTTGGTTTGCTTGCCTTGTGTACAAGGTTGGCATTCCTCATCCTTTTCAAAATCCAATTTGGGAAGTCCTCGAACCAATTCCTTTTTGCTCAATTTCTTCATTTGATGCATATTCGCATGACTCAACCGGTGATGCCAAAGAGAAATATCATTTTTATCCACAACCAAGCATCTATAAAGTACGAGCTTTAGAGCATCAAGCACAATAACATAAAGATTACCATTTCTTTTGGCCACACTCATAGCATCTAGGAGTTGATGAAGAAGGCTTCCCCTTGAAGTGTTTGCCCTTTGAGTAGTTTGCTTCATGCTCATTTGGGCCTTCATCTTCACTTGAGGAGGGAGTAGGGGACTTGAGAGAATGTTGCTGCTGCCGAACCATCTCTTCAATTTGAGCTTTGAAGGATGTGTCCTTGATCTTCTTAGACTCCTTCTCTTCTCTATTTTCTTCTTCTTCTTGCTTATCAAGCCTTGGTTCATGGGCTTGAAGGTTGCCAACCAGCTGCTCAGTTGACAATTCACTAAGCTTGTACACTTCTTTGATGGATGTAAACTTGGGATCCCATCTCTTTGGAAGAGATCTTAGGATCTTGGAGTTGATAGTGCCTTTTCCCATCACACTGCCAAGGGCCACCAATCCATTGATGATTACATTGAGCCTAGTGTACATATCAGCCACTCTTTCATTTTTACCCATCTTGAAGTTCTCAAGAAGATCACCAATCATGTAGATCTTGGCTTCCTTCACTTGCTCCATTCCTTCATAGGTGACACAAAGCTTGTTCCAAATCTCATGTGTGGTGTCCCAAGAGGAGATCTGGTTGAACTCGGATGGGGTGAGGCTGCATAGATGATGCTCACAACTTTGGCATTTAGTTGAGCTTGCTTCATTTGGGCTTCCGTCCATGTGGATATTTTCCCCTTTGGATCTTCATACTTGAGGTGCACCACCTTCCACATCTCATAGCTCACACCTTGGAGGTAGAATTGCATTCTTCTCTTCCAATAGAGGAAGTTAGTTCCGTCAAAAACTGGAGGTTGCATGGAGAAGATTCCTTCTAAGTGGAGGGATCCAAGTGCTAAATCGCCCATCATCTCCTACTTGTAGAAGTATCTCAAAGAAGACCTGCTCTGATACCACTTGTTGGATCAAGGGATCTAGAAGGGGGGTGAATAGAGCTTCACAAATCTCACAAAACAAATTAGACCACCAAATTATATCAAATGTAGAATATTAAGCATTCATTCAATTTGAGATCCTAACTAGCATGCACAATAAGGATAAGAGACAAGGAAGAGCAAGCACTTGGACAAGGTGGTTTAGAGTGGTTCCACATCCTAACTAGGAGCAATATCAGTCCACTACCTAGAGGTGGTTAATCTCTAGGATTTACAATCTTGGTCCTCTTATATTCCATCATAAGATTACAAGATAAAACCAAAACATCCAAGGGCTTAGTACCTCAAGCAAGGATCTTCATCCTATAGAAGGAGCTTACCCACTTGAACCGTGGAGTCTTCAGCCATCAACATGGACTTACCCACTCCTTCTTCAAGTCTTCAGCCTTCAAGGGATTACCTATCCTTCTTGATTGCTTACCATGCCTATCTCCTTCACTTGGAGATTTGGAACACCTTGCCTTCTTCAACCTTGAAGAATAGCAACTCCTTCTCCTTCACTTGGAGAAGAACTTTAGCCTTTTCTTCAATAAGGAAAGGGGGTATGAAGATGATGGAGAGAGATTTACATCATTATAAGGAGCAGCTCTCTTACAAAGGAACCTATCTCACTCATACTCACAAATTTGACTTGAAGGTAGAGAGAGAAAGGGGCTCAAAGGGTTAAAACACTCTCAATTAGGCTAGGACCAAGCATGTAGTGAATGAGCAACCTTGGAATGAACTCCAAGAGGTCCTATTTATAGTTGAGGGTGCCCCTTTAAGTTGTGGGACACTTAGATACGAAATATAGCCATTTTTGCTCAAAGAAATGACTCTATTTTTGCTCAAAACACACACCAACGGTCACAATCACGTTTTTTGCAAATTCCATACAGTGCAATCAGTCAAGTTTCAATAAAGGTAACTTGACTGATAGAGTAAAAGACAAAGCTGATATTCAAATCATTGGTCAAGTTTATCCTGGGGAAACTAGACTGACCAATAAAGATCGATTTGGTCAGATAATCGATCAGTCGAGTTCTGTGAAACCACAACTCGACCGATGCTATCTTTCGAGACTGAACCAGGAGGATCGGTCGAGTTTGCAACTCGACCGATTGACTGCCTATGGTCACTTTTTTAAAGTGCATCTAAAGTGATTAAAACTTGGTGTTTAGTGTCCCAAACAATTTTCTCATCTTAGTTACAAGCCAATTCATCAATACAAGTGATTACAGAAGTATTCTAAGGTCATTTACATATATTTCCAAAAATTACATACTTGTATAGCTTTTGACTTGAACTTGAGTAAATTAGGGCTTTTGATTTTTTATCCTTTTCATGTATCTAACACCTGAAATCAATCTTCAATACATATATTAGATACATATGAATGGAATGGTTAGGTCATTATCAAAATATGGACAATGTATAACCTCTAGGTCCACACAAAGTACTTAAAAACTCCAAATATTAAACAATGATTAAATATAATATCTCTTTATTTATTTGGTACGAAATAATAAACATTATTGTTTGAAAATGGTAAAAGAGCATCAAGAGATGCAATAATTTTTCACTATATGTAACAAACTCTTAGGTAAAAGGTAACATAAATTTTTGGTGTAACCATAGAGGAAATAAGACCTTTGTAGCTCATGTGATCAAAATGGAATAATGCTTTCTCTTTCTTTAACAATATTGAATATGGAAATGAGTTGGTAGTAGGAGTGGAACCTATTTCAAATGCCTTCCTATGTTGACAATTATACACATGAAAATTGAGCATTAAGTGACAACTAAGTACGTTGATTACTCATAAAAATGAATAAATGATGAAAACTAAGAACTTGATGTCGAAATGATAACTTGAGAGAAGGTGGGAATATGAATCACTTCTTAACCTTATTATGACAAATAGGATAATTTTGATTGCAAATATACATGATTTGGATATTAGGATTTAAGGTTCATATGTGGGTGTTTGGAAAAGATTATTTTGACTTTGCAAGGGTGGGATAGGAGGGTGGTTGACCTTTGCAAATCTTGGACCAACCTTTAGGTCAAAGGTGGGTCGACTGGTCGAAAGTGTACAACCTTTATGTTGTTAGATATAGAAGTCAATCTACTGCTCAACAATTTGGACTGAGTTTTTTGCAGTGAACCAACTTTTGTCTGTAGAGATCTCAACAATGAATGGTTTTCATCACAATGGACAAGAAGTCAGTTAGACAACCCAAAATTTTAAATGAATAATAATTCTACCAGAGTATAAATATGGATAAAAACAAAATTACATGGTATGTATACCTAACTTGACTCCTTTTCACCCCATAACAATTCCTACACCATTTTTCATCACTATTTGCTTCCTTTCATGAACTTTTGCATAAGAATGTTTTGTGGAGGAGTTATTGCTAATTGGAGAATATTCAATCTAGAGCACTCCAAAAAACTTATTAGAGTCAGGATTACTAGTAGGAATCTAGTTATATGTTCTAATTCTACTATCTTCTACCCACAATATCATACTACTTCAAAGAAGGGAAATTAGTTCATGATCTTTCTTCTATATTTCTCCAACATTCTCATTAGGTTACCTTGAAGGTATAAAGGTGGAATCTATCCTTATGTAGTGGATTTGAGTGTAGTTGTTAATACTAAAATGAGGGATCATGGAATGCTAAAGCTTTATACTACTATGGTGAGTTGATGATAAAATCTAGGAGAAATTAGGTATGAAATCACCTTATATACTCCTATTGAATGGAAACTGACATTATAGGCATAAAAGGGGATAAAGGAAAATGATGGGAGGTTGATCTTGTTATTTTGTTACTAATTTATATGTAATGAATATTTGAAGACAGTGGTCATTGTTTACATGGTTTGTTAATTTTGTTTATATTTCAGATGTTGATTGCATTGATTGACAAAAAATATTTATTGAACTATTTTGATTTAATTGTGAAGGAATCTGGGTAAGAAAATATGATTAAACTATATTACACGAAGAGTGAATGGAAATGATAATTATTTTCTCATCTACATTGTTGTCATTAATTTACACATTAATGCTATTTCTTTATAGTTGAATACTATGGGTGGTTGAGGTACTACAAATTGATATAAATTCAATCCATATGAATTGTATCATAGCCCTAGAAGAATTTGGATTCCTTAAAAAAGTAATATGCATAAGTTATAAAGAGAAAGCCTTAATTTGCATATTATATGCCATGAAATCCATGAACCTTGCGTGATGTCCATGTTGGGAAGGGAAAACATCTCATTCTTGTAGTGGATTGTGATCTATGAGAAAGGCGTTGAATGTGTATTAGACCTTGAAGATTAATAAGTAGGGAAGTTAGGGTTACCACATAGTTAGGAGAGAGAGGCCCCAATTGCCCTTAATATGATATGAGGAAATGATAGGGGAAAACCACAAGAGTTAGATATATACCTCAATCCTAGGAAAACATAAATGAAAAATGAAAAAAAAATATATGATATGTGATTAGAGGGTGTGGTTTGATCCAACCTTGTAACAAGGTCTAGGAATGAGAATGTAGAGATGCTATAGGATCAAACCTAGATCTGTGGTAGACTTGAGCTAAGTTAGTTATCTTAGAGTGGCTAAACAAACCTTAAGGTATAGAGGATGAGTTGTGCATGAGGACACACCATGGAGGCTTTGACTTGTTAGGTACGAACCAAGTAGTTTCAAGGAAATAGAAAAAAATGGATAAGTAGATATTTATACTTGATAATTAATATTTATATTCGAATTTATTTTATATTGTATCTTAATATCACTAAGTAAATTTCCATAATTTTACAATTCATTGTATAGTGAATATTTTAAATTCTACTTGCCCTAATTACTAAAATGAAGATGAAACTGTGTTTACTTGTTGTTATGTATTATCTAGTCATTATACAATTGATAATCCATTGAAAATCTTTTAGACCTCAGTATGATTCTTTTGCACCACAACTAAAAAAAGTCTTGAGTTGCTTCATGGTGATATGATGTCTATGTTTTGCAGTGTATGAATATATGGTTCTTGTTGTAATGGGGTTTTGGTGCTGATGTGGGTAATTTAGTTGTTGGTTATATAAGTAACTTGATTTGAATTTGTAATTTCTTATGGAACCATTCTATATGGTTTTAATGAGGATGATGTCAAAATATTTTTCTTTGTAATTAATCATGCACTAGAATGTGTGAATACTAATTTTAATTTCCTACACACGATATGTCTTCTATAGTTGTTTATACCTAGTTGGTAATCAATGTTTGAGGTATTGGTTGGATCCTTATCATCTCAAGACCACCACTATGGGTGAGAATCAGATTGATTATTGGGAGAAGTACATGAAAATATGAGTTTCCATGGGTCATCCTTGATAATGAGTGGAATTAGGAGATATGCTCAATCTTAATCCTCCTCACAACTGATAGAAAATAACATAATATTACATATATAAATATATAGTGGGCTAATAACATCATTTTCTCTATGTGTGTCTATCTTTTATGTGACCCAGGGTGTGGCTATTCACCTTCTAATAATTTAGAGATCTCTATGTTTTACATTAATTATATGATAGTCAACCTTCCACAGATGCCACTATACAATTACTCTAAAAATGTCAACCAACACTCATTCAGCTTGAGGGTTGATCCCTTTGTGACAGGGATCACAACTTTTCATATGGAAGTGACCTTATTTCTTAGTTGTGTGTATGGAATGATATCATGGTTGTTTGTAAAGTAATTGTCAATATTACACATTCCACTACCCAACCTCGACAACCAAATATATGTGATTGAGAAACATGCATGCTCTCCTCTTGTGTCACTTCAATTAAGAAAAAGTAACACAATTGTATATCATTTTTAGTCATGAATTATCGAACTCCAATTCCATGTACTATTTTATTCTAGATGTGCCGCTATTAGTGACCCATTGGGTTAGTTTCAATGTATTTTTGAACCACCTATATGAAGTTTGAGTTGTTTTGACATGCACCTTGTGAGACTCACACTCACATTATCCCATTTGAAACACATTCCATTCACCTATTTGACATGTCTAACTGTTCCCTGACGAAATCCATGTAATATTTTCCAAATGCTAGCTACTCAAGTCCATATTTTCATAAATATCAACTGACCACCAATTTATTTTAAGCAATTTCTTCTTATTCTTCTTCTTCTTCTTCTTCTTCTACGTAAGATCCACCCCCATTGTATTTATGATTCTAACTTCCAATTTTTTTTTTCATTTTTTTGCTTTTATTTAAGAACTATATGTGTAATTATTGCTTCCTAATATATGAAGTAAAGTAAAACAGGTATTTGCAAATGCATGGTCTTCTTTCCTCAATCTGCAACCAATAACCCAGATAGGAACTATCCACTTTGCAAATTGTAATGACTTAGGATTTTAGGCCTCATATATAATAATCTTAAAAGGAATGATTGGACTACCATATCACCAAGACGGACTTCCTTTTTAGGGGTCTATAACTAAGAACTCCATAGTTAAGTGTGGTTATCTTAGAGTAGTACTAGGATGGATGATCAATCTAGAAGTTGATCCCGACTTGTGTGTGAGTGAGGATAAAGTACATAGTTAAGGCTAGTGGTGGTAAATGAGGCCAGTTGTCATTTCTGAAACTCTACTAGAGTCTTGGGTAGTGGGCCTAGGAATTACAAATGGCAGCATTGTAACATCCCTGACCTGGGTTATGCCTTAACCCTGGGAGTTTTGCTTAAGTAAGTCATTTAGATTCTTGTCTTTACCTTTTGAAAAGTAATCAAGACTAAAGGAGAGCTTATGTTTCAATTTTGGTCCTATTTGAATAATGTTGAAACAATATTTTGCCTATTTTGGACTAATGTGCAATTTACCCAATTTAAGGGGGTTACCTTGCATATGTTACATGATAAATGTTCCTCAAGTGTTATAGCATCATAAGAATGAGAATGATGCTGAGGTATGGCTTGTGAAAGCCTAAGTTCCAAGAAGGAGCTTGTTTGAGTAATGATTGTGTATTGAATGCTAGTTTTGGTGTAATATGCAATTTACCCAAAACTTAGGGTTGGATATGAGATACCACTTGAAGAGTGTCCCTACTGTTTCTTGGTATAATTTAGAGAAAATAAAAAGAAAGGGGCGTCTTGTTTGAACTACTTTTGAGGAGAGATAATCTTGATAATAAAACAATCAAGATTTAAGCATAAATGAAACCCTAATTTATTTTGTAGCAAAAATAAATATATTAATTGAAGTGCCATCAACTAAAAAGGTTGTGGTTAAAATCCTATATTGCAAGGACGGCCAAATGCCTTGAATTGCACTGAAATATCTTAAGAGGTGAAAAAATCCACTCACATTTGTTAATTAAAAAGTAATGTTCAGTAAAAATGGATAATAGTATTATAATGATTAAGGTGCTTAAAGTGGTTGCTTTTAATTCACGAATAATTGAGAGGATATTGAGGGCAAGTAATATGGCTTTGGAAGCAAGGAAGTGGAGGGGGCATGTGGCACCTAGAGTGGGAGTTGAAGATTTTTCTCCTACTTTATCTCTCCTAGAAAATCAATTATATGTACTCGATTTTCTCCTTACTTGAAATTCTATTTTGCAGACCACTTTCTTCCTTTGCTTTGGCCGATGACCAAGGAGCTTAGGATCAGGAGGAAAACGTTCCCCAGGATGAAGGTAAGCTCCATGATCATCTTCAACCTTGAGTTGATGGTTGAAATCAGAATTCAACACTCATTTTCTTCTCTTCTCCATCCAAAGAGTTGGAAACGAACCTTGGATAGTTGAAGGAGTTTCTTTCACCATTCAAGATGAGAAGCTTGAAGCTTTGAAGATAATTTTAAGGCGGGTTATATAACTTGAACCCATCAAATTTATTATTGTTTTCAATTCCTCATCATATGTTGATCTTTTATTTCTTCTTAAATAATTGATGAATTCATCATATATGTGATAGTGGAATTCGGAGGTCTGAAGCTTGTTGATGATGACATCATCTTATCACACACCTCAAGAATATCAAGAACAAACAATTTCATTTTGTTGGTCAAACGGTTTCAAACCGTTAGAGACAAAATGGTTTCAATGGATTCAAAGATTGATTGGTCTCATGACCTAATAACTTCAAACAATCAAACTCAATTGATTTTAAAACTCTAGTTCAATTAATATCAAAACCCTAATTTAGGTTTAATCAGTTTCAACTCTGTTTTGACCAAATGGTCGCAAATCGTTTGAGGACCAATCGGTATCAAACCGTTTGAGGACCAAACGGTCTCAAACCATTTAGGGTTAAAATTATTTCAAAATTGATTTGATCAAATGGTTTTAAACCATTCAAGGGTCAATCAGTTTTAAACCCTAATAAGATCAAACAGTTTCAAAACCGATTGAAGATCAAAGGGGATCATAACCGTTTGAAGATGCAATGGTCTCAAAATCGTTTAAGGATATAAGGACCAAGACCGTTTAAGGTTTAACGGTCTTCAAGACCATTTGGAGGTCAAGTGACCTCAAGACCATTTGGAGGTCAAGTGACCTCAAGACCGTTTGAAGGTCAAGTGACCTCAAGACCATTTGAAGGTCTAAATGGTCCCAAACCGTTTAAAGGTTTAGACCAAGACCATTTGAAGGTCTAAACGGTCTCAAAATCTTTAGAGGTTTAGGGTCAAACCGTTTGAAGGTTCAATTGGTCCAAACCGTTTGATGGTCCAATTGATTCAAACCATGCAAGTATTAATAATCCCATAAGTGGTTGAAGAGTATAACAAGGTTGATTTCAAATGAAGTACTTATAAAGTATTTAGGTGATTAATACTTTTAGAGTGATTATCCCTTGATGTATATGAAGGTTATAAATTCAATACACTATGATAAGTATAGGTGTATGTACTTAGTGAAAGGTTAAATCAACTGAATAAGGTATGATGATGATGTGGGTTCCTAAGTACATGGAACAATGATAAGTATGATTTAATACTTAAATAATGTTATGTGCTCCAAGATATGTGGAAGCACTGACTTAGGGTTTGGATTAATGAGGTAATCATGAAACCCTAATCCATAAGGAAAATTACAATATACGTTTAATTGAATACTTATGAAGGTATTATGTAATTCTAGACATGAGGAACAATGAGTTAGGTTTTAGATATTAATTGTAATATCAATGCATTCTCCAAGATGCATGGAGTTTTGAATTAAGGTTTGATCTTTGATAATGTGATCATGAAACCCTAACCCTAATTTTGGGTATTTGGTTCAAAAACCCTAATATAAGGTGATGTTATGTGAAACCCTAATATAGGATGATGTTATGTGAAACCCTAATATAGGGTGATGTTATGTGAAACCCTAATGAAGGGTGATGTTATGTGAAACCCTAATATAGGGTGATGTTATGTGAAACCCTAATATAGGGTGAAGTTACGTGAAACCCTAATATAGGGTGATGTTATGTGAAACCCTAATGAAGGGTGATGTTATGTGAAACCCAAATACAGGGTGATATTATGTGAAACCCTAATGTAGGGTGATGTTATGTGAAACCCTAATGTAGGGTTATGTTATGTGAAACCCTAATGTAGGGTGATGTTATGAGAAACCCTAATTGATAAAGATGGGAAACCCTAACTGATAAAGATGGGAAACCCTAACCCTAATGAGGGAATAGTGATGTTATCTTTGTATTGCAAAATGTTGATATGGTTGTTATCAAGTATACTAACCATGAAGGTATCATGAGATGATGAGCATAACTAGGTATGAACTATGGTGTTAATGGGCCTTGTGAGCCATTATTTTATTTGTTGCCTAGTGAGAGTTGAAAATAAGTTGAATATGCATGATGAATTATGTGAGATGCTTGTGTAACAAAGTATCATGAATACCTTGGTGATATGACCTGGAGGTAATAGTTATCTAATAGTGGTAACCATGTTCTGTGATGAACTAAGGGTTTGAATAACCAGATCCAGTAAACATGATGATGGTATTTTTGAGGGATGTGAATTCCCAGAAATTATATAAGGGATTGAGATCCCAATGTTTTATAAAGTTTTGAAAAGTACTTGATAGAAGTATTACATGTTTCTTTGTCGCATTTTTCATAATAATTATTGTTTGAAAACTTGATTGATGCTCAAAGAATATGGTAATGTACTTAAATAATCAAGTGGAATCTTATCATGTAGAGCCCTGGCCATAGATCCATCATCGTCAGTAGTTGGTGATGGTGAAATAGGTTTTCCTATGGGAACTCCTAGAATGCATATTTTTGAATATGTGGGGGTAATGGGAGAATATATCCTTACGCCTCATAGGAATGACTATGGGCCATATCCTGTGCATAGGAATGGTTATGGACCATATCCCAATAAGAGTATGGCTATGGGCTATGACTCCACAATACCAGGCATTGGTTGCAGACCATATCCTGAACAGAATATATGCTACAGGCTATAACTCTATAGCAAAGTTGCCAGTATACCCTGGAAAGCTATTTTAGCAAGAGACATGAGATGTCATGCATGTGGTCTCGCACTCACTGAGACAGATGAGGTTGTAACATCCCTGACCTGGGTTATGCCTTAACCCTAGATGTTTTGTTTAAGAAAGATAATTATATACTTGTTCTTATCTTTTGAAAAGTAATTAAGGTTCAAGAGGAACTTATGTTTCAATTTTAGTCCTTTTTGAATAATGTTGAAAACAATGTTTTGCCCGTTTTGGACTAAAGTGCAAATTACCCAAGCTGAGGGGTTAACTTGCAAATTTTACATGATAAATGTTCGTCAAGTTTTGAAGCATCATAAGAATGAAAATGATGTAGAGGTATGGCTTGTGGAAGCCTGAGCACCAAGAAAGAGCTTGTTAAGTAATGTTTGTGCATTAAAACCTAGTTTTGGTGTAATGTGTAATTTACCAAAAACCTAGGGTTCAATATGCAAAATACCACTTTTAGAGAGTCCCTAATGTTTCTTGGCATCAATTAGAGACAAGAAAATTAGAGGGTCATCTCATTTGAATCTCTTTGGAAGAGAGAGAAACTTGATATTAAAATAATCAAGATTTAAGCATAATTGAAACCCTAATTCAATTTAATGCAAAAATAAATATATTAATGGAAGTGCCCTTCAACCAAAAATGAGATGGTTGAATTTTTATAAGTATGGACGTCCTTGTACCTTGTAAAGGCAACGAAATATCTAAAGTGAGTGGAGAGCCCACTCACATTAGTTAAAGAAAAAGTAATATCCACTAATATTGGATATTATTATTAAAATGGTTAAGGTGCTTAATTTGTCTTCTTTTAATTCATGGATAATGAAGAGGAATTACAATGTGGGGGAGATGGCTTCATATGAAAGGGATTGAAGGGAGTATGTGGCACCAATTTTGGGAGTTGAAGGAATTATTTATCACTTTCTCTCTCATTGAAATTCCCTTATATACATCCCATTTTCAACCCACATGAAAGGCTTTTTTTCAATTTCTTTATCTTTCCTTGCTTTGTTTGAACACAAGGGAGCTTAGGTACAGCAGGAGGACGTGCCCCAACCTATAGGTAAGCTCCATAGTCATCTTCAACCTTAATTTCATGGTGGAAATCGAAATTCAATGCTTAATTTCTTCTTTTCTTCATTCAATCTTCAACCATAGCCATTCATTTCACTCAAAGACTTGAGGACGAGCTTTTGGAAGTTGAGGAAGCTTCATTCACCATTGAGAACGTGAAAATTGAAGCTTGGATTCAATTTTGAAGGTGGGTTATATAACTTGAACCCTTAAATGTCATTATTGCTTGCAATTTGTTCATGATGTGTTGAGCCTTTCTTCCTTCTCGATTTCCTTTTGATTAGTTGTTGAAATCACCATGAAAATCATAATTGATTTCGAAGATTTGAAGCTTGAAGATGATGATGTCAACTTAAGCACACACCTGAACAAAGGAATGGGCAAACAATTTTCAAAACCGATTGAGTTAATTCGTTTTCAAAACAGATTGAGTTGATTCAGTTTCAAAACTGAATGGGTAATTAAGTTCAAGACCGAATGGGTAATTGACTTTAAGACCTAATGGGTAATTGAATTCAAGATTGAATGGGTAATTGAGTTCAAAACCGAATGGGTAATGGATCTCAAGATCGAATGGGTAAATTGAACTTCAAAACCGTTTGGGTACTTTGACCGTTTGGAGGAGTTGACCGTTTGGAGGTCTAAATGGTTTCAAACCATTTGGGGTTAATTTATATTTAATTCAAATGGTCTCAAACCATTTAGAGACTTTGAATCAAGACCTTTTAAGGTCTAACGGTCTTCAGACCGTTTGGAAGTGCAATTGAGTCAAGATCGTTTGAGGGTCTAAAACCTCAAGACCGTTTAAGGTCTAACAGTCTTCAGACCGTTTGGAAGTGCAATTGAGTCAAGACTATTTGAGGGTCTAAGACTTCAAGACTATTTGAAGGTCTAATTGACTCAAACTATGTACGTACTATTAAACCCAATGATTGTTGATGATGTTTATCAAAGATAATTACAATGGTTGTACCTTTAAGGTACTTAAGTGATTAGTACCTGTTGAGTGGTTAACCATTGATTCTTATGGAAGCAATATCTCAATACAACTACGCTAACCCTAAATGTATGCACTTGAATGAAGGATTAACCTAATCTAATCAAGTTGAAGTAATTAACATCCTAGAGAGGATGAGAGAGAGGAATCCATACATGTATGATAACCATGTAGTAGTTAAGCTTCAATACTCCCAACATGAATAAAATATGTAGTTAGGGTATGATCCTTGATTAAGAGATTATGAAACCCTAATGGAGAAGGCTATTGAGCCCTAACCCTAATTTAGGACAATTCTAGATGTAACCCTAATCTAGGGTAATGATGTAACCCTATTCTAGGGTAATGATGTGAGAAATCCCAATATAGGGTATTTTAATAACAAAAACCCTAATTTAAGAGGATGCTTCATGAAACCCTAATTTTGGGTAAAGTTACATGAAACCCTAATATAGGGTCATGTTATGTGAAACCCTAATACAGGGTGATGTTATGTGAAACCCTAATATAGGGTGATGTTATGTAAAATACTAATTGATAAAGAGGGGAAACCCTATTCCAAATAATGGAATAGTGAATAAAATATTGGTAGGTGAAACACCTAAAGTGGTGGACAATGGATAACCTTATATCAATAATGCCTTATTATGAGATGAGTCCATATTATTGATAATGGTTGAATAATTCAAATGAGTGATTTATAACTTACATGACAAATGTGATGAATTGGTGTATAAAGTATTAGGATGGGAAATACTCTAATACAAGATAAGTTGATGAACTTAAGTAAGTTACAAGTGACGAGGGAAGTGATACATCAAGACATGATAAATATCACATTCAACACCTCAAGGTTGATACACCTTGATGTACCCTAAATGTAATATACTTGGATGAGTAACACATAAAGTGTGTTATGATAATTGTTACATTGAGATGTAATGAGCTTAATGCACTTTGATAAGTGTAGGCTAACATACCTTGAGAAAGGGTTAAGCCAAGTTAATAAAGTATGATGTATTCATACTCTAGTAAGGATGAGAGAGAAACTCATACCTTGTGTTGATAATCATTTAATGATAAATGATGAGAGTAGTTGTTGCCTAGTGAGAGGTGACAAGATGTTTAATGACCTTGTGAGCCGTGAGAGTAGTTGTTACCTAGTGAGAGGTGACAAGATGTTTAATGGCCTTGTGAGCCATGAGAGTAGTTGTTTCCAAGTGAGAGGTGATAAGATGTTTAACAACCTTGTGAGCCATGAGAGTAGTTGTTGCCTAGTGAGAGGTGACAAGATGTTTAATGGCCTTGTAATCCATGAGAGTAGTTGTTGCCTAGTGAGAGGTGACAAGATGTTTAATGGACTTGTGAGCCATGAGAGTAGTTGTTGCCTAGTGAGAGGTGACAAGATGTTTAATGGCCTTGTGAGCCATGAGAGTAGTTGTTTCCTAGTGAGAGGTAACACGATGTTTATAAAGTCTCATGAAATAAATGATAATGTTCAAAATAAACAATGGAAACTTAGTAACATAATAATAATGGATACAATAATAATAATGAAATCCTGATCATACATGCTTTATGTTTATAGCCAAATAAAGGGTATAGTGTTTTGAATAAGCTTAAGGGAGATATGAGGAATAATTGAATTACATAAAGGATGTGAATAAGTATGATGGCTTGGCCAAGGTTTAATACATAGTAAAGGTGATGTGGTATTCTGGAATAATTGCATAGGATTGGTAATAACCCAATACTTGGAATAATTGCACAGGATTGGTAATAACCCAATACCTGGAATAATTGCACAAGATTGGTAATAACCCAATACCTGGAATAATTGCACAGGGTTGGTAATAACCCAATACCTTGAATAATTGCACAAGATTGGTAATAACCCAATACCTGGAATAATTGCACATGATTGGTAATAACCCAATACCTGGAATAATTGCACAAGATTGGTAATAACCCAATACCTGGAATAATTGCACAAGATTGGTAATAACCCAATGCCTGGAATAATTGCACATGATTGGCATAGTCCAATGCCTGGAATGTTTGCACATGATTGGTAATAACCCAATACCTGGAATGGTTGCACTGGATTGGCATAGTCCAATGTCTGGAATGGTTGCAGAAGATTGGCATAGTCCAATGCATGGAATGTTTACACATGATTAGCATAGTCCAATGCCTGGACAGAATATGATGATGTATACTCACATGTCTAGAACAATTCAATATCTAGCTAATAGATTGGATAAGGTCAATAGGCAGAAATGAGATTGATTCATGGATGAAATACCATGATAATGAGTATTTCTGGATAAGCTGGAGATGTTGATATAGTAAGATGGATAAGTGATATACATGTTCTTCATATTCCTTATAAAGTGAATACATGAATTACTTCTCTGTCATAGATATTTGCAATGCTTTAAAATATAAGAATGTTTTAAACTGCTTATCCTCCGATCAGTTTTATTCTATTAAACTGCAATAATAATGTTTTTGGCGGAGAGTTATATCTCTTGCTGGGACAATTTCAATTGTCTCACCCCCGTGGGATCCAACATTTTTAGGTGGACGAGGACGAGGAGGTAAGAACCATACTACAGGGGAAGGACAGTAGCATCAAGGACATCAGTAATATCTCAGGTGGAGATACTGACTATCTTGTCTTGTAGATAAGAGTCCTATGTGTCGTCTCTATACTCTCAGGTCATTGGAGTCAGTACTTAGTGTTTTCATAATCGATCTGAGATTTTGGTTTGAATGCCTCGAGGTTGTGTATTTCTCATGTGTAGACTTAAGAGAGCAATTGATGTATGTAATCCTTGAGAAAAGATGGTACATGGTATGTACTTGTGGACCAGAATGTACATGTAATACTTTGGTTCTTGTTGTTAGGAGTTTCCTGGTATCAGATCTCTTTGAAAAAGGTTTTAATTTTTAATGATTTTCAGTAACCCGTTGCTAATGATTACTTCTGTTTAGTTCGAACGGTGTGCCACAATTAGTGGTATTAGAGCTTAAGGTTCGCTGAGTCTACAAATACGTATGACTAAGGTGTTGAGTTTGTTCTAGTGTCCTCCAGTATATCTTATAGTGAATTCTGCTTATGCAGAAGAAGGGAGATAGCTTAAAAGATGTCTGGAGAACACGAGGATCACGTTGATGAAAGCAATGTTGCTGCACCAGTAGGAGGTGCAAGGGATCAGGCAAGAAAGGAATCATTTCCTGAGAATCCCTATTTTGATGAAGCTATGATAGAAAACCCAACCTTTCATTCTTTATTTAGGGAATTCATGACCACAATGAGGCATATGGTAGACCCGGATGCCAGCACCAGCACCTAGGGCACCAACTCCCAATGAGGGACATGGGTCTGGTAAGACTTTTGAATGACTATGTCATGTAGGAGATATAGAATATGCTGGGACAACTGACCCAGCAGATGATGATCTATGGCTCACTGAGCTAGAAAAGGCTTTTAAGATCCTTAGTATTCCAGATGCTGACAAAGTCAAACATGTTGTATACCTTTTAAAGGGTAGTACTGGCCATTGGTGGGCCATAAAAGAAGTAAAAAGGAATGATGAAGAGGTTGTTTGGGAGGAATTTTGTCAAGAATTCGTCAATAAGTATTTTCCAAGAACATACTTAGATGAAAAGATCTCACAGTTTGAGAAGGTTAGGCAGGGAACCATGTCAATAAATGAATACGAGGCTAGGTTTATGGAACTTTTACGGTTTTGTCCTCAAATGGCTGCTACTGAGCAGGAGAAGATTCGATGTTTTGAGAAAGGACTGAATGATGAGGTGTCTATCTCGATAGCTGCATTAGAAAGTAGTGAGAGATTTGCCACATTTGTGGAGTTAGTTCATAGGATAGAAAGATCTGTGACAAAGAAACATGAGGCAAACCTCAAAAGGAGATCTACACAGTCATAGGAATAGTGGATTGGTGGTACTAAACAATCAAAGTTTTCGGTAACATCGGTTCAACCACAATATAGTACACCAATGCAGTGATCATCAAGTGAGGGCCGAACTAGCCATAAATGTGGATAGATAAGACATTTTAGGCAGCAGTGTCCAAGAAGAAATAATGTGGTGACCCAACAGTCAAGGCATAATCTACAAAACCCACAAGGACCTCAGGTTAGTGAAGTAGAAGGCCGAGAATGAAGACAAGTGTCACTGTTTGGTCCATCTACCTATGGTAGTAGAGAACAAAGGCAATAGAAGATGATAACTGACTCCATGTAATTGGGTCAGATAAGACACTTGATAACCCGTAAAGGTAACTTGTCAGATAAAACTTTTCATTCCAAATTATCTTTCCTTTTTCCTCTCTCTGCCTACTGATTATAAGAAAGGTAGTTATTGTTGAGGATTCCTTTAATTAATCCTATGAGGACATAAGGAAGAGATAAAAAGGGATGAAAACCTATATTCAGTCCAATATTCTCTTATATGTTCTGAAATTTCTCTCTTCATGATGAAAGGAAGAGATGTAATAGAAACACCCATAGAAAAAAATTAAGATACTAAGTAGTAAAACTTAAAGAGATGAAACATAATATAAAAACCAATACATACTACCTAATTTTAGTTCTTGAATACCCTGGCCAGGTATTCATCTATTGAAGATAAGGTAAGTATGCTACTCTTAGATTGCTATCTTTCTAATTACTCTGATCAAGTAGTCATTTTGAGAGAATCTAAAGAGCATAATGAGGTAGAAGATGTGGCATGGATATTTCTACCACATCCTAATTGATATATGTAGGGATTTGAGTTCATCATAAATCAATTTATAAACAAAATAAGATGCATAGTATAATGTATACCTTGGTCTGAGGACCTAGAGGTAACAGTTACCTGATGAGAGGTAACAATGTTCAATGATGGACTGAGGGTTTGAATAACCAAATCTAGTAATCATGATGATGATGTGATGTGTTTTTGGCACATATAACGGATACCAAGGTGAAGAATCCTAGTACCCAAGAACTTTCAATGATTTAAGAAAATGGGAACATGACAACTCATAAGAAGTAATGTTGGTTACCTAGAAGGGCCAACTTTGAAATTTGTCTAGTTACATACTATAGTATGGATACCATATGTTAGGGGTTTATGCCCCGCATAAACATGACATCAGCAAAGATGTATGAGCCAAAGGAACAATTGTAAAAAATTTGTTTTGGGAAAAGTTGATTAAGCTAAAAATAATTTCTTAGAATATCTCTATTTAGATTTGTTAAGGCAGCTTATACATAACATCTAGAGATACCTCTAAGATGGTTCTTCTTAATAAGTAGCCTCTCCTTATGATAAGAAAATAAACATCCAAAGGGATAATTGATACAAAACATAAGAAAGTTTAGTGCTGTGTCAGCAGATTTGAGTGGCACAACAGATGTATGATAATACTTGTAGTCCCAAGTGGGTGACATAACAAAACTCTGGTCTTTCCTTGAAAGTAAAATGCTAAACTAAATGAGGAGTATGGGAGACTCCCCAGAATCAAGAATCATGTCACATAAAGTTGTAAGTTGAGAAAAGTGATAAATCAGTGAGGTTTGACACCTGAATGAATGAGGTACATATAATGTATCTCTGACTAAGAAAAGTGTTACCTGACACAGAGTTGACTCTACAGAAAATAATGAAAAGAAATAGTAGAGTATGTGTCATGTATGACAGTTTCTATGATAACCCTGTATGGAAAGACTTTGTGATGATCAAAGTTCTATGGAATCTCCATGACATTAAGATGTTAGATGGAGACTTGATGATATGATGAATAAATAATATCTGTCTTCCTTTACCTGGGATTTTGAGGACGAAATCCTTATTAGGGGTTTATAATTATAACATCCCTGACTTGGGTTATACCTTAAACCTAGATGTTTTGTTTAAGAAAGATAATTATATACTTTCTCTTATCTTTTGAAAAGTAATTAAGGCTGAAGAGCAACTTATGTTTCAATTTTAATCCTTTTTGAATAATGTTGAAAACAATGTTTTGCCCATTTTGGACTAAAGTGCAAATTACCCAAGTTGAGGGGTTAACTTGCAAATGTTACATGATAAATGTTCCTCAAGTGTTTAAGCATCATAAGAATGAAAATGATGCAGAGGTATGGCTTGTGGAAGCCTAAGTACCAAGAAAGAGCTTGTTAAGCAATGTTTGTGCATAAAACCTAGTTTTGGTGTAATGTGCAATTTACCCAAAACCTAGGGTTCAATATGCAAAATACCACTTTTAGAGAGTCCCTAATGTTTCTTGTCATCAATTAGAGACAAGAAAATCAGAGGGGCATCTCATTTGAATCTCTTTGGAAGAGAGAGAATCTTGATATTAAACTAATTAAGATTTAAGCATAATGGAAGTGCCCTTCAACCAAAAATGAGATGGTTGAATTTGTATAAGTATGGACGTCCTTGTGCCTTGTAAAGGTAACAAAATATCTAAAGTGAGTGGAGAGCCCACTCACATTAGTTAAAGAAAAAGTAATATCCACTAATATTGGATATTATTATTATTAAAATGGATAAGGTGCTTAATTTGTCTTCTTTTAATTCATGGACAATGAAGAGGAATTACAAGGTGGGGGAGATGGCTTCGTATGAAAGGTATTGAGGGGAGTATGTGGCACCAATTTTGGGAGTTGAAGGAATTATTTATCACTTTCTCTCTCATTGAAATTCCCTTATATACATCCCATTTTCAACCCACATGAAAGGCTTCTTTTTCAATTCCTTTATCTTTCCTTGCTGTGGTTGAACACAAGGGAGCTTAGGAGCAGCAGGAGGATGTGCCCCAACATGTAGGTAAGCTCCATAGTCATCTTCAACCTTAATTTCATGGTGGAGATCGAAATTCAATGCTTAATTTCTTCTTTTTTTCATTCAATCTTCAACCATAGCCATTCATTTTACTCAAAGACTTCAGGACGAGATTTGGAAGTTGACGAAGCTCCATTCACCATTGAGAACGTGAAACTTGAAGCTTGGATTCAATTTTGAAGGAGGGTTATATAACTTGAACCCTTAAATGTCATTATTGCTTGCAATGTGTTCATCATGTGTTGAACCTTTCTTCCTTCTCGATTTCCTTTTGATTAGTTGTTGAAATCACCATAAGAATCATAATTGATTTTTAAGATTTGAAGCTTGAAGATGATGATGTCATCTTAAGCAAACACCTCAACAAAGGAATGGGCAAACATTTTTCAAAACCGATTGAGTTAATTCGGTTTCAAAACTGATTGAGTTGATTCAGTTTCAAAATCGAAAGGGTAATTGACTTCAAGATTGAATGGGTAATTGAGTTCAAAACCGAATGGGTAATGGATCTCAAGATCGAATGGGTAAATTGAATTTCAAAACCGTTTGGGTACTTTGACCGTTTGGAGGTCTAAATGGTTTCAAACCGTTTGGGATTAACTTATATTTAATTCAAACGGTCTCAAACCGTTTAGAGACTTTGAATCAAGACCATTTAAGGTCTAACAATCTTCAGACCATTTGTAAGTGCAATTGAGTCAAGACCATTTGAGGGTCTAAAACCTCAAGAGCGTTTAATGTCTAACAGTCTTCAGACCATTTGGAAGTGCAATTGAGTCTAGACCGTTTGAGGGTCTAAAACTTCAAGACCGTTTGAAGGTCTAATTGACTCAAAATGTGTAAGTACTATTAAACCCCATGATTGTTGATGATGTTTATCAAAGATAATTACAATGGTTGTACCTTTAAGGTACTTAAGTGATTAGTACCTGTTGAGTGGTTAACCATTGATGCTTATGGAAGCAATATCTCAATACAACTATGCTAACACTAAATGTATGCACTTGAATGAAGGATTAACCTAATTTAATCAAGTTGAAGTAATTAACATCCTAGAGAGGATGAGAGAGAGAGGAATCCATAAATGTATGATAATCATGTAGTGGTTAAGCCTCAATACTCTCAACATGAATAAAATATGTAGTTAGGGTATGATCCTTGATTAGGAGATTATGAAACCCTAATTGGGAAGAAGGATGATGAGCCCTAACCCTAATTTAGGGCAATGCTAGATGTAACCCTAATCTAGGGTAATGATGTAACCCTATTCTAGGGTAATGATGTGAGAAATCCCAATATAAGATATTTTAATAAAAAAGTCCTAATTTAAGAGGATGCTTCATGAAACCCTAATTTCGGGTAAAGTTACATGAAACCCTAATACAGGGTGATGTTATGTGAAACCCTAATACATGGTGATGTTATGTAAAATCCTAATTGATACAGAGGGGAAACCCTATTCCTAATAATGGAATAGTGAATAAAATATTAGTAGGTGAAACACCTAAAGTGGTGGACAATGGATAACCTTATATCAATAATGCCTTAACCCGAGATGAGTCCATATTATTGATAATGGTTGAATAATTCAAATGAGTGATTTATAACTTACATGACAAATGTGATGAACTGGTGTATAAAGTATTAGGATGGGAAATACTATAATACAAGATAAGTTGATGAACTTAAGTAAGTTACTAGTGATGAGGGAAGTGATACATCAAGACATGATAAATATCACATTCAACACCTCAAGGTTGATACACCTTGATGTACCCTAAATCTAATATACTTGGACGAGTAACACATAAAGTGTGTTATGATAATTGTTACATTGAGATGTAATGAGCTTAATGCACTTTGATAAGTGTAGGCTAACATACCTTGAGAAAGGGTTAAGCCAAGTTAATAAAGTATGATGTATTCATACTCTGGTAAGGATGAAAGTGAAACTCATACCTTGTGTTGATAATCATTTAATGATAAATGATGAGATTAGTTGTTGCCTAGTGAGAGCTGACAAGATGTTTAATGGCCTTGTGAGCCATGAGAGTAGTTGTTGCCTAGTGAGAGATGACAAGATGTTTAATGGCCTTGTGAGCCATGAGAGTAGTTGTTGCCTAGTGAGAGGTGACAAGATGTTTAATGGCCTTGTGATCCATGAGAGTAGTTGTTTCCTAGTGAGAGGTGACAAGATGTTTAATGGCCTTGTGATCCATGAGAGTAGTTTTTGCCTAGTGAGAGGTGACAAGATGTTTAATGGCCTTGTGAGCCATGAGAGTAGTTGTTGCCTAGTGAGAGGTGACAAGATGTTTAATGGCCTTTTGAGCCATGAGAGTAGTTGTTGCCTAGTGAGAGGTAACAAGATGTTTATAAAGTCTCATGAAAGAACTGATAATGTTCAAAATAAACAATGGAAACTTAGTAACATAATAATAATGGATACAATAATAATAATGAAATCCTGATCATACATGCTTTATGTTTATAGCCAAATAAAGGCTATAGTGTTTTGAATAAGCTTAAGGGAGATATGAGGAATAATTGAATTACATAAAGGATGTGAATAAGTATGATGGCTTGGCCAAGGTTTAATACATGGTAAAGGTGATGTGGTATTCTGGAATAATTGCACATGATTGGTAATAACCCAATACCTGGAATAATTGCATATGATTGGTAATAACCCAATACCTGGAATAATTGCACAGGATTGGTAATAACCCAATACCTGGAATAATTGCACAGGATTGGTAATAACCCAATACCTGGAATAATTGCACAGGATTGGTAATAGTCCAATACCTAGAATAATTGCACATGATTGGTAATGACCCAATACCTGGAATAATTGCACAAGATTGGTAATAACCCAATACCTGGAATAATTGCACATGATTGGTAATAACCCAATGCCTAGAATAATTGCACATGATTGGCATAGTCCAATGCCTGGAATGTTTACACAGGATTGGTAATAACCCAATACCTGGAATGGTTGCACATGATTGGCATAGTCCAATGCCTGGAATGTTTGCACAGGATTGGCATAGTCCAATGCCTGGAAAGAATATGATGATGTATACTCACATGTCTGGAACAATTCAATATCTGGCTAACAGATTAGCTAAGGTCAACAGACAGAAATGAGAATGATTCATGGATGACATACCATGATAATGAGTATCTTAGGATAAGCTTGAGATGTTGATATAGTAAGATGGATAAGTGATATACATGTTCTTCATATTCATTATAAAGTGAATAAATGAATTACTACTCTATCATAGATAGTTGCAATTCTTTAAGATATAAGAATGTTCTAAACTACTTATCCTCTGATCTATTTTATTCTATTAAACTGCAATAATAATGTTTTTGGCAGAGAGTTATATCTCTCACTAGGAAAATTTTAATTGTCTCACCCCCGTGGGATCCAACATTTTTAGGTGGACGAGGACGAGGAGGTAAGAACCATACTATAGGGGAAGGACAATAGCATCAAGGACAGCAGTAACATCTCAGGTGGAGATACTGACTGTCTTGTCTTATAGATAAGATTCCTATGTATCGTCTCTGTACTCTCAAGCCCTTGGAGTCAGTACTTAGTGTTTTCATAATCGATCTGAGATTTTGGCTTGAATGCCTCGAGGTTGTGTATTGCTCATGTATAGACTTAAGAGAGCAATTGATGTATGTAATCCTCTTGAAGAGATGGTACATGGTAAGTACTTGTGGACCATAATGTACATGTAATACTTTGGTTCTTATTTTTAAGAGTTTCCTGGCATCAGATCTCTTTGAAAAAGGTTTTAATTTTTAAAGATTTTTAGTAATCTGTTGCTAATGATCACTTCCGTTTAGTTAATGACATTTTGTTCGAATGGTGTGCCACAGAGGTGATGGAGTCTGACTCTTCCATTGACCTTGTATGGTATCGATTCTTACGTAATCGTGGTTGATTGGAGCATGAACGGTATACTTCATCTCCTCAGGGCATAAGTATGATTGTAAAATGTAATCAGCGTGTAGCGTATTTTCTTAAGGATGAAATACATAAATTATTGGTTGATGTTACATTGCTTATTGTATCCTAAATGGATAGGTGTTATACATGTTCTTCATATTCCTTATTAAAATGGATAAATGATTTACTGATTAATCATTTATAGCTGTAATGCTTTAAAAGATGATATTGCCCTATTCTATTTAATAATGATTAAATCCTGCTTCTCAATAGAGAATCCTCTTCTCAATTTATTACTGTTTATCTACAATAATAATGTTTCTGGCGGAGAGTTATATCTATCCCTGGGACAATTTCAATTGTCTCACCCCCGTGGGATCCAACCTTTTTAGGTGGATGAGGGCGAGGAGGTAGAAACCATACAACAGGGGAAGGACAACAACATCAGGGACAACAGTAACATCTTAGGTGGAGATACTGACTGTCGTGTCTTGTAGATATGGTCCTATGTGTCATATATATACTCTCAGGTCCTTGGAGTCAGTTGTTAGTGCTTTTATGATTCGATCTAAGAATTTGGCATTGAATGCCTCAAGGTTTTATGTTGCTTATATGTAGGTTTAACAAAGCAATTGTTGTATGTAATCATCAAGAAGAGAAGGTACATGGTTTGTACTTTGTGGACCAAAATGTATATATATTACTTTGGTTCTCTTTATAAGAGTTTCTTAGAATTGGATCTCTTTACAAGAAGGTTTTAATTTTTAGTGATTTTTGTTAATCCACTGTTTATGTTTAATTCTGCTTAATCAGTAATGGTTTTGTTGACGAGTCATCACAATTTAGTGGTATCAGAGCTTAAGGTTAGCTGAGTCTACAAAGACATAGGATTAAGGTCATTGAGTCTATTCTAGTGTCTTCCAGTTTATCTGATGGTGACTTTTGCTCTCAGGAGAAGAAGTAAAGCTTGAAGATGGCTAGATCACACGGAGAACATGCTACTGAAAGCACTATTGTTGCACCAGGAGGAGGTGCAAGGGATCAGGCTAGAGAAGAACTAGTACCTAAACATCCCCAGCTTGACCAAGCTACACTAGAAAACCCAGCTTTCCATGCTCTGTTTGGGCAGTTCATGGCGACAATGACACACATGGTGGATAGGATGCCACCGCCTGCACCTAGGGCACCATCTCACAATGAGAGACATGGAGCTGGAAAGACTTTTGAACGTCTTCGATGGGTAGGAGCCATTGATTATGCTGGTACGGCTAACCCAGTAGACACAAACTTGTGGCTGACTGAACTGGAAAAGGCCTTCAGAATTCTTAATATTCCAAAAGTTGAGAAGGTTAGACATGCGGTGTACCTGTTGAAGGGGAGTGTTGGTAGATATTTTCCCAAGACTTACCTGGATGGGAAGAGTTTCGACGAGAGCTTGTTAGTAGATATTTTCCCAAGACTTACCTGGATGAGAAAATCTCTCAGTTTGAGCAGATAAGGCAAGGACCAATGAACATTAGTGAGTATGAAGCTAAGTATATGGAGCTTCTACAGTTCTGTCTGCACATGGCTGCTACATATGAGGAGAGGATACGACATTTTGAGAAGGGTTTGAATGCTGATTTAACCACACCGGTATCTTCTCTAGAGAATAGAGAGAGGTTTGCTACCTTTATGGAGTCCGTTAGGCGGATAGAAAGGCCTGTGATTGAGAAGCGTCAGGCCAAAAATAAGAAAGTGTATACACAGTCCCATGGACAGAGGTCTAAAAGTTTTAAGAAACCAAGGTTTTCTGCACCAACAACACCACCAAGGTTCAATACCCAGACGCAGTGGATGTCAAGTAGGGGTAGGGCCCATAGTTTTCCTCTAAATAGAGCCCCCAGTATAGCATCAACATTAGTGAATGGACCTTTTAGACCATATCAAGAGAATAGAATCTTTCACCATTGTAGACAAGTAGGACATCTAGCAAGGGATTATCTAGTTGGAAACATAATGGTAACCCAACCAGCGAGGTAGAGTCAACAAGGTCATTATAGGAAACAGTTTTCTAGTGGCACACGAGGATGTAGACAGGTGTCCCAAGCTGGCTCATCTACATCAAATAACAGGGCGAGTGGTCGACAACCAGCAATGGCAAGATTCTATGCTATGAATCAGCCGGAAGCAGTGGTCCACCCATGAGTTGTGACAGGTCAGATGGAATTGTTTCATTCTGATATGTCTTCATCCTGCTTTGTATCTTTTTTAATTGATCTGGGTGCTACACATTCCTTTATCACTCAAGAAGTAATTCATGACTGCAATATGACTGTCAGTCATAGAGTAGATAACTTGTTATTAGAAACTCTGTTAGTTGGATCTGCAGTGTTGCGGGAGGTATGTTCTCCCTGTGTTCTTTCTTTTTCAGAACATAACATTCAGATGGATCTTATACCACTTGAGATGCATGGGTTCGACATAATTCTTGGGATGGACACCCTAGAAAAGTATAAGGTTGTCTTGGATTGTGGTTCCAAGCAAGTTTTGTTCTCAGACAATGGTGATACATGGATCTTTCAAGGGGACAGAAAGATTCTTCCAACCTATTTAGTGTCGGCTATGGTAGCTGAGAAGTTGATGAGACAAGGATGCTTCACATTCTTGGCCCATGTGGTAGATACCATACCAGAGAGCCCTAGTCTTTCTGAAGTTTCGATTGTTAGGGAGTTTGAGGATGTGTTTCCTGAGGAACTTCCAGGTGTTCCTCCACCCCGAGAGATTGATTTTGAGATTAATCTAATCCCAGGTACACAACCAATAGCTCAAACACCTTATAGAATGGCACCTGTTGAGATGGCAGAACTCAAGAAACAGTTACAGGAGTTGCTTGAAAAGGGTTTTATTCGATCGAGTACTTCACCATGGGGTGCCCCAGTGCTTTTCGTTAAAAAGAAAGACGGGTCTATGCGGTTATGCATCGACTATAGACAGCTAAACAAAGTAACCATAAAGAATAAATATCCTCTGCCAAGGATAAATGACTTGTTTGACCAGTTGCGTGGTGTAACTATATTCTCTAAAATAGATCTGAGGTCAGGATACCATCAGTTACGCATCAAGGAGAGTGACATACCTAAATCAGCCTTCAGGACAAGGTATGGTCACTATGAGTTCATAGTTATGTCGTTTGGACTAACTAATGCACCGACTGCATTCATGTAACTCATGAACAAAATCTTCTGGCCATTCCTTGATCAGTTCATAGTAGTCTTTATAGATGACATCCTAGTTTACAGTAGAGATGTTCAACAACATGAGCATCACCTTCGTCAGGCCCTGACTTTACTGAGAGAGCACAAGTTATATGCCAAATTCAGTAAGTGTGAGTTCTGGTTATTAGAAGTGTCTTTTTTAGGACACATAATATCTACCTCAGGTATCCGTGTAGATCCTAAAAAGGTAGAATCTGTCTTGGAGTGGGAACAACCAAAGACACCAACAGAGATACACAGTTTTCTAGGACTAGTAGGCTACTATAGGAGGTTCATTAAGAACTTCAGTTCTGTAGCATTACCCCTAACCAAGTTGACCAAGAAGGAGGTTCCTTTTGTCTGGAATGACAAGTGTCAACATGCTTTCCAGTTGTTGAAAGAAAGGTTAACAAGTGCACCTGTGTTAGTGTTACTTGAGCAAGGGAAGGGGTATATTGTTTTCTGTGATGCTTCTAAGAATGGTATAGGATGTGTGTTGATGTAGGATAATCAAGTGATTTCTTTTGCTTCTCGACAGCTTAAGAAACATGAGGAAAATTATTTAACACGTGATATAGAATTAGCTATTGTGGTTCATGCGTTGAAGATTTGGAGACATTATCTCTATGGAGAGACATTCTAGATTTTCACATACCATAAGAATTTAAAATACATCTTTTCATAGCATGAGTTGAACATGAGACAACACCGCTGGATGGAGTTAATCAAGGACTATGATTGTACAATTGATTATCATCCGAGAAAGGCTAATGTAGTGGCTGATGCACTAAGTAGAAAATCATCATCACCAAACATGTACAAAGCATAGTTGAACTCTTTAGTGTGCTTTAAACAAGACATGCTTGTCTCTTTGAGGAAAAACAATATACAACTTAAAGTATCCTTGTTAGCTGGACTGTTAGATGAGTTGCACATGAAACCTACTCTGAAACAACAAATCAAAGAGGCACAACAGGCTGATACTGTGATTCAACAAATCATGTCAGAGTTTGGTAGTGAGAAACAAGATGGTTTTCATGAGTCAGATGATGAGGTAGTCTGTTACCAGGGTAGGATGGTAGTACCTGATGCCAATGACTTAAGGAAGTTAGTCTTGGAGGAAGCTCATTCATCTGTGTATGCAATGCATCCAGGGAGCACCAAAATGTATCATAACTTGAAAGATATGTATTGGTGGCCTGGATTGAAGAAAAATGTAGCTGAGTTTGTTATGCGGTGTCCGGTATATCAACAGGTTAAAGCTGAACATCAAAAGCCCATAGGAACAATGCAACCTTTACCTATACCACAGTGGAAATGGGATCACGTAACCACAGACTTTGTGGTTGGTTTACCTAGAACAACCAAAAGTCATGATTCCATTTGGGTGATAGTTGATAGGTTGACTAAGTCAGCACATTTTTTTCCTGTCAAAACAACCTATAATGCTGAGAAACTTGCACAAATATATATAGATGAGATAGTGCATTTACATGAGGTTCCAGCTACAATTGTTTCTGATAGAGGTCCCCAGTTCACGAGTCATTTTTGGGAACGACTACATAAAGCTTTGGGTACGCAGTTAAGATTTAGTAACACCTTTCACCCACAGACAGATGGACAATCTGAGAGGACTATACAAACTTTAGAGGACTTGCTTAGGGCATGTGTCCTTCAGTTTATAGGAAGTTGGGATCTACACTTGAGCTTAATAGAATTCACTTACAATAATAGTTATCAGCATAGTATTGGTATGGCACCATATGAAGCATTATATGGTAGACATTGTAGATCTCCTTTGTGCTGGTATGAAATAGGGGAATATCAACTTTTGGGTCCTGAATTAGTGCAACAAACAACTAAAAAGATTAAAGAGATACAACAATAGTTAAAGGCTACACAGGATAGACAGAAATCATATGCTGATAAATGGAAAAGACCTTTATAATTCCAAGTTGGAGACATAGTATATCTCAAAGTCTCACCTTGGAAAGGTGTTCTTAGATTTGGGAAAAAGGGTAAGTTAGCTCCTAGATTTATGGGACCTTATCCAATCACTGAACAAATTAGAAAGGTAGCCTATAAGTTGGAGTTGCCACCTGAACTACATAGATTGCATCCAGTTTTCCATATATCCATGTTGAGAAAGTGTCATCCTAACACAGAGTTAGTTTTGCAACATGTGGAGTTAGAATTAAATGAAGATATATCATATGTAGAAGGACCAATGATGATTCTTGACAGGAGAATCAAAAAGTTGAAAAAGAAAGACATAATGTTTGTGAAAGTTCTCTGGCATCATCGTGGCATTGAAGAGGCTGCGTTGGAGCTGGAGGAAGAGATGAGGAGGAAGTACCCTTCTCTTTTCTCTTGACGATTTTGGGGACGAAATCCCTGTTAGGGGTGAATAATTGTAACATCCCTGACCTGGGTTATGCCTTAACCCTGGGAGTTTTTCTTAAGTAAGTCATTTAGATTCTTGTATTTATCTTTTGAAAAGTAATTAAGACTAAAGGAGAGCTTATGTTTCAATTTTGGCCCTATTTGAATAATGTTGAAACAATATTTTGCCTATTTTGGACTAATGTGAAATTTACCCAATTTAAGGGGGTTACCTTGCAAATGTTACATGATAAATGTTCCTCAACTGTTATAGCATCATAAGAATGAGAATGATGCTGAGGTATGTCTTGTGAAATCCTAAGTTCCAAGAAGGAACTTGTTTGAGTAATGCTTGTGTATTGAATGCTACTTTTGGTGTAATTTGCAATTTACCCAAAACTTAGGGTTGGATATGCAAAATACCACTTCAAAAGTGTCCCTACTGTTTCTTGGTATCATTTAGAGAAAATAAAAAGAAAGGGGTGTCTTGTTTGAACTACTTTTGAGGAGAGATAATCTTGATAATAAAATAATCAAGATTTAAGCATAATTGAAACCCTAATTTATTTTGTAGCAAAAATAAATATATTAATTGAAGTGCCATCAACTAAAAAGGCTATGGTTGAAATCCTATAGTGCAAGGACGTCCAAATTCCTTGAGTTACACCGAAATATCTTAAGAGGTGAAGAAATCCACTCACATTTGTTAATTAAAAAGTAATGTCCACTAAAAATGGATAATAGTATTATAATGATGAAAGTGCTTAAAGTGGTTGCTTTAATTCATGGATAATTGAGAGGATATTGAGGGCAAGGAAGATGGCTTCGGAAGCAATGAAGTGGAGGGGGCATGTGGCACCTAGAGTGGGAGTTGAAGATTTTTCTCCTACTTTCTCTCTCCTAGAAAATCAACTATATGTACTCAATTTTCTCCTTACTTGAAAGGCTATTTTGCAAACCAATTTCTTCCTTTGCTTTGTCCGATGACCAAGGAGCTTCGGAGCAGGAGAAAAATGTTCCCCAAGATGAAGGTAAGATCCATGATCATCTTCAACCTTGAATTGATGGTTGAAATCGGATTTCAACACTCATTTTCTTCTCTTCTCCATCCAATGCTCAACCTTGTCTATCTTTTGCATCCAAAGAGTTGGAAACGAACCTTGGATAGTTGAAGGAGCTTCTTTTACCATTAAAGATGAGAAGCTTGAAGCTTTTAAGCTACTTTGAAGGCGGGTTATATAACTTGAACCCATCAATGTTATTATTGTTTTCAATTCCTCATCATATGTTGATCTTTTATTTCTTCTTGAATAATTGATGAATTCATCATATATATGATAGTGGAATTCAGAGGTCTAAAGCTTGATGATGATAATATCATCTTAGCACACTCCTCGAGAATATCAAGAACAAACAATTTCATTTTGTTGGTCAAACGATTTTAAAGTCGTTTAGAGACCAAACGGTTTCAAAACCGTTTGGTGACCAAACAGTTTCAAAACCGTTAGAGGTCAAATGGTTTCAAACCGTTAGAGACTAAATGGTTTCAATGGATTCAAGGATTGATTGGTCTCATGACCTAATAACTTCAAACAATCAAACTCAATTGATTTCAGAACTCTAGTTCAATTAATGTCAAAATCCTAATTTAGGTTTAAACGGTTTCAACTCTGTTTTGACCAAACTATCTCAAATCAGTTAAGGACCAATCAAACAGTCTCAATCTGTTTAGGGTTAAAATGATTTCAAAATTGATTTGATCAAATGGTTTTAAATAATTCATGGGTCAATCGGTTTCAAACCCTAATAAGATCAAACAGTTTCAAAACCGATTGAAGATCAAAGGGGATCAAAACCGTTTGAAGATTCAATGGTCTCAAAACCGTTTAAGGATATAAGGACCAAGACCATTTAAGGTATAATGGTCTTCAAGACTGTTTGGAGGTCAAGCGACCTCAAGACCATTTGGAGGTCAAGTGACCTCAAGACCATTTGAAGGTCAAGTAACCTCAAGACGGTTTGAAGGTCTAAACGGTCCCAAACGGTTTAAAGGTTTAGATTAAGACCGTTTGAAGGTCTAAACAGTCTCAAACTGTTTGAAGGTTTAGGGTCAAACCATTTGAAGGTTCAATTGGTCCAAACCATTTGAAGGTCCAATTGATTCAATCCATGCATGTATTAATAATCCCATAAGTGGTTGAAGAGTATAACAAGGTTGATTTCAAGGGAAGTACTTCTAAAGTATTTAGGTGATTAATACATTTAGAGTGATTATCCCTTAATGTCTATGAAGGTAATAATTTCAATACACTATGATAAGTATAGGTGTATGTACTTAGTGAAAGGTTAAATCAACTGAATAAGGTATGATGATGATGTGTGTTCCTAAGTACATGGAACAATGATAAGTATGATTTAATACTTAAATAATGTTATGTGCTCCAAGATATGTGGAAGCACTGACTTAGGGTTTGGATTAATGAGGTAATCATGAAACCCAAATACATAAGGAAAATTACAATATAAGTTTAATTGAATACTTATGAAGGTATTATGTAATTCTAGACATGAGGAACAATGAGTTAGGTTTTAGATATTAATTGTAATATCAATGCATTCTCCAAGATGCATGGAGTTTTGAATTAAGGTTTGATCTTTGATAATGTGATCATGAAACCCTAATCCTAATTTTGGGTATTCGGTTGAGAAACCGTAATATAGGGTGATGTTATGTGAAACCCTAATATAGGGTGATGTTATGTGAAACCCTAATGTAGGGTGATGTTATGTGAAACCCTAATATAGGGTGATGTTATGTGAAACCCTAATGTAGGGTGATGTTATTGAAACCCTAATGTAGGGTGATGTTATGTGAAACCCTAATGTAGGGTGATGTTATGAGAAACCTTAATTGATAAAGATGGGAAACCCTAACCCTAATGAGGGAATAGTGATGTTATCTTTGTATTGCAAAATGTTGATAAGGTTGTTATCAAGTATACTAACCATGTAGGTATTGTGAGATGATGAGCATAACTAGGTATGAACTATGATGTTAATGGGCCTTGTGAGCCATTATTTTATTTGTTACCTAATGAGTGGTGACAAGAAGTTGAATATGCCTGATGAATTATGTGAGATGCTTGTGTAACAAAGTATCATGAATGCCTTGGTCATATGACCTAGAGGTAATAGTTACCTGATGGTGGTAACCATGTTCAATGATGAACTAAGGGTTTGAATAACCAGATCCAGTAAACATGATGATGGTATTTTTGAGGGATGTGAATTCCCAAAATTTAGATAAGGGATTGAGATCCCAATGTTTTATAAAGTTTTGAAAAGTACTTGATAGAAGTATTACATGTTTCTTTGTAGAATTTGTCATAATAATTCTTGTTTAAAAACTTGACTGATGCTAAGAGAATATGGTAATGTACTTAAATAATCAAGTGGAATCTTATCATGTAGAGCCATGGCCATAGATCCATCATCATCAGTAGTTGGTGATGGTGAAACAAGATTTCCTATGGGAACTCCTGGAATGCATATTTTTGAATATGTGGGGGGTAATGGGCGAATATATCCTTACACCTCATAAGAATGACTGCGGGCCATATCCTATGCACAGAAATGGTTATGGACCATATCCCAATAAGAGTATGGCTATGGGACATGACTCCACAATACCAAGCATTGGTTGTGGACCATGTCCTGAAGAGAGTATATTCTATGGGCTATAACTCTATAGAAAAGTTGCCTGTATACCATGGAAAGCTATTTTAGCAAGAGACGTGAGATGTCTTGCATGTGGTCTCGCACTGACTGAGATAGATGAGGTGGTGGAGTCTGACTCTTCCATTAACCTTGTATGGTACTGATGCTTATGTAATCATGGTCGGTTGGAGCATGAACGGTATACTTCATCTCCTCAGGGCATAAGTATGATTTTAAAATGTAATCAGTCATGTAGCGTATTTTCTTAAGGATGAAATACAAAAATTATTGTTTGATGTTACATTGCTTATTGTATCCTAAATGGATACATGTTATACATGTTATTTATATTCCTTATTAAAATGGATAAATGATTTACTACTTAATCATTTATAGCTATAATGCTTGAAAAGATGGTATTGCCCTATTCTATTTAATAATGATTAAATCTTGCTTCTCAATAGAGAATCCTCTACTCAGTTTATTATTGTTTATCTATGATAATAATGTTTCTGGCAGAGAGTTATATCTCTTGCTGGGAAATTTTAATTATCTCACCCCCTTGGGATCCAACCTTTTTAGGTGGATAAGGACGAGGAGGTAGAAACCATACACCAGTGGAAGGACAGAAGCATCAGGGACAACAGTAACATCTCAGGTGGAGATACTGACTGTCGTGTCTTGTAGATATGGTCCTATGTGTCGTCTCTGTACTCTCAGGTCCTTGGAGTAAGTAGTTAGTGCTTTTATGATTCGATCTGAGATTTTAGCATTCAATGTCTTGAGGTTTTATGTTGCTTATATGTAGGTTTAATAGAGCAACTATTGTATGTAATCCTTGAGAAGAGAAGGTACATGGTATGTAATTTGTGGACCAAAATGTATATATAGTACTTTGGTTCCCTTTATAAGAGTTTCTTGGAATTGGATCTCTTTGCAAGAAGGTTTTAATTTTTAGTGATTTTTGTTAATTTGCTATTTATGTTTAATTCCGCTTAATCAGTAATGGTTTTGTCGATGAGTCATCACAAGCATAGACAAAAATCCCTCCAGTAGGTGGGGTCCACATTATAATATATGGCATGCTAGTCTTGTGCCATGTAGTCCAAGCATGTTGGAAGTGGTTGTCCATGTTATGTAGACACCCTTCCATTAGCAACCATGATTGAGAGTGTGACACACTGATCAAACCAACTGAGATAACTTAAAACTAAAGTGTATTATTAACAAATAAACAAGCACATTACCAAAAAAATTGGACAAATTAAAACCAATCTTATATAACCATTATGTATAGAAACATATTACATAAAAGGTCCATAAACTATAGCACATCTCATATCAAGATAGGTATATACATCTGTATGGTAGCCAAATTCCACATACCTGTTATAAAAGATAACATGTTCGTGTGTACAAGCCATATATACAACCAAAGCATATGGGCAAAACACGTATCGAGGTACATATCATCTACAAAACACAACCCTTTCGGACCTGAGAGTACATGGATGACACATAGGACTCCACTACAACACTAGCAACTTATCCAACCTTCTGCATTCACTAATCTCTGAGATGCTCCTCCTCAAAAACACAATCTTTACCACATTGCATACGACCACCTAAAAAGATGTGGCAGACCATAGGGGTGAGATCCATGTCCCAATGAGAGATATAACTCTCCACCAACAACTATTGTAAATACATATTATACTTAAATAGAAAATAACCTTACAAATAGGATGAGCAGATTCAACTAAATGAATAATTTAAATTGGTTATACAGACTAAACAGGTTAAGAACCTACAAATGATAAGTAGAACAAGTTATGCACTTAGAAGGAATATGAAGAACATGTATAATAGTTGATTTCTCTTACTGTATTATAACACAACTCAGTAGTACAAGAAACAAGGCGAAGGCAAAAACCAATGTGAGTAGTGTTTAGCCCTATGTAGATATACCACAAGGTTGTATTACATCTTTTATTATGACCTAAATATTTGAGTCGTACCACCCAAATCCAACTGACACTGCTAAGTTAAAATCAATTTCATATAAGATCTAAGAAGAGCCAAACTCAAAAATCTTCTCCACACTCAGTCAATATGAATCTGCATCGCAAAGACATATCTATCAAATGCCTCCAAACGGACTTTGGGCAATTCCTTAAAAAGAAGTAAATCCCTAATTACTCCCAAATGCCTTGTATCCCACTATTTTCAAGAGGAGAGAGGGAGACAATACAATGTAACCCGTAAAATAAAGGAGGAAGGGAAAAATAATTCTTTTAGTAATGTATTAAATTGTCACGATTGTCACACTTCTTTCCTTCATGGGATGGAGTCCTGACTTCCCGTGTGACAACTTGGCTCACGAACTCATGTAGCGATTCCAGCTGATTGGGTTCAAACGCTTGTCCACTCGATTCTCCAAACTGTCACCTCTATAAGCCGGAACGATCTTTGACTTTAGATGTCATTCTTGCTTGATGCTAAACATTTGTCTATTTTGTAGTTAAAAGGGGATGCTACTTATAACCGGGACTGTAGAAATCTCAAGGATTATTCATAATGGATAAATGAAAATAATGGTAAATTATATACAAAACGTGGTCTAGACGCTATCTAACAAGTGCTATACTTATTTAGGTCCCGTTTGGTTAGCAATATTTCTAAAAATTTAATAGTTTGTTTATTACGAATAGTGACTTTCAAAAATCTTATATTTTGCCTTTCATGTATTAGTGAAATGCTTCATTCTAAAAATCAACTAAACTCCTATTTTATATGTAGTTTGTTGGATATTGATAAGTGTAAGAGTTTTTTTCTTAGTCCGCCTCCAAGCTGGATTTTGGCATCCGGAATATTTTGGTAGAGATAAAAATGCGATATTTTCATTATAAGCATATTTGACTTTTCAAATTTTACTGTATTGGAATGTATTTTGATATCCATACGAAAAATTATGTTTGATTATTTGGGATTATGGAAATGGAGATGATTTTGGAATTTTTAACATAAAGAGAATTTAACATTTTGATTTCCATCTAAATTCTTCTGGACGTCAAAATCTGACATGGCTGGCAGGTGGACCATGAAAAAAATAAATAATATATTTTAAAAATTCAACAAACTAAACATAATATTTGAATTTATGAGATTTTGACCATGCACCATTTTAACAAATACAAGACGTCCTATATGCAGGATTATAGAAAATTTCACTAACCAAACGTGTTATATGTCTCAACATTTCAGAATTAGCTTCATTTTCTCGATCTGACAAACTAAACATTTAACTTGTACAAATGAAGTCCAAAATACAATCCAATACCAAAAAATATCAGTAAGCAAACATACCCTTTAGTGTCACATAGGTCTTGATACATTTATTGTGTTTATAATCATGCCACATTTGATGGGCTTTGGAATGCACATTGACTCCAAATGTAAAGGTTTCTAATGTTTGTTGACTCCAGATATAAATGTATCTAGTGTTTACCGGCTGTGCCAGACATCTTCTTTCATTTTTTTGATAAACCATTCACATATTAATGATAGAGAATTAAGTGTATGATCACGGATACACCACTAACTAGGAGCAGTCAACCAGTAAGTAGAAAAAAGAAAATTACGAGCCTGATAGAGAGTTAAAGTCTTACCGTACCATACAAAAACATCAGGTGAAAGGTAAACCCAATATGAAGGAAGCCACATTTAAAAGTGGTGATGTGACATACGAAGTTCAGGAAGATGTGTTTCCCATTGATAAAAATCACTAACAATAGTCAGCATACATAACTGACGAGATGCGAGCATCTTGTTGGCATTAGTGGGGAACATAGAGTTGTGGACGTTCAACATTAGGGATTCACAGCTACCCTGGAGGACTAGATCATTCCATCATCCTCATCAAAGTTGTCAACTCTAACAAGGATTAGCATTGTCAACATCTTGGAAAATATAAATAGCTCAATGGGAAGCATTTTGTGTGAGGATTGACTGACATCATCCAAAATTTACAAGGACATCCAAAGATTGAGTGAGTTATATATCATAGATAATTGAATGATTATTTTTTCTTTTATTATTGATCATCATATTGTTACCTTCCGTCTATATATTTCACGTGATGCAAGATGCTAATTCACTAGTATCTTATTGTAACTTGGGTTGTGGCAAGTCCCAGATTATACTAGTGATAAGGATTTTGGTCATAAAATAGAGGGTTTGTGGTGTTGTTATAATCTATAGCAAAGAAATAGACCTAAGTATCTTTGGAAAAAGAAGAATCAAAGAAGACATGTCCTAACTCTTCTACCTTAGATAGAAATGTCATAAGTACTATCTATGGAAACCTCTTTTCATACATTCATCACCTACATATAGCTTAATGTGATCTAAAATTATAATAAAATATGTACTTATATGGCTAGAAATGAGTGGCATAAAGATATATAAGTCCATGTAAATTAAAGAATTTGTACACTTTATTGACTGTGTATTTCGATTTTTGCATCCACCCAATCACTGGCTTTTTATGCGGTCTTTATAGAAATGTCATGAAGAGATATATATGATATGTGATACCAAAGATACCCAAGTGCAACTTGAGAGCATTTTGTCTTGTTGAGGTGAGTAAAGAGAGAACTTTGTCTAGGATGATGTTTTTTATAGTGTAAGTAATGTTGTATTCTAGAAAACCTAAATGAGACTACTTTTTGTTCTAGAATATCATAGAACCCCAACAATATGGTGGTCTGTATGTGGTGTCTATATTAAGATTTGTGTTTGGTTGAGGTAACACCAGAAATGGGGAAGATGTTTGATATTATATAGTTTTGTCCATGGTGGTTTTCTCTAGTAATATTTGTTTTCTAGGTATAAACCATATGTTGTTGTTTTTATCTAATAGTCTGACAATGATTTTGTTGAATATGCATTCTGAATGTAAGTATATCAATGAAACCTCATCCCCTGAGAAATTTGTCCTTCATGATCATCAACCATTTTACTGTTTTTTTTCAGATACACTACCCCAAAGAAAATCTCTACATTTACTATCTATTTGTTTCTCCACTTTATAAGGTAGGAGGATGCAAATGAGGTACTATGAGAGTATGATAGTGGGGTTGCATTAAGCAATATGAAATACTCGCTTTGATGAGACATCTCATTCTCCATGTGGAAAGTATTTTGGTCATTTTTCCACTATATGTTGCCACACATCATGATAAAGACAACCCAAGATATTTGAGAAGAATACTTCTATTTTGCATTGAATGGTATTGTGTATCTCTCTAGTTGGTTTTTTCTAATATGTAACCCAACCAAGATTGATTTGTAGGAATTAGTTTGGATCCATGAAAGGTCTTGAACAGTATCTAGAATTATGATGGTGTTGATAGTGTTATCATTTCATATGATAAAAATGATAGTGTCATCAATAAATTGTATAATGTGACAGTTATATATATTGTTGTTAGGTGATATCATGTCACTTTGTGCGCAGTTTGAATATCGACACTAGGATAGAGGTGACAATGACAAACAAATACTAGGATAGTGGGTCCCATGATCTCCTCTAATTGTCTAGTTTGAAGAAATGTTCTATCACCACATATAGTTGGAAGAACCATATTCCTCATACCTTCAGCCTTCCATGTCATAGTTATGTATCTTATTTGAGATGCAACACTTGATGGTAATTCATGGTTGGTCTATTCACATCTTATTTCTTCAAACAATTCACATCTTCTCATATGTGCTTGTTGAAGCTTATAGTAGAATTTGCAAACTTTGACTTGATTGCATTTGAGAATTAGTTACATATAGCATAATATGGGTTCATGACTCATGGAGAATATGTCAATGCTTCATCTATTACTATTGTATGATGATTGTGGCTTGTAGGGTGTTGGCCGGTGGTTGATGGTTATACATGGGTGGATGTTGGCTACAAATGATTGGATGATGGTTGCATTGCACGATGATGCTTGATATCCCAGATTAAGTGGTGGTGGTTGTCATGATTGTAGGTCTTGTATGGTAATGTGGATATGGATCATTTTCCTACATAATAATGAGAGGTTATGAAGACTAAAGTTCAAATTAAGGGAAGTGAAATAATAGAGAAACAGTTTGTGGATATTAGGGGTAGGTAATGCAATGACTATTCAATAAGAAACTATCATTTATTCACATGGTTTAATTGAGTGAAGCTTACAACAAAACAAGAAAATCATGTCTTAGTAACATCAAAGTGACCTATCTATTGTGAGGTTTTTTTAGGAACCACTATTCTAAATGCTAGTGCAACTAAAATTTTAGTATCTTGATGACAATGCCTTCATATAGTAAAAATCAAAGTAACATTCCAACATCAAAGAATGAATTGTTCATATAAAAAAAATCTAGTTACTATATTAAATGGAACTCTTGATAATGTGTTCCAGATGTTCCCTCTTCCATTATCATCAAAGGCACCTTGTTATTCCTTATCACCAGACTTCCACAACGTCATGACACTAATATCATGTTAAAATTGAATGTAACTTCGATCTAATTTTCTATGTGCATGCCATGATCAACTGCCTTGCCAAACTATCAATTATTTTATGTACATTAGAATATTTAAACCACGTAAGTTTAAAATGAGTTTTGCAAAGAACTTACAAATTCCAAATATTAAATAATGATTTCTTATAATATCTCTTTATTTTTTTAGTACGAAATAATAAACATTGTGGTTTGAAAATGAAAAAAAGACATCAAGAGATACAATAATTTTTCACTATATCTAACAAACTCTTAGATAAAATGTAACATAATTTTTTGGCGTAATCATAGAGGAAATAAGACCTTTATATATCATGTGATCATAATGGAATAATGCTTTCTATTTCTTTAACAATATTGAATAGGGAAATGAGATGGTAGCAGGAGTGGAATCCTCATTTGGTGCAACCTTGTAATAGTGAGCAATTATGTTTAGGAACCCTATTTCACATGCCTTCCTATGTTGACAATTATACGCATGAAAAATGAGCATTAAGTGACAACTAAGTAGGTTGATTACTCATAAAAATGAATAAATGATGAAAACTAAGAATTTGACGTCCAAATGATAACTTGAGAGAAGGTGGGAATATGGATCACTTCTTAACCTTATTAAAACAAATAAGATAATTTTGATTGAAAATATACATGAGTTGGATATTAGGATTTATGGTTCATATGTGGGTGTTTGGAAAAGATGACTTTGACTGCACAAGGTTAGGATAGGAGGGTGACTGACCCTTACAAATCATGGACTGACCTTTGGGTCAAAGGTGGGTCGACTGGTCAAAAGTGTACAACCTTTATGTTGTCAGATATCAAAGTCAGCTGATAGTTCAACAATTTGGACTGAGATTTTTTTGTGGCAAACCAACTTTTGTCTGTAGAGATCTCGACGACTGGTTTTGGTCGCAATGGACAAGAAGTCTGTTAGACAACCCAAAACGTTAAATGAATAATAATTCTACCAGAGTATAAATATGGATAAAAAGAAGATTACATGCTATTTATACCTAGATTGACTCCTTTTCACCCCATAACAATTCCTACACCATTTTTCATCACTGTTTGCTTCCTTTCATGAACTTTTGTATAAGAAGGTTTTGTGGAGGAGTTATTAGTAATTGGAGAATATTCAATCTAGAGCGCTCCAAAAAACTTATTAGAGTCAGGATTACTAGTAGAACTCTAGTTATATGTTCTCATTCTACCATCTTCTACCCACAACGTCATACTACTTCAAAGAAGGAAAATTAGTTCAGGATCTTTCTTCTATATTTCTCCAATATTCTCTTAGGTTACCTTGAAGGTATAAATGTGGAATATATCCTTAGTTAGTGGATTTGAGTGTAGTTTTTAATACTAAAATGAGGGAGCATGGAATCCTAAAGATTTATACTACTAAGGTGAGTTGATGATAAAATCTTGGAGCAATTACATACAAAATCTCCTTATATACTACTATTGAATGGAAATTTACATTATAGGCATAAAAGAGTATAAAGGAAAATGATGGGAGGTTGATCTTGTTATTTTGTTACTAATTTAGATGTAATGAATATTTGAAGGTAGTTCAAATCACTGTTTACATGGGTTGTTAATTGTATTTATATTTTAGATGTTGATTGCATTAATTGACAAAAAACTTTCATTGGACTATTTTGATTTAATTGTGAAGAAATCTGACTAAGAAAATATGATTAAACTGTATTATACAAAGAGTGGATGGAAATGGTAATTTTTTTCTCATCTACATTGTTGTCTTAAATTTACACATTAATGCATTTCTTTACAGTGTAATACAATGGGTGGTTGAGGTACTACAGTTTGATATAAATGCAATCCATATGAATTGTATCATAACCCTAGAAGAATTTGGATTCCTTAGAAAGTAATATACATAAGTTATAAAGAGAAAGCCTAAATTTTCATATTTAGATGCCATAAAATCCATGAACCTTCCATGATGTCCATGTTGGGAAGGGAAAGCATCTCATTTTTGTAGTGGATTGTGATCTATGAGAAAGTCATTGAATGCGTATTAGACCTTGAAGATTAATATGTAGGGAAGTTAGGGTGACCACATAGTTGGTAGAGAGACCCCAATTCCCTTAATATGATATGAGGAAATGATAGGGGAAAACCACAAGAGTCAGATATATACCCCAATCCTAGAATAAAATAAATGAAAAATGAAAAAATATGATATGTGATTAGAGTGTGTAGTTTGATCCAACCTTGTAACAAGGTCTAGGAATGAGAAGGTAGAGATACTATAGGATCATACCTAGATCTATGGTAGACTTGAGCTAAGTTAGCTGTGCATGAGGACACACCATGGAGGCTTTGACTTGTTAGGTACGAACCAAGTAGTTTCAAGGAAATAGAAAAAAATGGATAAGTAAATATTTATACTTGATAATTAATATTTATATTCGAATTTATTTTATATTGTATCTTAAACACACCAAGTAAATTTCCATAACTTTACAAGTCATTTTATATTGAATATTTTAAATTCTACTTGCCCTAATTACTAAAATGAAGATGAAATTGTGTTTACTAGTTGTTATGTATTATCTAGTCATTATACTATTGATAATCCATTGAAAAATTTTAGACCTCAATATGAGTCTTTTGCACAACAACCAAAACAAGTCTTGAGTTTCTTCATAGTGATATGATGTCTATGTTTTGTAGTGTCTCAATATATGGTTCTTGTTGTAATGGGGTTTTAGTGCTGCAGAGACGACACATAGGACTTTCTAACTACATAACTTGACAAACAATATCTCCACCTGAGATCTCACTGCAGTCCCTATTGTTACTGCTGCTGTCCTTTTCCTGCAAAAGGATTTCTGCTTCTTTGTCTGCGTTCACCTAAAAAGTTGGATCCCACGGGGGTGAGACAATTGTAAATTGCCCCAGCGGGAGATATAACTCTCTGCCAAAACATTGTTATAGTAGTTTATTAATATAAACTGAGCAGAAGGATTTATATCAAAATGACAGCAGATAAATCACTATATGAATAGAGTGAAGTAATCTCCTTTCCCAAGGAGAACATTGCATCTACTCATGGTAGAGCCATAGTTCATCCATCTACTTGTAATGAATACAAACATATATGAATAACATCAATGATCTAAAGTTATATAAAAGAAATGTAACATCAGCCAATGAATTTTCGTATTCAATCCTTAAGCAAACATGCTATACAACTGATTTCATTTTACAATCACACTTATGCCCTGAGGAGATGAGGTATACCGCTCATACTCCAACCAACCACTGCGAAGTTGAAATCGGTACCATACATAGGTCAATGGAAGAGACGAATTCCCATGACCTCTCACATCCCGGTCAGTGCGGGACCACAAGCAGGACTATGTCGACTGCTCAAATAGCTTTCCAGGGTATATTGGAACTTCGCTATAGAGTTACAACATCAACTGCACTCTCATCGACCATCGAGAAATTCAATGTTTATCTCCTCGACCCGACATTTAATATCATTGGGAGATTAATGCTACATCTATCCCAACCATCAGGAGATTTGCGATACATCCATCCCGACACATGAAGGATTGAGAAGTTTGTTGTTTACCTTCCCTCAATCTCTTCACTGGACGTAAGGATATTTTCTCCCATTTACCCCCACATATTCAAAATATGCATTGCGGGTTTTGTCATGGAGCACCCATTTCACCATCACCTATTCCTGACGATGATGGATCTATGGCCAGGGCTCTACATGAACAAATTTCACTTGATTAATGAAGTACATTTTCATATCCTTTTAGCATCAACCAAGTCCTCAAACATGACTTATTACAACAATGCTAGAAAGAGACATGTACTATTTCCATCAAATACTTATTAGTCTTTAAAAGACTTTGGGAACTCAGTCCCTCATTTTGATACTGGGAATTCTCATCCCTTTAAAATTTCATCACCATAATCATATGGTTCTCGGTGTTCAGGCGCTTAACTCGTCATTGAGCATCATCACCATCTATTAGGTAACTATCACCTTCAGGTCATCTAACCAAGGCATTCATGATACTTGTTATACAAGCATCACACATGGCTAACAAGGCCACAAGATATCTTGTCACCTCTTTAGGCAACAACTTACTCATATGACTCATAAAATCTATGCACATTTGTTACTTTTACTAAGCAAGAACAACATTAGGGCACATAAGGCCAATCAACATTTATAATATAAATGTCACAGCTCAAACCTGGATAAGTTCATCACCTCATAAAACCTGCATGGATATTAGGCATGATAACAGTCATACAAGTTATTCATCACATCATGTGATACAATAGTAACACTATTATTCCTTTACCAAGAATTAGGGTTTACTATCAAATAGGGCTTTTCATCCCCTTTACCCAAAATTAGGTTTAGGGTTCCCCATTTCTCATTAATTAGGGTTTCATGATTATATTATCTGTCCAACCTTAATTCATTATTCTATACCTCTGGGGCATTCAAAGATATCATAAGTAATTATTCAAGATCATTACTCTCATCATATAGCATTAATGATCATCAATTCAAGGTATTAGTTCATTTCTCATCCTCATCATGGTATGATTACATCATACTCATTAATTTGGCTTAGCCCCATTCTCAAGGTACATTAGTCAACACTTATCAAAGTGCATCAACTCATTAATTTTTCATAGTAATAGTTGCATAACACACTTCATATGTTTCTTACCCAATTATATTGGATTTGAAGAGCATCTAGGTATATAAACCCTGAAGTGCTGAATGTGATAACTATCATATATTGATGTATCACTTTTCTCATCATTTCAGACTCTCTTGAGTTAACCAACTTATCTTGTATTAAGGTATTTCCCTCTTAATACATTCCATTACTAATCTCTCACCTTTATCATGTAATGCATAGGCCACACATTAGAATTGTCCAACTATCTTTAAAGATTTGGACTTGTCTAATGATAAAGATATTTCTTACAATAAGGTAGATTATAATCAACCATATGAAATATTTCACCTTTATAAGGTAATTCCTCCTATCTCATCATTAGGGTTTCCTTATACCCTTACTTAAAAATTAGGATTAGGATTCATTGTCATATTGCCCAGGATTAGGGCTTTATGTATTATGATTCCAGATTAGAGTCTCACATACCTTCACCCTTCTTAGGGCCTCTCATCACAACATAGTATTAAAGCTTTAGGTGGTGTTAATTTTTAATTAGGGTTTCTCATGGAATCACCCTCAACTAGGGTTTCACATGGAATCACCCTCAACTAGGGTTTCTCATGGAATCACCCTCAACTAGGGTTTCACATATCATTACATGGCATCCTCCTGAATTTGAGTCTCACATCACATCATTACATCAGGGTACCACGTATATCATTCTAACTCAGGGTTTCTCATGGCATTACCCTAGAATAGGATTTCACATGGAATCATCCTCAACTAGGGTTTCCACCATAGTCACCCACAATTCGGGTCTACTATTCATCTGCATTAGGATTTCATTTAATTGTTCATAATTAGAGATTCACTATTCATCCCAATTAGGGTTTTACATCTCATTTCCCTAAATTGGAGTTTCACATATCATTACCCTGGATTAGGGTTACATCCTCACCCTAGATTAGGGTTACATTTAGAATTGCCCTCAATTGGGGTTAGAGTTCAATGTCCCTGTCAATTAGGGTTTATATTCATGATTAGGGTTTCATGATCTCTTTACTAAGGATCATACCCTTAATCACCACATGAATCATACTCACATATGAATTTCATGCTATCATCCTCTCAACTTGATTAGGTCATATTAACCCTTCCATCAAGTACATACAACTATGATTAACATAGTGTACCAAATTATTGTTCTTATAGTGATTAGGGTTTACCCCTTTAATAGTACTAATCATTTAGGTACTATTAGGGTTTCAACCTTTGTACCTTCATTGATTACTATTACTAACAACCATTGGATCATTGGAACAATCATTAACTTCAATATCCAAGTGATTGAACCACATTGAACTCCATTCGGTTTTGAAGGTTTCACCACCAAATGGTTTTGAAACCGTTTGCCACCAAACGGTTTTGAAACCGTTTGACCCCAAATGGTTTTGAAAGTGTTTTCCCCCAAACGGTTTCAAAACCGTTTGGTCTCAAACGGTCTCAAGACCGTTTGGGCCAAATCAGTCCTAAAACCGCAAGGGCTTATAAGGTACTTCCATCAATTAGTTGATTATGATTAACAACATTGAAGCCTACAATCAATTGAATTATTAAGCTTCAACCATAATTGACCCTTGGATCTTTAATCCATCAATCACCACCTTTGACCATCGAAATGGTCTTGAGGTGCTTGAACTCATACGGTCTTGAGGTACTTGACCTATAAACAGTTTTGAAACCGTTTGCCCATATCATAATAAAAATCCATAGCATCCAATTAGGGTTTGGATCATTGGATTGATTATCAAATTAGCAATTGATTGCATTTCAATTTGGTATCTTTGGATCTTCAACTACCAAACCATACTCAACCCTAGACCTCCAAATGGTTATGGTTGACCCTCAAACGGTCTTGAGACCATTTGGGTGATCCCCAAATGGTTTTGAAACAGTTTGTGTCAATCAACCCAAAGACTCAACACCATCAATTACCAAATCAACACTTAACCCGATTAGGCTTTGCTACTTGGTGATTAGCTATGCATTGAATTAATCAATTGGATACTTTAGATTATCATTCAACAAGTATTAGGATTCTGACCTCAAATGGTCAACCCTCTTAAACGGTCAAATCCCTCAAATAGTTTGGTCTCAAAACACCAAATGCTTTTGAAACAGTTTGGTCTCCAAACGGTTTGGTGAAACCATTTGGACCAACTAGTTGAAACCGTTTGCCTTGGATATTTTGGAGAGTTGTGTGCTTATGATGATGTCATCATCATCAAGCTCTAAACTCATGAAACCTGCTGTGATTTCCATGGTGATTGTACCATCCAATCAAATCAATTATCATGAATGAAGAAAGGATCATTATTTGATAAGGAATTGAATGCAATAACAATAATAAGGGTTCAAGTTATAAAACCCGCCTCCAATTGAGCTCCAAAGCTCCAAGCTCACGGAAAAAATGGTGGATGCAACTCCTTTCACCATTCCAAGGCTCGTTCTAAAGGTTTGAGTAAAAAGGAATGGTTAGAATTGAAGAGGGGATCGAATTTAGGAAAAATTCATGTATTGATTTGTGATTTCCACCATGGATTCAAGGTGAAAAAGGATCAAGGAGCTTACCAACAGGTTGGGGGTCGTCCTTCTGATCCTCCCAAGCTCCCTTGGTCATCTTCCATGCAAAGGAAAAGAAGTGGGGTCGAAAAAGCCTTTCATTTGGCTTGTAAAGAGTCTTTTTATAAAAAAAAATCAATGAGAGAGAAAACGCTTCATAAAAATTCATCAAATCCCAAAAATGGAGCCGCCTATCCCCCCTCAACTCCTTGGATCCGAGGCTATCTTGTTTGCCTCTTATTATTCTAAATTATCTATGTTTTAAAGAAATGCAAATTAAGAACCTCAAATCATTTTAATTTTTGGTTGAAGGCCCTTTAATAACTATATTTATTTTGCACGAAATTGAATTAGGGTTTCAATTAGGATTAAATCTTGATTATTTTAATATCAAGATTCTCTCTCCTCCAACTTAATTCAAATGAGGTTACCCTATCATTTTATTTGCTCACCATGATCCCAAGAAACATTAGGGACCTTATTGAAGTGGTAATTTGCATATTGAACCCTAGGTTTTGGGTAAATTACACATTACACCGAAACTAGGTTTTAATGCACAAACATTACTTTATCAGCTCTTTCTTGGTACTCAAACTACCAAAAGCCATGCCTCTGCATCATCTTCATTCTCATGATGCTTCAACACATGAGGAACATATTATCATGCACAATTTGCAAATAAACCCCTCAACTTGGGTAATTTGCACTTTAGTCCAAAACAATCAAAACATTGATTTCAACATTATTCAAAAAGGACTAAAATTGAAATATAAGTTCCTCTAGAGCCCTAATTACTTTTCACAAGATAAGATTAAGCATATAATCATCTTTCTTAATCAAAACACCTAGGGTTAAAGCATAACCCAGGTCAGGGATGTTACAACAACAATTGTTAGAGGCAATTGAGTTGTCTCTAGGAAGCCCCCAATACCCCTCTATTTAAAGAAGGGTTAGGGTTAGGGTTCCCAATTTGTGCAGGAGTGGAAGAGACCAAAATTTCATGAATTTTCACAACCTCTGACACGCGAAATGATCAGTTTGCTAGGCAAACTGATTGGTTGGCATAGAGTTGATCGGTTCATCTAGTGAACTGATCATTTTGTCATGTTTCCCAATCATAATTGTAGTGGAAATTCTAATCCAATTAAGAACAACATGACGTTAGCACTAATTCTTGATGCAATCAAACTGCTCCATGAAACAAGTGTCTCACCATCATTATCTGTTCATCTCACGACCTCCAACTAATCAGTTCAGTGGGGGAACCGACTGGTTCATGCCCCATTTCATGCAGAACTTAACCAATGCAATTTCCAATCAACCTGACACTCCAACCGCTCGATTCAACTCTTAAACCGATCAATTGGAAGTTCAGTCATTTGATTCATTGCTTAAATTGAATACCTAAACACTTTAGAAATAAATTTAATTATCATTTATGATTAAACTCCTCTTATAGGTGTATCATATGTGTTTGACCCCATAGGTTCCATGTTATGTTGGTAGTAAATGTCCATAATGGATTTATGGCATCACAAGCAAAGAATGGTGCGTAATCACACATCAATGCTACCAAAATAATCGAGACAGTTGGAGAACAACATCAACCTACGATATGTGTCAGGTTTTACAATGATCATATAATCCCTTTATCTCTGATATCAATTGGCTGTGTCTCATATCAATTGGATCAGAGATTAAGATTCCATAATGGTTTTTTTTGCACTTTCATCAAAAATCATACATAGAAAAATCATGTATTTGTAGGGAAAGATGTCAAGAAATGGAAACAAAAGAATTTCTGTTCATATTCCCCAGAACAACAGGATCACATCAACAACTATGTAATTGGAAGGATGGTTTAACAAGTTCATACCTAGTCCTGGGGCAAGTCCAGAGACTATTCATCATTGTAGTAGTGAAACTCTCTTCTAGTTGCACTTGGATAGCTCTACAATAGCTCCTAGTCTCCACCATAGACACCAGGCTAATCTTGTCCTCCTAGAGGGAAAGGTATCCATGCCTCTATGGTAGTCCACATAGACCTCCTAGAACTCTTGTCGTTCTAGAACATACAAGAAGTAGTTGTCCCTCCCGTTAGTGTACTAGTCACCAACTTGCTCTTTCACAATTGTTCTCCCTGGCTATCCCTCCCTTTATTGGGTAGGACTTGCTCAGGCTCTCTATTGGTTACCACAACCAGAGAGGACAACAATTGTTAGAGGCAATTGAGTTGTGTCTCTAGGAATCCTCCAAGAACCCTCTTATTATAGGAGGGTCAGGGTTCCCAATCTGTGTGCGAGTGGAAGGGACTATCTCACGAAATTTCACAAGATGTGATAGACAAAACAATCAGTTTACTATAAGAAATGATTGATTTTCTAGGTGAAGCGATCGGTTGGCATGCGATCTGATCGGTTCACCCTAGTAAACTGGTCGTTTCGTCATGTTTCCCAATCACAATTGCATTGGTGATTCTAATTCAATTAAGCACAACATGACATCAACATTAGTCCTTAATGCAATCAAATTGCTCCATGAAACAGGCATCTCTCCCTCATGAGCCGTTTGTCTCATGACCTCGAATCGATCAGTTCACTAGGTGAACCTGTCGATTCATGCCCCAATTCATGCAGAACTCAGCTAATGCAACTTCCAATCAACCAGTCACTCCGACCAGTCGATTAAACACTTAAATCAGTCAGTTGGGAGTTCAATCAGTTGATTCGTTGCTTAAAATGAATACCTAAACACTTTAGCAATCAATTTCATTTTCATTCATAATTAAAATCCCCTTCTAGGCATATCCTATGTATGTGACCCCATAAGTTCCATGTTATGTTGGCACTAAATGTCCATAACTAATTTATGACATCACAAGCAAAGAGCAGTACCTAGTCACACATCATTGTTACCCAAATAATCAGGAAAGTTGGAGAACAACTTCAACCCTATGTCTCGTATCAATTGGCTTAGAGATGAAGATGCCATAATGTTGTTTCCACACTTACATCAATAATCATAGATAGAAAAATCATGTATCTGTAGGGAAATATGGCATCAGATAAGCAATGGAAACAAAAAAAATTATTTCTATAGTCCCTCGAATAGCAAGATCACATCAACAACTATGTAATGGGAAGGATGGTTTAACAAATTTATACCTGGTCCTGGAGAAAGTCCAATGACTATACCTTGTTGTAGTAGTGCAACTCTCTCCTAGTAGCACTCAGACAACATCTACAGTAGCTCCTGGTCTCCACCATGGACATCAGGTTGATGTTGTCCTCCTAGCGGGAAAAGTATCCACACCTCTATGATAGTCCACATGGACCATCTATAACTCATGTCGTTCTACTAGAATAGATAGAAAGGATTTCTCCCTCCCATTGGTGTACTAGTCACCAACTTTGTCTCTCACAATTTTTCTCCCTTACTATCCCTCCCTTTATCTGGTAGGACTTGCTTGGGCCCTCTATTGGTTACTAAAATTGGAGAGGACAACAATTGTCAGAGGCAATTGATTTGTGTCTCTCAAAAGCCCCCAATACTCCTCTATTTATAGGAGGGTCAGGGTCAAGGTTCCCAATCTGTGCAAAATCTCATAAAATTTCACAACCTGTGACACGCGAAATGTTCAGTTCACAAGGAGAACTGATCAGTTGGCATGCAAGCATAACATAACATCAACACTAATCCTTGATGCAATTGAATTGCTCCATGAAATGGGCACTCGACCTTGTGAGCCATTTGTCTCATGACCTCCAACCGATTGGTTCACTAGGTGAATTAGGCAGTTCACACCCCAATTGATGTAGAACTCAGCCAATGCAATTTCCCATCAACCTGACACTCCAACTGCTCGATTCAACACTTTAACTGGTCAGTTGGGAGTTTAGTAGCAATCAATATAATTATCATTCATGATTAAACTCCTCTTCTAGGTGTATCCTATGTGTGTGACCCCATAGGTTCCATTTTATGTTGGCAGTGAATGTCCATAACTGATTTATGATATCTCAAGAAAAGAGTGGTGCCTAGTCACACATCATTGCTACCCAAATAATTAGGATAGTAGGAGAACAACTTTGACCTACAATCTGTGTTAGGTGTTATAGTGATCGTCTAATCCCATTGCCTTTGGTATCCAAGATGAACTCGATGCATGGAATCATAATCCTCTCAATGTTCAATCGATGTTCCTTGCTACAAAGTAGACTATCTAAGATATATGTGACCTCAATATCATATATTGATTCACATGTGCATGTGCATACTTTTTCTCAATCTCGCTTATCAAGTGGCCTAGATATCAAACTCCAGTAGGAGGGACAGATTCCATTTACTTCACTCACTGTCATCCCCATGTGTCACAACACATTTGACCATCACCTTTATGGCAACCCTTATTCATGATCATGTTGGATGATGTCAAAACATACCGAATGACATGTGATGAGTGTAGTGACTTTAGGTCTAAGAACCACGATCACCACCTTTACTATGAGATATGATTATGACTACCAATTATGATTTCCATGTGTCACCCTTAAGGTGGGCATGTATGATAACTGTTCTCCAATAAGCATCTATGTTCTTGGTTTGATATCACATATATCATGACTGATGAGATTCTTTCATCAACCAACACACATTCTAGTCTTTAAGTGTTACTGCTGTCTATCTGCCTTCCACAATAACATCTGGCCAGGGACATAATAAGAATTTTCATACTCTTAAGTTCTGTATGATCACATTGTTCATGCCACGTACTTGCAGACATGCGTCATTGAGTAATGTCATTCTTTAGACATTCATTATGCTTTATTACTTTCTTATAGCTGAGTGAAATACAATGAATTGGAATCTTGCATTTTTAATAATTAATCAAATACTTTATATTATATGCCATCACAATCATCATATGATTGGCTTTCTAGGCATACATACCAATATACTTCCACTTGCACTTAGAGCTAATCACCCATGTATCTTATTCTTAGTGATATTAACACATCCATCATGTTTCTATTGTGCATGTGCTAATCCAGTGGGTTAGCAACATGTTGCTATACTCAGTATATTGCATGTTTCACATGTCTTCATTGTATGACATCTTGTGTGAGATGGAATTGTCATAATATGCTATCTGAAATTCCTTGACTAACTAATAGCTCCATTGTTGATATGGTATTCTACTATGTCATCCATGGTTGGAACATCCATAAGTTCACCCATATGAACTTCTAGATCCATATAGAATCATGTGTTCACAAGACAAGGATACTCAACTTCTATAGTAGAATTTTAAAATAATGGTCTGTTAGCTCAAAAATTTTCCAACTAATAACTCTTGTCTAAGATTAAACACACACTCTTATATTGCAATCATTCTCTTCCATTTTAGGAGCTTGCATCCATTTAACCCTTTACATCCAATTCTTCCTTTTCACCATAGTGCAAAACTATTCCTGTAGTGCTTCTCAAGTACTAATGGATGATGTTTCTAGCATTTTAATGGCCTTCATTGGGTTATGAATAATATCATATTGTCATGTCCAAAACATACAAGATAATGGTATAAATACATTATATTGCAGATAGATCCAAATGCAAATGCATATGGCATCTTTTCCATTCTTCCCAAGAATTTGAACATTGATTTCTTGAGAAACCAATCCCATCTACATTGATAGATTCTCTATCACCGAGTCCTTCATGCTAAACCCTTTCAACATTTTGCCAATATATGAGCTCATTATTAGGTTAAGAAACTTTCCAAAACTATCTCTATAGATCACATAGGATGTTTCACCAATCCTTCATGTTGAAGGTCATTTCTATGCTAGGCTTCAATACTTAGTATTGAAATGTCATTCCTCATCAATATGTGGAATATTTATATATATTCTCCCACTATATCTTTTTTAATCACACATTTCATCTTTTATCTTGAATCAAGTCAAATTATTTGAATGTCTTGTCAAATCAAATATTCCAATTCTGAGATGCTTATTTCAATATCTAGATTGAATATTGTAGCTTATAGCATATATATGCATTAATGGAGTTATAAAACCTTCAAGTTGTGTCTTGTATACATCCTATTAATTATTCCTATTAAGGAATGCAGTTTTAATCTCCATAAGCCAAATCACATAGTCTTAATAAGCTACAAAATAAGCATGTGAATTAGTGAAGTGATTTCATCATGTTCAACACTTTGAACTCATTTGAAAAAACTTTGCAACCAATTTGTCCTCTTATGTTATCCATGGTTGTCTTCCTTATGAAAACCCAATAGTACCTTATGGGTTTTACCCCTCTAGGTGGTATCATCAAGGTCATACCTTGTTTGTGTTTATGGATTCTATTATGGATATAATGGCCTCAAGCCATTACTCAGACTGTGGTCCCTCAATAGTTCTTAGTTGATTGTTGGCTGATCATCTTATGACCAACTCCACAACTTAAATGAGTTACACTATTTTAATCTTAGATGTGTTCTACCAGAACTATGAGTTTTGTGTGTTACATAAAGAACTTGAGATTTCACAACCACTTGTGACTCTCTTTGTTCTCACTGTGCCTCCTTTGGTTCAAATGTTTTTCTTTGTTGAATTCTAACTTTTTGACTTGTAATTTACTCCCACTTATTCCAATTGACTCAGTTATCCAACAATAAACACTTTTGTTATTGGTTTGAGATACCTAGTATTCAAAAAATTATGATTTGTGGATAAACCTTTCCAAGAAACTACTTTCTTCATATAGCTTTCAATCCTTAAGACATATCAGGACATTTCCATATGATGTTTTTTAAACCATTTTGTACGGTATGTTGTTTTAGTGCTAAGCATATTACTATTGAGGAGATTAGAAGGTTAGATTAAATGATAATCATGTCATGACTCATCATGATGTGATTCCTTCATTTTGATGCATCATCATGTTCAGGTGGACTTAATTGTGATACATTATCACATTCTCTCCAGAAGTACCTCAAACTATTCCTATAAAGTATTTCAACATTTGATCATATCAAAGTATCTTAATACCTTTAAGCAAGTTGTGTACTTCATACATGTAATCTTCTTCAACACTTCAAGAGATTTGTATTTTTCTGAGTACATATCACCATATTATCAGTAAATATAATAAGTACAAATAACTATTTGTAGCATTTATTCCAAGGTCTTTGTACATCCTTATGTACATGTCCTAATAGAATTTTTATTCTCCTACTACACCTAGTGAGAATTGGTTGTCATGTTTCTCATATATAACACTAGGATATCTCTTATTGGTTCAATAACCAAAAGAGTCTAGATAAACATCATTATGGATTCTAGAAATGCATTTCTCATATGTGTGTTCTAGATGACAATGTTATGGATTGTTGATTGTTTGAGTTATCATATTTTAGGTTTGTACGTTATTAACATTTATGTTTTGATCCTAAAGATCATAAGATATTTGGGTATTTCCACACAAGATCACATCTTTGAAATAGAACATTAACTATTTTGTTCATTATCATCCTTTCCACTACAAGATGCAGAAAATAAAATGATTCTATAATTGACATAATGAAATAGCAGTTTATCTAACTCTATTACATGCCCTTTGGGCTAAGATAAAAATATAAATTTAGAGTGTAGCTTCAACAACTCGTGCTTCTGCAGTCCATCAATGCCCTTTCGTAAAGGTCTACTTCTTGTCAGATCCTTCATATCAAACATGTGTCAGATCTATATCTGGTATCACATACCAGTTATGAAGAAGTAATTTATAATTATCTTATAACATATATACCTGAAGTGGGGATCTCTATATCCTCCTTCTTTTTCTTCAATTCCTCCAGGTAGAGGGGACAATTCCTCTTCTAGTGTCCAACCTGGTTTTAGTGGTGACACTTGCCTCCCTTCTTTTCTCCTCCCTTTGCCTTGAGATATGAAGACTTGGGATTTTGGCCAACTTTAGAACTCTTCTTAGCTTTGCCTTTACCCTTAGATTTTCCCTTTGTCTTGTTGATCATCATCACAGACTTGGACTTTTCTTTCTTCATTTGTGCCTCAGCTGTTCTCAACATGCCTGGTAACTCTGTCAATGGCTTGTCAAAGTCATTTGTATTGTAGTTCATGACAAACTAATTGTAGGATTCTATAAGTGACTCAAAATCACATTAGTGGCCAACTCTTGACCCAAGGGGAATCCCAATCTTGACAGGTTCTCCACATACCCAATGATCTTGAGCACATTAGGACCTACTGGATCTCCTTCTACCATGTTACATTTGAACAATGCCTTATAGACATCATATCTCTCCTATCTTGCCTGATCTTGGAACATTATCTTAAGATGTGTGACCATATCAATTACATCCACATTATCATGATGTCTTTGAAACTCATAGTTCATGGAGCACAACATCAGACACTTGACATCAATGACATATTCAGTGTGCTTCTTATAAGCATCCGTGTCAGCCTTAAATGTAGTGGGAAAAGGTTCATCTAGATATGGTGTCTCTAGGACATAGAGCTTGCACTTCTATGTGAGAATAAATCAATTGTGGAAGTTATTGCCATTTAAATTGTCCTTGTCAAGGACTAATCACAGAGAAAAGGGTGTTTTTGTGGGTTTCCATTTGATTCTATAAAAGAATTTGAAATTTTGTCAAAACTCAATTTTGATTTAATTTGATTTGTTATAAAATTTGATGATGTTTATTAGGTATTTAATTAAATATGGGTCCCACTATTTTATTAAAATTGATAGCCCTCACATATCAATTCATAAGATTGCAACATACAACCTTCTAGTGAGCCAAGATCCAAAACAATTCAACCATTACCCGACCAATGCCAATGTCCATAGTCAATTATTAAGGTAGGTAACATTTTCCAATTGCATCACAAGCAATTCTGATAGATGATATGTACAACACTTTGCCATACTTATCTGCATGCCTCTAGTGCTTAATCTCATGAAGGATACACAGTTGAGCTTGACTCAAAAGCCAACATGATAATATTGCATCCTACTTGGCAGGCCCACATTATTACCATCACACTTGCATGAGATAGATAACACACCACCCTTGGGGTGCCCACACTTAGTCGATCAAGTTTTTCATGTGTGTTGCTTATAGAATGCATCTAAGACTAAATGTATTATCTGAGGGAGTTTGTATTTATAAACACATATATTTATCCAAACACCAGATATATATAGTACATATCATATACATGCTATATCCCACAACGTAAACATGCAATATAAAAAATTAGTGATGGTTATGACCATACTACTGTAATTCCTTAGAGCCACAAGGAACTACTACCACATAGGTCAACATCACATGCATGAACTTATTGTTGGTGTAGATTTATGCTTGCCAATCTGGGTTGATAGGTTCAACCCTTGAACTGGTCGGCTCACCTCTTGGCTGGTCGGTTGGTCATCTTGAAACAATCATTTGTACTCCTGTCCAAGCAATGTGTGCACACCTCTAAATGTTCAGTTGGGTCTATCATCCTTTCGGTTCACTCGTACTGTGGTATGTCCTCCTTGGTCCCCCAGCCTGTCAGCTCATCTTATGAAATGGTTGACTCGCCTGACATTGATCGTTATCTTCATCATTGTAGGAAAAGAATCTATCTTATTGCTTATTACATGGTAATGAGAAACCTCAAGTTACATTCGAGGGGATCAAAGTTAGGAAAGAATAATACTTTTACATTGGGAAGAAGAAGGTATAGACTCGATATGCAAAATAATAAAACATGAACAAACCAAGCCATTCAACCACATACATATATTTGGGTTATTGGCCATAACCATATGACACCTTCACCATCAAAACTCACTTTTAGGGCAAAACATTTAAATTCCATATACATGATATATATATTAATTTGGAATCATGTGTGGGTCTTTAATTGGATATGCATATTAAGTAGTTTAAGTATTCACATCGTATGTAATAAATAAATAATGAAAACCCACAATCTGATCATATCGATTATCCCAAAACATTGTAAATTGATGTGGATGTGATACCAATGTAGGAAATATGGCATCAGATAGGTATCAGAAACAAAACAATCTACCTATATTCCTCAAAATAGCAACATTGTGTCAACAACTATGTACTGGGAAGGATCGTTTAACGAGTTCACACCTGGTCCTGGAGCAAGTCGAATGACTATTCCTCATTTTGGTAGTGCATCTCTCTCTTAGTTGCACTTGGATGGTGTCTACAACAACTCCCAGTCTCCACCACAGACAACAGGCTAATGTTGTCCTCCTAGCAGGAAAGGTATCCATGCCTCTATGGTAGTCCACCCAGACTGCCTAGAACTCCTGTCGTTCTACTAGAATAGATAGGAAGGAGTTGTCCCTCTCATTGGTGTACTCATCACCAACTTGCTCTCCCATAATTGTTCTCCCTTGGTATCCATCCCTTTATCAGGTAGGACTTTCTCAGGCTCTCTATTGGTTGCCACACCCAGAGAGAACAAAAATTGTCAGAGGTAATGCAGTTGTGTCTTTGGGAATCCCCAACATCCATCTATTTATTAGAGGGTCAAGGTCAGGGTTCCCAATCTGTGTGGGAGTGGAAGGTACTAGAATCTCACAATTTGTTTCCAACCTACAATAGGCGAAACAGTTGGTTTTCTAGGAAAACCAATCGGTTGGCATGTGATCCGATCAGTTCTCTCAGTGAACTAGTAGTTTTGTCATGTTTCCCAATCAAAATTGTATTGGCAATTCTAATTCAATTAATGCACAACATGACATCAACACTAATCCTTGATGCAATCAAATTGCTCCACGAAACGGGCATCTCGTCCTAGTGAGTTGGTCATCTCATGATCGCACCCCAGTTCATGTAGAACTCAGCCTATGCAATTTCCATTCAAGTTGACACTCCAACCAGTCAGCTCAACACTTGAAATGGTTAGTTGCGAGTTCATTCGGTTGATACATTACTTAAATTGAATACCTAAACACTTTAGCAATCAATTTAATTATCATTCATGATTAAACACCTCTTCTAGGTATATCCTATGTGTGAGACCCAATAGGTTCCATGTTCTGTTGTCATTGAATGTCCATAACTAATTTATGACATCACAAGTAAAGAGAAGTGCCTAGTCACACATCATTTCTACCCAAATAATCTAGAAAGTTGGAGAGAAACTTCAACCTACAATCTATGTGCATTGTTACAGTGGTTGTCTAATCCCTTTGTCTCTAATATCCATATGAACTCGAGTCATGGAATCGTCATCCTCTCAATGTTAAATCCATGTTCCTTGATCCAGAGCAGTCTTTCTGAGATATATGTGACCTCAATACCATATATGGATTCACATGTGCATGCACATGCTTTTTCCCAGTCTCACTTATCAAGTGGCCTGCATATCAAACTCTAGTAGGAGGGACAAATCTGATCCATATTACTCACAATCATCCCCATGTGTCACAACCCATCTGATCATCACCTTTATGACAACCCTTATTTAGGAATACGTTGGATGATGTCAAAACATATCGAACGACATGTGATGAGTGTAGTGTCTTCTGGTCTAAGAACCACAATCACCACCTTCACTACGAGAGATGATTATGATGACCAATTATGGTTTACACGTATCACTCTCAAAGTGGGTCTATTCGATACACTATTATCCAACAAGTTGTTGGTATGTATGCCTAGAGAGCCAATCATATGATGAATTCAATGGGGCATTATATACCTAATTTGATAATTACAAAGGTAATTCTGTGATGGAGTGGACGTTTGGAGTCCTTAATCGTCCGAGAACATAAGTGAAATCATAAGGTCGAATAATTTTGAGAATCCAATAGTTTTGATGTAGTTCGAGATCTGTGGAGGTTGATGTTGGCTTCAATATCCCTAGGTTTATACCTTTGAAACATGTGGATAAGTGATCATATGGTATACTTTTAGATAAAATGTAGAAGGCATGGTTGTAAATTCTTTGTTGAAGTTCACCTTGTTGGGATGACCCTAGAGAGATACGCTGAGGTTTGAAATGATAACATAATGTGTATTCTTGAGGTGTGCTTCAATTAGAACACATTATATGATTTACAACTTAGGGCCACATAATAGGAAGCCACACTTCCTTGATAACGTGGTACAGTTGGATTTGTTTAAGGGGATATAGCCTTGGACGAGAATCACGGTACATCATCAGTAGGACCTCATCCTTGCAACTTCTTGGTCAATCGTGGAGTGGGGAATATGCACGTTTTTCTCATCCACGATCACTGATCGTGTGAGTAAGGGATGGACAGTTGCACTCGGTTCTTTAGAAACACTCTGCGACCCTTCACGAATCTAGATGCCATGAGTGGAGCGCCCTCTCCCTCTCCATTATCCGTCCACCACAAACTGCAGGTGACGTGGGGATGAGAAGAGTAGCAGCTTGGAGCCGAGAGTGCGGGTAGGAGAAGGAAGAGCCATGGTGAGGCCGGAACACCTTGGGAGACCAGACCACTCATCGGCGGCCATGGACAGGGCCCAGCCACGGTGGCGGCAGCAAGGCAGGGAGCCACACGGTGCAACCATGCGAGGAAGAAGTAGACGTCGGGGAGTCTTCATCAGTAGATAGGATGACGGAGTAAGCAGCCGCAGCCATCGCTGGTGTCGGCGAGCACATGGCGGAGGAAGGGAGAGCAGAAAGTCACCGATCTCTCACCAAGCCGGCGGCACCTGACCTGGAGGAGTTGGTTGCGTAGGATCTCACATTGGAGATCACCCACGAACGCGGCGGGCGTAGCGCTGCGGCAGCAGTCTGTGAGACGGAGAGAGAGCAGCGCTGGGTAGGTGGCAGCGGCCGTGACCATGTGAGAACGTCGAGGAGGAGAAGTTATGGCACCATCTTGCCGGAGAAGATGAAGCGGGCAACGGGCAGACTCTGCGAGGAGGAGCTGTAATAGCAGAAAACCAGGAGGTGTGAGGTCGGTGGCTCATCCGTCTGAGAGGACGGTGGTGACGAGGAGTGCAAAATGACCTCTTCTTACGTGCCTGAGATCTTCCTCACTGTGGTGGCTTAGTGCTGTAGAGCCGCCAGTGCATCCGTTGCTGGAGAGTATCCTCACGGTGGTGCGCTTACAGGAGAACGTGGATCACGTGGAAGAAACATCACTCGAGGTGAGGGACCATGAAGATCTGAAGGAGATCCATGGATCCGAGGATTGGTTCATCAACTACAAGCCTGCAAGGAGTAGTAGCACGGACGAGCTGACGTCGGAGGAGAATCCCAGCGGCGACGACTATTTTACGCCCAGGAGGATCGTGCGATGCCGAGAAAGAAAGAAAGATGAGGAAGTGGACCAGGTCCAGGACATGAACCGGCCGGCCCAAGTGGGAGCTGCGCCAGCCCTTAGTGCCACGTGTCGATGTCTGAGTGGCTGCAAAAGGTAAATACCCTCTAAAATTCTAAGAAATGCCCAGATCTTGTTTAATTCACAATAAATAACCCGTTGCTCAGAAAAACACAAACAAAGTATCAAACTTCTCAGAAAAATGAGTAGAATACAAAGAAAGCTTAATATCAGGCTTTTTATGCACTTATAATAGTGATATCATGTCCGATGTGAAATTATCATTTGATAGATAATAAATATCAAACAATGGTCTAAAATTATGGAAAAATGCCAATAAGTCTATAATAATGCTTATAGTGCACCTGATGTCAGTGATGATCATGTTGATACACGGAATTATATAAATTGCTTAACATGTCTAATTAGGGCTTATAACCCTAAATAAAATGTATTAAATACACACATGCTCAATAAATGATGAAATTTACAGAGTAAGCTCATATCCATATTTGGAACCTCAGTTTTAATTATGAGATCAATATGATGCAAAGAATCCCTGTTACATGAAGATGACCCGTAATACATGTGATGTACCCCTAATTTGAGTAATACATGCAACTTAGGGTTAATATGTATAAATAATAATATGGAACCTAATGTTCAGATTATGTATCCTAATTTGTAATATGACATCAGTAAGATAATCCCAAGACAAGGATACAAGTAATAAAGAGAATAATCCAATGAGTAAGCAAACCCTAATGGACACAATAGGGTTAAAATGAGATGTAAGATGATAAGAACCTGATGATCGTATGTGATCTGTCTTAACCAGGGGTTTGACCAAGATATAGTTGACATGAGGGATATCTGATGATTAGAAATATCTTGATCTAAGGTACGCCATTACCTCTTGCTTGGCTTATTATACAATATGCTTGTGCTATATGCATAGTAAAATACTTGGCATATGATATTGGATGAAATGATTGTTCTTGTATGATATCTTGCTTGATTTTCCATACTTATGGCTATGAACACTTGAAACATAATATATCTGTTCCATTATATGAAAGCACTATATCTCTTTGGTAAGCGTAGTGCTTAAAGGTGATCTATCTCTTTGGTAAGCGGATCACCATATGAAATGATCTATCTCTTTGGTAAGCGGATAATGAGGCCATAAAGCATCTATCCCATTGGTAGGCGGATGCATGAGTATATAATGGAAAAATGAGCTTAAAATATGTGTTCTCTTTTGTTAATGAATATCTTTGTGCAAGTATACGCTTTTCTTATATTCTTCTGTTATTGCCAAGTATATTAGTTTTATCTTAATGCCAAGATATGTTGAGTGGTATATAAAAAGACATGTAGGCGTACTCAGTACAATATTCATGAAATATTGTGCTGACGTGTACCGCATGTAATCTTTTATATAGGTTGTGGTTATGCTATTGAAGATCCAGGATAGTTGAGAGTTGTGTGGCGAGCTGATGTACAGGTGGACCTGTTGTCTTAAGATCCTGTTGTTTAGATGTAGCACATGTATATGTATAGTTTGCTGTTCAATATGTAATATCAAATGTTGTAACAATTCATGTTGTAATTATATGTTGAATGGTGAACATGTGTTGTGGTTTGTTTATTGTTCATGTGCATGTGCTACTGATGTTTGTTTCCTTCTGACTCCCTTGATTTTCTTCTTCTTAGCCTCATTTGGGATGTTTAAATTGGGATTCTCGCTGAGGTGAGGGTTTCAATTTGGATGTCGCACATCAGATTAAGTTTTAGAAAATCCGGGGACGTCACAGGTGGTATCAGAGCATGAACAATAGGAAAACCTGACATTTGCTCATTATGCAACGCAAAACTAAAGAACCTTGAACTTAATAATCTTTAGGGTTAGATTAGTCATCTTTTAGAGACTAGATCTGACCTAGCCTCTAGGTTAGCACCTAGATGTCCGAGAACTAGGTCTAGACTGGTGCTTGTTGAGTAGCAAGTCCTTAGATGTCGTTCTTTCCTTGTAGTGCAGCGGTATGGGACGTTGCACTATTTGGAAATAACGTGCATCAAGGGAAGAGAGACCCTAGACATATTGCGCACGTTGTCTAGAGTAGCTACACTAGTCTACACCATGTTCTCACCCTTTTCACTAGTTTTCATGACACTGGACTCTCTACTATGTGTGGGACACTCATTTCTGGATTTGGTTTTTGATTCCAATCGGATCGAACCTCGATAGTTTTCTCTGACGTTTGTTTTATCAGAGAAAAACTATATAATATTTTAATATGTATATGTATTACAAAAATGTGTCCCCACACATGTACGAGTAGGAGGTGGTCATGCAACCTAAGTGAAAGTGAATGACATCAGTCAAGAAGAGAGTGTAGTTCTAGATTAGATGTTTAGAGCATTTTTGAAATAAATGATGGATGGAATAGATGATATAAGTTTTGATGATATGATGTAAGTCTTGCATAGATGATATAAGATAGTTTATGATGATATATGTTTGTCTTTGAGGAATTAAGTTCAGTTTGAGGATTTGAGATAAGTTTTGATGATGCAAGTAACTAGGCTTTTATGAGGTAAGACTTGTTAAGTTAAGATAAGATGAGAGTCAGCACGAGCCTCAAGCTCTTTTACAAAGGAGGACCTCTAGTGTTAGGACCAGTTTCGGGGTTAACTCCAGAGAGAGTGAGACCCACAGGGAGAAGGTCAAAGAACCTAGACTCCAAGATATGAGAATTCTGAGAATACGTGTTATGATATGTCCTAAACTAGACTACTCCTGAGTGATTGAGATGAGTTGCTTTATGCATGATTCCTATAGTTTGTTGAACCCTAGATGTCCTTGGGAGGACCAAACCCTAGAGTCAGAGAAAGGCTGGTTATATATGTGCATATGAGAACATGAAAATGAGTGCCTGCCATCTGGGTGAGGGAGAGAGCCCAAGACCCTGGAGGAGGTAGCTATGTTAGTTTCTGTGAAGCCTCATGCTCGGGTTGGTGGTTTCCCACATAGGAATCTAGTGGTGTATACAAGAGAGTTTTGGGTAAGCATGTTTCATGGGTGAAAGACCTATGAATAGTATGTTGTAGCATGTTTTGGTTTGTGCTTATGTGGCTAGAGTTTGTAAAGTTATCGCTAGCGCCAACGAGGTAATTCGAAAAACCCTAGACTATGAGTGGGAAGATAAGTTTTTGTTTATGAGATACTCATATAGTTGAGTGAGCTCAGAGAGACTGAGCATGACACTACCCTCGTGATATGGGTTAGGGGAACCTCAGTTGGACTAGATAAAGGTTTTGATATATGTTTAACAAGCCACTCATATAAGTTTGTTTAACCCACCCATGAGATAGTAAAGGTAAGGATTTGATCTAATCTTGAGATGTGATGCATAAACATAATATGATGGAAACCTAGAAATGGTTTAATACATATTGATGCATAAATGATTAACCATGTACGTGAATAATGATGATAATGTGAATTTTTGGCTAATCTTTTGATGAATTCACTAGTAATGTTGCAATTTATTATGAACAATGAAATAAGATCATATGAATGAAACATGTTACATGAGGTGTTAATCTTAGTGCTTAACAAAGGTGAAAAATATAGTTTGATAATTAGCACAACATGACGATTATGGCACCTTAATGTGATCTAGATGGATAAAGTGGATTAACTTTGGTTAACTCCCTCCTAAAAGGCATATGTTAATGTTGAACATGTTCTAATAATTAGCTCAATAAAATGTTGAGGACACCTTGATAATGGGTTAAATTGGGTGAACTCCTTTGGAACATGATAATATGATGTGGAAACCCTAATGCATGGGTAAAGATAAGGATGCAACCCTAACATGTGAGATATGTAGTGACATAACCTATGATTCTAAACCCTTGGTTGAGCCTTCTATGAAGTGAGATTTCATCCTAGATGCTCTTGAAACCTCCCAAGAGTGGGTTGGTTATGATCATGGAGCTTTGTCTTTGTGGATATGTTACACATAGAATAGTGCCTACAGGTGGAGGAACACATGGTAGTTTTCCCTGGAAGTACGAGTATTGTTGACTTTCGAGGAAGAAAGTTCTTTTAAGATGTATATGTTGTGATAGACTGGATTTTCTGGCTTAATTCTGAGGACAGAATTTCTTTTAAGGTGTGTAGGATGTGATGGAGTGGACGTTTGGAGTCCTTAATCGTCCGAGAACATAAGTGAAATCATAAGGTCGAATAATTTTGAGAATCCAATAGTTTTGATGTAGTTCGAGATCTGTGGAGGTTGATGTTGGCTTCAATATCCCTAGGTTTATACCTTTGAAACATGTGGATAAGTGATCATAGATAAAATGTAGAAGGCATGGTTGTAAATTCTTTGTTGAAGTTCACCTTGTTGGGATGACCCTAGAGAGATACACTGAGGTTTGAAATGATAACATAATGTGTATTCTTGAGGTGTGCTTCAATTAGAACACATTATATGATTTACAACTTAGGGCCACATAATAGGAAGCCACCCTTCCTTGATAACGTGGTACAGTTGGATTTGTTTAAGGGGATATAGCCTTGGACGAGAATCACGGTACATCATCAGTAGGACCTCGTCCTTGCAACTTCTTGGTCAATCGTGGAGTGGGGAATATGCACGTTTTTCTCATCCACGATCACTGATCGTGTGAGTAAGGGATGGACAGTTGCACTCGGTTCTTTAGAAACACTCTGCGACCCTTCACGAATCTAGATGCCATGAGTGGAGCGCCCTCTCCCTCTCCATTATCCGTCCACCACAAACTGCAGGTGACGTGGGGATGAGAAGAGTAGCAGCTTGGAGCCGAGAGTGCGGGTAGGAGAAGGAAGAGCCATGGTGAGGCCGGAACACCTTGGGAGACCAGACCACTCATCGGCAGCCATGGACAGGGCCCAGCCACGGTGGCGGCAGCAAGGCAGGGAGTCACACGGTGCAACCATGCGAGGAAGAAGTAGACGTCGGGGAGTCTTCATCAGTAGATAGGAGGACGGAGTAAGCATCCGCAGCCATCGCTGGTGTCGGCGAGCACATGGCGGAGGAAGGGAGAGCAGAAAGTCACCGATCTCTCACCAAGCCGGCGGCACCTGACCTGGAGGAGTTGGTTGCGTAGGATCTCACGTTGGAGATCACCAACGAACGCGGCGGGCGCAGCGCTGCGGCAGCAGTCTGTGAGACGGAGAGAGAGCAGCGCTGGGTAGGTGGCAGCGGCCGTGACCATGTGAGAATGTCGAGGAGGAGAAGTTATGGCACCATCTTGCCGGAGAAGATGAAGCAGGCAACGGGCAGACTCTGCGAGGAGGAGCTGTAATAGCAGAAAACCAGGAGGTGTGAGGTCGGTGGCTCATCCGTCTGAGAGGACGGTGGTGACGAGGAGTGCACAATGACCTCTTCTTACGTGCCTGAGATCTTCCTCACTGTGGTGGCTTAGTGCTGTAGAGCCGCCAGTGCATCCGTTGCTGGAGAGTATCCTCACGGCGGTGCGCTTACAGGAGAACGTGGATCACGTGGAAGAAACATCACTCGAGGTGAGGGACCATGAAGATCTGAAGGAGATCCATGGATCCGAGGATTGGTTCATCAACTACAAGCCTGCAAGGAGTAGTAGCGCGGACGAGCTGACGTCGGAGGAGAATCCCAGCGGCGACGACTGCTTTACGCCCAGGAGGATCGTGCGATGCCGAGAAAGAAAGAAAGATGAGGAAGTGGACCAGGTCCAGGACATGAACCGGCCGACCCAAGTGGGAGCTGCGCCAGCCCTTAGTGCCACGTGTCGATGTCTGAGTGGTTGCAAAAGGTAAATACCCTCTAAAATTCTAAGAAATGCCCAGATCTTGTTTAATTCACAATAAATAACCCGTTGCTCAGAAAAACACAAACAAAGTATCAAACTTCTCAGAAAAATGAGTAGAATACAAAGAAAGCTTAATATCAGGCTTTTTATGCACTTATAATAGTGATATCATGTCCGATGTGAAATTATCATTTGATAGATAATAAATATCAAACAATGGTCTAAAATTATGGAAAAATGCCAATAAGTCTATAATAATGCTTATAGTGCACCTGATGTCAGTGATGATCATGTTGATACATGGAATTATATAAATTGCTTAACATGTCTAATTAGGGCTTATAACCCTAAATAAAATGTATTAAATACACACATGCTCAATAAATGATGAAATTTACAGAGTAAGCTCATATCCATATTTGGAACCTCAGTTTTTATTATGAGATCAATATGATGCAAAGAATCCCTATTACATGAAGATGACCCGTAATACATGTGATGTACCCCTAATTTGAGTAATACATGCAACTTAGGGTTAATATGTATAAATAATAATATGGAACCTAATGTTCAGATTATGTATCCTAATTTGTAATATGACATCAGTAAGATAATCCCAAGACAAGGATACAAGTAATAAAGAGAATAATCCAATGAGTAAGCAAACCCTAATGGACACGATAGGGTTAAAATGAGATGTAAGATGATAAGAACCTGATGATCGTATGTGATCTGTCTTAACCAGGGGTTTGACCAAGATATAGTTGACATGAGGGATATCTGATGATTAGAAATATCTTGATCTAAGGTACGCCATTACCTCTTGCTTGGCTTATTATACAATATGCTTATGCTATATGCATAGTAAAATACTTGGCATATGATATTGGATGAAATGATTGTTCTTGTATGATATCTTGCTTGATTTTCCATACTTATGGCTATGAACACTTGAAACATAATATATCTATTCCATTATATGAAAGCACTATATCTCTTTGGTAAGCGTAGTGCTTAAAGGTGATCTATCTCTTTGGTAAGCGGATCACCATATGAAATGATCTATCTCTTTGGTAAGCGGATCATGAGGCCATAAAGCATCTATCCCATTGGTAGGCGGATGCATGAGTATATAATGGAAAAATGAGCTTAAAATATGTGTTCTCTTTTGTTAATGAATATCTTTGTGCAAGTATACGCTTTTCTTATATTCTTCTGTTACTGCCAAGTATATTAGTTTTATCTTAATGCCAAGATATGTTGAGAGGTATATAAAAAGACACGTAGGCGTACTCAGTACAATATTCATGAAATATTGTGCTGACGTGTACCACATGTAATCTTTTATATAGGTTGTGGTTATGCTCTTGAAGATCCAGGATAGTTGAGAGTTGTGTGGCGAGCTGATGTACAGGTGGACCTGTTGTCTTAAGATCCTGTTGTTTAGATGTAGCACATGTATATGTATAGTTTGCTGTTCAATATGTAATATCAAATGTTGTAACAATTCATGTTGTAATTATATGTTGAATGGTGAACATGTGTTGTGGTTTGTTTATTGTTCATGTGCATGTGCTACTGATGTTTGTTTCCTTCTGACTCCCTTGATTTTCTTCTTCTTAGCCTCATGTGGGATGTTTAAATTGGGATTCTCGCTGAGGTGAGGGTTTCAATTTGGATGTCGCACATCAGATTAAGTTTTAGAAAATCCGGGGACGTCACAAATTCCTTCTATTATTTTTGTCTCAACATGAGATGATGACACACACATAGTATATGTCTAAAGAATGATGTTACTCAATGACACATCTGTTCAGGTTTAAGACCTGAACGATGAGATCATATGTATGATAAGAGTACATACATTCTTATTATGTCCCTAGTTAGATATTATAGTGGAAACAAAATAGACAACGATAATACATAAGACTAGAGTGTGTGTTGACTGATGACAGAGTCTCATTAGTCAATATATGTGATATCAAGTCAAGCACATAGATAAATGTTAGAGAATAATGTATCAGACAGACCCACCATGAGAGTGATACATGGAGACAACTAAATGGTAGTTAGAATCATCTCTCATAGTGATAGTGGTGATTTTGGTTCTTAGACCAGAAGTCACTACTTTCATTACATGTCATTCATGTACTTTGACATCATCTAATGCGATCCTAAATAAGGGTTTCCATAATAGTGATGATTGGGTGCACTGTTACACATGAGGATTGAATGTGAGTGATGTATATGGGATTTGCTCCCCTGTAGGAGTTTGATATCCAAGGCCTCTTAAAAAGTGGGATTGAGAATCGTACGACCGTACTCATGTGGCTCAAAATATGATATGTGAGCTCACGTGCATCTCATATAGTCTTCTCCAGTTCAAGGAACATGGATTGAACATTGAGAGGATGATGATTCCATGCCTTGAGTTCAATCCAGATATTAGTGACAAAGGAACTATACGATCTCGGTAACACTAATCACAAATTCTTGGTTGAAGTTGTTCTTGAACTTTCTAATTACTTGGGTAGAAATGATAAGTTTCTAGATGCCAATCTTTGCTTGTAATGTTGTTAGTTATGAACATTCACTACCTACATAAGTTTGGACCTATAGGGTCAAACACATTGGATTCACTTGGATTAAAGGAGTATATTCATGAATGACATTTAACTTTATTACTAAAGGTGTTTAGGTATTCAATTAAACAACTTAGGTTCAAAATTCATTGGATGGACTCTGAACTAACCGGTTCACCGACCGGTTGGGCATTAAACTGATCGATTGGAATGTTAGGTCAATTGGAATCAACAATGGTTCATCGATGGCTGAACCAGGGAGTGAGACGACTGGTTCACATAGTGAACTGACCAATTCACATATCCCAACTGACATTTCATCCTCAACATTGGTTGATTGATGGCTGAACCAATGAGTGAGACAACCGATTCACATAGCAAACCAACCGGTTCACATATCCCAACTGGTGGTTCATGGGATGAACCACCCGGTTCAGTTGCCAATTCAATCGGATCAAGGATTGGTTCTGACATCATGTTGTGCATTAATCGTTCATTGATAACCAATTTGATTCAAAAGAGAAAACTGCATGAACTGACCGGTACTCTTAGTGAACCGACCGAATCACACTCCAACCGACCGGTTGGGTGTGCGGACCAATTGGTCCACTATGCGTAGGTTCTAGTAAATTCGTGAATTCAACCCTTATGAGTCCAGCATAGACTGGGAACCCTGACCCTAGCCTCTCCTATAAATAGAGGGGTGGTAGGGGCTTCTCAAAACACAAAAGTTGGCTTTGATAATTGTTGTCCTATCTGATTGTGGTAACTAATAGAGAGCCTGAGCAAGTCCTACCCGATCTAGGGAGGGATAACAAGGAAGAGGCAATTGTGGGAGAGTGTATCAACACTATAAGGTTTACATTTGAGAGGGACAACTCCTTCCCGTTGGCTCTGGTAGCACAATGTTGAGTTCTCAATGGTCCATGCAGACTACTCAGTGGGGAGGACATTGTCAACTATTGTTCGTGGTGCTGCACCAGGAGGCCAGTAGAGACGACTGTTCAAGTGATGTTGCTGTTGAAGGAGCATGCTACTACCAGAAGAAGAAAAAGCACATTGCTACTATAAGGGTAATGTTTCTAGACTTTCTCCAGAACTAGGTGTAACCTTGAAAACCTTCCTTCCTAGATACATTGTTGTTGACACGATCTTGTAGTTTAGGGGAATTGATATTTAAATTTTTGTTTCTACTACCTTATCTGTCACCCCAATCTTGGTTTGATATTACATATCTCATGACTTATGAGATTATATCATCAACCAACACACACTCTAGTCTTTAAGTGTTACTATTGTCTATCTACCTTCCACAATAACATCCAACTAGGGACATAATAAGACTGTTCATACTCTTAACATCCATAAGAACTCATTATTCAGGTCACATACTTGAAGACATACTTCACTGAGTAATGTCATTCTTTAGACATTCATTATGTTTCATCATTATCTCATAACTGAGTGAAACATGATGAATTGGAAGCTTGCCTTTATTATAAAGAATCAAATCCTTTATATTATAGCCATCACAATCATCATATGATTTGTTCTATGGGCATACATACCAACAATATCCACCTTAGTACATCATACAAATAGTGAAATCACTGATACAAATCATTTGAAGAATATGGTTTTGCACTATTTCAAATGTTAGTTCTTGTCAAAGAGAATACCAATTGTTATACAACTCAATAACATGCCTTCTAATAATTTCTTTTTATCAGTTATACAGTTCAATTGCATTGCTCAGTTACCTTTATATTTGAAGATTTTCAAGACGCTTAAGTCCATGGGTCATAATAAAGCTTTAAAACTTGATGGCGTTAATGTTAAAATTTTTGATCAACAATTGGGGTACAATTAAGAATCAAATACTTAGAACACTTATGTATTTACTGCAAGGGGTTCCTTTTCTATCTACTATGTTTAATGTGACTATGGTCCATGTTGCTAAAATCCAAAATCCAAGAAGATGTAAAGATTTTTTCAACAATATCCTTAAATAATGTGTGTTTGAAATTGACAGCTTAGATTCTGGTGAATCGCTTGAAGCCCTTATCAGTTGGATGGATATGTGAAGAGAAATCTAGTTTCATACCCGATAAGAGAATATAAAATAACATTATCCTTGTCCAAGCATTGATTTGTAACATGAAAAGACATCATTAAACTCCTTATATGGAAGTTTAAATTGGTTTGACAAAAGCCTATGATCATCTCTCTTGGTCATTTATCCTAGATACAATAACAAAAGTAGGGTTCCCTCCATCAATCACCAATTATGTAATTCAATCAATCTGTGGTGGTCACATAAGCATTGTTTGGAATGGGGAATTACTACTTGGCTTTAAAGCATTGAGAGGTCTTCTTCAAGACGACCCTTTATTTTCGTATTTGTTCACTTTATGTATTAACAGACTTGTCCTTCTTATTAAGGATGTTGTCAACCAAAATCCTTAGAAGCCTCTAAAATTATCTCAACATGGAATGCCATTTTATGATCTATCTTATGTGGATCATGATATTTTATTCACAAGATATGATGTTCAACACATTCAATTGATAATGAATTTTTTTGATATCTTTGGCCATGCTTACGAATAGTCAATCATAGTGGACAAAACTCCATTTTCTTTTCTACATTTTTACCTCCTGCATTGAAAAGACAAATCTGTTCTACTGCTAGTATGCATGCTACCTTAGATCTTGGGATTTACTTGGGTGTTCCTGTCATTCATGGACATATTATAAAATCTACTTATGCTCATTTACCTGACAACTAGTAATCATATTACCAATTGGTTTGCAAGAACATTAAATCTTGTAGGCCTGGTGTATGCTGCCAAGGCAGTTCTTCAATTAATTCTAATATTTTCTATGCATACTTCAGTCTTACCACTTTCTATTTGGCATTATATTGATGCAACTATACCTCATTTTTTTTTAAAAGGAATGATAACCAATCTCCTTTATCTCTGTTAGCATGGGATCAAATTATTGCTCCAAAAAAGAATGGTGGTTTAGGTCTTCTCTCAATCCATGATTGAAACTCAACTCTGATAATGAAAACTACTTGGAATTTCTCATTGGAAGAAATACTTTTAGGGACATTGGTTTAAGGAATAAGTATAGATTGTTTACATCCTGTTCTAACCAATGGATTACTACTTTTAAGGGGATGGTTTGTACATTACAACACCTAACACGTCAACATAGTCATAATGCTATTGGTAATGGTACAACAATTTTAGTCTGGTTTGATAAATGGATTTCACAAACATCTGATCATCACACTCTTGTACTGTCTCTGATTCCTAAATATTTTTCTGACTTAAAGTTTTCTTCATTAGGGAATCTAACCTCCTCATGGGATACTGGCTTTCCTTGACTTCTATTTCCCTATTGAGATTGCTAAAAAGGTATACACTACTCCTTGCCTAAGATCATCCTACGAGGATGATAGGTGGTGTTGGTTTCATACTCCGACAGGAAAATTTTCAGTCTCCTTAGCTTACTTGATACTGTGGGAAGGTAGAATAAGAAATGCAGATGGAATTTGATGGTTCTTTGGAAATTAAAATTGCCTACAAATTTGAAGTTCTTTGTATGGTTGATGATGCACATAGCTCTAATGGGAATTGCATAGAGGATAGGATTCCATTTCACTTATAACTCAACTTGTGACCTATGTCATCACATGTAGAAGATGTCCTACATACTTTTCATGATTATGACTCATCTAGGCATATTTGATCTCTACTTTGAATTAAATATTATGTTTCTAACTTTTTCAATTTGGATTTACTTCCTTGGGTAGAGTAATGCATCCATGCTCCTTATCAATATATGTCATCTTTGTTTCATCAGATTATAAGATTTGGTTATCTAGGAATGCGTACAATTTCAACAATGAAACACAACTCATTCCTAGGCTACTCAACTTCATTTTGTTTCTATCCCATTCAATATCTAATGGATTATGTTGTGAAGATGTAGTTCCATCACAACCTAGTGCTATTTCACATGATAATCCATGGCAAAGAACACAAAGTGGCTTGGTCAAACTCAACATTGATTCTTAGTATCTATCTTCTGGTTCCACAACAACTATTGTTCTTAGACCCCCACAATGGCATTTGGGTAGTGGGTTGGTCTAAAAGTATTTTTGCTTCTTCTTCTCTTATGGCAGAAATAGTTGTTGTATACATGGAACTCAAAGGGGTGACATACTTCAACATATCTCATCTTGTTATTAAACTGGACAATGAGGCCGCAATAAAGATAATTAATTCCAACGACACTTCTAATCCTATCCTACACACTTGGATGACTTATATCTTGGAATACATGCTACATATGATCATATCGTTATAAATAAATGTACAAGATTTCAGAATCATGGGGTAGATAGTTTGGCTAAGTTAAAAAGGTAAACTTTATTGATGTATAACTCTTTCCATGACCCTTCAATGGGTTTTGTTGATGTAATGGGGATTTAATGCCCTAACAAACTTCATTCATGCATTTTTACATGCTAATCAATGAAACTTTGTTTCTCAAAAAGAAAAAAGACAACTACCCAAAGAATGAACTATAATAAAGAAATGTAGTATGAAATAGAAAAAAATTAAAAGTATAGTTATACATGACTGATGTGGACTATGAAACACACATGAGAAAAGGATATAAGAAGATGCAAACAAAAAAAGGATGTAAATCATAAAGGTAGTATGGATTTTGTTCTTGTTTCATGCCTTATATTCATGTCAATATGTCTATGAGATTATTTCCTTGTAGATCATCTTTTCTAACATTTCATAATATAATCGAATATCTAAAGGAATGACAATACTCAAACACACATATTATAGTTAAGTAATTATATACTCAAACACTCATATTATAGTTAAGTAATTATTTTTATATAAGAGTGGTTAAGATTGAAATATGGAGATGAGAACTGAAACTTCTATATGAAGGTGTGAATATGAGTGTAAGGTTTTGTTAAAAATATTTTACTTCTTCCTGGAATAATTTCCCACTTTCACATGAGAACCAAAGTAATTAGTTTACATCCATCAATCTAGATTCTATAGTTATAGTCACACTACTAGGTACTATCCTAAACATAACCAAAAGAAAACATTCATCAATTAAGAAATTTTATCTTGAGAAATACTAGTGAATATATTATTGCATTTAAGGTTTCAAATGAGAATGTTAACTAAATCTGATAAACTTTAGTAGTTTTGTAGAAAATGAAGACATTAGAAATAAACTCATATTCACACTCTTGTTGCCAATCTAGGTAGAGATAAAGGTTGATGTTTGTAGAGAGGGGAAATTCAAAATACATTGTCATAGATAAGTAAGGGAAGGGTGGTATGGTGGTCAATATGGGAGTTTGGATTGGTATGTTAGGAGGTGAAAAGGATAGACATGGGAATATTAGAGAGATAAAAAGTATATTTTTTAAATAATAACGTCCAACTTCAATTATGGTTACAATAATATAGTAGGCAGATGAAGAACAAGTTACACCACATCCCCTTTTTTATGGAAAAATCAATCCTCTAAAACACTACATCCATGTACATGGGATTCATAACATTACTATACATAACGTTTTGGACCCTTTTGATAAGATTCACAACCTCCCGTGCTAATAACCCAAAAGTATAAAACCCGAAAGGTATGAAAACATGTTGATTTTTGATACACGCTTTTTCATGCTTGACCACATTGGCTACAACAACTTTTAGGGCAGCATTTCCCACTGTAAAATCTCCACCTTTCAAAACCACCAATGGGGAGACTTGTATTATATTTACACACATGTTTCCCTCCAACCCCAATAGATTGAGTGGAAAGAGAGAGATTCTCTATGAATGTAATCAAATACTATATAGAGATGAAAATATTTATAATATCAACATTGAGTACTGCAACACATATTATTCATATTAATAAATTGACTGAGATTTTATTGATATGGAGATAGAATAAAATAACATATGGAGGGATATAGGAATGCAATATAAAAAGGTGCATGATTACTATGAATGAGTGATGGGGAAGGGAAATGACCACAATAATAGTGTTTCATTGAGAACTAAGTTTATTATTCATATGAAAAACCCTAACATAAAGATAAGTTAGAAAATGTTGGAAGAGAAAGAGTGAATGGTGTTATAAATGACATTGACACTGAGAGAATGAGGACTAATTTCAAGTACTTATGGACATGGAGAGACAAGATATCATTATGAAGATAGAGTATAACATACTTTATTTTGGCTAATTGGTTTTTCATGTGAAAAAATATGACAAGGAGACAAAAACATGAAAAGATTGACTCTTTGACTCCATTACTCAAGTCGGACCATGGCCTTCAACCCATCTTCATGGGTATGAGTTAGTGTTGTCTTGTATCTAAGATTGTGATGAAGGATGTCTTGTCACATGTAATCTCTTATCTCAAGGATCATCAGTTCAATGTTGGTAGTTCTGGTGGTTTTGAGGCCCTTCTATATTCTACCTTCTTAGTATTTGATCAATAATATTGTACCATTGTCACTATAACTCTTATTGACTTTGTAAATTCCTTGAACATGGTAGGAAAATCTATCATATTTCATGAGGTTTGTCTTCATTCTCCTAAAATTGTATGATGGGTTGTGTTATGATATAACTCCCAGCTCCCATCGACATGTATCCGAGTGAGCTTCTTTTTTCCACAACTAATGTCCAAGAAGGTGATCCATTGGGACCCCTTGTTTTTCACTAGCACTCCATTCCCTAATTTTAAATGGGAAGGATGAATGTCCCCTCAACCTCTTTTCTTTCTATCTTGATGATAGAACCCTCATTAGAGACACTATGAAGGTTTCTAATTCTCTATCCCTTATCCAAGCCTGAGGTCCAACCATTAGTCTTTATCTCAACATATATCTTCTGACCTTCTATTGACCCCAAATGAGAACCAAATTTGAGCTTGTCTTCATCCTGGCATATCTTGACTAGACCATATTATGAAGATTCTTGGTGGTCCCATTTCCACAAACCGAGGCTTTCCCAAGGAGCTTACGCAAAAACATGTGGCTAAAACTCTCTCAATGAAGGATCTCTTGACTTTACTTTAGGACCCATAGTGTGAGCTCGTTTGTTTCCACTCATGTGTTAGATTCCCAAGATGTATTGATCTAATACAATATTTCCTACCTCTATAGCATTCGTGTTGCATGTCAACATTTCTTGGAACATATTGTGGTTAACTACAACCCCATATTTAGTGATTTGCAGTGCCACTTGTCCACACATACTATACAGTGGTGCTTTTCTTATATATGTATCATGTTGAGTATCGAGATATCCTTCGATAGTGGCTCACGATCCCTTTGTGCCCTAGTTATGAACGTTTGTCTACTTTGCAACATAGTAGACCTTAAAGACTTTGGTGATCATGTGTGCATTGCCACTCGCATCCTAGTTACATGTTTTTTCATGATGTCATTTGTGATTTTTATTTGACCTTATCTCTTGTGTTGGGTTAGAGGTACTGAAGGAAGCCCATGTGTCCTTACTTAGCACATAGTATGATGGTCTGCAATCCTTATGTCCTGATGATTCACACACCTAAACTATGCATGTAAAATGCAAGTGGAAGCATCATGTAATATACGTATGTGAGGCCCGAGCGAACACAGGGAAATGTTTTCCAAAAAGTACTACTAACTGTAACCTAATCAACTAGGTCCAAAAAATATGATTGGTTAGTTTTTTTATAACTAAGAGCAAGAATAACTTATAAATTAAGTGAATGTGATCAAGAATGGATGGATTTCTTAGGATTATAGTTTTCCATAGTATGCATTGCATTCAACTTCATTTTGAATATAATATTTACCCTTAACCCTAGAAAGACCTATAGCAAGCATTACCCACTACCGCAGTGTAATACACTACATGTACTAAGATAAAGCCCACTTGTATTGCGATTTACAAATTAGCTAGGTGCATTATCATAGGTTATTCTTTCACACTCATAATCTCTCTCCTGAGGCACAATATGAGATGTGCAAATATATATCTTTTCTAACACATACTCCCTAAGAAATTAGTAGTATAATATGTTGGTTGCGGTGATCAAGCACAAACAATTCAATATGAAATTATAGATTCACATCTAAAATTAAAGGAACTATATTATTAATTCATAAAAGTCGAATATAGATCAATACTGGGATAATCCTGAGTCCTATAAAATATGGGGGTTAACCCAACATGATTTCTCTCATTGTACAAAGAGAGGAAGAGGGAAAGAATGAGATAAACATTAGAAAACCAATGAAAACCCTAGCAAAAGAATTCCAGATGATCCCCTCTTGTAGACACCTAGATCTACAACATCCTAGATACAATTCAGCCTTACCGAAGTGCATGGAGTGTCTATTGTGTGGCTATCTCCTTGTCTTCTCCTCTCCTGACTTTGTGCTCCATTGCAACGAGATAGAACATGGTTTTTCCCCATTGACCGAACTCCCATCACATCATAAGTGGGGCTTTAGCCGTCATTAAGTCACTGTCATTGGATCTTTCTTGATTTCTAATATATATTGATCACATAAAGTCGGTACCACTGACTGGGTGTCGTTGGAACCAAATTTTGATTGACTTGGAACCCTTAAAATGTATCAGTACTACTGACATGTATGTTGATAGCACCAAGTTTCCATATGCACATTTTGATGTGATTTTGGTAGAAAATTGATACCACCGACTGGCATGTCGGTGGCACCAAAGCAATTAGATTTGGTTACTAATGCTTTCTGGGTAGTGAGTAGGTAACAATGATTCCTCTCTACAGTAGCATCTACTTCATACTCAGTAGCACCGAGATCTATCTCAATAGCATCGAGATTTCTAGAATCCCCTTTTGGATTTTTGCATCAAGTCGGTACCACTGACATGTGTTGGTAGCATTGAGTTGTAATGAAAATTCTCAAACTTCCAGAAACAAAGGAAAAATAACATAAATCCGAACAAAAAGTGGAAATATAGCACGATTCAACAGAAATACTCACTATTTGATGCAATAGTGATCCACAGTCTAGCAATGATAAATAATGCATAAATATATCTCTAAGTGAACAATTATACACTAAATTCGTGAAAAAAAAAGACTGTGAGAAGTGATTATGACTTAGAGTAGCAAAATCCTATAAGCTTGAATGTTTCTTGCCCTTGAACAACACTACCTTTGGATCTATTTGAAATATAAGTTAGCAAGATGACAATAATTATGAACTTCATTTCTCAAATACTCCCATGTGATGGTCCATAATCGACCCTTATCAACTAATAAACAAATAACTACTCTTAAGTAACAAAAAATGTTCATTAAATATTTCCAACCTTAGATCAATGAAGCACTATTAGTAGGACAATTAACATTGTAGTCCATAGGGCATCTGCTTGATGCACCATGTGATTCCCTATCTACATTGCTCTGCTCTACCTACAAAACTATGTTGGAAGAAGTTTCCCATAAATGAATGAGAAGATCAATCATTTATGCCGCTTACCACACAAAGAAATAGGTGGAATTGAAGTAGGTGTCCATTAAACAAGAATCATAGTAGCATCCAAATTGATTATGCAAAAAGAAAATATGATGTACCTACAAAATGAAGGGAATAAAAATGCATTGACTCAAAATGCCTACTATCTTGGTGGAAGGAATAATGCACTGTCTCATACTAATGATGAGTGTGGATAAAAGAATGCATACATACACACTATTTTCACCTTCTTCATGAAGCAAATTCAGATTGAGTTCGAGACATTCTTTTCTTCTTTTACTTGATACTTTTTTCAGCCCTTTTATTTTAGCATGATCTATGATTCATGCTTGGGCTTTTTTTTTGAAAATAGCTCAATATCATTAAAAGAAATCCATACGACATCTACAAGATATACATCTCTCATCAAGTAACCAAACAACAACTCCTTTTGCTGAAAGATATAGCACAAGGCTCAGATTGGGATGTGACAGGTACGCTTCTGCACCGTCCACCTCTTGTAGTGGCTGTCTAACACAACTATCTGGGATGGAATTCATCAATCTACAAGAGCCTAAGAGTATATATGGAGAGGAGTTTGCAAAGCCACTGACAGAGAATATCATCCTGAAGACAACGAAAGATCACCAGACAAAGAGCTCGACCACAAAGCACCAACACAGACCTAACAACACAACGTCCCATAAAACAGGACAAGAAACACAACTACCAGCGACGAGCACAAAGATTGCACCAACCAGGAGACCCAGGAAGGAGGCCAAACCCCAACGTTGCAAATACAGAGGAAGGATGGTTCATGTGGATATAAAGGCGGGGAGTAGAGGGTGCTGGGAACTCCACCACCACTCCCGACCACCACTACGAACAGGGGGCAGAAGACCCACACGAAGCCCAAACCCAGCTTACTCCTCCTCTGCCTGGAGCATTTGGAGGGGTTATGGATGTAAATCATTTCACTCTTAATTTGTGGAGAACACTACATAGATACATGTTGCAAAGTATGCAGAGAATGCTACAGATAAAAAATGCAAGCTACATGAAATATATTATGTAATGAATTGATAAACACATTTCTACGTAATTATTTTTCTCTTATTCTCAATAAACTATAAAGAAACTAGATATCATGATACCGATTATGCTATGAAATGCAGTCAAAAGGAAACAATTTGGGTTACTTGATCATCTTGTGGTGGTGGATTAAATGTCACAAAAAGTGGGTGGAATCACATGGTTAAGAGACAAAATCTTTCTCAACTATGATATATCTCTTCCTTATTAAAATGTGTACATAGTAGAATTAGAGTTTCTTTCAAAAAATCCCCTTTAAAGTTGCATTACTTGTTTGGTTGGTTTGGGCTAAAACCTTATCATCATATACAAGTCTTGGGTAAATTAAGATTTTCATTCATATTAAGTGTCCTCAAGATGACTAACCCAAACACTTCCTCCAGTTGATGCTGCATTAGACTTCACACTTAATCTTGAAATGATGTGATCGTTTTCTTCTTTTAATTTTTAAAAAATCATTTTAAGGGAACAAAACATGTCCCTTTCAATGACAGATTAAATCATGATAACTAAGCTCCAAAATTACACTAGATAGATTGTGGATCTTATATTTGGAAATAAGAAAAACTAAAATAAGATAGAAATAAAGATAAAGTTGTTCCAATACCACCCTAATCTTGAACTTTACTATATCCTCATATTCAAAACTCAAACTAAGAGGTGGAACAGGGGTACCATGTACTCAGTATGGTGGTGGTGGGTGGAAATTCTAGTGAACTGTAGAGTTCAATCTTTGACAAGAAATGTATGTGCCACCGACATGTGTGTCATTGGTACCGAGCCATGTCGCCCTTAGTCTTCCTTGATCTTGATGTGTCAGTTCCATTGTGATGCCTCTCATTGTTCTTGATGCTCCTTTCTCGTAGCTCTGTGATTTCTCCTTGAACAGTTTTAGTGCCACTGATAGTGGCATTGGTGCTGCCAACATGAATTGTTCATGCACAATCTTTGAATGATAAGGAGTAGGTGCCACTAATTACAAAGTTGGTGGTAGTAGACTCAGGAAATTTTTACACACTAACAACATTAAGGAACCTTTATTGCATCAATTAAACATATATTAAGACATATATGAAATGCAATTAATGAAAATTCCTATAAAGTGAATAACAAAAATAAAATTGGTTGCCTCCCATAAGCACCCTTGTTTAATGTTCTAGGCTTTACATGATGATTTTTGTTAGATTGGGTTTTTACAATATGGTTGTGAAGACTTATCTGCATTCTAAGCTCCACTCTATCATCATCGATCCCCAACATCAAGTAGCATATACCCATGGCAATGATAATGTCTCCCATATCTTGGAATGGCCTGCCTAGAAGCATCTCAGATCCTCACATCTCCTGCATATCCATGACCACAAAGTTGATTGGATAAATGAATTTATCAACTTTGACTAACTTATCCTCCCATATCTGATACAACCTCACAATTCCGTCTACCAACTAGATTGTCATGGAAGTCTTCATTGTTTTCTTCAAAATTAACTTCCAAAAGTTAGAGAGAGGCATGAAATTTATGCTCTTCCCAGAGTCACATTGTGCTTGTTGGAAATGTTTGATCCCAATGGAACAAGGAATGTAGAAACATCTTGGGTCCTTTCTCTTTGTTGTCAAACTTTCCTGAATCATGACACTCACCACTTCATCAACACACAAGACATATGTATCTTTTACCAATCATTTCTTTTTCATTATATCCTTCAAGAATCTTCCATATTTAGGGATTTGTTCTATCACCTCCTCAAGTGGGATGTTATTGTGGAGCTTTTAAAAGATGTCTATAAATTTCTTAAATTTCTTTTCCTCCTTCCTCATCTTCAGATTATCTAAAAATTTCACATGTGCCTTCCATACAAAATTGTGTGGAGGAATGCATGACACCTTGGGGATCTGCTCCCCTATGCTTGCATCAATGCCACCTCCTAGGACAGAATTTGGCACATCTCCTATGGAAGGGATGATATGTGGCTGCTCCATCTCGATTGTGGGTGCCTCATTGTTGACTGTGATTGTTCCACTATGAAGTAGAGCCTTCACTTGTTCTGTAGCACAGGAACCTTTTCTAGAACTAGGGCCATGGACATAGAAATGGTGGAATCTTGAAGTTCCTTATCTTATAAAACAAATGTAGTGGGGGTGCCTTGTTACTTTTTGAACACACTATATGCACTGAGGTGCATATATGAGAATTACGCCCAGGTGTTCTACATCCCCCCTGGTCTTCCAAACAACATGTAGGGAAATGGAACTTTTGGCACATACACCCATTTTAGCTTTGGATTATGTTGATCTAGTGACTCCTCAGTATGCTCTGGTTCCTTGAAAACATGGAAAAAATTTAATGATGATGCTGATCAACTATCTCTATGTTCCTAGGGATTCCCTATTGAATGAGCTTCTTTATGGATGCCACCTTCGCTACCAGCTGAGAGATCTGATTCTAAATATTGCAGATTTGAGCCCCTTGATTTTGGTGCACCCATTTTGTCTAGTCCAGTAAGGCCTCATTCTGGTTCACAAGTCTAACCAACATGCCTTCAATTAGGTCTATTTAACTATGGCCCCTATCATATTGATAGTGTTGTGGAAAATACATGCACTCTTCCTCTTCACATCTAGATGAGGTGCTAGATTTCTAATCAAGCCTCTTTGTGAGTTTGTCCATCTGAGCTCTGAGTTCTATAAACTCCCTTAATTCCATAGCACTTTCAATTATTGTCGGTGCTTCTCTCTCTTCTCCCCAAGATTGTACCATATTATTTAAGATTTTGTGACATCTTATAGCCTTGTTGTTTAAGAAGAACCATGACCATGTAATGTCAAGAATAGTCCTCTGCCCCTTGTATAGGCCATAATAGAATATCTTTGCCTGGCCATACATATCAATCCGATGATGAGGGACCTTCTTGAGTATATTCTAAATTCTCTCCTAGGCTTCAGAATAGGACTCCTCCACATGTTGCTCGAAGTTGTGGATCTTCCCCACTAGTTCATTTGTCTTCAATGGTGGGGGGAGTATCGCTTGAAGAAGGTGTCAATCATTTCATTCCATGTCTCTATCGATTCTGGCAGAAGACTAAGAAATCATGCCTTTCCTTTGTCTGATAGGGAACATGAGAAAAACTTTAGTATATGACTATGACTGAGACCCTCTCTAGTTTTAGTATGTCATGGATTTCCACAAAGTTTCTTATGTGTGCCATCAAGTCCTCCATGTTGTGGTCATGGAATGACTGTGGCTTGATTAGTGCCACCTATAAGGAAATATGGCATCAGGTAAGGCAGTAGAAACAAAAAATTTACCTGCCATATTCCCTAAAGATAGTAGGTCATGGAAAAAACTGTGAGATGGGAAGGGTGGTTGTAAGGTTATACTTGGTCCTGGAGCACGTCCAACAAAAATCCCCTTGTTTTAGGTGCACCTTTCTTCAAGTTGCACCTAGACGTCTGTCATTGTTATCCTTCTAGTCTTACACCATGAACAGTGGTTGACGTCATCCTCCTAGCAGAAGGAAATGACCTCCTCACGTTAAGAATAGTCCATGTGAACTACTAGGAACTCCTATCATTCTAGATGAATGGACATGTTGGGGTTGTCCCATCTAGTCAGCATGCTAGCACCGACTTACTCTCCCAATTATTTTTACCTTGTTGTTCCTCCGTATGGGTAGAACCTACTCGGACAGTCTTTGTTGTCACAACTAGAAAAGACAACAATTGTCAGAAAATTGATGTCTCTGGAGATGCCCCTAGTACCTCTATCTTTATAGGAGGGTGAGGGTTAGGGTTCCCAGACTAAGTAGGAGTTGAAGGGGATGAAATTCACAAATTTTTGCAACATGCAAATGTCAGACCGATCGGTTCACCAGTGAATTGGTTGGTTCACACATGAGATAATAGATTCAATGCTTGAATAGGTTGTTTAAATATGTTTCCTATTTGCAATTTTTTGGCAATTAATATTCAATTAATTCACTACATGAGTCATCATCAATCCTTGATTCAATCTCATTGATCTACCAAACAGTCGATTCACAACCTGAGCCGATCGGTTCAGGCATCTGAGTTGATCAGTTCAATTGCTGAATCAGTCATTTCAAGTTGTAGATTGCCAATGTTGTTTAAATTGAATACCTAACACTTTAGTAATCAATGTTAAACATCATTCATGAATAAAACTCATATTATAAGGCCCCTAAACTTGCTTAATGAGTTGAATAAGCTTAATTACCATAATTGACTGATTATAACCCTAATTTAACCTTTTGATATGATTTGAAATCATAAGAAAAGCTTAAGTTTCAAATTTGGTCCAATTTGGACACTGGTTGAGCAAATTATGCAATTTTATGCACATTTTGGACTTTTCTACAATTTACCCAATTGAGAGGTTTTCTTTGCAATTTATCACTTTCATTATGTTCCTTGGATATTATATCATCATTCTTGAGATTGTTCAGACATGGGGCACCTATTTAAACCTTGGTTTGAAGGTGTTTTCTCCAAGGGTATTTTAGGGTTTACCCCTTCATGGATGAGCTACCTTTAGTAGTTATCAACTAATGAATTATTTGATTGACTGGGAAATTCGACAAAGGAAAGCTAAGTAGGTCTATACAGATGGTGGGGGATATTCTTATGTGTGTGCTTATATTCTTAATAAATTAAGGCCATGGACACTTGGATAGATGCTAGAACTTCAACTTTTTCTTTTTCTTTATCTTAAAGTTTCATATACTTATCCCCAAGCACCAAAACGAGCCATTTTATCTCCACCACTTCCCTCCTTCTACAAACCTCATCCTACCTCTGTGCTTCTGCGAATTTCCTGTCCAAGAAATAAGAAAGAGGGGATCTTCTCGGAAAAAGAATTCGGGGTTGCAATTGACTTCCTTTTAGGGTTAAAAAAGCTTCCTTCTAGTGATCTTAACCTAAAGGAGTAAGAATCCCCTTCTTTCCTCTGTTTATTTCTTTGTCATCCTTCCTCCTACCTTTCTCTAGGTTAGAACCTTTCTGTTCCATGGTAGAAATTGCTCTAAAGCTCTAAAACCCTATCTTTCTTGCTCCTTATGCTTAGGGTTTGCTCATTTGATGAAGAAAGGTGCTAGATGAACAAGTTAATAGCTTATGCTTGGATTTTCTACCCTACCTGCTCTAGTTTTCTTCTATTTGGGGTTTCATTTTCTCATTAGAGGCAATTTTTATAACTTGCTCCACATTTATTTCTTACCATAAGCTTGCTAGCTCATGTTCTTGCTTGAAAATGATGATCCATGCACTAAAAAGCTATGCTTGACTTGGATTTTGATTTCTGTAATATTTCCTGTTCTAATTTCGGTCCTAGATGAACTTGTGATCATGTGTACATTATTCCTAAGGTATAATATGACTTGGATCAGGTTGGTTTGACAACCTATGGTGCTAGGAACCTATCAACCAATGGTCAATGTTAGGGTTTTTTTCTTCTATAAACCCATATCTGATGATGGTACCATTGCAACAACCCTATGGTATTATTTTCATGACAATTGATGGTCGGGATCAAATGTGTCAGATGATGGTAACAACCTATGGTCACCCCATTAGGTCAGGTTTTGGATCAATTAGAAGTATAATGATCAACCATTAAGTACCCTACTGATGTTATCAATCAATGATGACATTAGCTTAATATTTGATGTTAATTAATGAATATAGTGTTGATCTAACAACCTATGGTGACTTAATGGTTGCTAATGATGGCGGATCAGGTATCTACAACCTATGGTGAGTCAAGCATTGTAGTTGTAGCAACAATTAAGCCTTAAACCAATGGTTTCTTGGGTCACTTGATGCAATGGTCGAACCTATACTGTAATTGATGGTTTTAACATATGAACTTGATCCAATGGTTAAGATATAATGTTTATTCCTCCAATAAAGTGGAATGATGGCCAATGTAATATGTTGGTCCTAATAATGTGATTTATATGGTTTCCTTTATATGATCAACTTAAGGAGCTTACTTGTTGACAATGGATGGTTGGTTTTAAATGAACAGTCGATTGTGGGTTTTACCATACTCTCAATGGAAATTTTTGTGTTGTTAATCAAGGGATGTCTAGGGTTAAATGGTGACTCTTTCTAGATTACAAATCAAGGACTTCATAGGTGGTTTATCCAATGTGTTTACTTATGTAAACAACCAATGGTCTTACCTTTCAAACATCCAATGGTTCTGGGTGACATTGTGGTATGGTGATATGGGTGGAATGATGATGGAACAAATGGAGGGTTACCCTTAATAAGGTAGTCTTACCTATTCACTCATATGAATAGAAGGTATGATAACCATATTGTGTTGATATGTAACCCTAATGAGGTATAGCTTGTTATACCTAGCTTTAATATAACTAAATGATGGTAATTGGGTATGAATAGTCCTTGAATGACTAATACAATCATGGAGTAGTCTCTTATTATTGTTGAAACCTTAGTATGCTATAACCTGATGATTACACCTTGATTTATGTGTGGGTTCATACTTGAGAATGGTATGGAATGTGATGGTGATGCTTCACCTTATGCATCCATGATCCAATGGGGATGTCGTGAGTTAGGGTTTGGGTATAAGTATTGATTAGTAACATTAATATAATTTATCTTGTTGAACCTAACTCTAATGAAAATAGATAAAGATGAGTATTCATGTTTAACATTACTATATGATGGAATGAAGGTGGAATAACCTCCTTAATATGATCATAACCTTAATATGTTAATTGATGGTTATCATAGACACATGGTTGATACTTTCTTATGATAAACATGTGCATTATGAATATGATGAGGGTTAATCATATCTAGATTCCTTGAGTGTTGATGTAATAAAGTAATGTTCTTAGTGTTAATATAACCCTGCTATGATTGTTTATGAATATATCCTATCTCATTAATGCAATATTGTGTTGATCTGGTGTATTATATGTAAGTAATTTTGTTGAGCCTTGTTATAAGGCATGCAAAGATAATGAAGATCTTGTAGGGAATAGTATGATGGTCTTAATGATCTTTGGGCATGGTTGAGCCCTGAATGAGGTGTAATCCTTTTGTGTTGATAAGGGTTGATACCATGTTATATTGTGAAAAGGATTTATATCCTGTGATAGTATGATGGTCTTAATGACCTTTGGGCATTGCTGAGCCCTGAATGATGTGTAATCCTCTTATGTTGATAATGGTTGATACCCTATGATATTGTAAAAAAGATTATTATCTTGTGATAGTATGATGACTAGTGTGGTCTCATGAATGGAAAGTGAATAGTACCATGCGATGATGAGATGAGAAATTATGTTTCACACATTTTATATCTTTTAAAAGTTGTGATATCTATATGCTTGCTAGAAGTGAATTAGGGTTTGTATGTCCACTTGTTTGATGTATCCTTAATTCACCCAATTGGCATAACTAATCAAGTAAAACTCTAATTATGTAGTGCACTGTGCCATAGATCCTTCTGAGTGTCAGAACTTACCAGATGGTGAAATGATTATTCCTAAGGGAAACTCAGAGCGCATACTGTTGAGTATGTCGGGGTGGAAAGTTGAGCATATATCCTTGTCATCCACAATGCAAGTTGTGGAGGATGGCTATGGTAATGCCTCATACATCTGATGTGATTGAGAACAGTTGCGGTCGTGTCTCAGTGAATAAGATGGATAGAGTATGTTGTTAACTCTTCTTATGATGTTGATATGTTCAACCTATTAGACATGCTAATGTTGTTATCTATGCTTATGTGGCTAGACTTATTCATAATGATAGAGATTCTATGTTACTAGACTTGATCATGATGCTAGATATGCATATGCTACTAAATTGCTTATATTGTCAACAAGATAAAGGATGATAGTCTGGCTAATGATGATAGTTATTATCTGCTCGTTTATGTATTTTGTTAATCATCAGTGCTACTGAGCTTATTTGTTATATCTGATTAAACTACTTAACTATTTAGTTACTTAAAAATGTTGTAATCAATAAAGGTTGTTGGAGGTTATATCTCTTGCTGGGACATGGGTCTCACCCTTGTGGTTCACCACATTTTTTTAGGTAATCAAAAGTGACAAAAACAAACATGTGGCAGAAAAGAGGATCTTTAGTAATGAATTTTTGATAAAGTTGATTAGATGTCTAGTGTGTCCTAGAGTCATCCATGTACTCTCAGGTCCGGGCAGGAAAAGTTTGTATATGGTGTTTCAAACGAATCAAAATTTTGTTAGCATGTTAATGCTTGTTTGTGTGGCATATACAAATATTGTTATCCTGTGTATATATGTTGTGGCTAAGGTGATAAAACAATTTGTATCAAATTCTTGTCATAGTATGGATGTAAGAAAGATGTTGCGCTCTTATGCAAATGTTTCTGAGCAGGTGCTGACGTTGAAATCGATTTTAATTTACCCATATTTTTGGGTATGTGATAAATTAGTGATCGATTGTGCTTTATGTTTTGAGTAATCTCATTTAACGTAGTGGGTTCTCACAAGTTGGTATTAGAGCTTTAGGTTCACTGAGTCTATAGGGACACTAGGACTTAGGACTAGGATGATGTCAAAATTAGGAATATGACATAAAAATATGGTGCATGTTGCCTAATCTCAATATTTGGGTGCCCTGGCCAGGTATTCAATTATTGAAGAAAAGGTATGTATGGAACTCTTAGATTGTTATCTTTCTGATTATTTTGATCAAGTAATCATTTTGAGACAATCTAAAGAGCATAATGAATAAGAAATCATGGTATGAATATCTCAATCCTACCTCAAAGAAGATGATAATTGCATCACAATCTATTAAAACTTGAATGTTTGGTAAATATAAGAGAAAGATACAACACCATGAAATCTAAATCTGAATACAAATATGGAAAAGAGGAGTTCTTGAAGATGTGATTCAAGATGATAATAAAGTAAAAGATAGACAAGTCTATGCTTATAAAGTGAATCAAGGTATGAAATCCACATAAGATAGAGAGAACTCCTATAAAAAGTACAAAATGAGAAGATGAATGGGAACAATGATAAAGAAATAAGGTGGAACCTGAGTTAATCTCAGACCAACCTATGTGTGTAATAAAGTGTTAATGAAAAATCAGCATGGCATGTGAAAGAAATTAAGGGAGATGATCCTGATTTAATGAAGAAAATGCGGAATATGATGATTTACCTGTCGATAAGTGGTTGGAAAACATAATAAAATAAGAGAACATACCAAGTGTGATAAATAGTCATCAAGGAAGGAGTAATGAGATATGTTAATCATGATGATTCCTATACTAATGGAAAGGAACCCAAAATGAAAAAGGTTAAATGATACATAAGAAACTATAACCTGCATAATGAAAATAGAATTGGATACTTTTTTGCTAGTGACCCTTGAAAAATACTACTATGGTATGGAAAGTGTGTTTCCCTTTATTATCTTTCATTTCTATGGAACAACTTTCAAATGGATCATTGCCACTTAGTATGTGTGGATTAGATGTAAACACGAGGGTGAATAGCTTATTATAGCATAGGGTTGTTTGGACTATGGTTCCAAGATCATAAAATTTGTGATGATTTTGCTTTTGATCCTTCCAATAATTAGGAAGACTCCTCTTATATGTTTTGAAATTTATTATGTTGTAAAAGTAGATGAGATAAGGATGTGATTTCCTTATAGCACATGAGGTGGATACCAAGGTAATGAATCCTAGTATCCAAGATGTATCAACAGTATGAGAAGTATGTGAAGGTTTTAGATGTTTATTAAATGAACATACCAAGTATTCCTCTCACGTAGAGAGAGAGTTGATGATGACCCTCTAAATGTTGTTTGGAAAAAAAGGTGATTCTATAATGTTGTGTATGGTTCAGTGATAGCTGGGCAAGACCACTATCAAGGATATATGGTTTTTTGGTCAATAGATATGTGATACCGTGTCCCTTTAAGATAAAACTATGATCAAATGTCAATGCATAAGAGTTAGATTGGATGACATAATTCACATGACCATGATGAGTTTAGAGTTATGTCCTTTAGATTAACCAATGTACAAATAGAATTTATGAATAGGAGGAAAAGAGTGTTCCAATCATGTCATACAAGTTATATCAAGCTTTGAATGATCACATGTCAAAGTATTTCAAATATGGTAAAAAATATGATCAATATTTCTTCAAAAACCTTAGGGTTGCTGAATCAGCAATAGCTATGAGACAAGTTGAACAAGAGTGAGATTGGGTTGATGAAATGTCTTTATGGGATTATGATATGTTTTCTAATTAGGTTGTGTAAATCCTAGTAAGGTGAAGATAGTGTTATTGTTTCACCCCTAACAAGGTTGACTAGGAATGATGTTTCCTTGTATGGAATGACAGGTGCCAACGTCAACATTTCTTTTGATGCTAAAAAAGAACAGACAAGTGTTCCAGTGTCAGTGTATCTAGAAAAAAAAGGATGGATACATCGCCTTTTTTATGCTTCAAGGAATGGTATGGGACACATAACATGATTGGTGAAAAGATAGAAAGTATGACTTTTGAGTAATATTTTGATACAATAGATATAATTTTAGAATGATAGCTAGAATTTAAAGTTGAACATTACTACTACATTTGTAGATGTGGCACAACAAGTTTCTATGTTCCATATTTGCAAATGTCTTCTTATGTGGGGGGTTTTTGTGCTGACCCAAGATGAGATATGTATGAATGATGTGACATTACTATTATATACAAGTAACCATGTGAAGGTAATAGGATGAGGTGAAGAGGGAGTACCCATCTTTGTTTACCTTAGATTTCAGGGGCAAAATCCTTGTTAGGGGTTTATAGTTGTAAGGCCCCTAAACTTGCTTAATGAGTTGAATAAGCTTAATTACCATAATTTAAAGCTTATAACCCTAAGATAACCTTGTGATATTCTTTGAAATCATAAGACAAGCTTAAGTTTCAATTTTGGTTCAAATTGGACACGGGTTGAGCAAGTTATGCAATTTTATGCACATTTTGGACTTTTCTACAATTTACCCAATTGAGAGGTTTTCTTTGAAATTTATCACTTGCATTATGTTCCTTGTATATTCTATCATCATTCTTGATCTTTTTGAGACATGGGACACCTATTTCAACCTTATTTTGAAGGTGTTTTCTCCAAGGGTATTTTAGGGTTTACCCCTTCATGGACGAGCTACCTTTAGTAGCTATCAACTAATGAATGATTTGATTGGCTGGGAAATTCAAAAAAGGAAAGCTAACAAGGTCTATACACATGGTGGGGGAGCTTATTGTGTATGTGCTTGTATATTCTTAATAAATTAAGGCCATGACACTTGGATAGATACTAGAACTTCAACTTTTTCTTTTTCTTTATCTTAATGTTTCATATAGTTATCCCCAAGCACCAAAACGAGCCATTTTCTCTCCACCACTTCCCTCCTTCTAAAAAACTCTTCCTCCCTCTGTGCTATTGCAAATTTCCTATCTAAGGAATAAGAAAGAGGGGACCTTCTCAGAAAACGAATCTAGGGTTGCAATTGACTTCCTTTTACGGTTTAAAAAGCTTCCTTCTAGTGATCTTCACCTAAAAGAGTAAGAATCCCCTTCTTTCCTATGTTTATTTATTTTTTATCCTTCTTCCTACCTTTCTCCAGGTCTTAACCTTACTGTTCATGGTAGAAATTTCTCTAAAGCTCTAAAACCCTATCTTTCTTACTCCTTATGCTTAGGGTTTGCTCATTTGATGAAGAAATGTGCTAGATGGACGAGTTCATAGCTAATTCTTGGATTTTATACCCTACCTTCTCGAGTTTTATTCTGTGTGGGGTTTCATATTCTCATTAGAGGAAAGTTTTATAACTTGTTCCATGTTTATTTCTTACCATAAGCTTGCTAGCTCATGTTCTTGCTTGAAAATGATGATCCATGCACTAAAAAGCTATGCTTGACTTGGATTTCAATTTTTGTAATATTCCTTGTTCTGATTTCAGTTCTAGATGAACCTATGATCATGTATACATTATTCCTAAGGTATAATATGACTTGGATCAGGTTGGTTTGACAACCTATGGTGCTAAGCACCTATCAACCAATGGTTAATTTTAGGGTTTTAAAGCTAATTTCTTCTATAAACCCATGATCTGATGATGGTACCATTGCAACAACCCTATGGTGTTGTCTTCATGACAATTGATGGTCAGGATCAAAGGTGTTATATGATGGTGACAACCTATGGTCACCCCCTTAGGCCAGGTTTTGGATCAATTAGAAGTTTAATGATCAACCATTAAGTGCCCTACTGATGTTATCAATCAATGATGACATTAGCTTAATATTTGATGCTAATCAATGAATATAGTGTTGATCTAACAACCTATGGTGACTTAATGGCTGCTAATGATGGTGTATCAGGTCTCTACAACCTATGGTGAGTCAATCATTGTATTTGTAGCATCAATTAAGCCTTAGACCAATGGTTTCTTGGGTCACTTGATGCAATGGTCGAACATATACTGTAATTGATGGTTTTAACATATGAACTTGACCCAATGGTTAAGATCTAATGTTTATTCCTCTAATAAAGTGGAATGATGGCTAATGTAATATGTTGGTCCTAATAATGTGATTTATATGGTTTCTTTTATATGATCAACTTAAGGAGCTTACTTGTTGACAATGGATGGCTTATTTTAAATGAACAGTCGATTATGGGTTTTACCCTACTCTTAATTGAACTTTTTGTGTTGTTAATCAAGGTATTTATAGGGTTAAAGGGTGACTCTTTCTAGATTACAAATCAAGGACATCATAGGTGGTTTATCCAAGGTGTTTACTTATGTAAACAACCAATGGTCTTACCTTTCAAACATCCAATGGTTCTAGGTGACATTGAGGTATGATGATATGGGTGGAATGATGATGGAACAAATAGAGGGTTACCCTTAATAAGGTAGTATTACCTATTCACTCATATGAATAGAAGATATGATAACCATATTGTGTTGATATGTAACCCTAATGAGGTATAGCTTGTTATACCTAGCTTTAATATAACTAAATGATGGTAATTGGGTATGAATAGTCCTTGAATGACTAATACAATCATGGAGTAGTCTCTTATTGTTGTTGAAACCTTAGTATGGTATAACCTGATGATTACACCTTGATTTATGTGTGGGTTCATACTTGAGAATGGTATGGAACGTGATGGTGATGCTTCACCTTATGCATCCATGATCCAATGGGGATGTTGTGAGTTAGGGTTTGGGTATAAGTGCTGATTAGTAACATTAATATAATTTATCTTGTTGAACCTAACTCTAATGAAAATAGATAAAGATGAGTATTCATGTTTAACATTCTTATATGATGGAATGAGGGTGGAATAACCTCCTTAATATGATAATAACCTTAATATGTTAATTGGTGGTTATCATAGCCACATGGTTGATAATTTCTTATGCTAAACATGTGCATTATGAATATGATGAGGGTTAATCATATCTAGATTCCTTGCGTGTTGATGTAATAAAGGAATGTTCTTAATGTTAATATAACCCTACTATGATTGCTTATGAATATCTCCTAGCTCATTAATGCAATATTGTGTTGATCCGGTGTATTATATGTAAGTGATGTTTTTGAGCCTTGTTATAAGGCATGCAAAGATAATGATGCTCTTGTAGGGAATCGTATGATGGTCTTAATGTCCTTTGGGCATGGTTGAGCCCTGAATGAGGTGTAATCATCTTGTGTTGATAAGGGTTAATACCCTATGATATTGTGAAAAGGATTTATATCCTGTGATAGGATGATGGTCTTAATGACCTTTGGGCATTGTTGATCCCTGAATGAGGTGTAATCCTTTTATGTTGACAAGGGTTGATACCCTATGATATTGTGAAAAAGATTATATCTTATGATAGTATGATGACTAGTGTGGTCTCATGAATGTCAAGTGAATAGTACCATGCAATGATGAGATAAGAAATTATGTTTCACATGTTTTATATCTTTTAAAAGTTGTGATATTTATATGCTTGCTAGAAGTGAATTAGGGTTTGTATGTCCACTTGTTTGATGCAGCCTTAATTCACCCAATTGGCTTAACTAATCAAGTAAAACTCTAATCATGTAGTGCCATGTGCCATAGATCCATCTGAGTGTTAGAACTTTCCAGATGGTGAAATAAATATTCCTAAGGGAAACTCAGAGCGCATATTATTAAGTATGTGGGGGTGGCAAGTTGATGATATATCCTTGTCATCCACAATGCAAGTTGTGGAGGATGGATATGGTCATGCCTCATACGTCTGATGTTCTTGAGAATGGCTGCAATTTTGTCTCAGTGATTATATATGTGACAAGATTGGAGGACAACCGTGGTTGTACCTCAGATGGTAGGGTATGTGTTCCCACATCCTTTCACTAGTGCTATGACCTGTACCAAGGATGGACTAGGTTGTTAGTAGCTTGACCTTATGTGTCGCTATGGAAGACTCATACTGACTGGGGGCAGAGAAGATCTTAGGAGTCCGACTCTTCCTAGATCTTGTATGGCACTGATTTTGACTTAGTAGTGGTCAGTTGGATTTTGAGTGGTATCCTCAATTTCCTCAAAGCATAATAAAAGATGTAAGACAACCATGTAGCATATCTATTTAGGGTTATATACAAATCTTCATGTTGGATGAAAACCCTTGTTTTCCTTCTTTTCACTGAGATCATGTATAGTACAATAAGAGATAATAGATATGCTTATGCTGTAGTTATGCTCGTGTTGTAAACATGCTTATGTTGTCACATATACTGACACAGATGGTTAAGATGTCGTTGCTAGCTATGTTAATATTGCTGGCCATGCTTTGTAACTAGAGATGCATATATTGCTAATCATGCTTATCCAGGTAGTTGTGCTTATGTTGTTAACTCTTCTTATGATGTTGATATGTTCAACCTATTAGACATGCTAATGTTGTTAGCTATGATTATGTTGCTAGAATTATTCATAATGATAGAGATTCTATGTTACTAGACTTTCTCATGATGCTAGATATGCATATGCTACTGAATTGCTTATATTGTCAACAATATAAAGGATGACAGTCTAGCTAATGATGATAGTTATTATCTGATCCTTTATGTATTTTTTAAACATCAGTGCTGTTAAGCTTATTTTTTATATCTAGTTAAACTGCTTAGCTGTTTAATTACTTTAAAATGTTGTAATCTATAAACATTGTTGGAGGTTATATCTCTTGCTGGGACATGTGTATCACCCTTGTGGTTTGCCACATTTTTTTAGGTAATCAAAAGTGACAAAAACAAACATGTGGCAGAAAAGAGGATCTATAGTAATGAATATATGATAAAGTTTATTAGATGTCTAGTGTGTCCTAGAGTCATCCCTATACTCTCAGGTCTGGGCAGGAAACATTTGTATATGATGTTTCAAATGAATCAAAATTTTGTTAGCATGTTAAGCTTGTTTGTGTGGCATATACAAATATTGTTATCATGTGTATATATGTTGTGTCTAAGGTTATAGATCAATTTGTATCAAATTCTTGTCATAGTATGGATAAAAGAAAGATGTTGCGTTCTTATGCAAATGTTTATGAGCAGTTGCTGACGTTTAAATCAATTTTAATTTACCCATATTTTTGGGTATGTGATTCATTAGTGATCCATTGTGCTTTATGTTTTGAGTAATCTCTTTTAGTGTAATGGGTTCTCACACATATTCCAATGTGCATTTCTATGTGTGTGACCCTATAAGTCCTAAATTACAATGGCAGTGAATGTCCATAACTAATTTATAACATCACATGCAAAGATTGGTATCTAGCAAGACATCATTGCTACCCAAGAAATTTGAAAAGTTGGATAACAACTTCAACTGACATTCCATGATTGGTTTTGTAGTGATTGTATAGTTCCTTTGTCTTTGGTATCTAGATTGAACTCGAGGCATGTAATTGTCATCCTCTTCAACATTGAATCCATGATCCTTGAACTAGAGTAGACTATCTGAGATATATGTGAACTCAACATCATATATTCATTCACATGCGCATGGTCATGCTTTTATCAATCTCACTTCTCAAGTGGCCATGATATCAAACTCATGTATGGGGGTACAAATGCCACCTAAATCTCTCACAGTTATCCCCATGTATCACAGTGCACCCGAGCACCACCTTTATGGCAACCCTTTTTTAGGATCACAGTGAATGTTGTCAAAGCACACTGAACGACATGTAATGAGTGTAGTTTTAGGTCTAAGAACCAAAATCACCACCATCACTGTGAGAGATGATTTTGACTACCGTTGAATGGTTCCATGCATCACTCTCAAGGTGGGTCTGTTTGATACATTGTTATCTAACAAGTACCTATGTGTATGGTTTAATATCACATATCATGACATAATGAGATTATGTCGTCAACCAACACACACTCTAGTCTCATGTGTTGTGGATGTCTATTACCCTTCCACACTAACATCTAACCATTGACATAATAAGAATTTATATTCTCTTAACATTAGTATGATCTCAATGTTTAAGTCCTCAACCTGAAGACATACATCATTGAGTAATATCATTATTTATACATTTATTATGTTACATCATTACCTCATAATTGAATGAAACAAAATAAATTGGAAGATTTATAAGTTATGCCAACAAACTCCCACTTGTACTTAGAGCCAATAAACCATGGATGTAATCCCACTTGATCTAAAATAACCCTCATGCTTCTTCATTGAAAGTGCTTTTGTCAATGGGTCAACCACATTACTTTCAGTTGGTACTCTACAAATCTACACATGCCCTCACTGTATGATTTCTCGTATGAGATAGAAACATCTTTGTATCTACTTGGAATACTGATGCAACCTAGGTTATGTATCTTGTATAGTAGCTCCATTGTTTCCATAATATATCTCAATTGTGTTGTTGATGATTGGAACCAACCCAAGTTTAGAAATGAACTTCTTGATCCATACACCTTCCTTAGCTGCATTGGATCCAGCAATATACTCAACCTCTATTGTAGAATTTGCAACTGTCTCTTTCTTAGAACTCTTCTAGCTAACAACTCTATTGTTGAGGCAAAACACAAATCCTGATTATGATATATAGTCATCTTTATCTATTTGGAAGCATGTTTCGGTGTAGCCTTTTACCACCAACTCTTCCTCACCACCATAGACAAGGAACTGATCCTTATTTCTTCTCAAGTACTTAAGGATGTTTTTCATGGATGTCCAGTGAGCTTCACCATGATCTGACTGATATCTTCATGTCATGCTCAAGGCACATGAGACATATGGGAAAGTGCACAATATGACATACATCATGGATCCAACTGCAGATGCATATGGAATCTTGGTCATGTGTTCCCTTTCTTCACAAGAATTGGGACATTGAGGTCTATAGATAATAACACCATGAAAGATGGGCATGTTGCCTCTCTTTGATTTCTCCATGATGAACCTCTTCATCACTTTGTCATTGTATGTGCTCTGACTTAGTTCAAGAAACCTTCTGGATATATCTCTATAGATCTTGATTCCTAATATGTAGGAAGCTTCACCCTTGTCCTTCATAGAGAATGTATTTCCAAGGCAAGTCTTTATCATTTGTAAAGTAGGTATGTCATTCCCCAATAATAATATGTCATCCACATACAATATGAGGAATAAAATCATGCCCCCACTAACCTTCTTGTAAACACATGGTTCATCTTCATTTTGACTAAATCCAAACTCTTTGATTATTTCATCAAAATGGAGATTCCAACTCCGAGATGCTTACTTCAATCCATAGACTGACTTGTATATTATAGACTTTATTTTCATCCTTTGGATTTATAAAACCCTTAGGTTGTTTCATATACACATCCTCAAGAAGATTCCCATTAAGGAATGTTATTTTAACATCCATCTGCCAAATCTCATGGTCATGATAAGATGCAATGGAAAGCATGATCTTGATGAACTTTATAGCGACCGTCATCAAATCGATAACCAAATCGTTACTAATTATGTGAAATCGTCATAAACAATGGATTAAAAAAATCACTAAAATTTAAAACCATTTTGCAAAGAGATCCACCTCCAGGAAGCTCTTACTGAAAGATCCAAAGCTCATACATATCATAATTCATATTATACATGCATTGTTTCATCTTATCTCGAGGACAATATATAACCATTGCTCTATCAAAACACATACTGGAGCAACATAAAACCTCAAGGCTTACAAGACAAAATCTCAGATCGTTCATGAAACATTTACGAACCGATTCCAAGGACTTGAGAGTACAAAGACGACACATAAGACTTCTATCTATAAGACATGACAGATTGTACACTCAACCTGAGCTGTTACTACTACTTTAGCTGTTGTTCCTCGTCTACAGAAATGTCTCCACCGCCTCGTGTACATCCACCTAAAAATTGAGGATCCCATGGGGTGAGACAATTGTCCCAACAAGAGATGTAACTCTCCGCCGACCATATTATTATCACAAATAAGCATTATAAAACTGAGCAGAGGTTCTTTTATATTAACTGGCAAGATTAATCATTGTATGAATAGATCAAAGTAATCTCTTTACTTAAGGAAAATGATGCATCTACCCATGGTAGAGTAATAAACTATCTATCTACTTTACAAAGAATGTAAAGAAACATAAATAACATCTATCAAGCTAAGATGTATAACTGAATTGCGCATCAAACAATATTTTCCATATTTGATCCTTAATAAAATATGCTACATGGATGATCATATTTTACAATCACACTTATGCCCTAAGGAGATGAAGTATACCCCATTCATCTCCAACTGACCACAAACTTCTCACAAGTCGGTACCATACAAGGTCAATGGAAGAGCCGGCTGCCAAGACCTCACCTATCTCGTTCAGTATGTGACTACTGGTAGTGACATCTCGTGTCAATCTGCAAAACGAGTGTGCCAGGGTACACGACATCTTCGCTCAGAGCTACTGTGTCAACATGTACTCTCTTAGGGGAACATCTACTAACAACTGTCCCCAGTTATGAAATTACTGAGTCATGGCATATAGCCAAATTCCCTGAGCCACGGGCCAGTTCACCGCACTCAACATAGAGTCTACGACCGTAGTTGCACTCGATCTAGGATATGGCATATAGCCAAATTCCCATTTATTTCGAGTTCATAAGGGGATTGGCTCACACATGGCCGTCCGTACTTACACCCCCACATATTCAAAAATAGTGCACTCCGGGTTATTCCGCGGGAAACCTGTTTCACCATTCAGCAAATCCTGACGCTAATGGATCTATGATTAGGGCAACATTTTATGGTTTATAATGATATATTAAGTGCATTACAATATTCTTTTAGCATTAAACAAGTTATAAGCACCAATCATAAACAAATGCTACAAAGAAAGTTGTAATACATCTATCAAGTACTTTTCTAATCTTTAGAACACATTTAGATATAAAAACATGGGATCTCAGTCCCTTATCACATTATTGGGAATATTCATCCCTTCACATCATCATTATCATGATTACTGGATCTGGGTATTCAAACCCTTAAATCATCAAATAACATTATTACCTATGTAACACGTAACCATTACCTCTAGGTCCTCAGACCAAGGTATTCATTTCACTTGTTGTACACGTATTTCACATAGCTCACATGGTTTGATTAAGCATCTTGTCACCTCTCACTAGGCAACAACCATTCACATGGCTCACAAGGCCCATTATATACCTTGTCACCTCTCACTAGGCAACAACTATTCACATGGCTCACAAGGCCCAATAAACACCTTGTCACCTCTCACTAGGCAACAACTATTCACATGGCTCACAAGGCCCAATAAACACCTTGTCACCTCTCACTAGGCAACAACTATTCACATAGATTTTTGAACATCTTGTCACCTCTCACTAGGCAACAAATATCCTTTAGGTTATCCGACCACATAAACATTATACTGATTATACAAGTATTTAGCAATGCTTCACAAAGCTTATTCAAAAATAGAAGTACAACCTTCCCATTATTAGGGTTAGGGTTTCTCTTTATAGCCGAATAGGGTTTCAATTTCATATTATCAATCCAAACCCTAATTCATTGCTCCACACATCTAGGAGCATACATTGATATCATAAGTATTCGATCATACTTATTTATTCTCATCATTTATCATTAAATGATTATCTACACAAACTATGAGTTTCTTTCTCATCCTCACTAGGATATTGATTATTTCATACTTTTGGTTCAATCCTCCTATTGAGGAATATTAGTTAATTATTAACAATTCACATCATCTTTTATATTGCAATGCAACATATGTCACTCAATCAATCACATATGATTGAAGTGTCCCTTCCACATTGGGTATCAAAATGTGTGTATGTTAACATATTATGCTTTAAGATACATTCTTATTTCATGCAGTTTATATATATCGGGCATGTGGTATAACCACATCACCATGTCATGTTTTAGGGTGTATCCCGTAATCATCATATCATGTACCCATATCAAATTGACTGTAACTTAGTTCTTATCATCTCAAGATAACTTCATATCAGGTATGAGCTAGGTTCTTGACCCAATATCAGGTATAAGCTACGTGCTTGATGCCATATCATGCACAAGGTGTGCACCGTATCAGGCATAGAGTGTATGCCTCATCATGTATCATTTAAGTGGCATATATACAAGATACCATATTGGTTTCCCATCCAGAATTATTATATTGGGTCTCCATGTTGGGTAACATATCGGGTTACCATGTTTGGTAGACCCTTAGGCTCATAATCTCTTTATACCTTCAACGATCAACCCTATCATATAGTTTCATGATGAGCTAGGTGTCTATGTAAATTCTTTTATCCAATCCATTACATAAAGGATAGGGTATATCAGATTTCAATCCATCATCTAGGGTTATCCACCATATTGGATAGAATGAGCTATATCGTGTAACAGGTATGAATTGGACATCATATCATTCACAAGGTAGAAGTAGGTGCTATTTCTATTGTATAAGGGATATCAATCATATTACACATGTGGTATCATTCATTACTTATATCACTTTGCCCATCACCTTGGGTTTCCAACTCTATGTTGATTAGAGTGCTTACTATCTCTCTATCATGTAAGAGATGTAATTTTAAACTTGTATCATGTATAAGGAGTAAGTGGGTATCACCCATATTGTTCATAAAACATGGTTCATATCATGTATGAGCTATCATATATCCACATATCGGGTTAACCCCCATCTTGGGTGACACGATTAAACTGTGTGTAAAACACAAGTGAACATGTCAATGTAATATAGGCCTTTGTGAGGCCAGAGTCAAACTTAAGGAACGTAATTTCGGTAGACTACTACTAATTACTTGCAATCATCTAGACTGATTATAAAAGTTTGAGAGTTGTTTTGAAAAAGAAAATAAAAGCAAAAGAAAGCAAATCAATCGATTAAATGGTTGGTTTAATCAATTAAAATGGAATCTTTAGGATTGTGGTTTCACCACGGATTCTCGTTGTACTAATTCCTACATAATTATCACAACTTGTCTCCTATCTCGGGTAGTGGCCTGTGAATAGAATTGTTTGCATCCACAATACGATTCACTACCTTAATTTAGATCGGTTCCACATCAGTAGTATCCTATGCCCTAAATTAGGTGCATGAAAAACATATCCCTAGGTTTCCACCATTAACTGTACATTGCCTTTTCCAAAGGATTTATAAGTTAATGTGATTATTGTGTCTTTTCAACCGTTAATTCTTCGTCAAAAGAAATTAAAGGTATTAAATTACAATTATGGTGATGAAGCACAATGATAGAATTGAGAAAATAATATCATACCACGGATTTGAGAGACAAATTATGGTTAATTATGTAAAAAGTGTCATACAACGATTATCCGGGCTACTCCTGGTCCTAAAGACAAAGGGGATTAGCCCTACATGTTCATCTCAATGAGAAACACGATGAAAGGAGAAGAAAACATTGGGGAAACGTGGATGGAGATGGTATAGCCCCTAAACGAAGGAGAATCAGACAATTCTCAGTGTGGGATGGGCGTTTTGTAGCCTTCTGGCAGTAGAAAACTCCGTCTACAGCTCTGGAAACATTTGGGGCATAGCTCTGGTCTCCATTCTTCATCCTCTCTTCTTCTGAGACTTGTGCGGCGGCTAATGACATGATAGTATGGCTTGGGCAGTCTTTTCTAGGTATAAGGATCACTTACGGCTGCCAAAACATCATGGCCGTTCGTTTAGAATCGATCTATAGAAATACCTAATCTGACGGCATCGATACCATCGATGGTGGGTCGATGGTATCGACCCGTGTAGGGTATCGACGCTCCTTGATTTGCTGGCATTCTCTCTGATGGCAGCTTGATACCATCAACTTATGGGTCGATGGTATCGAACCATTCTTCTCTTTTCGTCTACCTCACTGTGGCCGTCTCGATACTATCGACAGCCGTCGATGGCATCAAAGGCTACATATATGTGAATTCCCTGTAATAAAGAGAAGAACACCAATCAAATATGAGAAATATGATCTTTTATACCAAATAAGATAAAACAAGGTAGATTTGATGCATAATGAGATTATAGGCTACAAGAAATGAATCATGCGATATTAACCATGGAAATGACCAATAAATGCACAAAACACATATGAAATTAGCCTATAAAAGCGACTTAAAATCCTCACATCATTGGGTTTCATATTGGGTTTGAGGTATTTCAACTATATTGGGTTATACCTTGTATTTGTATCCATATATTATATTGTGCATAAGTGTATGCTCAGTCAATCATATCATGCACCAGATGTGTACTTCTAGATATCGTGTACTAGGTGTGTAATACATGATCATATTGTGCAATAGGTACTTACTTATCTTTCTCATATCAGGTTACCCAAACTAGAGTTTTGACATATCGACTTACAAGTATACACTTGATCCTATATCGTGTATGGAGTCTTCTCTTGACTTCCTATCATGCAAAAGGTATATGCTTAACACCATATCGTGTTCAAGGTGTGAACTTCATATTCATATCATGTAAGGAGAAATAATCTTCCAACCACATCATGCAAGTGATGCATGTACACAACCATATCAGGTTAGAGGTACTTGTGTGTGTACTTGAACCCGATATCACTTAATATAGTGAAACCATCTTCTTCAAGCTCTAAACCTTCATTCTAACTGTTGTGGTACGTGGAAAATAGGTCTGACCACTACTAGAACTCATGATTTTATCAACTATTCAAGAAGATTTCGGAATTGAGAGTAGATCATTAAGTATAACAAGTTAGGGGATGAATAATAACATGATTGAGTTCAAGTTATATAACCTACCTTGTAAACAACTTCAAAGCTCTGAGCTCCAAGGCTTTACATTCCTAAGGTTGAAGATGAACTTTTCCAAGGTCCAAGGGTCGTTCACCACTCTTCCATAGACAATCACCATAGTTAAGAACTTGGTGAAGAAGGAAAGATAGGAATATCCATAACTCGATATCCTACTTCAACCAAGGTTGAAGATGACCAAAACCTTACCTTAAGCTTGATGCTCGAGCTCTCCTTGCTCTTTGAGCTACTTTGAATGATATCTAAGGAGCTATGCATGATATATCTAAGGAGGATGGTTATGGGGCTCGTAAACTTCCATAAGTAGGTGGAGGGTGAAGTATATATACTTGAGTTCATGAGATAAAGTGTATAAGAGATGTCTTCACCTCATGCTACTAGATGACACGTGGCCATGCATGGTTGACACGTGTCCATGCATGCACACATACATATATTTATATGCAAGAGTCTTGAGGATAATCTAGGAACAATATCTTGGCCATTCCTTATCTTGTTGGATAAACTATCTCATATTTATCTCACCAATAATGCAATCCGATACACTTTTTCAAAGGAGTTGGTAACTCTTCATGGACCACCTCTGAGAGGTGATTTACCTGAAATGGACTTTGTCAAGGCTCATAAAACCAATAGGAGACTTATATTATGTCTCCTTGGCCTATAGGGCTCCTATACAAGGTCTACGACTCGATACAACACATATAATGCTTTACCTTCAATCCTTTCTTAGTCTATTCATCACCAAGAGTATCATCATTCAAAGATGACTCAAACATAGTGTCTCCTTCTTTCTCTTTCCTATAAAAGATACATATAGGGAGTAGGGACACTCTAGAAGTGGTAATTTGCATTCCAACCCCATATATTGGGTAAATTACAAATTGTACCAAAATTGGTACACAAAGACTAACATTGTTCAAACAAGTTATAACCTAGGATTTAGGCTTTCCACAAGCCACCACTTAGCATCATTATCTCTCTTATGATACTAAAACACTTAGAGCACATTTGACATTTTGAAATGTAACCCCCCATCTTGGGTAAATTGCACATTTCAATCAGACTATCAATTAATGCACAAATAGTTTGTAATTAAGATCAAACTTGACAATAAACTTCACAAGAAACCTTAATTACTTTTCAAAAGATTAGAATCAATTTGTAAGTAACTGACATAAGCAAAACTCCTAGGGTTAAGCCATAACCCAGGTCAGGGGCATTACAATTATAAACCCCTAACAAGGATTTCATCCTCGAAATCCCAGATGAAGGAAGACAATTTTCGTTCATGCATCATATCATCAAGTCTCCACATAACATCTTGATGTCATGGATATGTCAAAGAACTTTGACAAACACAAAGTCCTTCCATAAAAGATCATCATAAGATGTATCACACATGACACATACTCAACTATCCTATCCATTATTGACCACAGAGTCAATTCTGTGTCAAGTAACACTTTCTAAGTCAGAGAAGTACTATTCATACTTCGTATAATTCAGGTGTCAAACCTTATTGACTCACATTTTTTATGTGATAAGATTCTTGATTCTAGGGAGTCTTCCATACTCCTCACTCAGTTTAGCATTTCACTTCCAAGGAAAGACCAGGGTTACATTCTGTCACCCACTTGGGACTACAAGTCTTATCCTACATCTTTAGTGCCACTCTAATCTATTGACACAACACAAACCTTTCTTATGACTCGTACCAACTATCTTCCTAGTTATACATTCTCTTGTCATAAGGAAAGGTTACTTACTAAAGAATAACTTATCTCAGAGATACCTCTAGATGTTATGAATAAATTACCTCAATAGATCTAGATAGGGATACTCTTAAGGAATTATTTTTCTAGCTTGATAAGCTTTCTCTCAAAATGATTCTGCAATTGTTCCTTCAATTAATACATCTTAATCGATGTTATGTTTATGCAAATCATAAACCCCTAACATATGATCTCCATACTAGAGTTATCTCAAGGTTGGCCCTTCTAGGTCACCAAACATTATTCATCTTATCAGGAGTCATATTCTCACTTCCCCATACCACCTAGCACATCTTGGATGCCAGAATTCCTTACCTTGGTATCCTTCACATGTGTCAAAAAACACATCACATCCTTATCATTTCCATCTCTCTATTGTTTATACCAAAGTCAAACATACAAAAGGATCTTTCTTTTATCTTGGGACATTATTTATTACACATATCATTATCTTGGAATCAAAGTCCAAGACTAGCTGATAATTTTCTAAGTATCCATCAAAAGATCACTTCTAACTCATGTACATCAAGTGTCCTCAGACTCATTTGATTGCCATGTCCCTAAAAGGAAAGAACACAAAGAAACATATTCTTTTTTATCACCCCATCATTACCCAGGGTTGTTCATTAAGGAGGAGACATTATCATCTCCTAAAATTATTGCATGAACTTTCAACTATTCATGAGTCATTTACTCTTGTTTCATCCTAGGTTCCTTGCCATCTGCATAGGAATTATATGGATGACTACATATCATCATTCCTTTCTTTGATATTGTCTAACATGTTATTAACATTTTATGATTTTATCACATCTCTCATTTCCACATTATGGAAAAGATCTTTACTATTCACACAAACTTTATCAAATAGGGATCATCTCCCTGGTTCCCTTTCTCTTATCATGAGGATTATACTTTTTACTTCCTCATACACATAGATTGATCTGAGATGATCTCAGATTTCAATTTATTGCACTTGGGATGTGTACCTTATCTTCAATAGTTGAATACATGGCCAGGGTATACAAGTACTGAGATTAGGTAGTATGCATTTTGTTTACTATCATATTCCTTACTTTTCATATCATCAAAACATAGGACTTAGCATCCCTGGATTTTCTCCAGGAATCACCTCTACACCTCATCCTCTTTCACACAGATAAGAACAATTATAAAGCATTTAAAAGAATACTGAATAGAATATAAATTGTAGTTCTCATCATTTCTTCCCTATGTTCCCTTAGGGCAATCAATAGGGAAGTCAATAACTACAATTCTTCTTATGATTATTAGATAAAAAACAAGAGAAGGTATATCAAAATGAAAAAGCTCTATCTGACTGTTACCCCTCACAGTTATCTACCACTTCAGGTTGACTCAACACATAGAGTCTAGTTGTTTCATGTTGTTGCTTTTACCTTTTTACTCTATTGGACTGTAACTCTCATAAGCCCTGCCGAGTCTACCTTAGTTGTTGGGTCATTTCCTCCCTTCGTTTTAAACAAAAGAGTTTAGTATGCTCAACATGTCCGTATATATAACATGTCTTATCCTCATACCATGGTCTTATCAGTCTTATTACTGATGTAGAAGCTAAGTCATAAGTTCTTACAGGTGGAAGGTTAGGACCTTTGCCTTTACTTAGCGATTACTTCCCTGGTACACTAGGCATTTATTGCACTGGTGGTACCAAAAACATTGGCTTTTTAGAACAACTAGGCAAATGTCTCTAGAATTGTAGAGACCTTTCCTTAATTCTCAGCTAATTGCCCCTCTTTGGGCATTTCCATTACAGACGTACTATCTGTCTATACTTATGGCAGAGTCTATTTTCTTGCTATATGTTAATCCTTCCCACACTTTCCACTATTTCAACACGACTATGTCATTTAGGATCCCTTTCAGAACCCAAAGTTTCTGCATTGAGGACTGGTAACCTAGGTTGTAATGCTAGTATCCAGTCTAATATATGCATCATTGTTGTCCTAACCTGCCCAACAAGAACATAAAAACATGAATCCCTATCCTGATTGGGTCAAGATGGGAATTTTCAAGCACTCATTCTTCTCTTGCCTGATCCCTTGCACCCTCTCCTGGTGCAGCAAAATTTCTCTCAACAATGTGTTCCTCGTGTTCTCCAGTCATTTTTAAACTTCACCCTTTCTTATGCATAAGTAGAAGTCACCATAGGGTATACTAGATGACACTAGAATAGACTCAACACCTTAGTCCTATGTCTCTGTAGACTCAACAAACCTTAAGATCTGATACCAAACTTGTAGTGACCGTCATCAAACCAATAACCAAATCATTATTAATTATCCGGAATCATCATAAACATCGGATTAACAAAAATAACTAAAATTTAAAACCATTTTGCAAAGAGATCCACTTCCAGGAAACTCTTACTGAAAGATCCAAAGCTCATACATATCATGATTCATATTGTACATACATTGTTTCATCTTATCTCGAGGACAATATATAACAATTGCTATATCAAAACACATACTGGAGAGACATAAAACCTCGAGGCTTACAAGACAAAATCTCAGATCGTTCATGAAGCATTTACGAACCGATTCCAATGACCTGAGAGTACAAAGATGACACATAGGACTTCTATCTACGAGCCACGACAGATAGTACACTCAACCTGAGCTATTACTACTGCCTCAGCTGTTGTTCCTCCTCTACAGAAAGGTCTCCACTACCTTGTGCTCATCCACCTAATAATTTTGGATCCCACGGGGTGAGATAGTTGTCCCAGTGAGAGATATAACTCTCCACCGACCATATTATTATCACAAATAAGCATTATAAAACTAAGCGAAGGTTCTTTTATATTAATAGGAAGGATTAATCATTGTATGAACAAAACAAAGTAATCTCTTTACTTAAGGAAAATGATGGATCTACCCATGGAAGAGTAATAAACTATATGTGACGTCCCCAGATTTTTTTAAAATTTAATCTGATGTGTGACGTCCAAATTGAAACCCCACCTCAGTGAGCATCCCAATTTAACCACCCTACACTAGGCTAAGAAGTATAAAATCAAGGGAGTCAGAAGGAAACAATCAGTAGCACATGTACATGAACAATAATAAAATTATACACACATGTTCACCTTTCAACATATAATTACAACATGAATTGTTACAACATTTGATATTACATATTGAACAACAAACTATACATATACATGTACTACAAATAAACTACATGATCTTAAGACAACAGGTCCACCTGTACATCAGCTCGCCACACAACTCTCAACTATCCTGGTTCTTCAAGAGCATAATCACAACCTAAAAAAAAGATTACATGTGGTACATGTCAACACAATATTCAAGAATATTGTACTGAGCACGTCTATGTGTCTTTTATATACCTCTCATCATATCGTGGCAAAAAGATAAAACTAATACTTGGCAGTTATAAAGAAATATAAGAAAAGCGTACTTGAACAAGAATGTTTATTAACAAAAGAGAACACATGTATTTTAGGCATATTTGCCATTATATCATCCATGCATTTACTACCTAAGAGTTGAATGCATTAAGACCTTTATGATCTACTACTAAAGAGTTGCATCATTTCACAATGTGATCTACTACCAAAGAGTTGGATCACTTCCAAGTACTTTACTACCAAAGAGTTGAAGCACTTATTTTCCAGCACTTTACTACCAAAGAGTTGAAGTACTTGGATATAATGGAACAAATATATTATGTTTCATGTGTTCATAGAAATAAGTACGGAAAATCAAGAAACATATCATATAAGAGAAATCATTTCATCCAATACCATATGCGAAGTATTTTACTACGCATATAACATAAGCATATTGTATAATAAGCCAAGTAAGAGGTAATGGCTTACCTTCAACTGAGACATCCTAATCACATATTCCTCATGTCATCTATGTCTTGGTCAAACCTGATTAAGACAAGATCACATACTATCATCAGGTTCACATCATCTTAACCCTAGTTATATCCATTAGGGTTTAGCTTAGTTCATTAGGATATGTGCATCATTACTTGCATTCTTATCTTGAAGTTATCTTAATGATGTCATATTCCAGATTAGGATACATAATATGATCACTTCGTTACATATGATTATGTGCACATGTTAACCCTATGTTACATGTACTAATCATATTAGGGTTTATATCACATTAAGAGAAAACATCATCATATAACATGGATTATGTGTATCATCTTGATCTCATAATTAAAACTGAGGTTCCATATACTGATATGAGCTTACTCTGTAATTTTTAGAGTTTCTTGAGCATGTATGTATTTATTTCATTTTATTTAGGGTTATTAGCCATAATTAGCCACATTAAGCAAAATATATGCTTTCGTGCATAAACATGACCATATCTAACATCATATGCATTATAAACATGATTATAGATTTACTAACAATTTTCCATAATTTTATATCATCATTTGATATTTATTACTCATGAAATAAGAATAATGCATCTTACATGATATCACTGATATTAAAGCATTAAAAGGCTGATATTATGATTCCATATTGTTCTACTCATTTTTTTGAGAATTTTGGTATATTATTTGTAATTTTCTGATAAACGAGCTAAATTCTATGAATTAAACAAGATCTGGACATTATTTGGATTTCTTACCTTTTTGGGCCAATGAGAGCCCGCCACATAGACACTTAGGGTTGCGGCTCCTTTGCTTGGTCTTACTAGAGTCTAGCCAGTTCAAGGTTGGTTTGAACCGGGTCTGCCTCCTCTCTTTCTAGTCCATGTGAAATTGGCCTGCAACTGAACCAACGCTCCCTTTCTTTCATTCTCGCGAGCGTGTGTGAGCACTCATCTACGCACTTAGCTGCCACTACATGGCTTCTTCCAGCTTTTCCAGTGTGGTATAGTTGGCAGTGGCTTCTCCACTCCTCGTCTCACTTCCTTAGCTAAGATCAGGTCCAACACAAGTTCCACTAGTTCTCACCCTTGAAGCTCGCCAGCTTCGCTTCTCTCATTCCCGCACGATGCATACGTACCACATCCACCGCCGTCTGCTCCACCTTCAGTGAGTGAGCAGACACATGCTCCTGGCCATGACCTACTGCCCAGATCTTCAGTTGATCTTCTAGTGCATCGCCGGCCACTCAGGTCTATAGCTAGACATCTAGAGCTCCGCCCGCGCCTGCTCGCCGCCGCTGCAGTGAGGTTCTCCTCCATGGACTGTGTGATCTCACCACTACGCCCATCATTCCTTTTCTCTCCTTCTCAACATCACCCATCTCTCCAATATATTCTATGCGAGAAGAACACTTCCATCCTGCTCCTGGTCCACGAGTTGTCAGTGATGGCTATTGTTGTCTCTATTCCATATCGCGGCTGACTGGTCTCTTTCCTAAGCCTCCACTCTATTGAACACTCAGCTACGATCCGATCGTGCTAGTCCTTCTCCATCTAGCTTCTCTGCTACTGTAATGCCTAGGCCCACTGCCCAAGGCTCTAGTAGAGTTTCAAGAATGACGACTGGCCCCACAGATCACCACTAGCCAAGGAGGTGCACCTTGGTGATATGGGTAGTCCAATCATTCCTTTTAAGATCATGTTATCCTAAGCCTCCACTCTGTTGAACACTCAGCTGCGATTCGATCGTGCTAGTCCTTCTCCATCTAGCTTCTCTGCTAGAGTTGGTGATGGAGGGGCCTGGGGTGTGTGAGGGGCTCTCTCTCTCTCTCTCCACAGCCTTGCATATGCCCTGAGAGAGGGTTCTACATGTAGCCCACGATCGGGTGAAGGAAACTGCCCATAAGTTTCTCTCTATGGCCATGACCTTGACGTGGGTTTGGTTGAGGCTCGATATAATATTTGACCCCACGAATAGCTGATAATCATAGAGCATGCAATCTGGACTGTTGAGTCCTTGCGTGGCTGAGATGCAGCTACATTGGTGGCTCTTCCCGTTTACCTAAAATCATGATGCATCTAGTCAAAGGTTGTGCTTCTTTTATCCATTAGCAACCCATGTGATAACCAAAGTCACCCTAACTAAGCCTAAACAACATAAAATGTTAGTTATATGTATATCGATGCTAGTCAATTAAACAACTTCAACCATCTATACCTTTCTCCAAAAATCTCCCAATATCTTGGAATCTGAACCATTGGTTCCTCGTCATATCATCGACTTTCCATGAAATATTGGTACCAGAACTATATTATTTGAACTATCACTAAAATACCTCAAGGAGGCATGAACTCAGAGTTCTTAACCATGCTATCAACATCGGTCTATTTCCAAACTTTATTCAAATACTTAGAATTCTCAAAATAACTCAAACCCACAAGAGTCCATTTATGTTCTTAGATATTTAAGGAATTCACAAGTCAAGTCTATCACATCATATACATCTTAAAAGAAATTTTGTCCTCAAAATTAAACCATACTTGTACTCCAAGAAAAATTAATTATGTCTTCATCCATATTTGGGACACTACTGTATTTTTGCAACATATCCAAAACAAAGCCCCATAATCATATCCAAACCACCATTAGGAGGTTTCAATAATGTCTAGGGTTAAACACCCCCTTCATAAGATAAAAAAAGGATTTAGAAACTCTAGTTATGTCATTACATATCTCATATGTTAGGGTTGCATCCTTATCTTTACCCATGCATTAGGATTCCCACATCATATTATCATGTTCTAAAGGATTTAATAAAAAAATTAACCCATTATATCAAGGTGTCATCAACATTTTATTGAGCTAATTGTTAGAACATGTTCAACATTAACAAATTCCTTTTAGGATGGAGTTCACTATAGTTAACACACTTTATCCATTCAACTCAAAACAAGGTGTCATATTTGTTAAGTTATGCTAACTGTCAAACTATATTTTTCATCTTTATTAAGCACTATGATTAACACCTCATGTAACATGTTCCATTCATATGATCTTATTTCATTACTCATAATAATTGTAACATTTACCAGTGATTTCATCACAAGATTAACCAACCATATCACATTATCATCATTATTCATGTATATGGTTAACCATTCATGCATCAATATCTACTAAACCAACTCTAGGTTTCCATCATATCATGTCCATATATCATGTCTCAATATTAGATTGCACCCTTACATATATAATACCATGGTAGTGCTAAACAAACTTATGTGAGTGGCTAACCAAACATATATCAAAACTTTATCTAGACCAAATGAGGTTCTCCCAACCCTTATCCTGAGGGTGGTGTCATGCTCAAACTCTTTGAGCTCACTCATTTATATGAGTATCTCATATGCATATACTTTATCTTTCCTCTTTTAGTATAGGGTTCCCAGATTACCTCATTGGCACTAGAGATAGCCTTACAAGCTCTAGCCACAAAAGCACAAACCAAAACATTCTATGGCGTACTCTTCATAGATCTCTAACCATGAAACAATATATCTCATATCTCTCTTACATGTACACCACTAGAGTCCTACATGGGAACCACCAACCTGAGCATGAGGCTTCACAGAAACCAACACAACTGCCTCTTCCAGGGTCTTGGGCTCTCTCCCTCACCCAGATGGTAGGCACTCATATTCATATTCACATGCACATATATAATGAGCCTCTCTCTATTTCTAGGGTTTGGTCCTCCAAGGACACCTAGGGTTCAACAAGATTGTAGGAATCATGCACAAAGTGAATCAACTCAATCATTCAAGAGTAGTCTAGTTTAGGATATATCATATCACATATTTCATAATTATCAAATTTCTCATATCATGGATTCTAGGTTCTCTGACCTTCTCCCTGTGGGTCTCACTCTCTATGGATTTAACCCCGAAACTAGTCCTAACACTAGAGATCCTCCTTCGTAAATGAGATTGAAGCTCTTGTTGATTCACATCTTGTCTTAACTTAACATATCTTATCTCATAAAAGCCTATTTACTTGCATCATCAAAACTTATCTGAAAACCTCAAAACTAAACTTAAGTCCTCGAAGACAAACATAGATCATCATAACCATCTTATGTCATCTATGTAAGACTTACATCATATCATCAAAACGTATATCATCTATTCCATCAAAAAGGCTCTAGACATTTAATCTAGCACTACTCTCTCTTCTAGACTGGTGTCATTCACTTCACTTAGGTTGCATGATCACCTCCTACTCATACATGCATGAGGACACATTTTTGTAATACATATACATAATAAAATATTATATAGTTTTTCTTTGATAAAACAAGCATCAGAGAAAACTATCGAGGTTCGATCCATTTGGAATCAAAACCAAATCTTGAAAATGAGTGTCCCATGCATAGTAGAGAGTACAGTGTCATGAAAACTAGTGAAAAGGGTGAGCACAAGAGGTAGACTAGTGTACCTACTCTAGACAACATGCACAATATGTCTAGAGTTTATCTTCCCTTGATGCACATCATTTCCAAATAGTGCAACATCCCATACCACTGCACTACAAGGAAAAATGACATCTAAGGACTTGCTACTCAACAAGCACCAGTCTAGACCTAGTTCTCGGAAATCTAGGTGCTAACCTAGATGCTAGGTCAGATCTAGTCTATAAAAGATGACTAATCTAACCCTAAATATTATTAACTTCATGGTTGTTTGGTTTTGAGTTGCATAATGAGCAAATGTCAGGCTTTGCTATTGTTCATGCTCTAATACCACCTGTGACGTCCCCTGATTTCTTAAACTTAATCTGATGTGTGACGTCCAAATTGAAACCTCACCTCAGTGAGCATCCCAATTTAACCACCCCACACTAGGCTAAGAAGAAGAAAATAAAGGGAGTCAGAAGGAAACAATCAGTAGCACATGTACATGAACAATAATAAAACCATACACAGATGTTCACCATTCAACATATAATTACAACATGAATTGTTACAACATTTGATATTACATATTGAACAACAAACTATACATATACATGTACTACAACTAAACTACAAGATCTTAATACAACAGGTCCACCTGTACATCAGCTCGCCACACAACTCTCAACTATCCTGGTTCTTCAAGAGCATAACCACAACGTAAACATAAGATTACATGTGGTACATGTCAGTACAATATTCAAGACTATTGTAATGAGTACACCTACATGTCTTTTATATACCTCTCATCATATGTTGGCAAAAAGATAAAACTAATACTTGGCAGTTATAAAGAAATATAAGAAAAGCGTACTTAAACAAGAATGTTTATTAACAAAAGAGAACACATGTCTTTTGGGCATATTTTCCATTATATCATCCATGCATTTACTACCTGAGAGTTGAATGCATTAAGGCCTTTATGATCTACTACCAAAGAGTTGGATCATTTCACAATGTGATCTACTACCAAAGAGTTGGATCACTTCCAAGTAATTTACTACCAAAGAGTTGAAGCACTTATTTTCCAGCACTTTACTACCAAAGAGTTGAAGTTCTTGGATATAAAGAAACAAATATATTCTGTTTAATGTGTTCATAGAAATAAGTACAGAAAATCAAGCAACATATCATACAAGAGCAATCATTTCATCCAATACTATATGCCAAGTATTTTACTACGCATATAACACAAGCATATTGTATAATAAGCCAAGTAAGAGGTAATGGCGTACCTTCAACTGAGACATCCTAATCACATATTCCTCATGTCATCTATATATTGGTCAAACCTGATTAAGACAAGATCACATACTATCATCAGGTTCACATCATCTTAACCCTAGGTATATCTATTAGGGTTTAGCTTAGTTCATTAGGATATGTGCATCATTACTTGCATTCTTATCTTGAAGTTATCTTACTGATGTCATATTCCAGATTAGGATACATAATATGATTACTTGGTTACATATGATTATGTGCACATGTTAACCCTATGTTACATGTATTAATCATATTAGGGTTTATATCACATTAAGAGAAAACATCATCATATAATATGGATTATGTGTATCATCTTGATCTCATAATTAAAACTGAGGTTCCATATACTGATATGAGCTTACTCTGTATTTTTTTGAGTTTCTTGAGAATGTATGTATCTATTGCATTTTATTTAGGGTTATTAGCCCTAATTAGCCACATTAAGCAAAATATATGCTTTCATGCATAAACATGACCATATCTGACATCATATGCACTATAAACATGATTATAGACTTATTGACAATTTTTTATAATTTTATATCATCATTTGATATTTATTACTCATGAAATAAGCATAATGCATCTTACATGATATCACTGATATTCAAGCATTAAAAGGCTGATATTATGCTTCCATATTGTTCTACTCATTTTTCTGAGAATTTTGGTATCTTATTTGTAATTTTCTAATAAACGAGCTAAATTCTATGAATTAAACAAGATCTGGACATTATTTGGATTTCTTACATTTTTGGGCCAATGAGAGCCTGCCACGTGGACTCTTAGGGTTGCGGCTCCTTTGCTTGGTCTTACTGGAGTCCGATCGGTTCAGGGTTGGTTTGAATCGGGTTTGCCTCCTCTCTTTCTAGTCCACGCGAAATTGGCCTGTAACTGAACCAACACTCCCTTTATTTTGTTCTCACGAGCGTAGGTGAGCTCTGGTCTCCACGCTCAGCCGCCACCGCACGGCTTCTTCCAGCTTCTCCAGTGTGGTACAGTTGGTGGTGGCTTCTCCACTCCTCATCTCACTTCCGTAGCTAACATCAGGTCCATCACGTGTTCCACTAGTTTGCGCCCCTGAATCTCGCCAGCTTCGCTTCTCTCATTCCCACACGACACCTGCGTACCACAACCGCCTCCACCTGGTCCACCTTCAGTGAGTGAGCTGACACATGCTCCTGACCATGACCTACTATCGAGATCTTCAGTTGATCATCTAGTGCATCGCCAGTGTAACATCCCTGACATGGGTTATGAGTTAACCCTAGGTGTTTTGCCTAATTATGTAATTAAGATACTGGTGATTATCTTTTGGCATGTAATTAAACTCTTGAGGAACACTTATTTCCATTTCTGCCCTAATTAAATAATGTTTTAGTATTGTTTTATAATACTGGGACCTATGTGCAAGTTACCCAGTTAGAAGGGTTAACTTACAATTTGCACATGTTGAGATGTTCCTCTGATGTTGAGGCATCATAAGAATGATTATGGTAAAGTTTGAAGGATTTCCCAAGCTTGAGCACCAAGGTGCAGCTGTGGAAGCAATCCCTGTGCTTGAAACCCTGGTTTTGGGGTAAAATGCAATTTACCCAAAATTTGGAGTGCAACTTGTAAATTTCATCTTCTAAAATATCTTTTATAACTTTTTTCATCATTTAGAGTAGAAATGATGAAGAGGGCACTTCATTTGAATAATCATATAATAAAGAACACCTTTGTGATTAAATAATCAAGGAATAAGTATAATAGCTCTTTTATATGTATACTTTAGTAATGGGTTGATCTTCTTTGCCTTCAATTCTTGTCCTTAGAAATAAGGGGTAGGGACGAGCAAAGAAGAAAGGAAGGACTTAGATGAGAAATGGGATAAAATAGAAGCTTTATGGAGAATTTTCACCCAAAATATATATACCACTTCCTTTGCAAGCAAAGGAACGTTTCTTTCATTCCCTCACTTATCCCCCTTGCTCAAACTGACTAAGGCAGAGCTCTGGAGCATAGGAGAATGACCAGGGAGTTCAAGGGAAGTTTGGATCATCCCTTTTGCTTGAATTCATGGAGAAAACTCGATTTCAAGGTTGAATTCATGGCTAGCTCACCTAGCTTTATCTTTCTAGCCATTCCTTTCCAACTTTTCCTTGGAGAATTCACCTTGGCCGACCTGTGGAGCTCAAAGACGCCATTAAAGACCTGAAACTTGGAAGCTTGGAGCTCAAGGAACAACCTTTAGGCGGGTTTTATAACTCTAAACCTTATGCTTTGATTATACATCTTTTTCTATGCATATAGTTGATAGTTCTTCTTCTTCCCTATCTTCCCTTGCATCCTTGCAAGAAAAATTGTGACGTCCCCGGATTTTCTAAAACTTAATCTGATGTGTGACGTCCAAATTGAAACCCTCACCTCAGCGAGAATCCCAATTTAAACATCCCACACTAGGCTAAGAAGAAGAAAATCAGAGGAAGTCATAAGGAAACAATCAGTAGCACATGTACATGAACAATAATAAAACCATACACACATGTTCACCATTCAACATATAATTACAACATGAATTGTTACAACATTTGATATTACATATTGAACAACAAACTATAACATATACATGTACTACATCTAAAACTACAGGATCTTAAGACAACAGGTCCACCTGTACATCAGCTCGCCACACAACTCTCACTATCCTGGATCTTCAAAGCATAACCACAACCTAAACAAAAGATTACATGCGGTACACGTCAGCACAATATTTCATGAATATTGTACTGAGTACGCCTACGTGTCTTTTATATACCTCTCATCATATCTTGGCAATAAGATAAAACTAATACTTGGCAGTAACAGAAAAATATAAGAAAAGCATATACTTGCACGAGGATATTCATTAACAAAAGAGAACACATATTTTAAGCTTATTTTCCATTATATATCCAGGCCTTTATGATCACTACCAAAGAGTTAGATCATTTGTACAAGGTGACCACTACCAAAGAGTTAGGTCAGACCACTACCAAAGAGTTAGGTCATATGTACAATGTGACCACTACCAAAGAGTTAGGTCACTTCCAAGCACACTACCAAAGAGTTAGTGCTTTCATATAATGGAACAGATATATTATGTTTGATGTGTTCATAGCAGTAAGTATGAAAAGCTCAAACAAAATAGTATATAAGAACAATCATTTCAATCAATACCATATGCCAAGTCTTTACGACTATATAACACAAGCATATTGTATAATAAGCCAAGCAAGAGGTAATGGTGTACCTTCCAAAGAGACATCCTAATCATCATATCCTCATATCAACTACATCTTGGTCAAACCCCTGGTTAAGACAAGATCATATACTATCATCAGGTTCTCATCCTATTATATCTCATCTTAACCCTAATCGTGTTCATATTAGGGTTTGCTTATCTCATGAAGATATTCTCATGATTACTTGTATTATCTTCATCCTTATGTGGGATTTATGTTACTGATGTTATGTTCCAGATTAGGATACATAATCTGATTACTTGATTACATATGATTGTGTGCACATGTTAACCCTATGTTACAAGTATTAATCATATTAGGGTTTATATCACATTAATAGCAACATCATCATATAACATGGATTCTGGGTATCATCCTGATCTCATATTTAATTATGAGGTTTCAGATACTGATATGAGATTACTCTGTGAATTTCATCTTTTATTGAGCATGTATGTATTTATTGCATATTAATTAGGGTTATTAGCCCGAATTAGCCATATTATGCAAATTACATGATTTCGTGCATCAACATCATGATTACAGACATCATATGGGTTAAAAACACGATTATGGAGTTACTGACATTTTCCCATAATTTTATATCATCATTTGATATTTATAATTCAAGAAATAAGAGTTACACATCTTACATGATATCATTGAGGTTAAAGCTTTAAAATCCTGATATTATGCTTCCATATTGTTATTCATATTTTTCTGAACATTTTGGTATATTATATGTCATTTTCTGATAATCGAGGCAATTTCTATGAATTAAACAAGATCTGGAAATATACTGAAATTACTGGGCAATATACCTTTATAGGCCAATGCCCTGCTGACACGTGGCAAGGGTGGGGCGCCTCCTTTACTTATTCTGCCCGATCTGGATCTCGCGTTGGATCCATGGATCAGGGGATCCAGTTATCCGGGGTCGCTTTCCCCTTTCTCGCGATCCAGCCTGTGGTCTCTGTTTCCTCTGTGAAACAGAGCTCCGCCGCACGGCTCTCCTCCGGTGAGCATAACCTCGCTGCCATGGCCTCCTCATCAGCCACTAAATGCTCCATCGGCTTCGGTTCCCTTGGGGAGACCTCCATGGCCGCTCCTCTACTTGCTTACTTCCCCACCTCTCCATCTAGGTGGGAGCGCTGCCTCCATAGGTCACCACCGCGAGAGAGATCTCCGGCGAGCAAAAACTAGCACGAGAAAGTACCTCAAAAACTCCTAAGGACACCATCAAGTTCGGAATGCATCTCCGGACCTCCTCGGCTACCCCAATCCTCGGGTTCACCTCTGTAGCTCGTTCTCTACTAGGGCGCCGCCGCTCAACTACTGCCATGGTAGATCAAAAAGGGCAAAAGGTCCCTGATGAACCTCGTAACAAAAGAGGCTTCAGAAAGCTTCTTGGAACCTCCATGATCTCGCCTACCATCTTCACTCGCGGTGAACAGCACTCCACACTTGTCCCCTAGCTCGATCTTCTTCTCTGGTAACTTGAGCCGGTCAGCCATGGGAGGTTCCATGGAAACCCCCGATGAGGCCGGGGCCTAACTCCCCCAAGTCTGAGCTTCCTTTTTCCTTTCTCATCTGCTTCGAAACACCCTTCTAACTCCCTATTCTACTCATAGCCTCCACCTGCAGTGCGGTGGAGAACCATAGGATGCGAGTAGCTCGTTCTCCCTGCTCGCTTGGTCACTAACTACAAATGAGGGGTCGTGGCATTTGTATGGACGAGTGGAGATCAACTGCTCACCCACACTCTACTCTTGTCCCACGATCAGCGTGCAGCCCGACATTGTGGTTGCTACCTTTGGTCAAGGCAGTAACCGCAAGGTTAGGGACAATACTGCGACCCTTGATATCTAATCCAACGGTGTGAGTGAGTCCCTCGCTTGAGCCATCCGTGTTTCACTCAAGACCACGCTTACTGCCCCTAGATCAGATCTCTAGGGTTAGGATCTGGCTGATCAGATCCAGCTTGATTAAAGGGGCGTGACACTGATATTGGTTAGTAACTTTGTTTCTCAAAACACATCAATATGCATGTTATTTTACCAAAAACAAACCTCTATAAGTTCCTCTAGGAATATCCAACTGCCACCAAATTTTAAGCATAGCTTCCTCACAACTCAAGCTATCTAGTACACAAGTTTGGTGTCAAAACTCAGCTATTGGACCATTGCATTAAATTCCTCAAAAGGCATAGAGTTAAGGGTCTTAATCATAATATCCACATCCAACAACACTCAACTTTACCGCAAGCACTTGTAACTTCTCAAAATAACTCAATCATATGATTTCACTTGTATCACTGGACATTTAGGATTCCAAAAGTCCACTCCATCACAAAATTCGTGAAGAACTGCTACTGTTCTTGAGGTAGAAGATAAGGGCGTTAATTCCTATGCTTATCCACGGATTTCCACTTTACCAAACGACCTCCACCAATTGCCCATACGGTTTACACAACCGTTTGGTGGGCAAACGGTTTCATGGTCGTATGAAGGTAAACGGCCTTCAAGGCCATTTGGTCGCGTTGACCAAGCAACGACCGTATGGGAATCTTGTTTATAATTATGTAGGTTAATCACCCACAAAATTTGAGTGGTTAACTCCAAAGGAATCATAAGATATAAGCAAAACAATTAGCAAATCCAATTGAATTAAGTTCTGATTTTCAAACTGTTTAATTTGCCCTTTTTGGGAAAAAGGTCTCAAGACCATTTAAGATGGTTGACCAAGCGTTGACCATTTGGTATTACTGTTCATAATGATGTTTATTAATTACTCACCAAATTTGATGGATTAATTCCAAACGAGTTATGAGTTGAAGGTTGATTAATAGGGCATATCCTAATTGAAATCAGTTCTGAAATTCCAATGAGTTAATTAGTGATTTTGGGTTGATTAGCCCAAACGGTCTCAAGACCGTTTGGGGAATCATCCAAACGGTCTCAAGACCGTTTGGGGATCACCCAAGACCGTTTAGAGGTCTGGGGTCAAGTATAGTTGACCAATTGAAGGTCCAAAGGTACCAAATCATATTGCAATTAAGTATTGATGTGATGATCAACTCAATAGATCAAACCTTGATGAATTTTCACTAGAGTCCAAAGGATGGATGGGAAAACAGTCTCAAGACCGTTTGGAACTCATCCAAACGGTCTCAAGACCGTTTGGTGTCAACCCATGACCGTTTGGAGGTCTAGGGTTAAGGAAATTTGATCAATTGAGGGCCCAATTACAATGGGTTATTGAAATAATCAAATTGCTGACTTGTGACTTAATTAAGGTTCAACCCCTATCAAATCAACTTAGATTTTGATGAATTCTTGGGAAAACGGTCTCAAGACCGTTTGGAGGTTATCCAAACGGTCCCAAGACCGTTTGGGCCAAGTTTGAGCCCGTTTGGAGGTCAATTGATGGGATCAACTTCGATTTGATTCACATTGTTGAGTGTTGATGGTTGAATGTTTATAGACCATAATTGAACCAACTCCAACCCTAATTGGATATCAACTGAGGATCAATTGAGTGACCGATTGGTTACGGCTAACCCTAATTGTCTCAAATGATAAGTGGTTAGCAAGCTTGAGACCAATTGAAGGCTTCAACATAGGAAACCCTAATCGAGTTTACCTTTTGAATCACCTTGGAGGTCCATGCGATCTTGAGCTTTTAGGACCATACGACTTCAGGACCGAATGAGACCATATGACTTCAGGACCGAATGAGTTCATACGACTTCAGGACCAAATGAGTTCATATGATTTCAGGACCGAATGAGTTCATACGACTTCAGGTCCGAATGAGTTCATACGACTTCGGGACCGAATGAGTTCAAACGACTTCAGGTCCGAATGAGCTCAAACGACTTCAGAAGTCAAACTATGACTAAACGGTCTTCACCCCATCTTGGGCAAATGACCTCAAGATCGTTTAAGGGTAAATGGTCTTGAGTGTCATTCGGTCTTGAAGTCAACCAAAGCTAAACAGTCTACAACCTTAAACGATCTCAGGATCGTTTGAAGGTTGAAGGTGTGAAACCCATTGGGGATTTTTAAGGATAAGTCTGCCTAATGCCTTGAAGGCTTAGATGGTTTGATGGTTGTTCAACCTAAACCCTAATGATACCTAGAGACATTAAGGGTCAAGTGGTTAGTATATTAACCCATGTTATGATCAATGGTGAACTTTACCAAAATACCCTTTATGGATTCAAGTAGGTAACCCCTTTTTATCATGCAAACCCCAATGGTTACAATGGTGATGACTTGGCTAGGCTTATCAATGTTGATTAGACCTAACCCAATCTATAGGGATGTAATCATCACCTATGATCAAGAGGAGAGAGAAAATCCCAATTATGGTTGAAATCCAAGTAAAATACCTTTAATATATATGAATGTACATGATTAGGGTATGATCCACCTATGTGAGATCATGAAAACCCTATTTATGATAATTGATGAATCTTAATTTTATCTGAAGACTTTAATGATGATGTTTCTCATACATGGTGATGTTATGAGATCAATTCACCAATAGGTGAATAGTAAACCCTAATTCTAGGATGATGACATGTATTGTGAATAGTAAACCCTAATTGATGAAAATCAGGGAAACCTAGCTCTTGTATGAGTAGGGAAGTACAACTTCTTTAAATAAGTTATTTATTGTTATCGGTTGATTTAACCATGCAGGTTCCTATATGAGGATGATCATATCCATGTATGGATGATGATACTATATTCATTGAAAGCATGTTGTTAGCTTTATGAATAGTGATTTATCCTGATGCCTTGTTAATAGCATCTTATGAGATTGATAGGCTGTGAGAGCCATGAATACCATCAAGGTCATGCTTTAAGAGATGACTTGTGATGAGAGTATTGAGAAATGATGATTATGTGAGTTAGACTTGATACATTTAGTATTCTACTTTCATAACTGCTGTTCTAATGATTAATGTTTGAAAACATGTATGATGTTAAAAGAATACTAAAATGTACCTAACTAATCAAGTATAATCATAACATGTAGAGCCCTGATCATAGATCCATCATTGTCAGGAGTTAAATGATGGTGAAACATGTTTTCCTAAGGGAACTCCTGGATCACATACTTTTGAGTATGTGGGGAAAATGGATGTGAATGTCCTTACATCCTAGTGTAGGAATTGATGTAGATGTATCTTAATATATCAATCCTTCACTATGGGTTATGCCGGGGTGATGTAACACTAATCTCCCGAGGAAGTCTTTTATACCGCAATCGATGAGAGATAAACAAGAAATCTTTCGATGGCGAAGAGAGTACAGAATGCCACTGTGACTCTAATAGTGAAGTACCAGAATACCCTGGTAAGCTATAGTAGTAGAGACATTAGATGTCCTGCATGTTGATCCTCACACTGACTGAGGAAGATGAGGTCATAAGAATCCGACTCTTTTGATGACCTATGTATGATACCGATGTGACTTAATAGTGATCGGTTGGAGTATGAGCAGTATACCTCATCTCCGCAGGGCATAATGATGTTTGTAAAACATAATCAACCGCGTAGCATATCTGCTTAGGTTGATCCACGAGATACATTGATTGAAGATACATTACTTAGTATACATGTTCTTCATATTCCTTAAATGTTGTTGTTCTAATTGATAACAATCTGTTGTTGATTACCTTAAAGCTTTTATTGCCTATGTTGTTCTTGAATTGTTATAATAAAGCTTCTGGCGAAGAGTTATAACTCTCACTGGGACAATTATTTAAAATTGTCTCACCCCGTAGATTTCAACCTTTTTAGGTGGTCATCGAGGGCGAAGGAATCAGTCCGCAGGGGAACAGTATCAGCAGCAGCAGCACCAGGAGTAGCAGTAAATCTCAGATGGAGATTAAGACTGCTGAGTTGTGTAGTTAGATAGTCAGTCCTATGTGTACTATGTACTCTCAGGTCCTTGGAGTCTTTTGGTCTGAGATTTTGATTCTGAGTTCTTGAGATTTTGTATCATGTTGTATATAATTACTCAAGAAGTAATTATCAAAGATGTAAACAGTTTATCTCCTTTATGAAAGAAGTTTTTATGGATTCAAGCTCTTATCTCGAAAAGTTTTAATTTTCCGTGATTTTTTGTCTTCCGCTGTTAATCGAACCGTTTCCGCTACGTTTAAATCGTGTTTATATCGTGGTTTGGAGATCAGAGCCCATAATTAGTGGTATCAGAGCTCTAGGTTCGCTGAGTCTACAGAGACATAGGAATTAGGATGTCGAGTCTATCCTTAGTATTTCTTTCTTATCTAATAGAGTCTTCTGCTCCTCAGGAGAAGAAGATAATTAAGAATGTCTGAACCACATGAGGAGTTCGTGGCAGAAAGTAGTGTTGCTGCCCCCCAAGGAGGTGCAAGGAACCTGGAGATAGAACAACCTGTACCTGAGCCACCCAAAGAGCCACCTCAGTTTGACCCAGCTGACATGGAAAACCCAGCTGTTCAAACTATGTTCGGGCAGTTTATGACTGCCATGACACACATCACCGACAGGATGCCCATGCCTACACCTAGGGCACCTGCCCAGCCTGAAGGACAAGGTATAGGTAAGACGTTCGAGCGACTTCGTCGTGTCAGAGCAACCGAATACTTTGGAACAGCTGATCCTGCAGATGCCGATTTGTGGTTGACTGAATTGGAAAAAGCTTTTAGAATCCTCAACATCCCAGAAGCTCATAAGGTTAGACACGCTGTCTATCTTCTCAAGGGAAGTGCTGGTCACTGGTGGACCATGGAAGAGCAGAAGAGGCATGGAGTGGAGATCTCGTGGGAAGATTTCCATCGGGAATTTATCAATAGATATTTTCCAAAGACCTTCCTAGATGAGAAGATCTCTCAGTTTGAGAGACTGAGGCAGGGCATGATGAACATTAGCGAGTATGAAGCTAAGTTCATGGAGTTACTGTGGTTTTGTCCGCACATGGCTTCCACAGAAGAAGAAAGAATCAGAAGGTTCGAGAAGGGTTTAAACGCCGACTTGACTACTCCTGTGTCTGCCCTAGAGAATCGGGAGATGTTTGCTACCTTCGTTGAGTCAGTCAGAAGGATAGAGAAATCCGTAGTCGAGAAGAGACAAACCCATAAAAGATATTCACAGTTCCAGAGTTCTCCATCTAGAGACTTTAAGAAGCCTAGATTCTCTGCACCTACACCTCCACCACCCAGAACGAGTGCTCAGACACAGTGGTCACCGAGTAGAGGCAGGGGACGAAGCCTACCTCAACAAGAGACTCGTAGTTCAGCATCGATGTCAGTCACAGGACCACCCAGACCACAACAACTGGAGAGGAGCTGTTACAACTGTGGGAAGGTGGGGCATTTAATGAAGGACTGCCGATCTAGGCCTGTCAGTGTGACACAATCTCAGAGGCAGAGTCAACAGGGATCTCAGAGAAGGCAATCTCAAGGAGCAGCTCGAGGACGTGGACAAGCGTCTCAAGCTGGATCATCAGCACCACCTCAACACCAGGCGACAACAAAGTTCTATGCTATGAACCCACCTGATGCAGTGGTCAATCCACGGGTAGTGGCAGGTCAGATGGAACTTTTATATTCTTATATGTCTAAATCCTATGTGGTATCTGTTCTGATTGACCCGGGTGCTATGCACTCCTTTATCACTCGGAGAGTGATTCGTAACTGCAATATGACAGTCAGTCATAGTGCAGATAGCTTGTTTTTGGAGACTCCGTTGAGTGGGTCTGCCGTGTTGCAAGAGGTATGCTCTCCCTGCATTCTCTTCTTTTATGATCATCGCATTCAAGTGGACCTTATACCACTTGATATGCAAGGATTTGATATAATCCTCGGGATGGATACCTTGGAAAAGTATCGAGTTGTCTTGGATTGTGAATCCAAGCTTGCTGTGTTTGCTGATAAAAACAACACATGGATCTTTCAAGGAGAAAGGAAGATTCTGCCCACCTGTCTTGTGTCAGCTATGGTTGCTGATAAGCTGATGAGGCAAGGATGTTATGCATTCTTGGCCCATGTGGTAGATGTTACCAAAGAAGGTCTCAACCCTGATGAAGTTCCTATAGTCAGGGAATTCAAGGATGTGTTTCCTGAAGAACTTCCAGGTATACCACCGCCTCGGGAAATTGATTTTGAAATCAATTTGATCCCAGACACGAAACCTATAGCCCAGACACCGTATAGGATGGCGCCTGCTGAGATGGAAGAACTCAAGAAACAGCTTCAAGAGTTACTTGAGAAAGGTTTTATCCGACCGAGCACTTCACCTTGGGGTGCTCCGGTTTTGTTTGTTAGAAAGAAAGATGGGTCAATGCGGTTGTGCATTGATTATAGACAACTCAATAAAGTAACGATAAAGAATAAGTACCCTCTGCCGAGGATTGATGATCTCTTTGACCAGTTGCGTGGTGCAACCGTCTTCTCAAAGATAGACCTGAGGTCTGGATATCATCAACTCCGTATTAAGGATAGTGACATATCCAAGTCTGCCTTTAGGACAAGATATGGTCACTATGAGTTCACGGTTATGTCGTTTGGACTAACCAATGCACCAGCTGCATTCATGGAACTCATGAATAGAGTTTTTCGACCTTTCCTCGATCAGTGTGTTGTCGTCTTCATAGATGACATTCTGATTTTTAGCAAGGATGCTCAGCAGCATGAGCAACATCTTCGCCAAGCTTTGACCTTGCTAAGAGAACACAAGCTATATGCTAAGTTTAGCAGTGTGAGTTCTGGCTGCCGGAGGTATCTTTTCTTGGACATGTGATATCTGCATCGGGAATTCATGTTGACCCTACAAAGGTAGAATCTATTCTACAGTGGGAACAACCGAAGACGCCGACGGAGATTCGAAGTTTCCTAGGGTTAGCAGGCTATTATCGAAGGTTCATTAAGAATTTTAGTTCCATAGCCTTACCCTTGACTAAGTTGACCCGGAAAGATGTTCCTTTTGTTTGGAGTGATAAGTGTCAGCAATCTTTCCAGCTGTTGAAGGAGAAGTTGACAAGTGCACCCATACTTGTGCTACCTGAGCAAGGCAAAGGATATATAGTTTTCTGTGATGCTTCTAAGAATGGACTAGGGTGTGTGTTGATGCAGGATAAACAAGTAATTTCTTTTGCTTCTCGACAGCTTAAGAAACACGAAGAGAATTATCCGACACACGATCTGGAGTTAGCTGCTATAGTTCATGCCCTGAAGATCTGGAGACATTATCTTTATGGAGAGACGTTTCAGATTTTCACTGACCATAAGAACCTTAAGTACATCTTCTCTCAGCATGAGCTTAATATGAGACAACGCCGCTGGATGTAATTAATCAAGGACTATGATTGTACGATTGATTACCATCTGGGGAAGGCTAGTGTGGTTGCTGATGCCTTGAGTAGGAAATCAACAACATCAACCATGGAAAGGGCACAACTAAACTCTTTAGTATGCTCTAAAAGGGATATGCTTATCTCTTTGAGACAAGACAATGTGCAGTTGAAGGTGTCATTGTTAGCCGGGTTGTTGGATGAGATGCATATTAAACCTACCCTTAGAGAGCAGATTAAGGAAGCAAAGCAAGGTGATACTGTAGTTCAGCAGATTAGATCGGAGTATGGTAGTGAGAAACGAGATGGTTTCCATGACTCAGATGATCAAATATCCTGTTATCATGGGAAGATGATAGTGTCAGATATGGACAACTTGAGGAAGTTAGTCCTGGAAGAAGCTCATTCTTCGATGTATGCCATGCATCCAGGGAGCACCAAGATGTATCGAAACTTGAAAGATATGTATTGGTGGCCTGGAATGAAGAAGGATGTTGCAGAGTTTGTTCTGAGCTGTCCTGTGTGTCAACAAGTTAAAGCTGAACACCAGAAGCTTGCAGGAACAATGCAACCTTTACCCATACCACAGTGGAAGTGGGACCATGTTACCATGGACTTTGTTGTTGGCCTACCCAGGACAAGCAAAGGACATGATTCCATTTTAGTAGTTGTTGATAGGTTGACTAAGACAACACATTTCTTACCTGTCAAGACAACCTACACTGCTGAGAGGCTCGCACAGATTTACATAAATGAGATAGTGTGTTTGCACGGGGTTCCAGCTACTATCGTCTCTGATAGAGGTCCCCAGTTCACTAGTCATTTTTGGGAACGACTTCATAATGCTTTAGGCACCTAGTTAAGGTTTAGTACGACCTTTCATCCACAGACTGATGGACAGTCGGAAAGGACCATACAAACCTTGGAAGACCTGTTGAGAACATGTGTTCTCTAGTTTACTGGAAGTTGGGATCTACACCTAAGCTTGATAGAGTTTGCCTATAACAATAGCTATCAGCATAGTATTGATATGGCACCTTATGAAGCCTTGTATGGTAGACGTTGTAGATCACCCTTGTGTTGGTATGAGACTGGTGAGCATCAGTTGTTAGGACCTGATCTTGTGCAGCAAACTACAGAAAAGGTTAAGGTAATACAACAACAGATTAAGACTGCACAGGATAGGCAGAAATCTTATGCTGACAAGCGTCGTAGACCCTTAGAGTTCCAGGTCGGAGACAGAGTGTATCTCAAAGTCTCGCCTTGGAAAGGAGTTCTTCGTTTTGGAAGAAAAGGGAAGTTAGCTCCTAGATTTATGGGGCCTTATCCAATCATTGAACGGATTGGAAAGGTAGCATATAAACTAGAGCTGCCACCAGAGTTACAGAGGTTACACCCTGTGTTTCACATTTCTATGCTGAGGAAATGTCACCCAGATACCGAGTCAGTTCTACAACCTATGGAAGTAGAATTGAATGAAGATATAACTTATGAGGAAGGACCAGTGTCAATCCTTGATAGTAGAACTAAAAAGTTATAGAAGAAAGATGTAAGCCTTGTGAAAGTCCTCTGGAACCACCGTGGTGTTGAAGAAACCACTTGGGAACTAGAGGAGGAGATGAGAAGGAAATACCCTGCTCTTTTCTCTTAATACGTTTTATCGATTTCGGGGACGAAATCCTTGTAAGGGGTGGATAATTTGTAACATCCCTGACCTGGGTTATGAGTTAACCCTAGGAGTTTTGCCTAATTATGTAATTAATATACTGGTGATTATCTTTTGCCATGTAATTAAACTCTTGAGGAACACTTATTTCCATTTCTGCCCTAATTGAACAATGTTTTAGTATTGTTTTGTAATACATGGACCTATGTGCAATTTACCCAATTAGAAGGGTTAACTTACAATTTGCACATGTTGAGATGTTCCTCTGATGTTGAGGCATCATAAGAATTATTATGGTAAAGTTTGAAGGATTTCCCAAGCTTGAGCACCAAGGTGCAGATGTGGAAGCAATCCCTGTGCTTGAAACCCTAGTTTTGGGGTAAAATGCAATTTACCCAAAGTTTGGAGTGCAACTTGTAAATTTCATCTTCTAAAATATATTTTATAACTTTTTTCATCATTTAGAGTAGAAATGATGAAGAGGGCACTTCATTTGAATAATCATATAATAAAGAACACCTTTATGATTAAATAATCAAGGAATAAGTATAATAGCTCTTTTATATGTATACTTTAGTAATGGGTTGATCTTCTTTGCCTTCAATTCTTGTCCTTAGAAATAAGGGGTAGGGACGAGCAAAGAAGAAAGGAAGGACTTAGATGAGAAATGGGATAAAGTAGAAGCTTTATGGAGAATTTTCACCCAAAATATATATATACCACTTCCTTTGCAAGCAAAGGAACGTTTCTTTCATTCCCTCACTTATCCCCCTTGCTCAAACCGACTAAGGCAGAGCTCTGGAGCATAGGAGAATGACCAGGGAGTTCAAGGTAAGTTTGGATCATCCCTTTTGCTTGAATTCATGGAGAAAACTCGATTTCAAGGTTGAATTCATGGCTAGCTCACCTAGCTTTATCTTTCTAGCCATTCCTTTCCAACTTTTCCTTGGAGAATTCACCTTGGCCGACCTATGGAGCTCAAAGACGCCATTAAAGACCTAAATATTGGAATCTTGGAGCTCAAGGAACAACCTTTAGGCAGGTTTTATAACTCTAAACCTTATGCTTTGATTATACATCTTTTTCTATGCATATAGTTGATAGTTCTTCTTCTTCCCTATCTTCCCTTGCATCCTTGCAAGCAAAATCGTGAAGAACTGCTACTGTTCTTGAGTTAGAAGATAAGGGCGTTAATTCCTATGCTTATCCATGGATTTCCACTTTACCAAACGACCTCCACCAATTGCCCATACGGTTTACACAACCGTTTGGTGGGCAAACGGTTTCAGGGTCGTATGAAGGTAAACGGCCTTCAAGACCATTTGGTCGCATTGACCAAGCGACGACCGTATGGGAATCTTGTTTATAATTATGTAGGTTAATCACCCACAAAATTTGAGGGGTTAACTCCAAAGGAATCGTGAGATATAAGCAAAACAATTAGCAAATCCAATTGAATTAAGTTCTGATTTTCAAACTGTTTAATTTGCCCTTTTTGGGCAAACGGTCTCAAGACCATTTACGATGGTTGACCAAGCATTGACCATTTAGGATTACTGTTCATAATGATGTTGATTAATGACTCACCAAATTTGATGGATTAATTCCAAACGAGTTATGAGTTGAAGGTTTATTAATAGGGCATATCCTAATTGAAATCAGTGCTGAAATTCCAATGAGTTAATTAGTGATTTTGGGTTGATTAGCCCAAACGGTCTCAAGACCATTTGGGGAATCATCCAAACGGTCTCAAGACCGTTTGGGGATCACCCAAGACCGTTTAGAGGTCTGGGGACAAGTATAGTTGACCAATTGAAGGTCCAAAGGTACCAAATCATATTGCAATTAAGTATTGATGTGATGATCAACTCACTAGATCAAACCTTGATGAATTTTCACTAGAGTCCAAAGGATGGATGGGCAAACGGTCTCAAGACCGTTTGGAACTCATCCCAATGGTCTCAAGACCGTTTGGTGTCAACCCATGACCGTTTGGAGGTCTAGGGTTAAGGAAATTTGATCAATTGAGGGCCCAATTACAGTAGGTTATTGAAATAATCAAATTGCTGATTTGTGACTTAATTAAGGTTCAACCCCCATCAAATCAACTTAGATTTTGATGAATTCTTGGGCAAACGGTCTCAAGACCGTTTGGAGGTTATCCAAATGGTCCCAAGACCGTTTGGGCCATGTTTGAGCCCGTTTGGAGGTCAATTGATGGGATCAACTTCGATTTGATTCACATTGTTGAGTGTTGATGGTTGAATGTTTATAGACCTTAATTGAACCAACTCCAACCCTAATTGGATATCAATTGAGGATCAATTGAGTGACCGATTGGTTAAGGCTAACCCTAATTGTCTCAATTGATAAGTGGTTAGCAAGCTTGAGACCAATTGAAGGCTTCAACATAGGAAACCCTAATCGAGTTTACCCTTTGAATCACCTTGGAGGTCCATGCGATCTTGAGCTTTTAGGACCATACGACTTCAGGACCGAATGAGACCATACAACTTCAGGACCGAATGAGTTCATACGACTTCAGGACCGAATGCGTTCATACGATTTCAGGACCGAATGAGTTCATACGACTTCAGGACCGAATGAGTTCATACGACTTCGGGACCGAATGAGTTCAAACGACTTCAGGTCCGAATGAGCTCAAACGACTTCAGAAGTCAAACTATGACTAAACGGTCTTCACCCCATCTTGGGCAAACGACCTCAAGATCGTTTAAGGGTAAACGGTCTTGAAGTCAACCAAAGCTAAACAGTCTACAACCTTAAACAATCTCAGGATCATTTGAAGGTTGAAGGTGTGAAACCCATTGGGGATTTTTAAGGATAAGTATGCCTAATGCGTTGAAGGCTTAGATGGTTTGATGGTTGTTCAACCTAAACCCTAATGATACCTAGAGACATTAAGGGTCAAGTGGATTGTATATTAACCCATGTTATGATCAATGGTGAACTTTACCAAAATACCCTTTATGGATTCAAGTAGGTAACCCCTTTTTATCATGCAAACCCCAATGGTTACAATGGTGATGACTTGGCTAGGCTTATCAATGTTGATTAGACCTAACCCAATCTAGAGGGATGTAATCATCACCTATGAGCAAGAGGAGAGAGAAAATCCCAATTATGGTTGAAATCCAAGTAAAATACCTTCAATATATATGAATGTACATGATTAGGGTATGATCCACCTATGTGAGATCATGAAAACCCTATTTATGATAATTGATGAATCTTAATCTTATTTGAAGACTTTAATGATGATGTTTCTCATACATGGTGATGTTATGAGATCAATTCACCAATAGGTGAATAGTAAACCCTAATTCTAGGATGATGACATGTATTGTGAATAGTAAACCCTAATTGATGAAAATCAGGGAAACCTAGCTCTTGTATGAGTAGGGAAATACAACTTCTTTAAATGAGTTATTTATTGTTATCAGTTGATTTAACCATGTAGGTTCCTATATGAGGATGATCTTATCCAGGTATGGATGATGATATTATATTCATTGAAAGCATGTTGTTAGCTTTATGAATAGTGATTTATCCTGATGCCTTGTTAATAGCATCTTATGAGATTGATAGGCTGTGAGAGCCATGAATACCATCAAGGTCATGCTTTAAGAGATGACTTGTGATGAGAGTACTGAGAAATGATGATTATGTGAGTTAGACTTGATACATTTAGTATTCTACTTTCATAACTTCTGTTCTAATGATTAATGTTTGAAAACATGTATGATGTTAAAAGAATACTAAAATGTACCTAACTAATCAAGTATAATCATAACATGTAGAGCCCTGATCATAGATCCATCATTGTCAGGAGTTAAATGATGGTGAAACAGGTTTTCCTAAGGGAACTCCTGGATCACATACTTTTGAGTATGTGGGGAAAATGAATGTGAATGTCCTTACATCCTAGTGTAGGAATTGATGTAGATGTATCTTAATCTATCAATCCTTCACTATGGGTTATGCCGGGGTGATGTAACACTAATATCCCGAGGAAGTCTTTTATACCGCAATCGATGAGAGATAAACAAGAAATCTTTCGATGGCGAAGAGAGTACAGAATGCCACTGTGACTCTAATAGCGAAGTACCAGAATACCCTGGTAAGCTATAGTAGTAGAGACATTAGATGTCCTGCATGTTGATCCTCACACTGATTGAGGAAGATGAGGTCATAAGAATCTGGCTCTTTTGATGACCTATGTATGATACCGATGCGACTTAATAGTGATCGGTTGGAGTATGAGCAGTATACCTCATCTCCGCAGGGCATAATGATGTTTGTAAAACATAATCAACCGCGTAGCATATCTGCTTAGGTTGATCCACGAGATACATTGATTGAAGATACATTACTTAGTATACATGTTCTTCATATTCCTTAAATGTTGTTGTTCTAATTGATAACAATCTGATGTTGATTACCTTAAAGCTTTTATTTCCTATGTTGTTCTTGAATTGTTATAATAAAGCTTCTGGTGAAGAGTTATAACTCTCGTTGGGACAATTATTTAAAATTGTCTCACCCCGAAGATTTCAACCTTTTTAGGTGGTCGTCGAGGGCAAAGGAATCAGTTTGCAGGGGAACAGTATCAGCAGCAGCAGCTCCAGGAGCAGCAGTAAATCTCAGGTGGAGATTCAGACTGCTGAGTTGTGTAGTTAGATAGTCAGTCCTATGTGTTCTCTATACTCTCAGGTCCTTGGAGTCTTTTGGTCTGAGATTTTGATTCTGAGTTCTTGAGATTTTGTATCATGTTGTATATAATTACTCAAGAAGTAATTATCAAAGATGTAAACAGTTTATCTCCTTTATGAAAGAAGTTTTTGTGGATTCAAGCTCTTATCTCGAAAAGTTTTAATTTTCCGTGATTTTTTATCTTCCGCTGTTAATCGAACCGTTTCCGCTACGTTTAAATCGTGTTTATATCGTGGTTTGGAGATCAGAGCCCACAGCCAGCCACTCAAGTCTATAGCTAGACATCTAGAGCTCTGCCCACACCTGCTCGCCACCGCTGTGGTGAGGTTCTCCTCTGTGGTCTGTGTGATCTCACCACTACGCCCATCATTCCCTTTCTCTCCTTCTCGATGTTGCCCATCTCTCCTATCTACTTTGTGCGAGAAGAACACTTCCATCCTACTCCTAGTCCACAAGCTGTCGGTGATGGCTATTGTTGTCTCTATTCCGCGTCGCGACTGACTGGTCTCTTTCCTAAGTATCCACTCTGTCGAACACTCAGATGCGATCCGATCATTCTAGTCCTTCTCCATCTAGCTTCTCTACTATGGTTGGCGATGGAGGGGCTTGGGGTGTGTGGGGGGCTCTCGCTCTCTCTCTCTCTCTGCAGCCTTGCATATGCCCCGAGAGAGGGTTCTACATGTAGCCCACGATCAGGAGAAGGAAACTACCCATATGTTTCTCTCTAGGGCCATGACCTTGATGTGGGTTTGGTTTAGGCTCTACATTATATTTGACCCCACGAATACCTGATAACTGTAGGGCATGCAATCTGGATTGTTAAGTCCTTACGTGGCTGAGATGCAGCTACATTGGTGGCTCTTCCTGTTTACCCAAAAGCATCATGCATCCAGTCAAAGGTTGTGTTTCTTTTATCCATTATCAACCCATATGATAGCCAAAGTCACCCTAACTAAACCTAAACAACATTAAATCATAGTTGTATGTATATCGATACTAGTCAGTTAAACAACTTCAACCATCTATACCTTTCTCTAGAAATCTCCCAATATCTTGGAATCTGAACCATGGGTTCCTCATCATATCATCGACTTTCCAAGAAATATTGGTACCAAAACTATATTATTTGAACTATCACTAAAATACCTCAAGGAGGCATGGACTCAGAGTATTTAACAATGCTATCAACATCGGTCTATTTCCAAACTTTATTCAAATACTTAGAATTCTCAAAACAACTCAAACCCACAAGAGTTCATTTATGTTCTTAGATATTTAAGGAATTCACGAGTCAAGTCTATCACATCATATACATCTTAAAAGAAATTTTGTCCTTGAAATTAAACCATACTTGAACTCCAAGGAAAACCAATTATGTCTTCATCCATATTTGGGACACTACTCTATTTGCAACATATCCAAAACAAAGCCCCATAATCATATCCAAACCACCATTAGGATGTTTCAATAATGTCTAGGGTTAAACACCTCCTTCATAAGATAAATAAAAAGGTTTAGAAACTCTAGTTATGTCATTACATATCTCATATGTTAGGGTTGCATCCTTATCTTTACCCGTGCATTAGGATTCCCACATCATATTATCATGTTCTAAAGGATTTAATAAAAATATCAACCCATTATATCAAGGTGTCATCAACATTTTATTGAGCTAATTGTTAGAACATGTTCAACATTAAAAAATGCCTTTTAGGAGGGAGTTAACTATACTTAACACACTTTATCCATTCAGCTCAAAAGAAGGTGTCATATTTGTTAAGTTGTGCTAACTGTCAAACTATATTTTTCATCTTTATTAAGCACTATGATTAACACCTCATGTAACATGTTCCATTCATATAATCTTATTTCATTGCTCATAATAAATTGCAACATTTACCAGTGATTTCATCACAAGATTAACCAACCATATCACATTATCATCATTATTTGTGTATATGGTTAACCATTCATGCATCGATATCTATTAAACCAACTCTAAGTTTCCATCATATCATGTCCATATATCACGTCTCGAGATTAGATTGCACCGTTACATATATAATACCATGGTAGTGCTAAACAAACTCATGTGAGTGGCTAATAGAACATATATCAAAACTTTATCTAGTCCAAATGAGGTTCTCCCAACCCTTATCCTAAGGGTGGTGTCATGCTCAAACTCTTTGAGCTCACTCATTTCTATGAGTATCTCATTTGCATATACTTTATTTTTCCTCTCTTAGTATAGGGTTCCTAGATTACCTCATTGGCACTAGAGATAGCCTTACAAGCTCTAGCCACATATGCACAAACCAAAACATGGTATGGCATACTCTTCATAGATCTCTAACAATGAAACACTATATCTCATGTCTCTCTTACATGTACACCACTAGAGTCCTACATGGGAACCACCAACCCGAGCATGAGGCTTCATAGAAACCAACACAGCTACCTCCTCCAGGGTCTTGGGTTCTCTCCCTCACCCGGATGGTAGGCACTCATATTCATATTCACATGCACATATATAACGAGCCTCTCTCTATCTCTAGGGTTTGGTCCTCCCAAGGACACCTAGGGTTCAACAAGATTATAGGAATCATGCACAAAGTGACTCAACTCAATCATTCAGGAGTAGTCTAGTTTAGGACATATCATATCACATATCTCATAATTCTCACATTTCTCATATCATGGAGTCTAGGTTCTCTGACCTTCTCCCTGTGGGTCTCACTCTCTCTAGAGTTAACCCTAAAATTGATCCTAACACTAGAGGTCCTCCTTCACAAAAGAGATTGAGGCTCTTATTGATTCACATCTGGTCTTAACTTAACATATCTTATCTCATAAAAGTCTATTTACTTGCATCATCAAAACTTATCTCAAAACTTCAAAATTGAACTTAAGTCCTCGAACACAAACATATATCATCATAACCATCTTATGTCAACTATGTAAGACTTACATCATATCATCAAAACTTATATCATCCATTACATTAAAAAGGCTCTAGACATCTAATCTAGAACTACTCTCTGTTCTAGACTGATGTCATTCACTTTCACTTAGGTTGCATGATCACCTCCTACTCATACATGCATGGGGACACATTTTTGTAATACATATACATAATAAAATATTATATAGTTTTTCTTTGATAAAACAAGCGTCAGAGAAAACTATCGAGGTTCGATCCATTTGGAATCAAAAACCAAATCCTAAAAATGAGTGTCCCATGCATAGTAGAGAGTACAGTGTCATGAACACTTTTTTTTAAAAAAAAATTGGCCATTCTATTCATCCTGTGGCCTAGGCTTGAACCTGGGACCTCTCGCTAACAAATCGAGTGTCTAACCATCTTGGTGTCTTCCATTAGACCAGTGAAAAGGGTGAGAACAAGGGGTAGACTAGTGTAGCTACTCTATAAAACATGCGCAATATGTCTAGCATTTCTCTTCCCTTGATGCACATCATTTCCAAATAGTGTAACGTCCCATACCGCTACACTAAAAGGAAAAACAACATCTAAGGACTTGCTACTCAACAAGAACAAGTCTAGACCTAGTTCTCAAACATCTAGGTGCTAACCTGAGGCTAGGTCAGATCTAGTCTCTGAAAGATGACTAATCTAACCCTAAAGATTATTAAGTTCAAGGTTCTTTGGTTTTGAGTTGCATAATGAGAAAATGTCAGGCTTTGCTATTGTTCATGATCTGATACCACCTGTCACATCCCCATATTTTCTAAAACTTAATCAGATGTGTGACGTACAAATTGAAACCTCACCTCAGCGAGCATCCCAATTTAAACACCCCACACTAGGCTAAGTAGAAGAAAATCAAGGGAGTCAGAAGGAAACAATCAGTAGCACATGTACATGAACAATAATAAAACCATACACACATGTTCACCATTCAACATATAATTACAACATGAATTGTTACAACATTTGATATTACATATTGAACAACAAACTATACATATACATGTACTTCAACTAAACTACAAGATCTTAAGACAACATGTCCACCTGTACATCAGCTCGCCACACAACTCTCAACTATCCTGGTTCTTCAAGAGCATAACCACAACCTAAACAAAAGATTACATGTGGTACACGTCAACACAATATTCAAGACTATTGTACTGAGTACGCCTATGTGTCTTTTATATACCTCTCATCATATCTTAGCAAAATGATAAAACTAATACTTGGATGTTATAAAGAATTATAAGAAAAGCATACTTGAACAAGAATGTTTATTAACAAAAGAGAACACATGTATTTTAGGCATATTTACCATTATATCATCCATGCATTTACTACCTGAGAGTTGAATGCATTAAGGCCTTTATGATCTACCACCAAAGAGTTGATTCATTTCAAAATGTGATCTAGTACCAAAGAGTTGGATCACTTCCAGGTACTTTACTACCAAAGAGTTGAAGCATTTATTTTCCAACACTTTACTACCAAAGAGTTGAAGTGCTTGGATATAATGGAACAAATATATTATGTTTCATGTGTTCATAGAAATAAGTATGGAAAATCAAGCAACATATCATACAAGAGCAATCATTTCATCCAATACCATATGTCAAGTATTTTACTACGCATATAACACAAGCATATTGTATAATAAGCCAAGTAAGAGGTAATGGCGTACCTTCAACTAAGACATCCTAATCACATATTCCTCATGTCATCTATATCTTGGTCAAACATGATTAAGACAAGATCACATACTATCATCAGGTTCACATCATCTTAACCCTAGTTATATCCATTAGGGTTTAGCTTAGTTCATTAGGATATGTGCATCATTACTTGCATTCTTATCTTGAAGTTATCTTACTAATGTCATATTCCAGATTAAGATACATAATCAGATTACTTGGTTACATATGATTATGTGCACATGTTACGTGGGATTTTATCGCACTAACAAACTCACTCGGGGTTGAAATCCCCGAGCTTTTACCAAAACCAAAGTGCAACAATACCACCTGCAAGCAGACGAGTCTTATCACAGTATAGTTAAGGATCGAACCCAAAGGACAACGTTTTTAAGAATCTTTGTTAGTCAAGTCTAGTTCAAGTTAAGGCTAATATTTAAGATGATAGGTTGATTTGAGGTTACTTAAACGAATTGCAAGAAAGTAAAAGCTGAATTAAAGTTGGATTTAGATCAATGATATGGAATAGCTGGGATGGTATCAGGTTTCACCACCGCTACACATGCAAACACATTCAATCACAAACAATCTAGGCAAGATATATCAATCCAAATGGAGCTGTTGTAAAACCCCCCGTTAGGGCATTAGGTTTGCATAAGCATCACCTTAGGCATTAGATGTCTCGTCACCAACTGGATCACTTACTTACGGCTCCAAAGATACATAAATTCAACGAAGGTTGTGGCCCCCCTATATAGGTGTTAGGCACACAGAAGCGTCACCGAAGGCTAGATGGCTCGTCCCCTCACAGATCATACACTTACGACCTCAAAGAAATTCCCTTCTATTTCTAGTTTGGGAGTCAACCACATTAATCGATAAGAAAGCAGGTGATAGATCTACAAACTAACATCGATGATAAACAAGACGGTACAAAATCCAACTAAGGTTGTGGTCCTCCCTGAGGGATGTTTAGACCACAAAAGCATCACCGTAGGCTAGATGTCTTGTCCCCTCACGGATCATACACTTACGACCTCAAGGAATCCTTTCAGAAGTTCTCGTCAAGGAGTCGAACTTGTAAACTGCCATTCCATCCCATACATAGAAGATTTCACAATATAGGAAAGAACAAGATGAAAGCAAGGAGATAATCAACTATGAACATACCAATTAACAATGAAAAGGAAAGTTATATACATTACCATGGAGAGTTTAAGAAAAGAACGTGATTTGCATGGGCAGCAGGGCTAATCCCCGCACCCCAGCGAAAGGGTACTACTCGCTCATGATACAAGAAACAAGAAGAATAAGAAAGAGAGAGGAATCTGCCATAAACTCGGTGCAGAAGGTAGTCTCAATTCGGTGAAGAAGATACGACCTACTACATCGTGTCGGAACAGATCCGGATGCGAACGTGAGTTGCCAAGACAGACCAGACAGTCTCCCTTGCTCTGTCTTCCTTCTCTCCTCAGCCTCCTTGGTTGCAACACGGACAATAGGTGGAATGAAACTGGCGTGGTCAGTATTGGATTTGGATCAGACCTGTGTACAGGCAGCCTGTCGGTGTCCCAAAATCAATGCCCCAAATGAGGACCCTTGGGGTCCTATTTATAGGCACAGGACTGACCCAAACGGTCTTGGTGTGAATCCAGCCCAAACGGTTTTGGAGATATTTTCTTTCTCAAACAGTTTACTAATATTTATGGCCAAATGGTTTGGAAATTTTAGTAGCAAACAGTCACATGACCAGGGTCCATTCGGTCTTGGTATTACTTCTCCAAACGGTTTAGTTGTTGTTTTCCTCACGATCTGCTTGTTCAGTCTCTAGCTCATATCAATAAATGGTCTTGTAGGTGTGACTGCCCATTCGGTCTCTGCAAGCAGATGGATAGACCAAACAGTCATGGTATTTGAGGCCACACAGTATGCGATATCTCCTCTAAACGATCTTCATACTGATTCAAGAAAATAGTCTTCGCTGTACGTGGAGCAAACAGTCCTCAGTCTCTCAAACGGTCTTCTATGCTAAACGGTTTTTAGATTTCATTTGGCAAACGGTCTTGCTGATTTCCCTTTTCCATTCGGTCATGTGTTTCACGATTTTTGGAGCAAACGGTTTGCATCCCTAGCCTTCATTCAGTCTCCACTGACTATCCCAAATGGTTTGAGACCGTTTGGCAGTGCCAAATGGTCTGCATGATCAGTGCAGAGAGCACAACACGATGGAGGGAAGGTCTAGGTGGATCTGAGAACGATGGAGGTAGAGAGGTAGGAGATGTGGTGGTTGCTACAGTAGCAGGTGTGATGTGGTCAGAGCTGCTGCTTGGCAGGGTGGAGTTCTAGGAGAAAGGCGCCGCCAAGATATGATGTATTGAAGAAAAGAGGTGTTGCTCGGCAGAGGTGCAGAGGTAGGAGATGACGCGCCATGGCCGTGGTGAGACTGCACAGTCGTGGTGAGGGAAATGGACCACGGCCGTGGTTGTCTAAAATGATCGTGGTTGTGGCTTCAAGGTCTTGCACTGCTCGATCTCTCACAGGTGGGTTATGCCTCCAATCAGCCTCTTCTAGTCTATTGGTCTTGAGACCGATTGGGCTCAAACAGTCTTGAGACCGAATGGGCTCAAATGGTCTTGAGACTGAATGGGCTCAAATGGTCTTGAGACCGAATGAGCTCAAACGGTCTTGAGACTAAATGGGCTCAAACTGTCTTGTGACCGAATGGGCTCATACCGAATGGATGGATTCACTTGGTTAGATTGATTGGTCACAACCAAGGGTGAGTGAGGATGGGCCCCAGCTGATTGTTCAGCTTTATCAAGACCTGTATTAAATCAACATAAATTCGGTTAAAATCTTGATAATCGAATCATTTAAGTAATTTTGCATATTATGATGCATTTTAATATTTAATGAGTGAAATTAAATGTATTGAGTTGAATTTGTCCAAAAAATGATAATTGAATTCCCTGGTGAATATGCATTCATCAACATGTTAACCCTATGTTACATATATTATTCATATTAGGTTTTATATCACATTAAGAGCAAACACCATCATATAACATGGATTATGTGTATGATCTTGATCTCATAATTAAAACTGAGGTTCCATATACTGATATGAGCTTACTCTATAATTTTTAGAGTTTCTTGAGCATGTATGTATTTATTGCATTTTATTTAGGGTTATTAGCCCTAATTAGCCACATTAAGCAAAATATATGCTTTCATGCATAAACATGACCATATCTAATATCGTATGCACTATAAACATGATTATAGACTTACTGACAATTTTCCATAATTTTATATCATCATTTGATATTTATTACTCATGAAATAAGCATAATGCATCTTACATTATATCACTGATATTAAAGCATTAAAAGGCTGATATTATGCTTCCATATTGTTCTACTCATTTTTTTGATTATTTTGGTATCTTATTTGTAATTTTCTGATAAACGAGCTAAATTCTATGAATTAAACAAGATCTGGAAATTATTTGGATTTCATACCTTTTTGGGCCAATGAGAGCCCTCCACGTAGACACTTAGGGTTGTGGCTCCTTTTCTTGGTCTTACTAGAGTCCGACCGGTTCAGGTTTTGTTTGAACTGGGTCTGTCTCCTCTCTTTCTAGTCCACGTAAAATTGGCCTGCAACTGAACCAACGCTCCCTTTCTTTTGTTCTCGCGTGCGTGCGTGAGCGCTGGTCTCCATGCTCAGCCGCCACCGCACGACTTCTGCCAGCTTCTCCAGTGTGGTACAGTTGGTGGTGGCTTCTCCACTCCTCATCTCACTTCCATAGCTAAGATTAGGTCCAACACGAGTTCCACTAGTTCGCGTCCCTGAAGCTCGCCAGCTTTGCTTCTCTCATTCCCACACGACGCCTGCATACCACAGCCGCCGCTGCCTGGTCCACCTTCAGTGAGTGAGTGGATACATGCTCCTGGCCATGACATATTGCCCAGATCTTCAGTTGATCATCTAGTGCGTCACTGGCCACTCAGGTCTACAACTAGACATCTAGAGCTCCGCCCGCACCTGCTCGCTGCTACTGCGGTGAGGTTCTCCTCTGTGGTATGTGCGATCTCATCACTGCACCCATGATTCCCTTTCTCTCCTTCTCAATGTCTCCCATCTCTCCAATCTTCTCTATGCGATAAGAATACTTCCATCCTGCTCCTGGTCCACGAGCTGTCGGTGATGGCTATTGTTGTCTGTGTTCCGCGTCGCGGCTGACTGGTCTCTTTCCTAAGCCTCCACTCTGTCGAACACTCAGCTGCGATTTGATCATGATAGTCCTTCTCCATCTAGCTTCTCTACTACAGTTTGCGATGGAGGGGCCTGGGGTGTGTGGGGGGATCTCTCTCTCTCTCTCAGTAGCCTTGCATATGCCTCGAGAGATGGTTCTACATGTATCCAACGATCGAGCGAAGGAAACTGCCCATAAGTTTCTCTCTAGGGCCACGACCTTGACGTGGGTGTGGTTGAGGCTCGACAATGTATTTGACCCCACGAATAGCTGATGCAATCTGGACTGTTGAGTCCTTGCATGACTAAGATGTAGCTACATTGGTGGCTCTTCCCGTTTACCCAAAAGCATCATGCATCTAGTCAAAGCTTGAGTTGCTTTTGTCCATTAGCAACCCATATGATAACCAAAGTCACCCTAACTAAGCCTAAATAACATTAAATCGTAGTTGTATGTATATCGATACTAGTCAATTAAACAACTTCAACCATCTATACCTTTCTCCAGAAATCTCCCAATATCTTAGAATCTAAACCATTGGTTCCTCGTCATATCATCGACTTTCCATGAAATATTGGTACCAAAACTATATTATTTGAACTATCACTAAAATACCTCAAGGAGGCATGAACTCAAAGTTCTTAATTATGCTATCAACATCGGTCTATTTCCAAACTTTATTCAAATACATAGAATTCTCAAAACAACTAAAACCCACAAGAGTCCATTTATGTTCTTAGATATTTAAGGAATTCACGAGTCAAGTCTATCACACTATCTATCTACTTTACAAGGAATGTAAAGTAACATACATAACATCTATCAAGATAAGATGTATAACTGAATTGTGCATCAAACAATGTTTCCCGTATTCGATCCTTAAGCAAATATGCTACACGGCTGATCATATTTTACAATCACACTTATGCCTTGAGGAGATGAAGTATACCCCGTTCATCTCTAACCGACCACAAACTTCTCACAAGTCAGTACCATACAAGGTCAATGGAAGAGCCGGCTTCCAAGACCTCACCTGTCTCAGTCCATATGAGACTACTGGCAGTGACATCTCGTGTCAATCTGCAAAAAGAGCATGCCAGGGTACAAGGCATCTTCGCTCAGAGCTACTGCGTCATCATGTACTCTCTTAGGGGAACATTTACTAACAACCATCCCCAGTTATGAAATTACCGAGTCATGTCATATAGCCATACTCTGAACCACAATCCAGTTCACCATGCTCAACATAGAGTCTATGACCATAGTCGAACTCGAGCCAGGATATGGCATATAGACAAATCCCCATTTATTTTGAGTTCGTAAGGGGATCGGCTAACACATGGATGTTCGTACTTACGCCCCCACATATTAAAAAATATGCACTCTGGGTTATTCTGTGGGAAACCCATTTCACCATTCAGCAAATCCTGACGCTGATGGATCTATGGTTAGGACAACATTTTATGGTTTCTAATGATATATTAAGTGCATTAAAGTAGTCTTTTAACATCAAACAAGTTATAAGCATCAATCATAAACAAATTCTACAAAGAAAGTTGTAATATATCTATCAAGTACTTTTATGATCTTTAGAACACATTTTGATATAAAACACATGGGATCTCAGTCCCTTATCACATTACTAGGAATACTCATCCCTTCACATCATCATTATCATGATTACTGGATCAGGGTATTCAAACCCTTAGATCACCACATAGCATTATTACCTCTATAATAGGTAACTATTGTTGGGTTTTAGGGGAGACAGAGAAGGCAGCAGAAACAAAAATTTTCTCCCCAAACCCATACCGAGGAAACGCGTCAACGTCTATATAATAGGAAAGGATGGTTTACGGAATCATACCTTGTCCCGAGGCTTGCTCGGCAACAATACCTCACGCAATGCGCGGTCTTCAACTCCGGACTTCGACGGTGTCTGTGCAGCTCCTGGTCGCACCGGGACTAACAACTCCTACTCGAACCGGACTGTCAGATGACAGTTGTCCTCCTAAGCAGCAGTGTCCTCCCGCCTCTGTAGTAGTCCACACGGACCACCTGGAACTCCACACTCCTTGTCCCACAAGGAAGTGGAAGGAGTCGCACCCTCTTGTTGACGTACTAGTCGCCAACACGCTCTCCTGCCTCCTATTGCAACTGCAGTTGTCCTTCCCTTGCTGCACCTCCCTTTTGCGGGAAGCACTTGCTCGGGCTCTCTCACGGTTACCAAAACCAGAGAGAACGACAACTTGCAGAGCAACTGGTTGCACTGAGCTGTACTTTGAGAAGCCCCCAATACCACTATATATATAGGAGAGTCATGGGACAGGGTTCTCCATCCCGGGCAATGCGGGACTAAAGCAGGAGTAGAAGGGTTTGAGAATTTTCCACAAAAAGCAACCGATTCGCAACTTGAAATGATCGGTTCACAACTGAACCGATCGGTTCGGCCATTGAGCCGATCGGTTGGACCTGAGTCGATCGTTTGGGGCACTCCAACCGATCGGTTGGTTCCCTCAACCGATTGGTTCATGGTCCTAATCTGGCTCAAAAAGACTTTCCTTGTTTCTTTCCCAATTGGTATCGAATACCAATATTATTCCCAATCTAATTGGGAAATTTGAAACCAAAGGAAAATTCTTGCCGACATGACTTTCCCAACTGGTCGGTTGCACCAGTTGAGACGATCGGTTCAACTCTTGAACCGGTCATTTCAACCTGGGCATGAGTCGATCGGCCTGGACACTCCAGCCGACCGGTTCAGCACCTCAGCCGACCGGTTCATTACATGATCCGATCGGTTGGGAGCACAGCTTGGGCAAAATCAGTCAATTGCGATTTCAATCAATCTGATACTCCAATCAATGCGTCCAACACCTTGAACCATACGATATTGAGTCATTGACTGATTGAGTGTTTAATTGAACTACTAAACTCCTTTAGTAATCAATCTAAACATTACTTTGTGGACAAAACTCCTCTTCCAGGTTAAATCCTATGTGTGTGACCCTGCAGGTCCAATTCACGTTGGCAGTGAAAGTCCATAACACTTATGACTTCACAAGCAAAGAGCGGTGCCTAGTCACACATCAGTGCTACCCAAGTGAAAGTAGAAAGTTGGAGAACAACTTTCATCCTACAATCCGTGAATGGTGTTACAATGAATGTATAATTCCTTTGTCACTGATATCCCGAATGAACTCGAGGCATGGAACAGTCATCCTGTCAACGTTCATTCACTTCCTTGATCTCAGAGTAGACTGGAAGAGATATGTATGATATCAGTATCATATACTAATTCACACATGCGTGCACGCCTTTCTCAATCCTACTCATCAAGTGGCCATGGATATCAAACTCCCTCAGGAGGGACAAATCCCATATCTATCACTCACCCCTCAAAAGCCCCATGTGTCAAAGCCACCCAATCATCACCTTTATAACAACCCATGTTTCAGGACTGCGTTTGATGATGTCAAAGTGTGCCCAACGACATGTGTTGAGTGCAATGATTTCAGGTCTAAGAATCACACTCACCACCATCACTGTGAGTACTGACTGTGACTACCATCTCATGGTTCCATGTGTCAAACTCACGGTGGGTCTGTCCGGTACCTTGTTCTCTAACAAGTAACTATGTGTTTGGTTTGATATCTCTATATAATGACTAATGAGATTCTGTCATCAACCAACACCACAATCTAGTCTTGTGTGTCATTGCTGTCTATCTACCTTCCACAATGACATCCGACTAGGGACATAACAAGAATGTACAAACTCTTAGCATCCGTATGATCTCTTCGTTCAGGTCATGAACTTGAAGGCATACGTCATTGAGTACTGTCATTCTCTAGACATTCAATCTGTTCTATCACTATCTCATATGACTGAACCAGAAAGAATTGGAATCTCGCCTTTTATGTTTATCAAATCAATCTTAATGTATCCCACCAATCATCCCATGATTGGCTCTCAGGGCATACATACCAACAGACTCCCACTTGCACTGCGAGCCAATCACCAATGAATCATATTCATAGTGATCTTCAAACATGTCACACATGTTACTGTGCTCTAGTGCCATCATAGTGAGTAATGGAAACACCTTGCCAAAGTCTGAACAAATTGCATGCCTCACATCTCTTCGATGTACGTCATACGTATGAGATGGAGTTGCCGTAATATGCGATCTAGTATTCCATTGCTAACCTTTAGCCACACTGCATGATCAAGGATTCCAGACTTGTCATCAATGAGTGGAACATAAGTTCATCTTATGAACTTTTAGATCCATATAGTATCCATTGCTGTTCTCTAACACATAGATACTCGGCATTTCCCTTTTAAATGGCTTTATTGGAACATTTCCAATTATCAACAAACTTTCACTTTTATACATCTCATGTATATATTGCGATTAATTTTCTGTCCTTTCGGAAGTTCGCATCAATGTAACTCTTTACATCGAACTCTTCCTTATCTCCATAGAACTAGTGCTTCACAAGCACTTATCAAGTTCTCATGGTATTCCAGTAACACTTACTGGAAGAAGACAGACATCCACTCGTCATGTCACACATACGAGTTATCAGGATGAGCACATCATATTGCCATGTCCTACATACAAGATGATGAATGCATTTTATTCTTGCCATGTCATACATGCAAGATAATGGGATCATTACATACATGATAGATCCATATCTATTCTTAGTGTTCCCATTCTTCATAAGAATTGGACACTTGGCCTTGGGATACTAATATCCATGTAACATGGACAAGTTTTCTCCCACTGAATCTGTGCATACTGAACACTTCAGTACAGATTGCCAATGTATGCTTTCTCTTTCCAGGTCAAGAGATTTTTGAGAACTATCTCTATAGATCTCTATTCCTATCACATACGAAACATCTCTATCTTCCTTAAAGATAATTTCCACTTTTGGATTTCCATTCTAGAACAATTCCATTTCACATCAATATGTGGAATGTGAATACGCTCCCACTAAATCACAGATCACTTCTTTATCTTTGACATATCAGTCAAACCCTTTGACTATATTATCAAAATAAAGATCCAATTTTGAGTTGCTTGTACTCAATCAATCACATTGATTAGTCCATTGTAACTTATAGACTTCATTTGCATTAGTGGATTCATAAACCTTATAGGTTGTGTCACGTACACATCCTGGTTTTATTCCTCATAGGAATGCGGTTTTAGTATCCATATGGCAAATGTCTTAGTCATTAAGTTGCAATCAACAAGCATCATCCTTCTCAAAATGTTATCCATGTGTCTTAACACTTAAGACTCATCTGCACTTATGGATATGATCCAATGAGCGCTACCATCAAGGTCATACCTTATGGTTCACATGGAAGTCATTTAGGATGTAATGGTTTTAAATTATAACTCAAGATTCGGTTCCTCATATTCATCTTGATAGTTGACTCATCACATGAACAACTCATCACATAGATAATTGAGGTGTATCTGTTAAAGATATAAGAACTCACAACCCTTGTGATTCTTAATTTCTTTTATTAGTGTGGGGTATTCATTTATTAAGAAGAATTCAGTTATTTGATAATCATTCTCTAACTCCTTAGAGTATGATTCCTTCTTGATTCAGACATCACCATGCCTTAATCATGAGTTTACTATGATACACTATCATAATTACTCATAAGGATCTCAAACATTTGGTCCAAGTATTTCATTCATTGATCTCATCAAGAATTAATACTTTACCAAATTTGTACTTCATTTATGATAATCTTGAACACTTCAAGATATTCATATTGATATTTCTCTAAACACCATTTGAAGTATTAGCATTTATTCCAATAGGTATGTAAATACATCACATGTATTATACCTAATAGGATAATCACTCTCCCACTACATTAGTGAAGATTGATTAATCATGTCCAAGATATTCATGTTCCTTACTGGTTCTCTAACCAAAAGAGTCTAGTTTTATCCAGCGCATGGAAACTAGAAATGAATTTCTCATGATTAATGCTAATTAAATTGTTTGAGTTATCTATAACTTTTAGGTATCGTCTTATCTTATGCATATCAAATATCACAAGATAAATAAGGCATTGCCATAAAGATCACATCTTTATAAATTGAAACATCTCTTTATTAATTGCTATCATTGTCATACAATATGCAAAAATAAAGTGTTTCTATCTATTGGCAAGTATGAAATAGCAGTTCATAACTGTATTACATGCCTTATTGGCTGAAAATAAACTAAAGTATTCCTATCTATAAAGGCAACACTTGCCCCAAGTAAGAATGCTTTACACTTTACATCTTGATATCATATATCTCAAAAGTGTTACAAGTTTACTTTCATGACACCTTTAAGTAGAGGTTTCAGTCGCCTCCTTCTTCTTTTGTTCTTCCAGGTAGAGAGGAAAATTCCTTTTCCAATGTCCTGGCTTTTGACAATGGTGGCAATTTCCTTTCTTGGTCACGCCTCCCTTGGCCTTGAGAGCTGAAGGTGGCTTGGACTCCTGGCTAGCTTCAGAACCTTTCTTAGCTTTGCCCTTGCCCTTGCGCATGGACTTGCCTTTCTTGCTCATGATCACCATCACGGACATAGGCTTGTCCTTATTCATCTGTAACTCGGCTGTCCTCAACATGCCCAACAACTCTGACAGTGGCCTATCAAAGTTATTCATGTTGTAGTTCATCACAAACTGACTGTAAGATTCTGGCAACGATTGCAGTATCACGTCAGTAGCCAACTCTTGGCTCAGTGGAAATCCCAGTCTCTGCAGGTTCTCCACATACCCAATCATCTTGAGTGTGTGAGGACCAACTGGATCTCCTTTTGTCATGACGCACTTGAACAACGCCCTAGAAACATTGTACCTCTCTTGTCGTGCCTGATCTTCATACATGTTCCTGAGATGCAGAATCATCTCTATGACACCCATGTTCTCATGTTGCCTCTGCAACTCATGGTTCATTGAACATAGCATCAAGCACTTTGCATCAATGGCATCATCAGAATGCTTCTTGTAAGCATCCCTTTCTGTCCTTGGTGCATTAGGAGCGGGTTCCTCTGGAATTGGAGTATCCATGACATAGAGCTTACGCTCTTGAGTGAGAACAATTCTCAATGTCCGATACCAGTCGTGGAAGTTTGTCCCATTTAGCTTGTCCTTGTCAAGGACCGATCGCAAAGAAAAGTTGTTGTTGTTTGTTGCCATTTGAACTACAAAAAGGAAAATATGCAATTTTAGTCCAAAACTCATTTTTGACTTATTTGATTGATTTGAAAATTTGACGATATAATTAGGCCTTTAATTAATTATCGCTCCCACTATTTTACTTCAAATTGATAGCCCTCACCATCAATTCGGAAGATTGCAACGTACAACCTTCTGGTGGGCAAGATCCTGAAATCCTCTAAGTCATGGACCAGCTAGGGCTGTCACCCACAACATAGATCTCTCAGGTAGGCAACTTTTGCCAATTGCATCATATGCAACTCTTGATAAGATGTCATCTACAACTCCTTGCAATGATCATCTCCATGCCTCAAGGCGCTAGATCCTATCTAGGTCACCTTGTTAAGTCTGACCCAAAGCAAACACGATGAATATGCACCCTGCTAGGGCAGACCCACACATTCATCCTTCACGCTTCCACGAGATAGACGGTGCACCACGCTAGGGCGTGCCCACACTTGGTCGATCAAGCTTTTCACGTGTGTCGCATTTGGAAGGCATCTAAAACTTAATATTTTAATGAGGGATTTGGTTTTATATACATATACATATACAATCACCACAATACATAGTACGTATCATATACATGCTATATCCCACAGAAAACATGCACAAAATGATAAAAGCGATGATTATGGCCATCCTAATGTGATTCCTCGAGCCAAGAGGAATCACGGTCATCTAGGTCAACATCACATGCAACCTGTACAAGATGAACTCTGTGCCTTGCCATCCGAGTTGATCAACTCATCACATGAATGATCTGTACTCTCCAGCCAGTCGTCTGGGTGCCACCAGCCGATCGGTTGGATCCTCCAACCGATCAGTTCACCTGGTCGTCGTGCATCTCGTTATGTCCGCCACCCGCTCGTCTCGCTCCTCAAACCGGTCATCAACCGATCGGTTCACTCCTTGAACCGACCGTCTGGAAGGTCAACCGATCGGTTCACGCCTTGAACCGACCGTCTGAGCAGTCATCTTGATGTCCGCCGGTCTTTGACATAACAGGAAATAAAATCCTATTCTATTTATTACATTGCTTTAAAAGGAAACCCCGAGTTACATTCGGGGGGAGCAAAGGTAGGAAAGAATCTCGAATTATTTCGAGTTACATCAGTAATAAGAGAGGGAAGATCGGTGCGCAGACCGAGATGCAAGCAACCACACACAACCAATCACAGATAGGGGTTTATAGGCCATAATCACGCTACACACATCCACCACAAAACTCGTTTAAGGGCGACGCGTATCGAGTGCATTAATAATACATATCATATATGTAATTAGGGATTTGTGGATTTAGGATTGGACATGCATAAAGCCGATATTATTCGCATCGTATGCAATAAATAAAGGCGACAAACCAAAATCGATCATATCGATATTCCTAAAATACAGAGCAGTTGACGTGGCTCTGATACCACTGTTGGGTTTTAGGGGAGACAGAGAAGGCAGCGGAAACAAAACTTTTCTCCCCAAACCCATACCGAGGAAACACGTCAACGTCTATATAATATGAAAGGATGGTTTGCGGAATCATACCTTGTCCCGAGGCTTGCTCGGCGACAATACCTTGCGCAATGCGCGGTCTTCAACTCCGGACTTCGACGGTGTCTGTGCAGCTCCTGGTCGCACCGGGACTGACAACTCCTACTCGAACCGGACTGTTAGATGACAGTTGTCCTCCTAAGCAGCAGTGTCGTCCCGCCTCTGTAGTAGTCCACACAGACCACCTGGAACTCCACACTCCTTGTCCCACAAGGAAGTGGAAGGAGTCGCACCCTCCTATTGACGTACTAGTCGCCAACACACTCTCCTGCCTCCTGTTGCAACTGCAGTTGTCCTTCCCTTGCTGCACCTCCCTTTTGCGGGAAGCACTTGCTCGGGCTCTCTCACGGTTACCAAAACCAGAGAGAACGACAACTTGCAGAGCAACTGGTTGCACTGAGCTGTACTTTGAGAAGCCCCCAATACCCCTATATATATAGGAGAGTCATGGGACAGGGTTCTCCATCCCGGGAAATGCGGGACTAAAGCAGGAGTAGAAGGGTTCGAGAATTTTCCACAAAAAGCAACCTGTTCGCAACTTGAAATGATCGGTTCACAACTGAACCGATCGGTTCGGCCATTGAGCCGATCGGTTGGACCTGAGCCGATCGTTTGGGGCACTCCAACCGATCGGTTGGTGCCCTGAACCGATCGGTTCATGGTCCTAATCCGGCTCAAAAAGACTTTCCTTGTTTCTTTCCCAATTGGTATCGAATACCAATATTATTCCCAATCGAATTGGGAAATTTGAAACCAAAGGAAAATTCTTGCCAACATGACTTTCCCAACTGGTCGGTTGCACCAGTTGAGCCGATCGGTTCAACTCTTGAACCGGTCGTTTCAACCTGGGCATGAGCCGATCGGCCTGGACACTCCAGCCGACCGGTTCAGTACCTCAGCCGACCGGTTCATTACATGAGCCGATCGGTTGGGAGCACAGCTTGGGCAAAATCAGTCAATTGCGATTTCAATCAATCCGATACTCCAATCAATGCGTCCAACACCTTGAACCATACGATATTGAGTCATCGACTGATTGAGTGTTTAATTAAACTACTAAACTCCTTTAGTAATCAATCTAAACATTGCTTTGTGGACAAAACTCCTCTTCCAGGTTAAATCCTATGTGTGTGACCCTACAGGTCCAATTCACGTTGGCAGTGAAAGTCCATAACACTTATGACTTCACAAGCAAAGAGCGGTGCCTAGTCACACATCAGTGCTACCCAAGTGAAAGTAGAAAGTTGGAGAACAACTTTCATCCTACAATCCGTGAATGGTGTTACAATGAATGTATAATTCCTGTGTCACTGATATCCCGAATGAACTCGAGGCATGGAACAGTCATCCTGTCAACGTTCATTCACTTCCTTGATCTCAGAGTAAACTGGAAGAGATATGTATGATATCACTATCATATACTGATTCACACATGCGTGCACGCCTTTCTCAATCCTACTCATCAAGTGGACATGGATATCAAACTCCCTCAGGAGGGACAAATCCCATATCTATCACTCACCCCTCAAAAGCCCCATGTGTCAAAGCCACCCAATCATCACCTTTATAACAACCCATGTTTCAGGACTGCGTTTGATGATGTCAAAGTGTGCCCAACGACATGTGTTGAGTGCAGTGATTTCAGGTCTAAGAATCACACTCACCACCATCACTGTGAGTACTGACTGTGACTACCATCTCATGGTTCCATGTGTCAAACTCACGGTGGGTCTGTCTGGTACCTTGTTCTCTAACAAGTACCTATGTGTTTGGTTTGATATCTCTATATCATGACTAATGAGATTCTGTCATCAACCAACACCACAATCTAGTCTTGTGTGTCATTGCTGTCTATCTACCTTCCACAATGACATTCGACTAGGGACATAACAAGAATGTACAAACTCTTAGCATCTGTATGATCTCATCGTTCAGGTCATGAACCTAAAGGCATACGTCATTGAGTACTGTCATTCTCTAGACATTCAATCTGTTCTATCACTATCTCATATGACTGAACCAGAAAGAATTGGAAGCTCGCCTTTTATGTTTATCAAATCAATCTTAATGTATCCCACCAATCATCCCATGATTGGCTCTCAGGGCATACATAGCAACAACTATTACCTCTAGGTCCTCAGACCAAGGTATTCATTTCCCTTGTTGTACAAGTATTTCACATAGCTCGCATGGTTTGATTAAGCATCTTTTCACCTCTCACTAGGAAACAACCATTCACATGGCTCACAAGGCCCATTAAACACCTTGTCACCTCTCATTAGGTAACAACTATTCAAATGGATCCCAAGGCCCATTAAACACCTTGTCTCCTCTCACTAGGAAACAACTATTCACATAGCTTATTGAACATCTTGTCACCTCTCACTAGGCAACAAATAAACTTTAGGTCATCTGACCACTTAAACATTATACTGATTATACAAGTATTTAGCATGCTTCACAAAGCTTATTCAATAAGAGAAGTACAACCTTCCCATTATTAGGGTTGGGGTTTCTCTTTATAGAAGAATAGGGTTTCAATTTCATATTATCAATCCAAACCCTAATTCATTGCTCCACACATCTAGGAGCATACATTGATATCATAAGTATTCGATCATACTTATTTATTCTGATCATTTAACATTAAATGATTATCTACAAAAAGTATGAGTTTCTTTCTCATCCTCACTAGGATATTGATTATATCATACTTTTGGTTCAATCCTCCTCTTGAGGAATATTTGTTCATTATTAACAATTCACATCATCTTTTATATTGCAATGCAACATATGTCACTCAATCAATCAATCACATATGATTAAAGTGTCTCTTTCACATTGGGTATCAAAATGTGTGTATGTTAACATAGTATGCTTTAAGATACATTCTTATTTCATGTAGTGTATCCATATCGGACATGTGGTATAACCACATCACCATGTCATGTTTTAGGGTGTATCCCCTAATCATCATATCAAATTGACTATCACTTAGTTCTTATCATCTCAAGATAACTTCATATCAGGTATGAGCTAGGTTCTTGACCCCATATTGGGTATAAGCTATGTGCTTGATGCCATATCGTGCACATGGTGTGCACCATATCAGGCATAGAGTGTATGCCTCATCATACATCCTTTAAGTGGCATATATACAAGATAGCATATCAGTTTCCCATCCAAAATTATCATATCGGGTCTCCATGTTGGGTAACATATTGGGATACCATGTTTTGTATACCCTTAGGCTCATAACCTCTTTATAACTTCAAGCATCAACCCTATCATATAGTTTCATGACAAGCTAGGTGTCTATTTAAATTCGTTTATCACAATCCATTACACAAAAGATATGGTATATCGGATTTCAATCCATCATCTAGGGTTATCCACCATATTGGATAGAATGAGCTATATAGTACAGGAGGTATGAATTGTACCTCATATCATTCACAAGGTAGAAGTAGGTGCTATTCCTATCATCCAAGGGATATCAATCATATTATACATGTGGTATCATTCACTAGTTATATCAGTTTACCCATCACCTTGGGTTTCCAACTCTATGTTGATTAGAGTGCTTACTATCTCTCTATCGTGTAAGAGATGTAATTGTTGACTTTTATCGTGTATAAGGAGTAAGTGGATATCTCCCATATTGTTCATAAAACATGGCTCATATCATGTATGAGCTATCATCTATCCACATATCGGGTTAACCCCCATCTTGGGTTTCATATCGGGTTTGAGGTGTTTCAACCATATCGGGTTATATCTTATATTTGTATCCCTATCTTATATTGTGCATAAGTGTATGCTCAATCAATCACATCGTGAACTAGATGTGTTCTTCAAGATATCGTGTACCAGGTGTGTACTACATGATCATATCATGCAAGAGGTACTTACTTATCTTTCTCATATCGAGTTACCCAAACTAGGGTTTTTGTAATGACCGTCTTGTGAAAACAAGATCAACGAATTTAAACTAATGAGGAAGCGTTTCTTTAGCAGTGGAATTATTGAAAATCAAAAAATTTTAAAACTTTTTGTAAAGAGATTTACAAACTGTGAAACTCTTTTATAAAGAAACAATATAAGTTATTTACAAACTGATGCACCATTACATCTCTGTAATATCACATCTCAAGAGTCACAACATCAACTGCCCTGTTAACTGTACAAGGAAATATACAAAAAAAATCTCGAGGCATTACGCCAAAATCTCAGATCAATTTAAAACATCTAAAGACTCCTAGGACCTGAGAGTACAGAGACAACACATAGGACATTTCTATCTATAAGACTTGACAGACAGTGTCTCCACCTGAGGATCACTGTTGTCCCTGCTGTTGTTGCTGCTGTTGTTGCTGCTCACCCACTGAAGGGTTCCTTCGTCCTCAACATCTACCTAAAAAGTCGAATCCCACGGGGGTGAGACAATTGAATAATTGTCCCAGCGAGAGTTATAACTCTTCTCCAGAAGCATTGTTATTGCAAATATTAAAATAACAATGAGCAGAAGAACTATAATTATTCAACAACAGGCAATTCATTGAATAAGCTAAGTAGAGCAGTAATTTCTAAGCAATCATTTCAATTCTAACTTGAATGGATGACAAGACATATAATCAATGAGGAACATGAAGAACATGTATACTAGTTATTCAACTTAGAGCACTATAAACAATGTATCATCAATCATTGTTTCTCATAGTTCAACCTAAGAAATTATGCTATACAGATGATTACATTTTTCAAACATGTTTATGCCCTGAGGAGATGAGATATACCGCTCATACTCCAACCGACCATTACGAAATCGCAATCGGTACCATACATATGTCATCAGAAGAGGAAAATTCCTATGACCTCATCTTCCTCAGTCAGTGTGAGGTACAACATGCAGGACATCTTGTGTCTCTGCTATAATAGCTTTCCAGGGTATTCTGGCAACTTCGCTATTAGAGTTACAGTGGCATGTGGTACTGTCTTCGCCATCGAGGGATTTCTTGTTTATCTATCATTGATGCGGCATTAACAACATCATTGGGAGATTAGTGATACATCATCCCGACATAAACATATAATGATGGATTGAGAGATTTGATGTTAATCTCACATCAATTCCTCCATTAGGACGTAAGGATATTCACGTCCATAACCCCCACATACTCAAAAATATGCTCTCGAGGAGTTCCCTTAGGAAAACCTATTTCACCATCATTTAACTTCTGACAATGATGGATCTATGGTCAGGGATCTACATGATATCATTATATTTGATTATTTAAGTACATTTTGACATTTTTTTAACATCAGGCATGTTTTCAAACACAGACCAATAAGACAATTGCTATAAAGAAAGAGTACTAATTGTATCAAGTTCATATCACATATTGTTAACATTGGGTTATCAATCCCTAACCATCTCATCATTATGATTCAGGAATGTGGGTATTCAAACCCTTACATCATCAAAACACTTGTTACCAAGTAACTTATTGTCATCAAGTCATTTAACAGTATGAACATGATTGTAGCAATGCAGATAATTCTCATGGCTCATACAGTCTATCAATTTCATTTGTTACTTCTTACTAGGCAACATAGCATATTATTACTTTCAAAGCTTATAAAGTGTTTTCAATGAATATGGAATCACAACCCTTACCTGGCTATGCTCACTTCTTTATAAAGACCTGCATGACTAACACAATTGATATCATGCACATTATATCTGTATCAACACAATACAAATTATTTCCAAGTCAAGTATAGAACACCACGGCTGTGCTATCTTGCACGGCTGTGCTATCTTGCACGGTCGTGCTATAGAAGATTACCATGACTGTTTTACATCACCACGACTGGTTTTTAGGGTTAGGGTTTCCTATTCAATTTAATTAGGGTTATCCAACCCCTTTAGCTCAAAAAGGTATAGTGATTCCTCATTTCATAATTCAATCATAGAGTTTCATGCTTACAAGCATAACCCAGAATTAGGGTTTACTATTCATATCATCACATTTCCCTAGATTAGGGTTTACTATTCACATTATAATGAATTAATATCATACCATCATCATGTATGAGGATTAATTCCATTAATGCCCTCAAATTAGGGTTAAGATTCATTAACCATCATAATTAGGGTTTTCATGATCTCACTATGAAGGATCATACCCTAATTAGATGTATTCATACATATTGGAAGTTTATTACTTGATTATCATTCATATAGGAAGTCTTCTCTCTCCTCTTTCTATCAGATGATATTTGCATCACCCTTTATAGGCTAAGTCAATTCAACATTCACATCATGGGTTATATCATTACTATTGTGATCATTAGGTCTTACTCATCCAAAGAGTACTAATCACTCTATCCCATCAAGAGTACCTTTATAATGATCACAACTGATAATAACATGCATTAATCAACTAATTACTTGGTCCCTTAATCACTTCAGGTACCTATGAGGTTTAAGTTAATCAACCACTAAACTATCTTGACCACTAAGGCATCAAACGATCTTGACCTTCATAGACCTCAAACGGTCTTGCATACTAAACCCTCTAACGGTCTTGGACAGACGTTGAAACCGTTTGGTGTTGAAGACCGTTTGATCTTGTTTGACTTTTGAAACCGTTTGGTAAAGTGCACACTCAAGACCGTTTGCCCAAGATGGGGGGAAGACCGTTTGGTCAAGTTTGACTTTGAAACCACATGAACATAACCAATCTTGAAACCGCATGAGAGCAAACGGTTTGAGATCATTTGGTCCCAAATGGTCTTGAGACCGTTTGGTCCAAACCACCTCAAAATCGCAAGGACCAAAAAGTATCTCAACCATTTCAATTGAGTTAGGGTTTCCAATGTTGAACCCCTCAATCGATCTTGTACTTATTATCCACTCATCAGTTGAGTTAATTAGGTCAACCCTTAACTGATTGGACACTCAATTGACCCTCAATTGATCATCAATTAGGACTTGGATCAATTGGATTAGGGTTGGAAATCGATGACCCTTCAACATACTTTAATGTGAGTCTAATTAATTTGAAAGCATTGAACCATCATTCAATTTGGTCATGACCTGACCCCAAATGGTCTTGGGATCATTTGGATATCCTCCAAACGATCTTGAGATCATTTTCCCAAGTCAACACCAAAAACTAACTCAACCAATTAAGGTTTGGTTCATTGGATTGATCACTAGGTCAACAATTGATTGCACCTCAACTAATTACCTTTAGATCTTCAACCACTCAACCATAGTCAACCCTAGACCTCCAAATGGTCTTGGGATCATTTGGATGACCTCAAAACGGTCTTGAGACCGTTTGCCCATTATTTCATCAAAAACCAAGTCATTCAATTAAGGTTTGAACCCTAGGTTTGCTCGCCAAATCAGCAATCGATTATTCATCATCTTGATATCAATGGGTCCTCAATTGGTCAACCCTACATAACCCTAGACCTCCAAATGGTCTTGGGTGATCACAAAATGGTCTTGAGACCGTTTGGGTGATCCCCAAATGGTTTTGAAACCGTTTGGGTCACTCAAACCAAACTTCAACATAATTCAATTATTGAAATCAGCAATTGACCCGATTAGGGTTTAGATGATTGATGGGCCTTCAACTGGTGATTCACTTAGAATTAATTGATGATTTTTGTTAGGTAATTAGTCTACATTATTCACAACGGTCCTCCAAATGGTAAACACCTGGTCAACGCCTCCAAACGGTCTTGGACCATTTGCTTCCATGCGTTCTTGTGAAACCGTTTGCATATAAACGGTTTGAACCGTTTCCTCCAAACGGTTTGGCAAACCGTTTGCTAAAGTTGGGAGTCCGTTTGTTAAAGTAGATTCTTGGATAAACATAGGAATTAACATCATCATCTTCTACCTCAAGAATAGAGGCTGTTCTTCACAGAAATGATAGCAAGAACACACAGAGGTGTCTAAAGAAGAAGTATAAGCAACGATTTTAGGAAAGAAGGTTGCATTAACAAAACTTAAGGGTTAGAGTTATAAAACGTGCCTCTAGGACTAATCCAGATCTCCAAGATTTGTAGTGTTAATGGTGGATGAAGCTATAGTAGTTTTCCAAGCTTTATTCTTCACGTTTTGGATGGAGAAGATGTCTAGAAAGAAGAATCGTGTGAAAAACACCAATAAACCAACCTTGTTTTATGGTTTCCACCATGAATTCGAGGTAGATGGTGATCAAAGCTTACCAAACTAGCTTGGTCGTCCTTCCTATGGTCTAGAGCTTCTTCTTGGTCGGCCAAAGCAAGAAGATAAGGAAAAGAACTAAGGGAAACAATCCTTTGCTTTGTTGGAAAGATGCATATATATATATATATATATATATATATATATATATATATATTTATATATATATATATATATATATATATATATATTTGGATATTTTCAAGGAAAGTGAAAAGAAGAGGATTATCTCCTTTTATTTCCCAACTAAAGCCACCAAAACTTCCTCCATACTTTGGCCACGGTTCCAACTTCTATACTCATGCAAAAATCCTCCATTATCCAAGGTTAAAATGGAAAAGAACTAACACCTTAAAGAAAGATATAATAATATCCACCTTTATTGGATATTGCTTAATATATTATTATTTGTGAGTAATTTCCACTCCTACCATGATCATTCAAATGAGGTGCCCCTCTCATTTTCTTTGCTCTACTTGATGCCAAGAAACATGAGAGATCCTCTAGAGGGTATATTTTACATGGTGGACCCTAGGTTTTGGGTAAATTGCACTTTACACCAAAACTAGGTTTTAAAGCACAAGGATTGCTCTTCAAGCTATATCTTGGTGCTCAAGCTTGTGGAATTCATATCACCAAATCATATACATTCTTATGATGTCTTAAAAATTAAAGGAACATCTTAACATGTCCAAATTGCAAATAAACCCCTCAACTTAGGTAATTTGCACTTTAGTCTGTTATTAACAAAACAATGTTTCAACATTATGCAAAAAGGACTGAAATTGGAATATAAGTTCCTTAAAGCCTTAATTACATTTCATAGGATAAACACAAGCATCTAATCACTTATTTAAGCAAAACACCTAGGGTTAGTACATAACCCCGGTCAGGGATGTTACAAATTATCCACCCCTTACAAGGATTTCATCCCCGAAATCATCACAAAACACATTAGGAGAAAAGAGTAGGGTATTTCCTCCACATCTCTTCCTCTAGTTCCCACGTAGCTTCTTCAATGCCACGATTGTTCCATAGGACTTTCACAAGACTTATGTCTTTCTTTTTCAACTTTTTAATTCTTCTATCAAGAATTGATACAAGTCCTTCTTCATAAGATACATCATCATTCAACTCTATTTCCATAGGTTGCAGAATGGATTATGTATCAGGATGACATTTCCTTAACATGGAAATGTGGAACACTAGGTGTAACTTTTGCAGCTCTAGTGGTAACTCTAGTTTATAAACTACCTTTCCAATCCGTTCAATGATTGGATAAGGCCCCATAAACCTAGGAGCTAACGTTCCTTTCCTTCCAAATCTAAGAACTCCTTTCCAAGGTTAGACTTTGAGGTACACTTTGTCTCCAACCTGGAATTCTAAAGGTCTATGATGCTTATTAGCATATGACTTCTGCCTATCCTGTGTATTCTTTAACTGTTGTTGTATGATTTTAGTCTTCTCAGTGGTCTGCTGTACAAGATCAGGACCTAAAAGTTGATATTCACCAGTTTCATACCAACATAGGGGTGATCTACAACGTCTACCATACAAAGCTTCATAAGGTGCCATGTCAATGCTATGTTGATAGCTATTTTTATAGGAAAACTCTATCAAACTTAGGTGCAGATCCCAACTTCTTGTAAACTGAAGAACACATGCTCTAAGTAGGTCTTCTAAAGTCTGTATAATCCTTTCTGATTGTCCATCAGTCTGAAGGTGAAAGGCTATACTAAACCTTAACTGTGTGCCTAAGGCTTTATGAAGTCGCTCCCAAAAATGACTTGTAAACTGGGGACCTCTGTCAGAAACAATGATAACTGGGACTCTGTGCAGTCGCACTATCTCATTTACATACAACTGTGCTAGCTTCTCAGCAGAATAGGTTGTTTTGACAGGTAAGAAATGTGTTGTCTTTGTCAACCTATCAACTATTACCCAGATGGAATCATGTCCTTTGGCTGTTCTGGGTAATCCAACCACAAAATCCATGGTTACATGATCCCACTTCCACTGTGGTATGGGTAAAGGTTGCATTGTTCCTATAGGCTTCAGGTGTTTAGCTTTAACTTGCGGACACACTGGACACCGCATAACAAACTCAGCAACGTCCTTCTTCAAACCAGGCCACCAATACATATCTTTTAAGTTACGATAAATCTTGGTGCTTCCTGGATGCATAGCATACATTGAAGAATGAGCTTCTTATAGGACTAACTTCCTTAAGTTATCCACATCCGGCACTATCATTCTACCATGATAAAAAGCTACTTGATCATCTGAATCATGGAACCCTTCTCGTTTCTCATTACCATACTCCGATCTAATCTACTGAGCTGCAACATCAACTTGTTGTGCCTCCTTAATCTATTGTCTCAGGGTAGGTTTTATATACATCTCATCTAACAGTCCAAATAACAACGATACTCTTAACTGTACATTATCCTGCCTTAAAGAGATAAGCATATCCCTTCTAGAGCATACCAAAGAATTCAACTGTGCTCTATCTAAGGCTGGTGTTGCTGATTTCCTACTTAAAGCATCAGCAACTACATTGGCCTTTCCTGGATGGTAATCAATTGTACAATCATAGTCCTTGATTAACTCCATCCAGCTGCGTTGCTTCATGTTAAGCTCATGCTGAGAAAAGATATACTTAAGGTTCTTATGGTCTGTGAAAATCTGGAATGTCTCTCCATAAAGATAATGTCTCCAGATTTTCAAGGCATGAACCACAACAACTAGTTCTAGATAGTGTGTCGGATAATTCTCCTCGTGTTTCTTAAGAGGTCGAGAAGCAAAAGAAATCAATTGTTTATCCTGCATCAACACACATCCTAGTCCATTCTTAGAGGCATCACGGAAAACTATATATCCTTTTCCTTGCTCAGGTAACACCAGTACAGGTGCACTTGTCAATCTCTCCTTAAACAGCTAGAAAGATTGTTGACATTTATCACTCCAGGAAAAAGGAACATCCTTCCTGGTCAACTTAGTCAAGGGTAAAGCTATAGAACTGAAGTTCTTAATGAACCTTCGATAATAGCCTACCAACCCTAAGAAACTACAGATCTCCATCGGTGTCTTTGGCTGTTCCCATTGCAGGACATATTCTACCTTTTTAGCGTCAACACGTATACCTGAAGAAGATATTACGTGTCCAAGAAAAGAAACTTCTGGTAACCAGAACTCACACTTGCTAAACTTAGCGTATAACTTATGCTTTCTTAGCAAAGTTAGAGCCTGACGAAGATGTTGTTCATGCTACTGAGCATCTTTACTATATATTAGGATGTCATCTATGAAGACAACAACACATTGATCGAGAAAAAGGTCAGAAGATTCTATTCATGAGTTCCATAAATGTAGCTGGTGCATTTGTTAGTCCAAACGACATAACTGTGAACTCATAGTGACCATACCTTGTCCTAAAGGCAGACTTAGGTATGTTACCCTCCTTAATACGTAACTGGTGATATCCTGACCTCAAATCTATCTTTGAGAAGACGGTTGCACCACACAATTGGTCGAAGAGATCATCAATCCTAGGCAAAGGATACTTATTCTTTATTGTTACTTTATTTAACTATCTATAATCAATGCACAACCGCATTGATCCATCTTTCTTTTTAACAAAGAGGACCGGAGTACCCCAAGGCGAAGTACTCGGTCAGATGAAACCCTTCTCAAGCAACTCTTGTAGTTGTTTCTTGAGTTCTGCCATCTCAACAGGCGCCATCATATACGATGTTTGTGCTATTGGCTGTGTGTTTGGGATTAGATTAATCTCAAAATCAATCTCTTGAGGAAGTGGTACACCTGGAAGTTCTTCAGGAAATACATCTTCAAATTCCCTGACTATCAAAACTTCAGCAGGGTTAAGACTATCCATGGTAGTATCTACCACATGGGCCAAGAATGCATAACATCCTTGCCTCATCAGTTTCTCAGCAACCATAGCTGACACCAAACCGGTTGGTAGAATCTTTCTTTCTCCTTGAAAGATCCATGTGTCACTTTCATCAGTGAACAGAGCTTGCTTGGATTCACAATCCAAGACAACCTTATATCTTTCTAAGGTATCCATCCCAAGGATTATATCAAATCCATGCATCTCAAGTGGTATAAGATCCACTTGAATATGATGTTCAGAAAAGAAGAGGATGTAGGGAGAACATACCTCGCGTAACACAGCAGATCCCATCAAAGGAGTTTCTTACAGCAAACTGTCTACTCTATGACTTGTAGTCAGGTTGCAATCAAGAATCACTCTTAGAGTGATAAAGGAGTGTGTAGAACCCGGATCAATTAAAATAGATACAACGCAAGATGTAGACATATCAGAATATAACAATTCCATCTGACCTGCCACAACCCGAGGGTTGATCACTACATTAGGTGGATTTATTGCGTAGAATCTTGTCGTTGCTTGTGGTTGATTCAGTGTTCGATGACTGGGTGCTGATGATCCAGCTTGGTACATTTGTCCACGTCCTCTAGTGTTACCTAGAAACTGTCACCTTTGAGATCATTGCTGACTCTGCCTTTGAGGTTGAGTTACACTCACTTCTCTAGCTCTGCAATCTTTCATCAGATGTCCCATCTTTCCACATATATAACAACTTCTGCTCAATTGTTGTGGTCTGGGTGGTCTTGTAACTGACATAGATGCTCAACTGCGAGCTCCTTCTAGTGGTAGGCTTCGTCCTCTACCCCTATTCGACGTCCACTGCGTCTGGGTACTGAATCTATGTGGCGGTGTAGGCATAGAAAACCTAGGTTTCTTGAAATCTTTAGATGAGGATCCTTGGAACTAGGGATACATCCTCTTATTCTTGGTCTGTCTCTTCTCTGACACAGACCTCTCTACCCTTCTTATAGACTCCAGAAAGGTAGCAAACCTTTCCCTATTATCCAAAGTAGACATAGGGGTGGTCAACTCAGCGTTTAATCCTTTCTCAAAATGCCTAATCCTTTCTTCATATGTTGATGCCATGTGCGGGCAGAACCGCAATAGCTCCATGAACTTAGCCTCGTATTCGCTAATTTTCATTGGTCCCTGCCTTAACCTCTCAAACTGAGAGATTTTATCATCCAAGAACGTCTTAGGGAAGTATCTGTTGACAAATTCCCGTCGAAAAACTTCCCATTCGATCTCTACACCTGGCCTTTTCTATTCTTCCATGGTCCACCAATGACCAACACTCCCCTTGAGAAGGTACACAGCATGTCTAACCTTCTCAGCTTTTGGGATGTTCAGGATTCTAAAGGCCTTCTCTAGTTTATTTAGCCACAAGTCAGCATCTACTGGGTCAGCTGTTCCTACTAGTACAGTATTGGTCTCTCGGGTCGGTTTTTTGAAGCCTGCAGCGTCACTTTTTAGGCGACGCCTAGGTGGGCGTCGCTATAGTACTTGTGATGCTAGAGAGGTAGAAAAACTGACCCTAGAGAGGTCAAAAAACCGACCCTAGAGGGAACAAAAACCGACCCAAGAAAAGTACAAAAACCGACCCAAGAGAGGTAAAAAACCGACCCAAAAAGGTAAAAAACCGACCCAAAAGAGCAACAAAAACCGACCCTAGAAGTCTTCAAACAGCTGTAAAAACACCTACTGGGTCGGTTTTTCTGAATAACCGACCCAAAAAGTATCTATTGGGTCGGTTTTTCTCCATAAGCGACCCCTAAAAGTCTTCAAATAGTTGTAAAAATACCTACTGGGTCGGTTTTTCTGAATAACCGACCCAAGAAGTGTCTATTGGGTCGGTTTTTCTGTATAAGCGACCCTAAAAGTCTTCAAATAGATGTACATGAACCTACTGGGTCGGTTTTTTGTATAACCGACCCAAGAAGTGTCTATTGGGTCGGTTTTTCTGTATAAGTGACCCTAGAAGTCTTCAAATTGCTGTAGAATTTTGGGATAGAACCTACTGGGTCGGTTTTTTGTATAACCGACCCAAGAAGTGTCTATTGGGTCGGTTTTTCTGTATAAGCGACCCTAGAAGTCTTCAAATTGCTGTAGAATTTTGGGATAGAACCTACTGGGTCGGTTTTTTTAATAACCGACCCGAGAAGTTACATTATTTTTTAAAGAAAAATTCTACAGAAACAGAAATCTTCAGTACAACAACTTGCAAAACAGAATTGCTTTATGCAATTCAAAACCTGCAATAGAAATAGACTTGCAAATGCAATGATGCAATCCAAAAATGCATTCCAAAGCCATTTGCAAACTTTTATGTCCAATCATTTTTGAATTGATGTTTCATAACAACAATTATTCACATATATTGAGTTGAGTCTTCATACACAACACTTATTAACATTCTTGCAAGTCTAAGATAGATTCATTCAAATGAGACATATAGCACATACTAACATTCATACACATAGCACATACTAACAACAATGATAGATTGCAATTTAAAAGTGATATTAATGTCATACTACAAAAAGTAAATTTTGATAGAGTTTCAAATCTACATACACAAATGATGTTATGAATTTCAATCCAATGCTATAGTGACTTCATTAAGAAAAGCATCTGACCATTCTTCTCGGAATTCATTTAACCCATCAAGTGTGTAAGGATGAGTTGTAAAGATCTGCAAAAAAAAGCACCTGCTCATATATATTTTATAAAATGATGCAAATCTCACTTGTAAATTTATTATGTTATTCTTTATTAATTACCTTATCTATACTCTGAACGTCTAGTGATTCTTCTTTCAAAATAGTTTGCATATACTTCATTACGTAGTAGCCACAAGCCCAATCATTATTTTGTATATGACACTACAAATAAAGAATTATAACTTAATATTAGTAAACTGCTACAAACAGAGTTGTACAAATAAAGAAATAAGACTATAAGAGAGTTAACATATAAAATTTGACATTAATACATTATTGTAAGAGTTGTACATATACGACTAAGCAGTCAAAGTAGTTACCTTGACATTTTTCAAAGTCAGTGTCTTTAATTTTGTGGGTATTATTCCTCCACCTTCACGATAAGCCTTTATACCCCGATCAATCAATTTGATTACGATAGTTGTCAAAATAAAAATTCTAAGTATAAATATCATGTTGAAGCATAACAATTGATGTTATAGAAACTAAATTTATGCTTACTCCATAGCTGGCAATCTCAGTTTGTGACCCCTTGTTGTTTTTCCCATTAGGTAAAGATAATAGAAAGTCATCAATTTTGGGAGAACCACCACTAGTTCCCAAAGTCTAGATATGAGTAAATTTATATTGAAAACAAAAATTAGAATTATAATTTAGTCAATATTAGAATTCTATTGAATTATAATACTTACTGGATGTTAAAAGGAATTAGAATAATTTCCTTTCCCACACTACCAAAATATTTGAATGTAGTACTGAAGTACTCATTCACATCATCCATTTGTGTCTGCACTTGACTAGTGAGTGAAGGAACTAAGAATCCAAAATTCTTTATATCAAAGTTTGTCATCTAAGTATATAAATGGCTGTAAAACATTTGTGAAAATTTGATATGTTACAAATAAGCTAAAATGTATATATTCGAGTAATCTATATTGATTAATTCTTACCTTATCCATACTTCTAATATCGAAGTATTTAGCCAATCATACCGGAACAACTCTATAATATCATCAAGAAAAATAAAATTCTCAAAGTCCCTCCCAACTACATCTTCTGTTAAATTGACCCCCATATGTGATCCTAGGCTTTGGTTGGCTAAGTATCGAGCCAAACATTTACTTTTATTTCCCAATTCATCGAATGTGGCTTCTGGAATGAAAGAAGGCTTGGGCATAGGAGGAAGACTACTAGGATTTTTACTTTTTGGTTTACAAACCTGTTAATTAAATACATACTTATATTAAACGAGTTCATATATGTAGCTAGTCAAATATGAAAAACATGTAGATATACCTTGTCAATGATAACCAAGTGTCTAGGCCATCCCACCATAGCACCCTCTGCTTCATCAATTGTACCATATTCAGAAGAAGGTATGGGTAGTGGTTTGTCCCCCATTCCGTCATACACAAGATGGATGGACACACGACAAATGTCATCAGAAACTAATTGACAATGCAATGTACCACCGATGTTGTATACCTTTGTGCAACAAATCTGTCCCACACCTCAGGAACTATAAAAATATATACGTCTGTTGCTTTCTTCTTTTGCTTAGGATTATCTATATAATCCCTTTTGAGATAGGTCTTAAATGCCCTCCATCGTACACTACAACGCTGCAACACTCTTTTCTTGTGGTCTTTTTCATTTAAATGAAAAACACCCTATATACAAATGAAGCAATAATCTTATTTCAAAAAGTATATGTCAAAACAAAAAACTGGAATCAATAAACAAAAAACAAGATAATATAGTATCAAAATTCAACTCACAGATATATCTTTCCAAAGGAGGTCTTTCAAGCCAATAGGAACATCATGCCAGTTTTCTATATCTATTGGCACCTTACTGCGTGCGGTTTCCCCTACATAATGCTTAAAAGTACTAGCGTGTTCCCCAATAGGTACTCCTCCCCTTTCAAATTGGATTGACAATTTCTCCCCTTTTGCCCTAAGCTCTTGCAGCCGACGCATCACTGTGGGACCTCTACTCTTCTTAACATCACCACTAGCATCCTCATGCTCATGATCAGAATGTTCATCTTCACTTGCCATTTTAGAACAACCTGCAAATATACATGATAAAAGAAAACATAAGTGATAATAAAAGAACAAGTGGTGATATATAATAAAATGTATACATGATAAAAGAAAATGTGTGCTTGAATGATAATACATGCCTCTAGTTTTGGTTGAGTTGTTAGTCAAGTAAAATTCTTTCAGCATGGTCTTGACGTGTATATAAGTCATCGGTGTTAACTTCAACATTGACACTTGGCAAACCAACTGAAAATGGGCTGGAATCATCATACTTTTCGTAGTATTCTTCTTCATTTATAGGATCCACAGTAAATTGTCTTTTTCCATGAAGAACGACAGACCAATTTTTATTTGTTGGGTCATCAATATAGAATACTTGTTTTGCTTGGTCTTCTATGATGAATGGTTCATCTTTCTCTCCAATTTTTTCAAAATGCACCAATGTGAAACCCAACTCATCAACTAAAACACCTTTGTTGTTATCAACCCAATTACATCTAAAGATAGGAACTCTGAAAGTTGTATAGTCCATTTCCCATATGTCCTCAATGATGCCGAAATGGGGCATCTCAACTTCGCGTGGTCTTTTATCTTTGGCACTAGCAAAATACAACGAACAAGCTTTAACAATGACCCCACTATTTTGGACTACACTAATTTCATCTTGACGTTTAGTGTAATATAAAAATCCGTTTATGTCATAACCTTCATATGACATGATATCCATTTTTGGCTTAAAGGCGAGCCATTTTATGTTCTCAGCAACATTATTTGGTGATTCAGATAGCTACTTACAGACTTTCTCTTCAAACCACCTAATAAATGTTCGATTATGCTCTCTTGCAAGCCACATTGAACTGGATCGCGGATGATTTTTCTTGATAAGATCATTGTGTTCTGTGATGTAGCTACTAACTTCATCGATGTTGTGTAAAATATACAAATGTGCTTGTTCCCACAACTCACGACTAATTCCTTTCACTCGTGATCCCAGAGTTCCTTTGCCACAATAAGACTCAGTAATAAGATCATTTTTTAGATCGCTAGAAGTTTCATTGGAATTCAAAAAATCGTTGCAAAAGTCCATCACTTCCCTAGCCACATAACCTTCAATAATACTCCCTTCAGGACGATAACGATTCTGAACATCACCTTTAAAAACACTCATGTAGCATTCAAATGGATACATCCAATGTAAAAAAATTGGACCCAACATCTTCACCTCCCTTGTAATATGTACTACAAGATGAACCATGATATCAAAAAATGAAGGAGGAAAGTACATTTCAAGCTGACACATGGTAAAAATTACATCATTTTGTAATTTATCGAGAGTATCAAGATGTATCACTTTGTTGCATATTTCATTGAAGAAGAAACAGAGTCTTGTGATTACAAACCTTACATGTTTCGGCAATATAGATCGAATAGCCACAGGTAAAATTTGTTGCATTAAGGTGTAACAATCATGAGATTTGAGACCTATCAACTTCAGATCCTTCTTTGATACCAATCTACGAATATTAGAAGAGTATCTTTGTGGAACCTTCATATTATACAAGCACTCACAGAAAGTCTTTTTCTCCTTCTTGGACAAAGTGTAACAAGCTGGTGGTAAATATGTGTGGCGATCCCTGATCTCAACTGATAATTCTTTTCTTATACCCATTAATTCTAAATCTTTTCTAGAGTTGATGTCGTCTTTAGTCTTTCCTGGTATGTTCAATAACGTACCGATGATGCTATCACAAACATTTTTTTCAACATGCATGACATCAATGCAATGTCTAATTGTCAAAAATCTCCAATAAGGAAAATCCCAGAATATTGACCTCTTCTTGTATAAAGATTTGTCACATGCGAGCGTACGACTACTTGAACTCTTTCCAAATTCATTAACAATATGTTTCACCCTATCATATAGAACATTTCCTGGTATAGGTTTAGGAGCACTTCGTTCCTCAGTTGACCCATTAAAGGTTTTGCGTTGCCTTCGATAAGGATGCACTGGTGGGAGAAACCTCTGATGACCAAGATATAAGATTTTACCACCATGTTTCAGTCGAATTAAATCAGTATTTTCCTCACAAATAGGACATGCTTTGTATCCTTTTATGCTATATCCAGACAAATTTCCATAACCTGGGAAGTCATTAATCGTGCAAAACAACATAGCACGTAAAGTAAAGATCTCTTTACGTGAAGCATCATATGTCATAACACCTTCTTCCCATAATTTCGTTAGGTCATCAATTAGAGGTTGAAGGTAAACATCAATATCATTTCCAGGTTGCTTGGGCCCTGATATCAATATTGACAACATGACATACTTATTTTTCATACACAACCAAGGAGGAAGATTTTATATAACAATCATAACAGGTCACGTGCTATGTTGGCTGCTTAATGTACCATAGTACAGAGTCCAAGTCTTAAGTTCCTTGTTTCTTTACCAAATTGAGGGTATAATAAATCAATTTTCTTCCATTGTGGTGAATCAGATGCATGTCGTAGGATGCCATCATCATTGACCTTTAACTCCCCATGCCAAGACAAATTTTTCGCATCTTCTGTATTAGCAAATAAGCCTTGAAATCGTGGTATTATTGGTAGATACCACATCACCTTGGCAGGAGAGCCATTTTTAGCCTTAGCTAAATTTGTAGTCTTGTACCTTGACGCACCACATTTTGGACAATTTATCAAATCACTATAGTCCTTCTGAAATAACACACAGTCATTTGGACATGCATGAATCTTCTTAGCCTCCATTCCCATTGGGCACATTATTTTCTTTGCTTGATATGTAGAAATTGGAAGCTCATTGCCTTCAGGAAGAATTTCCTTTAACAAAGACAACAATGAAGTGAAACTCTTATCGCTCCATCGATTTTGAGCTTTAAGAGTATATAATCGCATCACAACACTCAACCTCGTGAACTTAGTACAACCCTTATATAATGGTTTTTCAGCATCATGGACAATGTTTGCAAATAAAGGTGGATCAATGACATTGTCCTGACAGCTACGTAGCGTCTCATCAACCATATCATCCTGAATCGGGTCATCCTGAATTGGTTCATCATTGACATTAACATCATTATCTATATCTTCTATGTCACCACTATTAATATCGACATTTTCTGATCCATAATTAAGTTTCTCTCCATGCCAATACCATTCATTATAACCTTGTATGATCCCATTGCATATGACATGATTCTTAATTTCCTCAACAGTATCAACTTTCAAATTGTTACCACAATTTCTACATGGACAATGGAACCTATCTGTAGGTAGTTTCCTATGTTCCTCAGTAAATCTGATAAATTCATCAACACCTTTGGTAAACTTTGGACTGCAACGGTTCTTGATAGACATCCAACTTCGATCCATTTTCTAGATCACATTAAAATTAATTATCAAACTGAGCATTTAATATTTTTTTTGAAGGTACTGAGCATTTAATATTGATACTATAAGTTGTAAGGTTTTTTTATAGGAAATTCATTACTTTTATACTAAAGTGTACCACCTATCCCATTTTTGAATATTTAACCTCACTAGTAATTGTATAATGTATGTTTAGTTTTCAATAAAATTTCAGCAGCATTTCCCCTTAGTTCTCCAAGTACATCAATGTAAATGGCAAATAACCACTCACATATGTACCCAGAGAACAAATGAGGAAATACTACTAAAAATTTTCTTCAAAACTAAACATACATTATACAACTACATCCTAAGTGAGATTAAATATCCAAAAACAGTCCCATATCGGGGACTATCCAAAATTTACTCCTAATGAATAAATTTTGAACGGGTTTCTAAGTTTATATATAAATGTATTTGTCATATTTATGCATAGGTGGTCTCATCTATAAACCCTAAAGTGTCAATCTAAAACTAAACAATGTCTACCCTTGCATGATGTAGATATAAAAGAATACATGTTTTTATTATTGGTTGGTTTACTAGATAAACATTCATTTATATGTACTGAATTGAATAATCAATTAGGTGCTCTTAACAGAAATAAATAGAAAGGTGTAAATTAAACATCATGCAGGATCTTTCATAATAGATAACAGTAAATCAAGTAAATCAAGACTCAAATGCAAAAGACAGCCAACACGACCAGTGTACCTAGTACGGCCGTATAGCACGACATGACTGTGGTACAACTCAAATGCAAAAGACAACCAACACGACCAGTGAACCTAGCACGGCCGTATAGCACGGCACGACCGTGGTACAACTGTACCTAGCACGGCCGTGGTACAACTCAAATTTAGAAGTCAGTCATGGTGAACTGTAACCTTTAAAAACTAAAATTTTTGGCCAAAACGGCCATGGCACCAAGCATGGCCGTGCAAAGCACATGCCGTGGCACCAAGCATGGCCGTAGTAAGACCATGGTACACCAACATTAGGTTAAAAGAAGAGTCTGAAATGGAAAATGAACTTACCGGAAAGGTGGTGGCGTCGAAATCCTTGGCAGCGGCGAAATCGTTCGGAGAGAGTAGGTGGCGGCAGCGAAACTTGGCTGCGGCGGGGCGTCCTCGGAGAATCGGTTGAGATGGCGGCAACGACAACTTTGAAGTGGCAGGGGCAAAGCTTTGGAGCGTCGGCGAGACCTTGCTGCGTCGGAGAGACCTTTGGCGGCGGCGGGGGCGTCTTTGGAGAGAGGACCGACACCTTGGTGGCGGTGGCAAAGGTTGGAGGAAGCGTAGAGAGGTCTGGAAGGTCAGGCGGTGAGGTGAGAGCTCCGAAAGGTCAGGCGGCGAGGTGAGAGCTCTGAGTGTCGGGCGGTGAGGTGAGAGCTCCGGAAGGTCGGGCGGCGAAAGAGTGTTGTGGGAGAGAGGGTTGTGCGAGCTGCGGCCGGTTTGTGACGATGTGGGAGAGAGGGCAGGGTTTTGATTTTTGTGTTGACTTCTGTGGTCGGTTAACTAAAAAACCGACCCAACAGGTCCCATATAGGGATGGTTATTAGAAAATAAGCGACCCGAGAAATATCCGGTGCCTGAACAACCGAACCTATAGGGACGGTTATTGTAAAAACTGACCCGAGAAGTCCAGGCTATGCGGACGGTTATCCAGTAAAACCGACCGGAAAAGTCGGCCTAGAGGTACATCTATGCAGACGGTTATTTAAAAAACCGACCGGAGAAGTCGACAAGCAGTACCCAAACAATTACTAGGGTCGTTTATTTAAAAAACTGACCTCATAGCTCAGCGCGCGAAGGCAGAAAAACCAATTTTCTCCGTGGGAAGCATTTTGGGTCGGTTTTCTATTTTTGCGGGTCTTTTCTAGCGTCGATTACTTTAACATAACCGACCCAATAGCTATAAGCGGTACCCGGATTTTTTTTCTAATGACTTCTTGCTTCGGTTTTAGCTTATTAGGTCAGTTTTTCTAATATAAGTGACGCTAACGGAAGCGATGTTAGAGGCCAAAAATGTACTAGTGTCCAACATACTCTGTGGCTCCAACTCGGTGAAGTCATTCAAACGTCTTGCCGTATCCTTGTCCTTCTGGATGGATAGGTGCCCTAGGTACAGGTATAGGCATCCTATCAGTCATGTGTGTCATGGCAGTCATGAAATGCCCAAACATGGCTTGGACAGCTGGGTTCCCCATGTCATTTGGATTGAACTGGGGTGGTTCAGGTACAGGTTCCTCCCTTTCTTAGTTTCTTGCACCTTCTCTAGGTGTAGCCACACTACTCTCAGCAACGTGTTTCTCGTGTGACCCAGACATCTTTAGTTTTATCTTCTCCTCCCGATGAGCAGAAGACATATTAGATATATTAGAAGACACTAGAACAAACTGTATAATCCTAGTCCTATGTCTCTGTAGACTCAGCGAACCTAGGGCTTTGATACCACTAAATTGTAACGACCATCTCGCGAAAACAAGATCAACGAATTTAAACTAATGCGGAAGCGTTTTGTTAGCAGTGAAATTATTGAAAATCAGAAAATTTTAAAACTTTTTGTAAAGAGATCTACAAAATATGAAACTCTTTTATAAAGAAACAAGATAATTTATTTACAAACTGATTCACCATTACATCTTTGTAATATCACTTCTCGAGAGTCACAACATCAACTGCCCTGTTAACTGTACAAGGCAAGATACAAAAAAAAATATCGAGGCATTACGCCAAAATATCAGATCTATTTAAAACATCTAAAGACTCCTAGTACCTGAGAGTACAGAGACAACACATAGGACATTTCTATCTATAAGACATGACAAGAAGTGTCTCCACCTGAGGATCACTACTGTCCCTGATGTTGTTTCTATTGCTGTTGCTGCTCACCCACTGAAGGGTTCCTTCGTCCTCAGCATCTACCTAAAAAGTCGAATCCCACGGGGGTGATACAATTGAATAATTGTCCCAGCGAGAGTTATAACTCTCCACCAGAAGCATTGTTATTGCAAATATTAAAATAATAATGAGCAGAAGAACTATAATTATTCAACAGCAGGCAATTCATTGAATAAGCTAAGTAGAGTAGTAATTTCTAAGCAATCATTTCAATTCTAACTTGAATGGATGACAGGACATATAATCAATGAGGAACATGAAGAACATGTATACTAGTTATTCAACTTAGAGCACTATAAACAATGTATCATCAATCATTGTTTCTCGTAGTTCAACCTAAGCAATTATGCTATATAGATGATTACATTTTTCAAACATGTTTATGCCCTGAGGAGATGAGATATACCGCTCATACTCCAATCGACCATTATGAAATCGCAATCGGTACCATACATAGGTCATCAGAAGAGTTGGATTCCTATGACCTCATCTTCCTCAGTCAGTGTGAGGTACAACATGCAGGACATCTTGTGTCTCTGCTATAATAGCTTTCCAGGGTATTCTGGCAACTTCGCTATTAGAGTTACAGAGGCATGATGTACTCTCTTTTCCATCGAGGGATTTCTTGTTTATCTCTCATCGATGCGGAACTAACAACATCATCGGGAGATTAGTGATACATCATCCCAGCATAAACATATAATGAAGGATTGAGAGATTTGATGTTTATCTCACATCAATTCCTCCATTAGGACGTAAGGATATTCGCATCCATAACCCCCACATACTCAAAAGTATGCTCTATAGGAGTTCCCTTAGGAAAACCTATTTCACCATCATTTAACTTCTGACAATGATGGATCTATGGTCAGGGCTCTACATGATATCATTATACTTGATTATTTAAGTACATTTTGGCATTTTTTTAACATCAGGCATGTTTTCAAACACAAACCAATAAGACAATTGCTATAAAGAAAGAGTACTAATTGTATCAAGTTCATATCACATACTGTTAACATTGGGATATCAATCCCTAACCATCTCATCATTATGATTCATGAATGTGGGTATTCAAACCCTTAGATCATCAAAACACTTGTTACCAAGTAACATATTTCCATCAAGTCATTTAACAGTATGAACATGATTGTAGCAATGCAGATATTTCTCATGGCTCATACAGTCTATCAATTTCATTTGTTACCTCTTACTAGGCAACATAGCATATTATTACTTTCAAAGCTTATAAAGTGCTTTCAATGAATATGGCATCATAACCCTTACCTGGCTATGCTCACTTATTTCTAAAGACCTGCATGACTAACACAATTGATATCATGCACATTATATCTGTATCAGCACAATACAAATTATTTCCAAGTCAAGTATAGAACACCACGGTCGTGCTATAGAAGATTACCACGACCGTTTTACATCACCACTGTTGGTTTCTAGGGTTAGTGTAACATCCCTGACCTGGGTTATGCTTTAACCCTAGGTGTTTTGATTAAGAAAGATGATTATATGCTTAATCTCATCTTGTGAAAAGTAATTAAGGCTCAAAAGGAACCTATGTTTCAATTTTGGTCCTGTTTGAACAATGTTGAAGCAATGTTTGCTTATTTTGGACTAAAGTGCAAATTACCCAAGTTGAGGGGTTAAATTGCAAATGTTGCATGATAAGATGTTCCTCTGATTTTGAGACATCATAAGAATGAATATGATGTAGTGGTATGGTTTCCACAATCTTGGACACCAAGATTAAGCTTGTAAAGCAATCCTTGTGCATTAAAACCTAGTTTTGGTGTAATGTGCAATTTATCCAAAATCTAGGGTTCAATATGCAAATTACCACTTCAACAAGGTCCCTAATGTTTCTTAGCATCATTTAGAGCAAAGAAAATTAGAGGGACTCCTCATTTGAATTAAGTTGTAGGAGAGAGAATCTTGACATTAAAATAATCAAGAATAATGCCTAATTGAAACCCTAATTCGATTTAGGGCAAAAATGAATAAAAATAATTGAAGGGATTTCAACCAAAATGTTTTGGGTTGATTTTGAATAAGGATGGACGTTCCTTTAACAAGATAAGGAACGAAAATATCTTAAGTAGGTGAAATTCCACTCACCTTTTTATAAAGAAAAGTAATATCCACTCACATGTGGGATATTATATTATAAGCATTAAGGTGCTTAATTTGCTTTTCTTTAAATTGAGGATAATGAAGGAGAATTAAAGGCAAGGAAGGTGCCTCGTACCCAAGATAGTTGAGGGGGAAGAGGCGGCCACTTTATTGGGATTAATTGGATTTTTATAAAGCATTTTCTCTCTCATCAATTTCCTTATAAAAGTGCCATTTCCAAGCCCAAACCAAGGCCTTTTTCGGATTTTCTTCTTCCCCTTGCTTGCAAAACCGACCAAGGAGCTAGGGAGGAGCAAGGAGCACGTCCCCAACCTGTGGGTAAGCCCTTGACCTTCGTTCTCCATGATTTCATGGTGGAAGTTGCAAGAGCTTGAGGACGAGCCTAGTGGGAGTTGCAAGAGCTTCATCCACCATTAATGGCGTGAGCTTGGAGCTTTGGAGCTCAATTGGAGGCGGGGTTTATAACTCAAACCCTTAAACATTGCTATTGCATCAATTCTCTATGCTTTGTTGATTGATTTCTTCAATTTGATACACTCTTGTTTCTTTGCTGCAATTTCCATCAAGAACGGTTGCTGTTCTTGGTTGTTCGAAGGAAGGGGATGATGACATCATCCTAGATGCTTATCCAAAGAAAATTACCAAGCCAAATGGTTTTGATATCTATTCCAAATCGTTTTAATTTGATTGGCTATGCGGTTTCAGCAAACCGTTTAAGGGCAAACGGTTTGAAACCGTTTGGGAGAAAACGGTTTCAAGACCGTTTGAGATGGTTGACCAAGCGTTGACCGTTTGGGAATCTTGTTCCTAATTATGTAGACTAATGACCCTTCAAATTTGAGGGGTTAACTACAAAGGAATAGTGAGTTGAAGACCAATCAATCAGGCAAATCAAATTGAATTAAATGCTGATTTTCAACCTGATTAACTGGACCTGTTTGGGAAAACGGTTTCAAGACCATTTGAGATGGTTGACCAAGAGTTGACCGTTTGATATTCCTGTTCCTAATGATGTTGGTTAATAACCCTCCAAATTTGAGGGGTTAACTCCAAAGTAATCGTGAGTTGAATCCTAATCAATTAGGGAAACCTAATTGGATTAAGTGCTGATTTTCAACCTGATTAACTTGACCTTTTTGGGAAAACGGTTTCAAGACCGTTTGGTGGAGTTGAACAAGCATTGACCGTTTCATATTACTGTTCCTAATTATGTTGGTTAATGACCCTCCAAATTTGAGGGGTTAACTCCAAAAGAATCATGAGTTGAAGGCTAATCAATTAGGTAAACCCTAATTGAAAACAGTGCTGAAATTCCAATGAGTTAAGTTGAGATTTTGGGTTGATTAGCTCAAACGGTTTCAATACCATTTGGGGATCACCCAAACGGTCTCAAGACCGTTTGGGGATCACCCCAAGACCGTTTGGAGGTCTGGGATCAAGTATAGTTGACCAATTGAAGGTCCAAAGGTACTAATCATATTGCAATGTAGTGCTGATTTGTTGATCAACTCGATAGACCAATCCATGATGAATAATTCTGCCTGATAATGTAAAAGTAACCCCTGCTCAGTTTTAATTTGATAAACTGCAATAACAATGTTTTTGGCGGAGAGTTATATCTCTCGCTGGGGCAATTTTCAATTGTCTCACCCCCGTGGGAAACATTTTTAGGTATGCATGGAAGGAAGAGCAGAAACCCTAGAATAGGGAAAGAGCAGCAGCAACAACAGGGACAACAATAAGATCTCAGGTGGAAATATTGTCTGTCTAGTCATATAGATAGTAGTCTTATGTGTCGTCTCTGTACTCTCAGGTCCTCGGAGTTTTAAATGTATCAATCTGAGTTTTGGCTTAGTTCCTCGAAGTTTTTATACTGCCTGTGTATATTTGTTAACAGGGCAGTCAATGTTGTAATCCTTGAAAAGGAATGGTACAGGTTGTGTACTTGTGAACCAGGATGAATTTAGAATACTTTGGTTCATGGTTAAAGAGTTTTCCTGTGAATGGATCTCTTTGCAAAAAGTTTTAAATTTTCAGTGATTTTCAGTAATCCGCTGCAAATAATTCGCTTCCGCATTAGTTAATCCTATTTTCGTGAGACGGTCGTTTCAGTTAGGGTTTCCTATTAAATGTAATTAGGATTATCCAACCCATTTAGCTTAAAATGGTATAGTGATTCCTCATTTCATAATTCAATCATAGAGTTTCATGCTTACAAGCATAACCCAGAATTAGGGTTTACTATTCATATCATCACATTTCCCTAGATTAGGGTTTACTATTCACATTATAATGAATTAAGACCATACCATCATCATGTATGATGATTAATTCCATTAATGCCCTCAAATTAGGGTTAAGATTCATTAACCATCATAATTAGGGTTTTCATGATCTCACTATGAAGGATCATACCCTAATTAGATGTATTCATACATATTGGAAGTTTATTACTTGATTATCATTCATATAGGAAGTCTTCTCTCTCCTCTTTCTATCAGATGATATTTGCATCACCCTTGATAGGCTAAGTCAATTCAACATTGACATCATGGGTTATATCATTACTATTGTGATCATTAGATCTTACTCATCCAAAGAGTACTAATCACTCTATCCCATCAAGAGTACCTTTATAATGATCACAACTGATAATAACATGCATTAATCAACTAATTACTTAGTCCCTTAATCACTTCAGGTACCTATGAGGTTTAGGTTAATCAACCACTAAACTATCTTGACCACTAAGGCATCAAACGATCTTGACCTTCATATACCTCAAACGGTCTTGCATACTAAACCATCAAACGGTCTTGGACAGACCTTGAAACCATTTGGTGTTGAAGACCGTTTGGTCTTGTTTGACTTTTGAAACCGTTTGGTAAAGTGCACACTCAAGACCGTTTGCCCAATATGGGGGGAAGACCGTTTGGTCATAACGACTGTTTGTTCAAGTTTGACTTTGAAACCGCATGAACATAACTGATCTTGAAACCGCATGAGACCAAACGGTTTGAGACCATTTGGTCCAAAACCACCTCAAAACCGCAAGGACCAAAAAGTGTCTCAACCATTTCAATTGAGTTAGGGTTTCCAATGTTGAACCCCTCAATCGATCATGTACTTATTAGCCACTCATCAGTTGAGTTAATTAGGTCAAACCTTAACTGATTAGACACTCAATTGACCCTCAATTTATCATCAATTAGGACTTGGATCAATTGGATTAGGGTCGGAAATCGATGACCCTTCAACATACTTCAATGTGAGTCTAATTAATTTGAAATCATTGAACCATCATTCAATTTGGTCTTGACCTGACCCCAAACGGTCTTGGGATCATTTCGATATCCTCCAAATGGTCTTGAGACCGTTTTCCCAAGTCAGCACCAAAAACTAACTCAACCAATTAAGGTTTTGTTCATTGGATTGATCACTAGGTCAACAATTGATTGCACCTCAACTAATTACCTTTAGATCTTCAACCACTTAACCATAGTCAACCCTAGACCTCCAAATGGTCTTGGGTGACCCCCAAACGGTCATGAGATCATTTGGATGACCTCCAAACGGTCTTGAGACCGTTTGCCCATTATTTCATCAAAAACCAAGTCATTCAATTAAGGTTTGAACCCTAGGTTTGGTCACCAAATCAGCAATCGATTATTCATCATCTTGATATCATTGGGTCCTCAATTGGTCAAACCTACTTAACCCTAGACCTCCAAACGGTATTGGGTGATCACCAAATCGTCTTGAGACCGTTTGGGTAATCCCCAAATGGTTTTGAAACCGTTTCGGCCACTCAACCCAAACTTCAACATAATTCAACTATTGAAATCAGCAATTGACCCGATTAGGGTTTAGATGATTGATGGGCCTTCAACTGGCGATTCACTTGGAATTTATTGATGATTTTTGGTAGGTAATTTGTCTACATTATTCACAACAGTCCTCCATATGGTCAACGCCTCCAAACGGTCTTGGACCGTTTGCTTCCATGCGTTCTTGTGAAACCGTTTGTATTCAAACGGTTTGAAACCGTTTCCTCCAAACGGTTTGAAACCGTTTCCTCCAAACGGTTTGGCAAACCGTTTTCTAAAGTTGGGAGACCGTTTGTTAAAGTAGATTCTTGGATAAACATAGGAATTAACGTCATCATCTTCTACCTCAAGAACAGAGGCTATTCTTCATGGAAATCATAGCAAGAACACACAAAGGTGTCTAAAGAAGAAGTATAAGCAACGATTTTAGGAAAGAAGGTTGCATTAACAAAACTTAAGGGTTAGAATTATAAAACCCACCTCTAGAACTAATCTAGAGCTCCAAGATTCGTAGATTTAATGTTGGATGAAGCTCCAGTAGTTGTCCAAGCTTCATTCTTCAAGTTTTGGATGGAGAAGATGGCTAGAAACTAGCTTGGACGTCCTTCCTCTGGTCCAAAGCTTGTTCTTGGTCGTCCAAAGCAAGAAGATAAGGAAAAGAACTAAGGGAAATGTTCCTTTGCTTTGTTGGAAAGATACACATATATATATTTTTGGATATTTTCAAGGAAAGTGAAAAGAAGAGGATTATCTCCTTTTATTTCCCAACTAAAGCCACCAAAACTTCCTCCATACTTTGGCAACGTTTCCAAATTCTATCATTATGCAAAAATCCTCCATTATCCAAGGTTAAAATGGAAAAGAACTAACACCTTATAGAAAGATATAATAATGTCCACCTTTATTGGATATTGCTTAATATATTATTATTTGTGAGTAATTTCCACTCCTACCATGATCATTCAAATGAGGCTCCACTCTCATTTTATTTGCTCTACGTGATGCCAAGAAACATGAGAGATCCTCTAGAGGGTATATTTTACATGTTGGACCCTAGGTTTTGGGTAAATTGCACTTTACACCAAAACTAGGTTTTAAAGCACAAGGATTGCTCTTCAAGCTATATCTTGGTGCTCAAGCTTGTGGAATTCATATCATCGCATCATATACATTCTTATGATGTCTTAAAAATTAAAGGAACATCTTAACATGTGAAAATTGCAAATAAACCCCTCAACTTAGGTAATTTGCACTTTAGTCTGTTATTAACAAAACAATGTTTCAACATTATGCAAAACGGACTAAAATTGGAATATAAGTTCCTTAAAATCCTTAATTACATTTCATAGGTTAAACACAAGAATCTAATCACTTATTTAAGCAAAACACCTAGGGTTAGTACATAACCCAGGTCAGGGATGTTATAGTTTTGATATATTGACTTACTAGTATACACTTGATCCTATATCGTGCATGGAGTCTTCTCTTAACTTCCTATCATGCAAAAGGTATATGGTTAACACATATCATGTTAAATGTGTGAAATTCATATTCATATCGTGTAAGGATATATAATTTTCCAACCATATCGTGCAAGTGATGCATGTACATAACCATATCGGGTTAGAGGTACTCGTGTGTGTACTTGAACCTAATATCACTTAATATAGTGATACCATATTCTTCAAGCTCTAAACCTTCGTTATAACTTTTATGGTACATGGACAATAGGTCCAACCACTACTAGAACTCATAATTTCATCAAGTATCCAAGAATATTTCAGAATTGAAAGTAGATCATTAAGTATAGCAAGTTAGGGGATGAATAATAACATGATTGAGTTCAAGTTATATAACCCACCTTGTAAACAACTTCAAAGCTCCAAGCTCCAAGGGTTTACGCTCCTAAGGTTGAAGATGAACTTTTCCAAGGTCCAAGGCTCGTTCACCACTCTTCCATAGACAAGAAATCACCATAGTTAAGAACTTGGTGAAGAAGGAAAGAGAGGAATATCCATAACCCGATATCCTACTTCAACCAAGGTTGAAGATGACCAAAACCTTACCTTAAGCTTGATGCTGAAGCTCTCCTTGCTCTTTGAGCTACTTTGCATGATATGTAATGATCTATGCACGATATATCTAAGGAGGATGGTTATGGGGCTAGTAAACTTCCATAAGTAGGTGGAGGGTGAAGTATATATACTTGAGTTCATGAGATAAAGTGTATACGAGGTGTCTTCACCTCATGCTACTAGATGACACATGGTCATCCATGGTTGAACGTGTCCATGCATGCACACGTACATATATTTCTATGAAAGAGTCTTGAGGATAAGCTAGGATCAATATCTCATCCATTCCTTATCTTGTTGGATAAAGTATCTCATATTTATCTCACCAATAATGTAATCTGATACACTTTTGCAAAGGAGCTGGTAACTCATCATGGACCACCTCCTTCAGGTGATTTTCCCTAAATGGCCTTTTTTAAGGCTCAAAAAACTGATAGGAGACTTCGATTATGGCTCCTTGGCCGATAGGGCTCCTATACCAAGTCTACAACTCGATAAAACACATATAATGCTTTACCTTCAATCCTTTCTTGGTCTATTCATCACCAAGAGTATCATCATTCAAAGATGACTCAAACATAGAGTCTAATTCTTTCTCTTTCCTCTAAAATATACATATAGGGAGTAGGGACACTCTAGTGGTTGTAATTTGCGTTCCAACCCCATATATTGGGTAAATTACAAATTGTACCAAAATATGTACACAAAGTACTAGCATTGTTCAAACAAGTTATAACCTAGGATTTAGGCTTTCCAAAAGCCACCACTTAGCATCATTCTCTCTATTATGATACTAAAACACTTACAACACATTTGACATTTTGCAATGTAACCCCTCATCTTGGGTAAATTGCACATTTCACTCAGACTATCAATTAATGCACAAATAGTTTGCAATTAAGCTCAAACTTGACAATAAACTTTAGAAAAACCTTAATTACTTTTCAAAAGATTAGAATCAGTTTGTAAGTAACTTACTTAAGAAAAACTCCTAGGGTTAAGCAATAAATGTGACGTCCCCAAATTTTCTAAAACTTAATCTGATGTGTGACGTCCAAATTGAAACCCTCGCCTCAGCAAGAATCCCAATTTAAACATCCCACACTAGGCTAAGAAGAAGAAAATTAAGAGAGTCAGAAGGAAATAATCAGTAGCACATGCACATGAACAATAATAAAACGATACACACATGTTCACCATTCAACATATAATTACAACATGAATTGTTACATCATTTGATATTACATATTGAATAGCAAACTTCTACATATACATGTACTACCACTAAACAATAGGACCTTAAGACAACATGTCCACCTATACATCAGCTCACCACACAACTCTCAACTATCCTGGATCTTCAAGAGCATATGTCTACAACCTAAACAAATGATTACATGTGGTACACGTCAGCACAATATTCAAGAATATTGTACTGAGTACGCCTACATGTCTTTTATGTTGGTATGTATGCCCTGAGAGCCAATCATGGGATGATTGGTGGGATACATTAAGATTGATTTGATACAGATCAAAGTCAAGCTTCCAATTCTTTCTAGTTCAGTCATATGAGATAGTGATAGAACAAATTAAATGTCTAGAGAATGACAATATTCAATGACGTATGCTTTCAGGTTAAGGACATAAATGATGAGATCATACGGATGCTAAGAGTTTGTACATTCTTATTATGTCCCTAGTCGGATGTCATTGTGGAAGGTAGATAGACAACAATGACACAGAAGACTAGATTGTGGTGTTGGTTGATGACAGAATCTCATTAGTCATGATATGGATATATCAAACCAAACACATAGGTGCTTTTTAGAGAACAAGTTTACCAAACAGACCCACCGTGAGTTTGACACATGGAACCATGACATGGTAGTCACAATCAGTTCTCACAGTGATGGTGGTGAGTTTGATTCTTTGACCTAAAATCACTACACTCAACACATGTCGTTGGGTACACTTTGACATCATCAAATGCAGTCCTGAAACATGGGTTGTTATAAAGGTGATGATTGGGTGGCTTTGACACATGGGGCTTTTGAGGGAAGAGTGATAGATATGGGATTTATCCCTCCTAAGGGAGTTTGATATCCATGGCCACTTGATGAGTAGGATTGAGATAGGCGTGCGCACGCATGTGTGAATCGGTATGTGATATTGATGTCATACATATCTCCTCAAATCCACTCTGAGATCAAGAAAGTGAATGAACGTTGACAGGATGATTGTTCCATGCCTTGAGTTCATTCGGGATATCAGTGACAAAGGAATTATACGTTCACTGTAACACCATAGATAGATTGTAGGATTGAAAGTTGTTCTCCAACTTTCTATTTCACTTGGGTAGCACTGATGTGCGACTAGGCACCGCTCTTTGCTTGTGAAGTCATAAGTGTTATGGACTTTCACTGCCAATGTGAAATGGACCTACAGGGTACATATGATTTAACCTAGAAGAGGAGTTTTTCCACAAACGATGTTTAGATTGATTACTAAAGGAGTTTAGTAGTTCAATTAAACACTCAATTAATTGATAGCTCAAAATCATAGTGTTCAAGGTGTTGGACTGATTGATTAGAGTATCAATTTGATTGAAATTGCGATTGACTGGTTTGCACAAGTCTGCTGCTCCAACCGATCGGCTCATGTGATGAACCAATCGGCTCAAGATAGGTTGAACCGACCGGTTCAAGAGTTGAACCGATTAGCTCAACTGGTCCAACCGAGATCATTTGGAAAGTTAGAAGACTATTTTGCAAATACAATTTGTTTCACTTGTAAAAATTTGATTTGGACAAGGATTAATATTTGATTAATCGGAGACAAATTTGAAAGTGAATTTGAGTTGGACCAGGACCACGAACTGATCGGATCATGTGATGAACCGATCAGCTCAAGGGTGCCAAATGATCGGTTCATGTGTGAATCGATCGGTTGAGGTCCCCAACCGACCGTTTCATGGTTGAAACAATCGGTTCAGCTGGCGCAAGTTGGTTGTTTTGTGGAAAATCTTGAACCCTTCTACTCCTGCATTAATCCCACATTGCCTGGGGTAGAGAACCTTGTCCCATGACCCTCCTATATATAGGGGTAGTGGGGGCTTCTCAGGTCAACAACTCAGTGCACCAGTTGCTCTGCAAAGTTGTCGTTCTCTCTGGTTTTGGTAACCGAGAGAGAGCCCGAGTAAGTGCTACCCGATAAGGGAGGCACAACAAGGGAAAGACAACTGTAGAAAGCTATTGGTGGCAGGAGAGTGTGTCGGTGACTAGTACACTGATAGGAGGGTGCGACTCCTTCTGATTCCTTATTGGACAAGGAGATCGGAGTTCCAGGTGGTCCGTGTGGACTACTTAAGAGGCGGGAGACTTCTGCCGCTCGGAGGACAGTTGTCAATCCCAATAGTCCCGGTGAGACCAGGAGTTGCACAGACACCGTCCAAGACCGGAGGTGAAGACCGTGCAAGCTGGGAGGTAACATCATCGAGCAAGCCTCGGGACAAGGTACGCCTCTACAAACCATCCTTCCTATTGTATAGATGTTGATGTGTTTCCTTTGTTCTAGGTTTGGGAGAAGAAAATTTTTGTTTCCGCTGCCTTCTCTGTCTCCCCTAAAACCCAACAGTGGTATCAGGGCCACGCCAACTGCTCTATACTTTAGGATTATCGATATGATCGATTTTGGTTTGTCGTCTTTATTTATTGCATACGATGCGAATAAAATTGGCTTTATGCATGTCCAATCCTAAATCCACAAATCTCAATATACATATATGATATGTAATATGAATGCACTCGATACACGTCGCCCTTAAATGAGTTTTGTGGTGGATGTATAGCGTGGTTATGGCCAATAAACCCTATGTATGTGTGCTTGGTTGTATGTGGATTGCTTGCATCTCAGTCTGCGCACCGATTCCCTATCTACTATTCCTGATGTAACTCGAGATAACTCGAGATTTCTTTCCTACCTTTGCTCCCCCCAAATGTAACTCTGGGTTTCCCAATTTATATGTAAATATGATAGATCTTTTATTTCCTGTTATGTCAAAGAACGAAGGACAACCTGTGACAACTGAGATGATCGGTTCAAGGTGTGAACCGATCGGTTGTCGATCCAGATGACCAATTTGTGGAGCGAGACGATCGGGTGGCAGCCATGAGGAGATGTACGACGACCAGACCAACCGATTGGTTGGAGGAGCCAACTGATCGGCTGGTAGCACCCAACTGACCAGCCTAGATAATGACGAGCAGATCAATCATAGAGATGAGTTGATCAAACCTAGAATAGCAAAAGCACAGAGTTCATCTTTTATAGGTTGCATGTGATGTGGAACTAGATGACCGTGATTCCTCTTGGCTCGAGAATTCACATTAGGATGGCCATAATCATCACTTTTATCATTTTGCATGTTTTCTGTGGGATATAGCATGTATATGATACGTACTATGTATTGTGGTGATTGGATATGTATATGTACCTATAAAAACCAAATCCCTCATTAAATATTAAAGTTTTAGATGCCTTCCAAATGCAACACACGTGAAAAGTGTGATCGGCCAAGTGTGGGCACACCCTAGCATGGTGCACCGTCTATCTTGTAGAAGCGTGAAGGATGAATGTTTGGGTCTACCCTAGAAGGGTGCATATTCATGGTGTTGGCTTTGGGTCGGACTTAACAAGGTGACCTAGATAGGATCTAGCACCTTGAGGAATGGAGGTGATCATGGCAAGGAGTTGCATATGACATCTTTCAAGAGTTGCATATGAAGTAATTGGCAAAAGTTGCCTACCTGGAAGATCTAAGTTGTGGGTGAGAGCCCTATCTGGTCCATGACTCAGAGGATTTCAAGATCTTGACCCACTAGAAGATTGTACGTTGCAATCTTCTGAATTGATGGTGAGGGCTATCAATTTGAACAAAAATAGTGGGAGCGATAATTAATTAAAGTACTAATTATATTGTCAACTTTTCAAATCAATCAAATAAGTCAAAATTGAGTTTTGGACTAAATTTCATATATTTCCTTTTGTAGTACAAATGACAACAAACAATAATCACTTTTCATTGCGATCGGTCCTTGAAAAGGACAAGCTGAATGGGACTAACTTCCACAACTAGTTTAGGATATTGAGAATTGTTCTCACTCAAGAGCGAAAGCTCTATGTCCTGGATACTCCAATTCCAGAGGAACCTACTCCTACCGCACCAAAGGCAGAAAGGGATACTTATAAGAAGCATTCTAATGATGCCATTGATGCAAAGTTCTTGATGTTGTGCTCCATGAACCACGAGTTGCAGAGACAACATGAGAACATGGGTGTCATTGAGATGATTCAACATCTCAAGAACATGTATGAAGATCAAGCACGGCAAGAGAGATATGATGTCTCCATGGCACTATTCAAGTGTGTCATGACAGAAGGAGATCTAGTTGGTCCTCACACGCTCAAGATGATTGGGTATGTGGAGAACCTGATAAGATTGGGATTTCCCCTGAGCCAAGAGTTGACTACTGACGTGATACTACAATTGTTGCCAAAATCTTACAGTCAATTTGTGATGAACTACAACATGAACAACTTTGACAAGCCGTTGAAAGAGTTGTTGGGCATGTTGAGGACAGCCGAGACACAGATGAAGATGGTCAAGCCTAAGTCTGTGATGATGATCAGCAGCAAGAAAGGCAAGTCCAAGCGCAAGGGCAAGGGCAAGGCTAAGAAAGGTTCTGATGCTAGCCAGGAGCCCAAGGCGTCTTCATCTCTCAAGGCCAAGGGAGGCGTGACCAAGAGAGGCAATTTCCACCATTGTCAAAAGTCAGGACATTGGAAAAGGAATTGTCCACTCTATCTGGAAGAACTAAAGAATAAGGAGGCGAAAGACGTCTCCACCTGAAGGTGTCATGAAATAAACTTGTAACATTTTTGAGGTATATGATACCAAGATATAAAATGTAAAGCACTCAATAAATGGGGCAAGTGTTTCCGCCATAGATAGGAGTATTTTAATTTATTTTCATCCTTGAAGGCATGTAATAGAGTTATGAACTGCTATTTCATATTTGCAAATGTATAGAAACATATGTTGACTCAAGGTCAATTAGGTCAATATTGACTAAACCCATGTTTTGATGATGACTAACCATTCCACATATTGGTGTCTAATGTCTCTACTTGAGTGATTTCAGATTAGGTATAGATACACTCCAATTGCCCTAACTTGCGCATATCAAATTGGAGAAAAGACAAGTCAAAGTCATACAAGTGCACGTTTTTGTAATATGATGTATATACATTAGAATCATGTTGTAAATCACTTGTAATGATTGTATGACTTGTAATTAAGCTTAGAAAAATATCAGGAACACTTAGATCGAATATTAGAGCACTTTAGATGCATCTTAGAAAATCAATTACAGGCACTTGGTCGGTCCAGTTTCCCACCCTGAAACTCGACCGATCAACCTTGATCGATTTTCTGAAGATTGCATCGGTCGAGTTGTGCACTCACAGAACTCGACCGATTGGGTAGTAGGCCATCTCCAGTTGAAATGGTCGGTCGAGTTTCCTCAGGACAAACTCGACCGATCCTTTGAACATTGGTTTGCCTCCTACTTGATCGGTCGAGTTACACCCATAGAAACTCGACCGATTGCACTATACGGAAAAGTGCAGAAAAGTGTTTCTAGCCGTTGTGGAGTTGCAACAAGTGAAAATAGATCAGTTGCAAGCCACAAAACGGCTAGTTTTCATTCATAAGTGTTCCCAAAGGCTAAGAGGCATCCCCAGCTATAAATAGGACCCCTTGGGCTTCATTCCAAGGTTGAGCATTCATTGCAAACTCTTTATGAGGTTCCTATTCTATATTTGAGTGCTTCCTACAGCCTCCTCTCTCTCTCTAAGCTAAATCACTTACTACATCCATTAGAGTGAGTAGGAAATCTGTAAGAGAGCTAGTCCTACATGTATATCTTGTGAGGCTCTGACTTCCACCACCTCCACTTCTCTCATTTGCAATCATGAAGATTAAGGTTCTCTCTCTTGTCCAAGAGAGGTGAAGAAGAACAAGGGAAGGCATCCCTTGGTGAAGATCAAGGCTAAAGACTTGGAGCTAGAGTGGTTAAGCCCTTGGAGAAGGCAGAAGACTCAAGCTCAAGTGGGTAAGACCTTGGTGAAAGCTTCTCCAAGTGAAGGTGAAGTCAAAAGCTGAAGATCCAAGAAGAGTGGGTAATTCCTGCAAGGCCGAAGACTTGTGCAAGAGTGGGTAAGTCCTTGGAGAAGGTCGAAGACTCTTGCAAAGTGGGTAAGTCCTTGGTAAGGTTGAAGACTCTTTGTCTTGGATAGGTAAGTCTTTTGTTTGGTCATGCATTGTATGTCTTATGAATGAATATAAGAGTGCAATAGTTTGGAAGTCCTAGAGGTTGACCTCTCTAGGCAAGTGGAATGACACACTTCTAGTTTGAAGTGTGGAACCACTCTAAATAGCTTGTTTATTGGTGCATGTTCAATCTCTCTCATCCTTGCTATGTATGTTTTAGTTGCACACAAATTGCCTATTTAGCAACCTTATCTTGTCATATATTTTGAAGGTTTAATGAGTTTTGTTTAAGTGCTTTCATCTCTATTCACCCCCCCCCTCTAGAGCATCTAATCACCCATCTAGGATCCAACAACATATTATTTTTGCATATTGTATGACAATGATAGAAATTAATAAAGTTGATGTTTCAATCTTTGTGGCAATGCTTGGTTTATATTTTGGTACTTGGTATGCATAAGATAAAATGATACCTAAAATTTATTGATAACTCAAACAATCAAATTAGCATAAATCATGAGAAGTTCATTTCTAGATTACATATAATGGATAAATCTAGACTCTTTTGGTTAGAGAACCAGTAAGAGACATGAATCTCTTAGACATGATAAGTCAATCTTCACTAGTGGTAGTGGGAGAATGATTATCCTATTACGTATAATATAAGTTATGTATTTACATACCTATTAGAGTTAATGTTGATACTTCAAATGGTATTTAGAGAAATACTAATATGAATATCTTGAAGTGTTGAAGAATATCATAGATGAAGTATGAACTTGGTAAAGTGTTAATTCTTGATGAGATCAATGAATGAAATACTTGAACCAAATGTTTGATATCCTTATGAGTTATTATGATAGTGTATCATAGTAAGCTCATGATTAAGGCATGGTGATGTATAAATCAAAAGGAGTCATACTCTAAGGAGTTAGAGGATGATTATCAAATAACTAATTTCTTCTTAAATAAAGAATGCCCCACACTAATAAAGGACATTAAGAATAACAAGGAGTTGTGAGTTCTTATATTCTTGACAGATACACCTCAATTATCTATCTGATGAGTTGGTCATGAGATGAGTCAACTATCTAGATAAAAATGAGGAACCAAATATTGAGTTATGGTTTATGACCATTACATCCTAAATGACTTCCATGTGTACCATAAGGTATGACCTTGATGGTAGCACCCATTGGGATAAAATAAATAAGTGCAAATGAGTCTTAAGCGTTAAGACACATGGATAACATTTTGAGAAGGATGATGCTTGTTGATTTCAACTTAATGACTAAGAGATTTGGCATACGGATACTAAAACTGCATTCCTATGTGGAACAAAACAAGGATGTGTATGTGACACAACCTATAAGGTTCATGAATCCATTAATGCAAATGAAGTCTGTAAGTTAAAATGGACTAATCAATGTGATTGATTAAGTACAAGCAACTCAGAGTTGAATCTTTACTTTGATAATATAGTCAAAGGGTTTGACTGATATGTCAAAGATAAAGAAGGGATCTATGATTTAGTGGGAGTGTATTCACATTCCACATGTTGATGTGAAATGGAAATGTTCTAGAATGGAAATCCAAAGTGGAAATTATCTTTAGGGAAGATAGAGACGTTTCCTATGTGATAGGAATAGAGATCTATAGAGATAGTTCACGAAAACTGTTGGCTAAATGGACATCTGTAAATCCCTTTGTTTTGATAATGACAAACATTTCATTCTTGTTAATCTAACGTGCTACTTGAGTGTGCAGGAACAAGGTGGATGACAAAGTACTAGGGAAATCCATATGCTTACATGTTCATATTTTCATGAAATGTAATCTCTTTGTAAAAACTTGTACAAATATATAATGTACAAGTACTTAGATTTCATGTAAATCAAGCGTTAGATTCTCCCTAGCTAAACACCACATTTAGATAGGTCATCCCCTTCAATAGTGTCACATATGCACACTCATACACACACACTTAGTGCTTTAATTGAAAAATTGAAACAGGGTCAACCTCGGTCGACAAACTCCTCGACCGAGACACTCTCGGTCGAGAATCTTCTCGACTGAGAAAGACCCAAGTAGCCGTTAGACACAGCTGACAAGGTGGTTGGCAGTTGGAGATAAACGTTGCATACACTTGATTCAGAGAGCCTGTCGGTCGACAAGAGTTTGACCGAGTAGGTGTCTCGGTCGACCATTCCTCGACCGAGATGAACTCTGACAGCAACTGCAGAGTAAATTAATTAGCCGTTGCTAAATTAACAAACTTGTACCTAACAGCTAGTTAAGCACTTAGAAACCCCTAGAAGGTGTCTAGAACGTCCTTAAGCATCCATAGGCCATTCCTATAAATAGGACAAGCCATAGGACACTCAAACTCACTTGTTACACTTGAGAAATCCTTGAGCATACTTTGAGCAATCTGTTTGTGAGCAATTTGAGCATTGTGACAATTGGCTACTTCCTTCCTTAGCTCAAAATTGGTGTCCTATAGGCTAGCATCTCCTATCCACTGCAATTACAATTCCATACACTTTGGTTAGGAGATCTACACACTTGATCTAGGCAAATCAAGCCTTGGGCTACAAAAGGATAAGTTGTAATTTCCTTTTCCTTTCTTGTTCTCTATTATTGTTTGTACTCTCCTCGCTACTCCTAGGTTGGAGGCTACGGATTGGAGAGGGTGGAGATCTTCTTGGTGAAGAAGGAGACCTTGAGCTACTTCAAGAAGGCTGGTGCAACGGGAGGTTACTTCTAGAGAGGAAGGCTACTTCAAGGGGGAGCTTGGAGTTACTTCAAGAAGGCTACCTCGGGTTGGTGCACCTACTTCAAGTGAAGGCTGTTCAAGGGGTGTAAAGAAAGTATTGTATTTTGTATAAATCCTTGTGAAGGTAATAAAATAAATACTTTCAAAATCCCGGTTGGGTAAGCAACCGGGTAGTGGACTGACAACTTTAGTATTTGCTAAAGTTGGAACCACTCTAAACACCTGTCTCTTTCTTCCATTTATAATTGTGGTTGTTTTGAGTTAAATAATTGTTAAAATATTTAAAAACTCTATTCACCCCCCCTCTAGTGTTTTTCAATTGGTATCAGAGCAGGCTTCAAGGAACCCTAACCAGGTCTTGAAGAATGGAGGGTGATGGTGATTACAACCACAACAAAAGGTGCAGCCTGAACAAATCTACAGCATGCTGTAATTGGTGCTTAGGAACAAGCCACACAACTTCTAGCTGCCCATGGAGATCAAAGAAGGAAGATGAGCACAAAGACTATCTTATTGCTACAACTAGTGAAGAAGAAGAAGAAGTAAGTCTTTTTTATTTATCTAAAGAAGAACTAGTTGCTAGTCTTGAAGAAACACATAATAAATATGTTGAGTGCAAGAAGAAATTAAAGAAATCAAATAAAGCAAATGATGAATTACATGCTAAACTTCATGCTATAACATCTGAAAATGAAGATCTTAAAAAGATCATTGAAGATCATGATATTAAGATAAAATCTATAGAGGCAGATTGCAATCTTCTTTCTTTAGAAAAGACTAATTTGCAAACCCAAGTGAACGATCTTCAAAAACAACCCATCTTGTGCACCCATCTAGATTATGACTCTATTGTCAAAGAAAGAAATTCGTTGTCATCTAATCTAGATCAAGAAAAACTAGATATCAAGAAGAGAATAGATGAGATTGCTAGGTTACAACAAAAAGTCAGTAGTTTAAATAATAATGACATTCTTGATCAAATCCTAGATAATCCCTATCATCAAATTGGGAGAAGAGGACTAGGTTACAAGCCTAAGGGGAAATCCTATCAACAACCTAGTTGGAGAAAGACACAAGCATATCAATCTAAATATGTACCTAAAGGAACATCTTCACCCAAGAACAACATAGAACACAACCATAGAAAAAGATATGAAGTTGACTCATTATGTTGTCATTATTGTTTGCGCCTTGGTCACTATTCTTTTTCATGCCCTTACAAGAGAAAGGATGTCGAATTAGTTTGGGTTCCAAAACCTCCAAACTAAATGAACGAAATTAAGTTGAGATATGACCAAGGACCTTAGTTGCATATTTCTATGTCTATCTCAACTCAACATAATGGGATAACAAATTAATTTAAGTATCTAAACATTTAACTTGCATAATCGTGTTTTACTTGGAAGCAATCAACAGTTCCAGAAATTTTGTCGGTCGAGAGACTGTCGACCGAGAGAACCGTCAGTCGAGAAATTGTCGACCGATCAGGCCACTGATTGCCAGTCTGAAATAAATCTGTTGAATATATTTTCGATTGGTTAAATTGCTATCTACCTGTTGTTAATAATTGTTTGTACATGCAAAACAAAGTATACATTATGTAAATCATCTTTGAAAACTTACATGAGATTTAGTTTATTCTCTAAATAATTATGGATCATATGATTCAAGTCAAATTACCGCCTTCATGGTCTGTTCTAAGTATTCTTTGATTCATTCATATAGAAATCATATATTGAATTTCATTACATCATGGATATATCATGAGATTTAGTTTATCATTTCATTATTCAACCTTCTATAGATAACGTTGATGCTTGTTGTATGAATAATGAGTGCATTCTTGATGATACATAGGCAAGTAAAATGATTTGTTGGTAATATGCCATTTTAATGCTTGCAACATATAAGAATTTTATGAGGACACAAAAAGAAGTGAAATTTGATATTCTTGTAACTACAGCAAATCTTACATTTTAAGAAAAATCAAGGACAAATGTTTTCATAATGAGTATTATTTAAAATACTTCAAATTGATATCTAATCAAATTACATGCATATATTATATATGAATATTCAATTTGGAAATCTGCAAACTTGCCTCTTGGTTAAAATAAAATTTGATCAAGGGGCGTTATGGTCGTAGTCAAAGTCGACCTAAAATAAGTTTGACACAATACTTATTTGAATATTATTGTGATTAAAAGAACCATAAATTTATTGTCCAAATATTGGTAATAATATTCACAATATTACTCCCTTAGAAAATATATATATGCTCTACAAATTTAGTCTATCATTTGCTTAAAAAATTCATACCCAGAAAGTTTGTCGGTCGACGAATTCTTCGACTGAGAATCTCTCGGTCAGCCTATCTCTTTCGACCGTCAGACCTCAGATAAAAGTAACATCGGACACACTTCTGGTCGACAATTGCTCGACCGAGCCGATATCGGTCGACAATTGTTTGACCGAGAATCGACCGTTGGGATATGACCGTTGGAATCTGACCATTTATAACCGTTGCAAATCTAACCGTTGGGGACGAGTGGCGCGTCTGCAATATGACCGTTGCGGACGCTCGTTCGACAAATTGTCGACCGACCTGGTCACTGATTTGCTATAAAAAGGGCCAAAAACGGGTCATTGTTACACACTCTTATATTCTTGCTTCCATAGCTTCTCTCTAGTGCATTCTTGTGCAACTCTTTAGTCTCTTCAGCCCCAAAACTCTCTTGCTTCTTCTCCACCTTAAAACAAAGCAATGGCATCATCCTCTACACGTGGAAAGAAGAAAGTTGCTAGCAAGAAAGGAAGGGAGGCTACTCCACCATTGACGATCATCAACGACATTCCCTTCGTCGACGGAGATGCTGGTGATCGCTATCTGAGGCTCTCCTCCAAAGCTCCTCTTCCACGACGGCCAGTTGAAGTGATGGACTTCCTCAGCATCATCGACCTGGAGGATCTTTTTGAGGTGCAAAACTTGAAAGAATTTCTTAACCCTTCTTTCCCCTCCTACTCTTCAAAAGTAGTAAATGAGTTCTATGCTAACCTCATCTCCCATTCTGAAAATGAAACTACCTTCTTCTATTCTATGGTCAATGGGCATAGCTTTAGATTTACTGAAGAGGATATTCTTGACATGCTAAATATTGAACTAGATGAATATCAAGACACCCTTGACCTTACCACTGGAAACCCACTTAATACATTTTCCCAAGGTGACCATACCGTCAGTCTTAGTGACATCAAAAGAACCATTTTTCAATCCAATACAACCTGTCATGAAGATAGGGGCACATACTATGCTATCAATCTCAAACCTACAGCTAGGATTGTCAACCTTATTGTTTCAACAAACATACATCCTAGAGAAAATAAGTCTGAAGTTCCTATTTTCCGCATGTGTCTAATCTATGCCATTATCCAACGTATTCCCACAAATTTTATCCGCATCATTCTTAAGAACATGCTTGAGTTTTCTGGCAATCCCCCATATGCTGATTTTGTATGCCAAATTACTCAACACTTTCTTAAGACACAAATTGAGGATATGGGATACACATGGGAAAGAAGACCACAAAAAATAAGCAAAAATACAGTAGAGAAAATGGGTATTGATTTTGGTCACAAGAGGGCTAGGACGGAAGGTGAGACATCTACGCAAGATATACCACCACCACCTCCTCCTACCAACCTACCCTATGATCCCATCCCAAACACCCTAACCTATGTTGCTGGGTCACAATATCATCTTAGTAAACAACTAGATTATAACCATCATGCCATGACTTATCTAAACCAAAGAATGCAAACCCTTTCTCCAAATCAACCAGATGAATATCCTTATTCTTTAAATCCTGGCATGCTCAATCCATATAATCCATCTTACAACTACTATCAACCTCCACCTCCACCATCTACAGATCTCACACATACTCAGTTTTCATCAATGCAACTACAAGATATTGCTGCTCATTTCCGATTTGATCGGGTTCCTACCTTCTTGGAGGTGTATGCCTTAACCAAGACAGGTGCTCTGGAGTGGCAAACTTTGGTCCAGTATTATGGAGCTGAGCCTTTTCTTGGGAAAGACCCTGATGTTGATGTAATTCTTAAGTCTTTCTAGTGAGATTTGGAGTTGTATTAGTTGTAATGAAATCTTTGCATAATTGAAATAAAAGGGTTATCTCTACATGATTTGGTTATCTTTCCATGATTGTAACAATTCTTTGTTTGTAATGAAATTGGTTATCTTTACTTCTTATTATGGATACTCTTCAAAAGCATATGTGTCATCTTCTGATATGTTTCTTCTATGGCATCATTTGAATATGGCTTAAAAGACTATTATAGTAGAGCATACAAAATCAGGGGAGTAATACATAAATATATCAAAAAGGATGAAATCTTTTGCAAATACCTAAAATTTAAAGTTGTGGCTAAATTGACCATCTATTGCAAAGCATTCATACCTTAATTTGGGATATCTATCTAAGGAGAAGCATAGTATAAAATTAAGGGGGAGTAGTAATATCAAATATTCAACTTGAATATCTTTTTGAAATGACAAAGGGGGAGAAAAGAATATAAAATAAAATCAAAAATATAAATGAGTTTCATAACATCTCGGCCAGCACTCACCTGCAAAACAAAAATGGATACAAAAGGTAATACTCCAGGTATGAAACTCATATGTTTTATATTTCCTTCATTTATATTTTGGAAATGTTTGTCATCTTCAAAAAGGGGGAGATTGTTGGCTAAATGGACATCTGTAAATCCCTTTGTTTTGATAATGACAAACATTTCATTCTTGTTAATCTAACGTGCTACTTGAGTGTGCAGGAACAAGGTGGATGACAAAGTACTAGGGAAATCCATATGCTTACATGTTCATATTTTCATGAAATGTAATCGCTTTGTAAAAACTTGTACAAATATATAATGTACAAGTACTTAGATTTCATGTAAATCAAGTGTTAGATTCTCCCTAGCTAAACACCACATTTAGATAGGTCATCCCCTTCAATAGTGTCACATATGCACACTCATACACACACTTAGTGCTTTAATTGAAAAATTGAAACAGGGTCAACCTCGGTCGACAAACTCCTCGACCGAGACACTCTCGGTCGACAATCTTCTCGACCGAGAAAGACCCAAGTAGCCGTTAGACACAGCTGACAAGGTGGTTGGAAGTTGGAGATAAACATTGCATACACTTGATTCAGAGAGCCTGTCGGTTGACAAGAGTTCGACTGTAGGTGTCTCGGTCGACCATTCCTCGACCGAGATGAACTCTGACAGCAACTGTAGAGTAAATTAATTAGCCGTTGCTAAAGCAACAAACTTGTACCTAACGGCTAGTTAAGCACTTAGAAACCCCTAGAAGGTGACTAGAACGTCCTTAAGCATCCATAGGCCATTTCTATAAATAGGACAAGCCATAGGACACTCAAACTCACTTGTTACACTTGAGAAATCCTTGAGCATACTTTGAGCAATCTATTTGTGAGCAATTTGAGCATTGTGACAATTGGCTACTTCCTTCCTTAGCTCAAAATTCGTGTCCTATAGGCTAGCATCTCCTATCCACTGCAATTACAATTCCATACACTTTGGTTAGGAGATCTACACGCTTGATCTAGGAAAATCAAGCCTTGGGCTACAAAAGGATAAGTTGTAATTTCCTTTTCCTTTCTTGTTCTCTATTATTGTTTGTACTCTCCTTGCTACTCCTAGGTTGGAGGCTACGGATTAGAGAGGTTGGAGATCTTCTTGGTGAAGAAGGAGACCTTGAGCTACTTCAAGAAGGCTGGTGCAACGGGAGGTTACTTCTAGAGAGGAAGGCTACTTCAAGGGGGAGCTTGGAGTTACTTCAAGAAGGCTACCTCGGGTTGGTGCACCTACTTCAAGTGAAGGCTGTTCAAGGGGTGTATAGAAAGTATTGTATTTTGTATAAATCCTTATGAAGGTAATAAAATAAATACTTTCAAAATCCTGGTTGGGTAAGCAACCGGGTAGTGGACTGACAACTTTAGTATTTGCTAAAGTTGGAACCACTCTAAACACCTGTCTCTTTCTTCCATTTATAATTGTGGTTGTTTTGAGTTAAATAATTGTTAAAATATTTAAAAACTCTATTCACCCCCCCTCTAGTGTTTTTCAAAAACCTCTTGACCTGAAAAGAGAGAGCATACATTGGCAATCTATACTGAAGGGTTCAGTGTGCATAGATTTAGTGGGAGAAAACTTGTCCATGTTACATGGAGTTAGTATCCCAAGGCCAAGTATCCAATTCTTATGAAGAATGGGAACACTAAGAATAGATATGGATCTATCATTTATGTAATCATCCCATTATCTTGCATGTATGGACATGGCAAGAACAAAATGCATTTATCATCTTGTATGTAGGACATGACAATATGATATGCTCATCCTGATAACTCATATGTGGGACATGACGAGTGAATGTCTGTCTAGTTCTAGTAAGGGTTACTGGAATACCATAAGAACTTGATAAGTACTTCAAAAGTACTAGTTCTATGGATATAAGGAAGGGTTCACTGTAAAGAGTTACACTAATGCGAACTTCTGAAAAAGGACAAAAAATTAATCACAATAAATATATGGGATATATAAAAGTGAACGTTTGTTGATAAATGGAAGTGTTCTAATAAAGCTATTTAAAAGGAAATGCCAAGTATATGTGTGTTAGAGAACAACAGTTGATACTATATGGATATGGAAGTTCATGAGATGAACTTATAACTATTTCGATCATTGATGACAAGTAAAGAGTACTTGGTCATGCAATATCGCTAAAGGTTAGCAAAGGAATACTAGATTGCATGTTATGGCAAATCCATCTCATACGTATGATGTACAATGAATGGATGAGAGACATGCAGTTAATATCGACTTTGGCAAGGTGTTGCAATAACTCACTATGTTAGCACTAGAGCACAGTAACATGTGGGACATGTTTGAAGATCTTTATGAATATGATTCAAGGGTGATTGGCTCACAGTGCAAGTGGGAGTTTGTTGGTATGTATGCCCTGAGAGCCAATCATGGGATGATTGGTGGGATACATTAAGATTGATCTGATAAAGATCAAAGGAAAGCTTCCAATTCTTTCTGGTTCAGTCATATGAGATAGTGATAGAACAGATTGAATGTCTAGAGAATGACAATACTCAATGACATATACTTTCAGGTTAAGGACATGAATGATGAGATTATACAGATGCTAAGAGTTTGTACATTCTTATTATGTCCCTAGTCGGATGTCATTGTGGAAGGTAGATAGACAACAATGACACAGAAGACTAGATTGTGGTGGTGGTCGATGACAAAATCTCATTAGTCATGATATGGAGATATCAAACCAAACACATAGGTGCTTGTTAGAAACAAGTTTACCAGACAAACCCACCGTGAGTTTGACACATGGAACCATGACATGTTAGTTACAGTCAGTTCTCACACTGATGGTGGTGAGTGTGAATCTTTGACCTGAAATCACTACACTCAAAAGATGTCATTGGGTACACTTTGACATCATCAAATGCAGTCCTGAAACATGGGTTGTTATAAAGGTGATGATTGGGTGGCTTTGACACATGGGGCTTTTGAGGGGTGAGTGATAGATATGGGATTTGTCCCTCCTAAGGGAGTTTGATATCCATGGCCACATGATGAGTAGGATTGAGATAGGCGTGTGCACTCATGTGTGAATCAATATGTGATATTGATGTCATACATATCTCCTCCAATCTACTCTGAGATCAAGAAAGTGAATGAACGTTGATAGGATGACTGTTCCATGCCTTGAGTTCATTCAGGATATCAATGACAAAGGAATTATACATTCACTGTAACACCATACATGGATTATAGGATTGAAAGCTATTCTCCAACTTTCTATTTTACTTGGGTAGCACTGATGTGCGACTAGGCACCGCTCTTTGCTTGTAAAGTCATAAGTGTTATGGACTTTCACTGCCAACGTGAAATGGACCTGCAGGGTCACACACATAGGATTTAACTTGGAAGAGAAGTTTATCCACAAACGATGTTTAGATTGATTACTAAAGGAGTTTAGTAGTTCAATTAAACACTCAATTAATTGATAGCTCAAAATCATAGTGTTCAAGGTGTTAGACTGATTGATTAGAGTATCAGATTGATTGAAACTGCGATTGACTGATTTGCACAAGTCTGTTGCTCCAATCAATTAGCTCATGTGATGAACCAATCCACTCAGGTTGTTGAACTGATCGGCTCATGGGATGAACCGATCGACTCAAGACAGGTTGAACTGACCGGTTCAAGAGTTGAACCGATCGGCTCAACTGGTCCAACCGAGATAGTTTGGAAAGTCAGAAGACTATTTTGCAAATACAATTTGTTTCACTTGTACAAATTCGATTTGGACAAGGATTAATATTTGTTTAATCAGATACAAATTTGAAAGTCAATTTGAGTTGGACCAGGACCACGAACCGATCGGTTCATGTGATGAACTGATTGGCTCAAGGGTGCCAAACGATCAGTTCAGGTGTGAACTGATCGGTTGAGGTCCCCAACTGACTGTTTCATGGTTGAAACGATCGGTTCAGCTGGCGCAAGTTGGTTGTTTTGTGGAAAATCTCAAACCCTTTTACTCCTGCATTAATCCCGTATTGCCCGGGGTAGAGAACCCTGTCCCATGACCCTCCTATATATAGGGGTAGTGGGGGCTTCTCAGGACAACAACTCAGTGCACCAATTTCTCTGCAAAGTTGTCGTTATCTCTGGTTTTGGTAACCGAGAGAGAGCCCGAGCAAGTGCTACCTGATAAGGGAGGAACATCAAGGGAAAGACAACTATAGAGAGCGACTGGTGGTAGGAGAGTGTGTCGGTGACTAGTACACCGACAGGAGGGTGCGACTCCTTCTGATTCCTTGTGGGACAAGGAGATCAGAGTTTCAGGTGGTCTGTGGGGACTACTTCAGAGGTGGGAGACTTCTGCCACTCGGAGGATAGATGTCAATCCCGACAGTCCCAGTGAGACGAAGAGATTTGCAGACACCGTCCAAGACTGGAGGTAAAGACTGCACAAGCCACGAGGTAAAGTCGCCGAGCAAGCCTCGGGACAAGGTATGCCTCTACAAACCATCCTTCCTATTGTATAGACGTTGACGCGTTTCCTTTATTCTGGGTTTGGGAGAAGAAAATTTTTGTTTTCGTTGCCTTCTCTGTCTCCCCTAAAACCCAACATTTTATATACCTCTCATCATATCTTGGCAATAAGATAAAACTAATACTTGGCAGTTATAAGGAAATATAAGGAAAAGAGTATACTTGCACAAAGATTTATATTAACAAAAGAGAACACATGTTTTAAGCTCATTTTCCATTATATGCTCATTCATCTACCTACCAATGGGATAGATGCATTCAGGCCTTATGATCTGCTTACCAAAGAGATAGATCATTGTACATGTGATCTGCTTACCAAAGAGATAGATCACTCACTATCACTATGCTTACCAAAGAGATATAGTGCTTTCATATAATGGAATAGATATATTATGTTTCAGGTTTTCATAGCCATATGTATGGAAAATCAAGCAAGATATCATACAAGAACAATCATTTCATCCAATACCATATGCCAAGTATTCTACTACAGATATAACACAATCATATTGTATAATAAGCCAAGTAAGAGGTAATGGCGTACCTTCCAAAGAGATAATCTAATCACCACATATTCCTGATATCAACTATATCTTTGGTTAAACCTAATTAAGACAAGATCATATACTATCATCAGATTCCCATCATCTTACATCTCATCTTAACCCTAATTGTGTTCATTTGGGTTTAGCTTATCTATATGGAAGGTACACCATTACCTCTTACTTGGCTTATTATACAATATGCTTGTGTTATATGTGTAGTAGAATACTTGGCATATGGTATTGGATGAAATGATTATTCTTGTATGATATCTTGCTTGATTTTCCATACTTATGGCTATGAACACCTGAAACATAATATATCTATTCCATTATATGAAATCACTATATCTCTTTGGTAAGCATAGTGCTAGCGAGTGATCTATCTCTTTGGTAATCAAATCACATGTACAATGATCTATCTCTTTGGTAAGCAGATCATAAGGGCTAAATGCATCTATACCATTGGTAGGCAGATGCACAAGCATATAATGGAAAATGAGCTTAAAACATGTGTTCTTTTATTAATATACATCTTTGTGAAAGTATACTCATTTCCTTATATTTCCTTATAACTGCCAAGTATTAGTTTTATATTATTACCAAGATATGATGAGAGGTATATAAAAGACACGTAGGCATACTCAGTACAATATTCTTGAATATTGTTCTGACGTGTACCACATGCAATCTTTTGTTTAGGTTGTGGACATATGCTCTTGAAGATCTAGGATAGTTGAGAGTTGTGTGACGAGCTGATGTACAGGTGGACATGTTGTCTTAAGATCATGTTGTTTAGTGGTAGTACATGTATATGTAGATTTTTCTATTCAATATGTAATATATGTAAATCAGCTGATCATAATATGTAATCTAATCTTGAGATTTGACATATGGACATGACATGAAGGAAATCTAGAAATGGTTTGATAGATATCAATGTATAAATGGTTAACCATATACATGAATAATGATGATAATGTAATATTGTTGGCTAATCTTGTGATAAATCGCTGGAAATGTTGCAATTTATTACGAACAATGAAATAAGATCAAATGAATGAAACATATTACATGAGATGTAAATCTTAGTTCTAAATAAAGATGAAAAATATAGTTTGACAGTTAGCACAACATAATGATTATGACACTTTGATATGATATGGAAGGATAAAGTGTGTAAATCCTAAAATATGAATGTTGTCATGAAATAACCTAAGCTTCTAAACCCTTGTTTCAATCTTTTATGAAGGGGTGATTCACCTTAGGTGTTCAAAAACCTCCTAATAGTGGTTTGGATATGATCATGGAGCTATGTTTTTGTAGATATGTTACACATAGAGTGGTTCCTTCATGTAGATGAAGACCTTGTGGTTGTTCTTAGAGTAAGATAATGGCTTAATTTCAAGGATGAAATTCCTTTTAAGATGTATATGATGTGACAAAGTGGATTTTTTTTAGCTTAATTCCGAGGACGGTATTTCTTTTAAGGTGTGTAGGATGTGATGGAGTGGACTTTTGCAATCCTAAAATGTCCAATGACTTAACTGAAAGCATATGGTTGAATTAGATTGGAGGTTCCTAGACCAAGATAATGAGGTTCGAAAGTGATGTGAAAATGTATACAATCATGTATGATTGGCAATGGTTCAATTACATTAGCTTAGGCTTTGATCAATATCTTTGCCACACTTTATGTGTTATGTTTTAGCTGCATAACACAAGATCTACAATACATAGTCTGGACGTCACACATCAGATTAAGTTTTAGAAAATCCGGGGACGTCACAGGGGGATGTCACAATAACCCAGGTCAGGGGTATTACAAGTATAAACCCCTAACAAGGATTTTGTTCCTGAAATACTAGATGAAGGAAGAAAATTTTCATTCATGCATCATATCATCAAGTCTCCATATAAAATCTTGATGTCATGGAGATGTCAAATAACTTTGACCAACACAAAGTCCTTCCATAAGAGATCATCATAAGATCTATCACACATGACACAAACTCAGTTGTCCTATCCATTATTGACCACGGAGTCAATTCTGTGTCAAGTAACACTTTCAAAGTCAAACAAGTACTATTCATACTTCAAATAATTCAGGGTTCAAACCTTATTGACTCACATTTTTTATGTGATAAGATTCCTGATTCTAGGGAGTCTTCCATACTCCTCACTCAGTTTAGCATTTCACTTCCAAGGAAAGTCCAGGGTTATGTTCTGTCACCCACTTGGGACTACAAGTCTTATCCTACATCTTTAGTTCCATTCTAATCTGTTGACACAACACAAAACTTTCTTATGAATCGTACCGACTATCTTCCTAGTTGTACATTATCTTGTCATAAGGAAAGGTTACTTACTAAAGAAGAACTTATCTCAGAGATACCTCTAGATGTTACGAATAAATTACCTCAACATATCTGGATAGGGATACTCTTAAGGAATTATTTTTTTAGCTTGATAAGCTTTCTCTCAAAATGATTCTACAATTGTTCCTTCAATTAATACATCTTAATCGATGGTATGTTTATGTAGAGAATAAACCCCTAACATATGATCTCCATACTAGAGTTATCTCAAGGTTGACCCTTCTTGGTCACCAAACATTATTCATCTTATCAGGAGTCATATTCTCACTTCCCCATACCACCTAGCACATCTTGGATGCCATAATTCTTTACCTTGGTATCCTTCACATGTGTCAAAAAATAGATCACATCCTCATCATTTCCAACTCTCTATTATTAATACCAAAGTCAAACATACAAAAGGATCTTTCTTTTATCTTGGGACATTATTTATTACACATATCATTATCTTGGAATCAAAGTCCAAGACTAGCTGATATTTTTCTAAGTATCCATCAAAAGATCACTTCTAACTCATGCACATCAAGTGTCCTCAGACTCATTTGATTGCCATGTCCCTGAAAGAAAAGAACACAAACAAACATATTCCTTTATCACCCCATCATTACCCAGGGTTGCTCATCAAGGAGGAGACATTATCATCTCCTAAAATTATTGCATGGACTTTCAACTTTTCATGAGTCATTTACTCTTATTTCATCCTAGGTTCCTTGCCATCTGCATAGGAATTATATGGATGACTACATATCATCATTCCTTTCTTTGTTATTGTCTAACATTTTATGAACATTTTGTGATTTTATCACATTTCCCATTTCCACATTATGGAAAAGATCTTTACTATTCACACAGACTTTAACAAACATGGATCATCTCCCTGGTTCCCTTTCTCTTATCATAAGGATTATTCTTTTTACTTCCTCATACAGCTTGATCTGAGATCATCTCAGATTTCGATTTATTGCACTTGGGATGTGATAAAACTATCCATGACATATTTCTAGTTTTGTTATGCTCACTAGATTGTCTCAAAATGACTACTTGATCAGAGTAATCAGTAAGATAACAATCTAAGAGTTCCATACTTACCTTATCTTCAATAGTTGAATACCTTGCCATGGTATACAAGTACTGAGATTAGGTAGTATGCATTTTGTTTACTATCATATTCCTTACTTTCCATATCATCAAAACATAGGACTTAGCATCCCTAGATTTTCTCCAGGCATCACCTCTACACCTAATCCTCTTTCACATACATAAGAGCAATTATAAAGCATTTAAAAGAATACTGAATAAAATATAAATTCTAGTTCTCATCATTTCTTCCCTATGTTCCCATAGGGAAATCAATAGGGAAGTCAATAACAACAATTCTTCTTATGATTATCAGATAAAAAATCAAGAGAAGGTATATCAAAATGAAAAAAACTCTTTCCGACTGTTACCCCTCGCAGTCATCTACCGCTTCAAGTTGACTCAACACATAGAGTCTAGTTGTTTCATGTTGTTGCTTTTACCTTTTTACTCTATTGGGCTATAACTCTCATAAGCCCTGCCGAGTCTACCTCCGTTGTTGGGTCATTTCCTCCTTTCTTTTTAAACAAAAGAGTTTAGTATGCTCAACATGTCCGTATATATAACATGTCTTGTCCTCGTACCATGGTCTTATCGGTCTTATTACCTATGTAGAAGCTAAGTCAGAAGTTCTTACAGGTGGAAGGTTAGGACCTTTGCCTTTACTTAGCAATTACTGCCCTAGTACACTAGGCATTTATTGCACTGGTGGTACCAAAAACTTTGGCTTTTTAGAACAACTAGGCAAATGTCTCTAGAATTGTAGAGACCTTTCCTTAATTCTCATCTTATTGCCCCTCTTTGGGCATTGCCATTACAGACGTACTATCTGTCTATACTTATGGAAGAGTCTATTTTCTTACTATATTTTAATCATTCCCACACTTTCAACTATTTCAACATGACTATGTCATTTATGACTGCTTTTAGAACCCAAAGTTTCTGCATTGAGGACTGGTAACCTAGGTTGTAATGCTAGTATGCAGTCTACTATATGCATCACTATTGTCCTAACCTGCCCAACAAGAGCATAAAAATAGGATTCTCTATCCTGATTGGGTCAAGATGGGAATTCTCAGGCACTCATTCTTCTCTTGCCTGATCCCTTGCACCCTCTCCTGGTGCAACAACATTTCTCTCAAAAATGTGTTCCTCATGTTCTTCAGTCATTTTTAAACTTCACCCTTTCTTCTGCATAAGCAGAAGTCACCATAGGGTATAATGGAGGACACTAGAACAGACTCAACATCTTATTCCTATGTCTCTGTAGACTCAACGAACCTTAAGCTCTGATACCAAACTTGTAGAGACCATCATCAAACTTATAACCAAATCATTACTAATTATGAGGAATCATCATAAACAGTGGATTAAAAAAAATCACTAAAATTTAAAACCATTTTGCAAAGAGTTCCACCTCCAAGAAACTCTTTCTTAAAGATCCAAAGCTCATACATATCATGATTCATATTGTACATACATTGTTTCATCTTATCTCGAGGAAAATATATAACAGTTGCTCTATCAAAACACATACTGGAGAAACATAAAACCTTGAGGGTTACAAGACAAAATCTCAGATCATTCATGAAACATTTACGAACTGATTCCAAGGACCTGAGAGTACAGAGACGACACATAGGACTTCTATCTACGAGACACGATATACAGTACACTCAACCTAAGTTGTTACTACTACCTCAACTGTTGTTCCTCCTCTGTAGAAAGGTCTCCACCTCCTCATGCACGTCCACCTAAAAGTTGTGGATCCCACAGGGTGAGACAATTGTCCCAGCGAGAGATATAACTCTCCGCCAACCATATTATTATCACATATAAGCATTATAAAACTGAGCAGAGGTTCTTTTATATTAATAGGCATAATTAATCATTGTATGAACATAAAAAAGTAATCTCTTTACTTAAATAAAATGATACATCTACCCATGGTAGAGTAATACACTATCTATCTACTTTATAAGGCATGTAAAGAAATATAAATAACATATATCAAGCTAAGATGTATAACTCAATTGCGCATCAAACAATGTTTTTCGTATTCTATCCTTAAGAAAATATGCTACACGGATGATCATATTTTACAATCACACTTATGCCCTAAGGAAGTGAAGTATACCTCGTTCATCTCCAACTGACCACAAACTTCTCACAAGTCGGTACCATACAAGGTCAATGGAAGAGTCAGCTACCAAGGCCTCACCTGTCTCAGTCAGTACGAGACTACTAGCAGTGACATCTCATGTCAATCTGCATAAAGAGCGTGCCAGGGTACAAGGAATATTTTCTCAGAGCTACTGCGTCAACATGTACTCTATTTGGGGAACATCTACTAACAACCGTCCCCAGTTATGAAATTACTGAGTCATATCATATATCCATACTCTGAGCCACGGGCCAGTTCACCGTGCTCAACATAGAGTCTACGACTGTAGTCGCACTGAAGCCAGGATATGGCATATAGCCAAATCCTCATTTATTTTGAGTTCATAAGGGGATCGAATCACACATGGTCGTCCATAATTACACCCCCACATATTAAAAAATATGCACTCTGGGTTATTCCGCGGGAAACCTATTTCACCATTCAGCAAATCCTGACGCTGATGGATCTATGGTCAGGGCACATTTTATGATTTCTAATGATATATTAAGTGCATTACAATATTCTTTTAAAATCAAACAAGATAAGCATCAATCATAAACAAATGCTTCAAAGAAAGTTGTATTACATCTATCAAGTACTTTTCTTATCTTTAGAACACATTTAGATATAAAACACTTGTGATCTCAGTCCCTTATCACATTACTGGGAATACTCATCCCTTCACATCATCATTATCATGATTACTGGATCTGGGTATTCAAACCCTTAGATCACCACATAGCATTGTTACCTCTGTAATAGGTAACCATTACCTCTGGGTCCTTAGACCAAGGTATTCATTTCACTTGTACAAGTATTTCACATAGCTCACATGGTTTCATTAAGCATTTGGTCACCTCTCACTAGGAAACAACCATTCACATGGCTCACAAGGCCCATTAAACACCTTGTCACCTCTCACTAGGCAACAACTATTCACATGGCTCATAGGGCCCATTAAACACCTTGTCATCTCTCACTAGGCAACAACTATTTCACATGGCTCACAAGGCATGTGGTATAACCACATCACCATGTCATGTTTTAGGGTGTATCCCCTAATCATCATATCGTGTACCCATATCAAATTGACTATCATTTAGTTCTTATCATCTCAAGATACCTTCATAATGGGTATGAGCAAGGTGCTTGACCCCATATCGGGTATAAGCTATGTGCTTGATGCCATATCATGCACAAGGTGTGCACCATATGGGGAAGAGAGTGTATGCCTAATCATGTATAATTTAAGTGGCATATATACAAGATACCATATTAGTTTCCCATCTAGAATTATCATATTGGGTCTCCATGTTGGGTAACATATCAGGTTACCATGTTTGGTAGACCCTTAGGCTCATAACCTCTTGATACCTTCAAGGATCAACCCTATCATATAGTTTCATGATGAGCTAGGTGTCTATTTAAATTCTTTGATCACAATCCATTACACAAAGGATAGGGTATATTAGATTTCAATCCATCATCTAGGGTTATCCACCATATTGGATAGAATGAGCTATATCATGCAGGAGGTATGAATTGGACCTCATATCATTCACAAGGTAGAAGTAGGTTCTATTCCTATCATCCAAGGGATATTAATCATATTATACATGTGGTATAATTAACTACTTATATCAGTTTACCCATCACCTTGTGTTTCCAACTCTATGTTGATTAGAGTGCTTACTATCTCTCTATCGTGTAAGAGATGTAATTTTAGACGTGTATCATGTATAAGGAGTAAGTGGGTATCTCCCATATTGTTCATAAAACATGGCTCATATTGTGTATTATCTATCATCTATCCCCATATCAGGTTAACCCCCATCTTGGGTTTCATATCCGGTTTGAGGTATTTCAACCATATCGGGTTATACCTTGTATTTGTATCCATATCTTATGTTGTTCATCAGTGTATGCTCAATAAATCATATCGTGCACCATATGTGTGCTTCAACATATCGTGTACCAGGTGTGTACTACATGATCATATCGTGCAAGAGGTACTTACTTATCTTTCTCATATCAGGTTACCCAAACTGGGGTTTTGACATATCGACTTACAAGTATACACTTGATCCTATATCGTGCATGGAGTCTTCTCTTGAGTTCCTATCGTGCAAAAGGTATATGGTTAACACCATATCATGTTCAAGGTGTGAACTTCATATTCATATCATGTAAGGAGATATAATCTTCCAACCATATTGTGCAAGTAATGCATGTACATAACCATATCGGGTTAGAGGCACTTATGTGTGTACTTGAACCGGATATCACTTAATATAGTGATACCATATTCTTCAAGCTATAAACCTTCATTCTAACTATTATGGTACATGGAAAATAGGTCTAACCACTACTAGAACTCATAATTTCATCAACTATTCAAGAAGATTTTGGAATTGAAAGTAGATGATTAAGTATAGCAAATTAGGGGATGAATAATAACATGATTGAGTTCAAGTTATATAACCCGCCTTGTAAACAACTTCAAAGCTCCAAGATCCAATGATTTACATTACTAAGGTTTAATATGAACTTTTCCAAGGTCCAAGGCTCGTTCACCACACTTCCATAGATAAGAAATCACGATAGTTAAGAACTTGGTGAAGAAGGAAAGAGAGGAATATCCATAACCCGATATCCTACTTCAACCAGGGTTGAAGATGACAAAAACCTTACCAAGCTTGGTGCTCGAGCTCTACTAGCTCTTTGAGATATTTTGCACGATATCTAATGATCCATGCATGATATATCTAAGGAGGATGGTTATGGGGCTTGTAAACTTCCATAAGTAGGTGGAGGGTGAAGTATATATACTTGAGTTCATGAGATAAAGTGTATAAGAGGTGTCTTCACCTCATGCTACTAGATGCCACGTGGTGATGCATGGTTGACACATGTCCATGCATGCACACATACATATATTTCTATTCAAGATCCTTGAGGATAAGCTAGGAACAATATCTCAGTCATTCCTTATCTTGTTGGATAAATTATCTCATCTTTATCTCACCAATAATGTAATCTGATACACTTTTGCAAAGGAGTTGGTAACTCATCATGGACCACCTCCTTGAGGTGCTTTGCCCAAAATGGCCTTTTCCAAGGCTCAAAAAACCAATAGAAGACTTCTATTATGGCTCCTTGGCTGATAAGGTTCCTATACCAAGTCTACAACTCGATACAACACATATAATGATTTACCTTCAATCCTTTCTTGGTCTATTCATCACCAAGAGTATCGTCATTCAAAGATGACTCAAACATAGTGTCTCCTTATCTCCCTTTCCTCTGAAATATACATAGAGGTAGTAGGGACACTCTAGAGGTGGTAATTTGCATTCCAACCCCATATATTGGGTAAATTACAAATTGTACCAAAATTGGTACACAAAGTACTAGCATTGTTAAAACAAGTTATAACCTGGGATTTAGGCTTTCCACAAGCCACCAATTTGCATCATTCTCTCTCTTATTACACTAAAACAATTAGAACACGTTTGACATTTTGCAGTGTAACCCCTCATCTTGGGTAAATTGCACATTTCACTCAGACTATCAATTAATGAACAAATAGTTTGCAATTAAGCTCAAACTTGACAATAAACTTCACAAGAAACCTTAATTACTTTTCAAAAGATTACAATAAGTTTATAAGTAACTTACTTAAGCAAAACTCCTAGGGTTAAGCCATAACCCAGGTCAGGGGTATTACAAACTTAACCATGACAATTAAAGTAAATGTTTTGACATAATCAACACCTTGAGCTTGTCTGAAACCCTTTGCAACCAATCGACCTTTGTAAGTGTGTACATTACCATCCATGTCGATCTTCTTCTTGAAGACCCACTTTCACCCTATGGGTTTTACCCCTTCAGGTGGATCCACCAATGTCCATTACCTTGTTGGTTTACATGAATTCCATCTCAGATCCCATGGTCTCAAGCCATTTCTCATATTCTGGCCCCTTAATATATTCCAGGTAGGTTGTTGGCTCGTCATCAGTGACCTGCTCATTTCCTTTTTGAGTGAAAATACAACCAAATCTTTCTAACTCAACACATCTCGATTCACCAAAAAACTCAATGCATCTCCTACTAGATCTGTGGGATTCCTGTGTTACTTGAGGAATTTGAGTTTCACAACAATTTATGATTCTCCTTATTCCTCTAGTACCTCTATAGGTTCAATGTTCTCTTGTTGGTCTTGAACCTATTCACGTTCTACTTTTCTCCCAATGATTCCTTTGAAAACAAATTCCTTTTCAAGGAATACACCAGTTCTGGCAACACAATCTTTATTGTTAGATGGAGTATAGAAGTAGCAACCCCTAGTTTATTTGGGATATCCAACAAAATTACATTTATCTGATTTGGGTCTGAGCTTTTCAGGAAACATTTTTCTGACATAAGCTTCACATCACCAAATCTTCATAAAATACACATTGGGACGTTTCCATACCACAACTCACATGGTGTCTTTTGAACTAATTTAGATGCTATACAGTTTAGTGTAAAAGTTGCAGTTTTAAGAGCATAACACCAGAAGGAAGTTGGAAGATCGGTAAAACTCATTATTTATTTCACCATATCCAGTAATGTGTGATTTCTTCTTTCTAATACACCATTATGTTGTGGTGTTCTAGGTGGAGTTCATTGTGATACAATAACACAGTCTCGTAGAAGGTCCTCAAACTCTTGGCTCAAGTGTTCTCCACCTCATTTAGAATAAAGTTCTTTAATACTTTTTCCAAGTTGGTTCTGTACTTCATTCGTGAAATCCTTGAACTTTTTAAGAGTTTCGGATTTATGTTTAATCCAGTAAACATAACCATACCTACTGAAGTCATCAATGAAGGTAATGAAGAACTGATATCCACCTCTAGAATTTGTTCTAAAAGGCCCACACGAATCAATATGTATAGTCCTAATAGATCACTATCCCTCTCACTATTACCCGTGAAAGAATTCTTTGTCATCTTTCCCAACAAACAAGACTCACATGTCTCTATTGATTCAAAATAAAAAGAGTCTAGATATTCATCTTTATAGAGTCTAGAGATGTGATTCTCATTGATGTGCCCAAGACAACAATGCCAAATATGTATGATTTGAGTTTTTGAGTTTCAAACTTTTAGTATATATGTTTTAAGCATTTGTATTAATATCTAATAAATAAAGACCATAAAACATTGGGGCATTGTTATAAAAGTACTGATCTCTTGAAATAGAACATTGATCATTCTTTACATGAAATTCATTTCCATTCTTGTCCATATAGGACACAGAAATAATGTTTCTATATAATGCATGTACAAAATAATAGTTCTTTAACTCTATTACAAGCCCTGTAGGCAGAGATAAATCATAGATTTCAGTTGTAGGGACATCAACTCTTGCTCCATTTGCTACACACAGGTCAACCTTGCCCTTTTATAAAGGCTTACTTCTTTTCAGATCCTTCATATTTGAACATATGTGAGATCTACATCCAGTATCTAGTACCCAAAATGAAGAAGTAGACAAATTTATCTTAATAGCATGTATACCTAAAGTGAAGGCCTCTATCCCCTCCTTCTTCTTCTTCTTCTTCTTCAGTTCCTCCAAACAGGGAGGACAATTTTTTTCCAGTGTCCAAGCTAGTGACAATGGTGACAATTTCCTCCCTTGGTAACCCTTCCTATTGTCTTTAGTGTAGAAGACTTGGGCTTCTGGCCATCTTTAGATCTCTTCTTAACTTTGCATTTTCCCTTATACTTTTCGTTTCCTTTTCTAATCATCATCATAGACTTGAGCTTGTCTTTCTTCATTTGTGCTTCAATTGTTCTCAACATGCCTCGAAATTCTGACAACGGCTTGTCAAAATTGTTCATGTTGTAGTTCATGAAAAACTAGCTATATGACTCTGGCAGTGACTACAAAATCACATCTTTGGCCAACTCTTAACCCAAGGGAGATCCTAGTATCACAAAGCTCCACACACCCAATAAGCTTGAGCACATGGGGACCTATCGGATCTCATTCTTCCATGTTGCACTTGAATAATGCCTTGGAGACATCATATCTCTCTTGACTTGTCCGATCTTGGTACATTTTCTTAAGATGTGTTACCATATCAATTACATCCATTTTCGCATGTTGTCTCTGCAACTCATATAGTTCATGGAGCACAACATTAGACATTTGACATCTAAGACATCCTCAAAGTGCTTGTAAGCATCTTTGTCATCCTTAGGTGCATTGGGAGCAGGTTCATCTGGCTCAGTTGTTTCCAAGACATAGAGCTTGCATTCTTGTGTGAGACTGAATCCCAGTATCCCGATCCAATCATGGAAATTATTCCCATTTTAAAATTGTCCTTTTCAAGGACCGATCACAAGGAAAATGTGTTGTTTGTAGTCATTTGATTATACAAGAGAAATTTGCAGTTTGTCATATATTTTGATTTGATTTGATTAAACAAAATTTGATGATGTTTAATTAGGCCTTTATTTAATTATCTCTCTACTATTTCACTCAAATTGATTAGACTCACGTATCAATTTGGAATATTTCAACATATAACCTTCTAGTTAGCCAAGTTCTAAAACAATAAAGTTAATTCCCAGCCAACGTTGATGCTCATAATCAATTATTAAGGTAGGAAACATTTTCCAATTGCATCTCATGAAATTCTTGGATAGATGTTATGCACAACTCCTTGTCATAGTTCTTCTTCATGATTCTGAGCTTTTAATCCTATTAAGGTCACCTAGTTAAGCCTGACCCATAAGACAACATGATAAAATATGCACCCTACTAGGGAAGACCCATATATCTCATATCACACTTCCATGAGATAGAAAACGCACCACGCTAAGGCGTTCCCACATTCAGACGATCAAGTTATTCATGTGTGTCTTTTATTGGAAAGTATTTATGACTTAATATTATATTTGAGGGATTTTATATAAATACATACATATATATATATATATATATATAAATATCCAATCACCACATATTTATAGTGTGTGTCATATACATGTTATAACCACAAAGAACAATGCAATGATAAATACAAGCAATGGTTATGGCCATCTTAATGCAATTCCTTGGAGCCACAAGGAATTACTACCACCTAAGTTCCATATCATATGTAGAAACTTGTTGTTGATGACGATATGTGTTGGACCATTCTGGGATGATTGGTTCAACACTTCAATCATTCGGCTGACCTCCTGATCGGTCAGTTGGTTGCTCGAACTGGATGTTTGGAATCCACTCCTTGATACGTTTGGACTCCTACACCCGATCAGTTGGGGAACCATCCAATTGGTTGGTTCCTCTTGTTGTCACCTCCTCGGTCATCCAACCAATTGGTTAGTCTCCTAAACCAGTCACTTCGCCCAATGAGCCAGATGGCTCGCTTGGTGTATAACTCCTTACTTGCCATAAAAAAATTAAAAGCCATCCTAATGTTACATTATAATCGTGAAACCTTGATTTACATTCGAGAGGAGCATAGGGAGGAAAGAATTAATACTTTTACATATTGAAAATAAGAAATAGGATCAATATGCAAACTCAAATATAAAAGGGAACAACAACCATCCACCACGTAGATAAGGTCTAGGGATATAGGCCATAACCATGCTACCAATCACCATCAAAATGATTTTAAGGTGACACATATAAATTACATATATATCATATCACTATATATATTATGAACATTTGTGGTGTTTAATTGAATATATACATCAGACAGATTATTCACATCACATAAAATAAATAAATGATAAAACCAAATCTGATCATATTGATTAAATTGCAAAACATAGTAAATTGGCGTGGCTCTGATACCACTGTAAGGAAATAAGGCATCAGGTAAGGTAGCGAAAACAAAAATTTTACTAGCCATATTGCCTAAAGATAATAGACAACATGAACAACTATGAGATGGGAAGGATGGTTGTGAGGTTATACCTAGTCCTGGAGCAAGTCAAGCACCAATCCCCTTGATGTAGTGTGCACCTTTCTTTAAGTTACACTTGGATGTCTGTCGTTGTCAACCTTTTGGTCTGACACCTGGAACGATAGTTGACGTCATCCTCCTAGCGGTACGCAATGACCTACTCACCTCTAGAATAGTCCATGCAGACCACAGAGAACTCCTACCATTCTAGATGAATAGATAGGAAGGAGTTGTCCCATCTAGTCAGTGTGCTAGGACCGACTTACTCTCCCAATTTTCTTTCCCTTGTTGTTCCTCCCTTTTACGGGTCAAACTTGCTCGGGCTATTTTGGTTACCACAACTAGAGAAGACAAAATTGTCAGAGCAATTGATGTATCTAGACAAGCCCCAGTACCCCTCTATTTATAGGAGCGTCAGATCAGGGTTCCTAGTCTGAGTGGGAGTTGAAGGGGATGGAATTTCATTAATTTTCACAACCTACAAATGTCATACTGGTCCTTTCACCAGTGAACCAGTTGGATCACCAATGAACCGATTGGTTCACACATGAGACGATAGGTTCAACAGTTGAATTGATCATTTCATGATGTTTCCTATTCACAATTGTTTTTGGCAATTAAAATATGATTAATGCACAACATGATGACATCATCATTCCTGGATCCAATCTCATTGATGTACCAAACGGTTGGTTCATAACCTGAGCCAGTCAATTCATGCACCTGAGCCAATCAGTTTACTTGTTGAATCGGTCATTTCAGGTTGTAGATTGCCAATATTGTTAAAATTGAATACCTATCACTCTGGTAATCAATGTTAAACATCATTCATGAATAAAACCCCCTATTCTAAGAACATTCCTATGCGTGTGACCCTATAGGTCCCAAATTATGTTGGAATGAATGCCCATAACTAATTTACAACACCACAAGTAAAGATTGGTATATAGAAAGACATCATTGACACCTAAGTAATTTGCAAAGTTAGAGAAAAACTTCAACCTACATTCTGTGATTGATGTTACAATGATTATATAGTTCCTTTGTCTCTATATCCAGATTGAACTCAATGCATGAAATTGTCATCCTCTTCAATGTTCAATCCATGTTCCTTGGAGTATAGCAATCTATCTAAGATATATGTGAACTCAACATCATATATTGATTCACATGCACATGGTCATACTTTTCTCAGTCTCGCATATCAAGTTTCCAGGATATCAAACTCCTATAGAAGGGACAAATCCCATCTACATCACTCGCAATCATCCCCAAGTGTCACAATGCACCCGAGAACCTTCTCTATGGCAATCCTTATTTAGGATCATGATGGATGATGTCAAAGCACACCGAACGACATATGATGAATGTAGTGATTTCAGGTTTAAGAACCACAATCACTACCATCACTATGAGAGATGATTAAAACTACCATTGAATGGTTCCATGCACCACTCTCAAGGTGGGTCTGTCTGATACATTGTTCTCTATGAAGTACCTATGTGTTTAGTTTGATATCACATATCATCACTGAAAGATATTTTTTTCATCAACCAACACACACTCTAGTCTTATGTGTTATTGATGTCTATTAGCCTTCCTTAATAATATCTGACTATGGACATTATAAGAATGTATATTCTCTTAACATATGTATAATCTCATTGTTCATATCCTCAACTCGAATACATATGTCATTGAGTAATATCATTCTTTAGAAATTTATTATGTTACATCACTATCTCATAACTGAATGAAATAGAATATACTAGAAGTTTCCTTTATTATTAATCAAATGTTTACAAGTTATGCCATTACAATCATCATATGATTGGATCTCTGGGTATACATACCAACAAACTAAACAAGATAGAAAATAAATAAAAGAAATAAAATGGCCTAGAGTGGTCGGTGATAACTCTCATAGTGCTAATCTTATCGCTTCCATGGTAAAGGTGCCAAAAACTTGACACACCTAAACTATGGGTGTAAAATGCAAGTGTACGCATTAGTAGGATAGGCTTATGTGGCTCGAGTGTTAAACTCAAGGAAACATTTTTCAGAAACTACTACTAACTATAACCTAATCAGTTAGGCCCAAAATATATGATGATTATTTATTTCATAACAAAGAGCAAGAATAAAATCTAAACTAAGTGAATGCGATCAAGAATGAATGGATTCCTTAGCATTACAGTTTCACAACATTATGCATTTACATTCAACTTCATTTAATTAACAATTATTTACCGTTAACCCTACACTAAAGAGATGCAACAAGAAATACCTATCCCCACGGCGTAATACACTACCTATACTAAGAAAACCCCATTTATATGGCGATTTATGAATTATCTTGGTGTATTATTCATAACTCTAGGTTATTCTTCAGTAGTTGTAAGCCCACTCCCATGGAACGATATGAGATATGAAAATATATAACTCCTCCAGCCCCTAATCCCTCTCTCGATGTAGTTACTAGTCTAATATATTGGTTATGGTGATAAAGCACCAAAAATTTAGTAATAATTTATAGATTCACATCCACAATTAAAGGAAATTTGTTATTAATTTATAAAAGTCAAATACAAAAGCAATATCAGGCTACTCCCAGGTCCTAAGGAATAAGAATATTAGCCACACATGATTTATATCATTGTACAAAGAGAGGAAGAGGGAAAAAATTGTCTAAACATTAAAAAATATTTGAAAAATCCTCAGAGAAACGGTCATGATGATTCTCTCTGGTAGACACCTTGATCTGTAGCATTCTGGTTTTAACTCTATCTTAAGTGACCATATCATCCATTATGTGGATATCTCCATCGTCTCCTCCTGTCCCGACTTTGTGCTCTGTTGCAATGAGATAGAACATGATTTTTTCTCCTTTTGTTTGAACTCCCCTTAGGTTATAAATGGGGCTTTGGTCGTCATTAAGTCATAACCCTTGAATTTGTCATGATTTTCATTCTGCACTAGTGGCGTAAAGTCAGTATCACTGACTAGGTGTCTGTGGCATTGAGTTATCAACTGACTTGAAACCCTTAAAATGTGTCAGTATTATCGATAGGCATGCCAATAGCACTAGGTTGTCTTCTACACATTCTGACTTGATTTGGGTGAAAAGGTTAGTACCACCCATTGACATGTTCATGGAGCTGAAGCAATTAAATGTGATTACTAATTCTTTCTGGGTGGTGAGGTGGTAGCACCGACTCCTCTCTTAGGTAGCATCAACTTCATACTCAGTAGCACTGAAAGCTATCTTGGTAGCAAAACGATTTCTAGATTTCCCTATTGTATTTTTACATCGTGTCAGTATCACTAACATATATGTCAGTAGCACCGATCTGTAATGAAAATGCCCGAACTGCCTAAAATAAGTGAAAAATAACATAAGAATGAATAAAAAGTGGTAATTTAGCATGATTTGACAGAAATACTCAATAGTTGAGGCCATAACTATTCACATGCTAAAAATGATTAAAAAATGCATAAATATATCTCTAAGTGAACAATTATGCACTGAATGCATGGAAAAGCATCTCATAAGAAGCGACTAAAACCTAGTGCATCGATGATATCTTGGTTTTTGTCTTTGTGTTGGAAAACACACTTGTGTCGACCTGAATAGACTTTCTACCCTGATTGATATCCTTTCAAACAACCTTAAAGAAAGTTAGGAATCCTTCAACCCATAACATAAAAGGTTCATAAGCACATATCAGTCTGGGAGACAAATCATCACTATCTTTTTCCTTTCACATTTGATACCTTTGGGTTGCTTGTTGATGATTTAATATCCCTTCTTAGACTCCTTAAAAATCTAACAAAAAGGATTCATATGGTTTCATCACCAAAGTATAATAATTTTGTATTTAGATCCATAGGTCTCACCATTAAGAAATGATTTGCAGACCAATTTGCTTCTTGTGGTTCTATAAAGGCATTTCTATTATTATCATCTCTAGCATGAACACCGAAATTCTTTTTCAAAAATGTTAACAACTTATTAGAAGATTTGAAAAATTTCTCCACTTTCTTCTCTTGTTTTGTATTCAATTATATTGTTGTTAAAAATTACAAAAAAGTGGAGTTGAAAATCATTATAGAGAAAGAGTCAATGGGACATGCATGAATTAGAGATAGAGAGCACACCATAAATGAGATTAGTTATTTATATGAGTTGTTTGGAGAGAGAGAATAATGTTAACTAGAAGAGAGTATGATTTAATTACTTGATTTTTATACTGAGTTTTGTTGAAAAGAACAAAATAGAGTAAAAAAGTGAGATAAGAGAGAGAGTATGAAAGTTAAGTGCAATATTTTAAAAATATCATACTCTAATTTGGATAGTTTCTAATGTAATTAAAAATGGGATATATGTATTTTTTAGTAACTTAATTTTTATAGTAATATAGTTTACGAAATATCATGGTTGTAATTTAGTAAATAAGATTGCTTTTTTAATAATAATATATGTTACTGTTATAGACTACTTATTTAGGATTATTGAAAAGAGAGATGCATTCACTTATCTTAAGGAACACTAGTTTGGTGTTAGCATCATGGGGGTGCTGAAGCTTTTCTACAAATTGACTCTCACATTTTCCATGACTAACAACATTGTACTACCCTCATGAGGGCCCTTATTGACTTCAGTAATGTTCAATATGTTTTGACATATCATTCATATTTTATGAGGTCCTTCTTCATTTTCCAGGTATTGCACGTTGAGTTGAAGTCTATTGTAACTCCTCATCTCGTCTCCACATTAGAGACTCCTCTCTCCATGTAGAGCAAGGTGATCACATTGGGGCCACTCATTTATTAATTGCCCCATTGTTCTCTTATTATCTAATTAAAGGACAAACAACACATCAACCTTATTACTTTCTATCTTGATTATGAAACCCTTGTTGGTGACACAATATTAGTCTCCAAGGTGATATCTATTATCCAAGCATGAGGAATAGATAATGGTATTCATATTAATATTAATAAAATGAAAATATTTTGGCCATCAGATGACTCATGTCTAGACTCATGGTTTGGTGTGTTTCCTACTATTATATCTCATCCTATGCTTGGAGTGAAGAATTTATGGGTTCATGTTTCCAAGGTCTCGGGTTTTTCATGAAGCTTCTTAAGGAACATGTAGCCAAAAGTCTTACAATGATGGATCACTTGGCCTTTCTCTAGGACCCATGATGTGAGGTTCTTCTTCTCTGATCATGTGTTGGAATTTTCAAGTTGTTGTTTTCTCCTTAAACGTCACTCCCAACTTCTATCTACTTTGCACCACACAAATTTGATTGTGGGCTTCATCAGTGTCTTTATACAATGTGGTTGATGATAGTTCAAGCATTTATTCAGATGTTTGAATCCTTCCATTCTTTTTAGGGAGAGCTAATGCTTTGGGGATCCATATTGGAGGTTGGCCACGCTTCCTAAGAACCTCAAAGGTTTGGTTAACAAATCTTCCTATGATGTCCGCAACTTTACCTATGTTTTTTCTTAGATCCACACCCAGGAACTCCAAGACCATATCCTACAAAAGGTTGTATCTATGCCTACAAGAGCCTCCTTTGTTTAAGCACATGCCACCATTAGTAATACATTTCCATCTTTTTGCTGGTCCTAGTTATCACATGCGCCTTCTGGCATTCTAAAGACCCAAACAATTTTTCCATGTGCTTACTAAGTAACTAGATTCTAGCAATTCTCGATAAGTGGCATCTCCCAATGGAAACTAGATTTCCTTGCTTCTCTCCAAGCTGACAATGTACAAGATTTCCAGCCTATCATTCTCATTGATTTTGTCTTGATTTATTCAATGTACTTGTTGAGTATCAAGCTATCCTTTGATATCAACTAATGATTCATTGTACCTAGCTGGTGGACGTTTCCTGATTTACAACACAACAAACCATAACACCTTTATTGATCATGCTATGTGCATTGTCGTATAAGATCTATCTATATGTTTTGACATTTTGAAGTTCATGATACTTCCTTTTGCCTTATCTCTCGAGCTAGGTTGAAGGTCCTAAAGGAATCTCATGAGGACTTCCTTTGCACATGACTTGGTGGTTTCCACTTTCAATGTCCTACTAACATCTTGTTTTTTGTATAGATAGATGACAAGAACACCTATTTTGACCTCACCAACGTCTCTTCCCAAAATTGCATTTTTTTCCTATAACTTTAAAGGTAGCTTTTGATGTCATTGCACAAAAGGACCAAAGCACAGAGCATCTTGTATGATGAATCACAATCATTTCTTACCTTTATCTTTTAATGCCTTTATGATACTTGCTAATTAAGTGATCTCTATTCTTTCACACCTTCAACACATGATCAATAGGAATCTTATGTGGTTGTCGTCTACATCTTATGATATTTGTTTTAGATCTATAGGCTTTGTCATCAGCAAAGGATTACCATTTTTTGAACTTTTTCAATCTTGAATATTAAAGAGAGTGAAAGGATAACTTATTAATTTTAGATACTTGAGTGTGGTTTCAAATTAAGAGAGTGAATGGCACAAATTTATCAGAAATAGTCCAATCATTTTAATTGCATTGAATTTTGGTTGGTTGGACAAAGTTAAAATATATTAAAAATTGAGAAAAAGGGTAAATGAGAATGAGGAGAAGTTGAAAGGGTGTAGCTATTAGTGTGCCTTGGGGGAGATCACTAGAGGGAACCACTCATGTGAAATGATTTTGTATTAGTAGGGAATAAATCATGGTGTTATGATACTGAATAAAGAGAGATAAGATGTGATAGAAAATTTGTGAAGCAAATTTAAAGTGATGTGATTAATATATGAGAAAAGACTCATTTAGTGTTGTTTCTTTATTAAGAATATAATAAAATAAAATAAAAATCCAAAAGAGATAAAAGTGGAGAAGATGTGAAATGAGATAGAATTACAATGAAGTCTTTAAAACTACTACAATCCTAGTGGCTACAAAATTTCAAAAATAGGAAAATGGCATAGTTAGAAATTATTTTAACAAGCAGTTTCCCTCTAGAGTAGTATAGATGTTTAGGATACATTTGTAGATAAATTTTTATTAATCAATAAATTTGTTTGAAAAATTAGGAAATATATCAACCGCCTTGTTAATCGAATAACTAGTTAACCAATAAAAACCAAAAAAGTGACCGCATTAACCAAATCATTTAAACTAAATTACTATAATCATATTAACCATTCAAATAATAAGGCATATTGAATTAATCTCTTCCTATCAAGGGGGGATTATAACTTCAAGGTTGGTTGGGTTGTGTATTGGGATAAATATATATCTACCATACACACATGGGAACCCACACTACCTTTTCCTGTCAGACTCACCGTTCCATGTATGACCTAGTTCAATGTGTCATTTAGTTTCTTTTATATATATTTATATTTATATAAATATATGTATATATATATAGAGAGATAGAGAGAGAAAGAGAGAGAGTCAGGCTAGAATACACTCGAGTGTATAGATCGCATGAATACACTCATGTGTTTGTATATCAAGACTATTTTTTGCAAAATGAAAACCATTTATCTTCATCGTCATACTATAAATAGGTTACATACCAATTTTGAGCCCATTTGGATGAGTGTAAGTCACTCATCCAAGGGCAACAAAATCGACACACGAAACTAATTTGAAATGCATAATTTTTGCGGTCTTTATAACATGACCTATAAATGTCCAAATGCGCTCAAATTTTACGTATGAGCTATTCATAAGATGTTTAAGAATATCAACAGATTAGATTTTAAAAAAATATTGCATCATAAAAAACTACTTGAGTGTATTCTAGCATGCTGTCTCTCTCTCTCTGTATATATATATATATATATATATATATATATATATATATATATATATATATATATATATATAGAGAGAGAGAGAGAGAGAGAGAGAGAGAGAGAGTAAGGCTAGAATACACTCAAGTGTACAAATCACACTGTACATTGAAGTGGTGTTCACATATCTAGACCATTTTTTTGACAAATCCAAACCATTGATATTCATTATTACGAAAAATACAGGCAACATGAAAATGTTGAGCTCATTTGGATTCTTCTAAGTCACTCTTTTATGAACTACCAATTGACACACAAAACTAATTTGAATGGTACAATTTGTGTGTCCTTTAGATGCATGACCTATAAGTGTTCAAATAGTCTCAAATTTTATATGTAGTATGTTCATAAAATATCTTAGCAGTTCAATGGTTTAGATTTTCAAAAAATATGTTGCATGATGGAAAACAAATTGATGTGTTTGTTCTTCAGTACACTCAAGTGTATTCCTATTTGACTCTCTCTCTATCTCTATCTCTCTCTCTCTCTCTCTCTCTCTCTCTATATATATATATATATATATATATATATATATATATATATATATATATATGTATATATACATATATATATAACTGTGTGTGCAAGGGCATTGTGCATGTGTGTGTATACACACACACACACACTTATATATAATATATATATGTGTGTCAGTGTGTGTATGTCTCTATATATATACATACATGCATATGTATATGTATATATATATATATATATATTCATATGGATATATGTATATCTATATGTATATATATATATATTCATTTGATATAGGGAGACATTCTATTGTGAATCCAAATGGTGATATAGTTGTAACCCATGTTCTCACATGGAATGAATCTATTCTACTTCTACATAGCGGTGATCCATTAATATTTCCACCTACACCCCCAAATAATTTGTAGATAAATTCTATATAGAAGTAGAAAAATGAAGGAAACACATTATGGTATTGCAGTCATTCTCAGAATATGATAGAGGGAATGATCAAATATGATGGTGGTTCTATTGACTAGGATCTACGACATTTTCCTTATAATCATTTACTAACATAATAACTTCTATTATATGTTGGAATACAGAAACTATGGGCAATGATCACAAATGAATGTAGTTAAACAACTAGTTAGTCAACATCTCCCATATACATATTATCTTTTTGGACCCTCAAATCTTAGGAGACTTTTCTTCCTAGACTATGTATATGGTTGGGTTTACAACTTCACATCATGTTGAAGCAAGCAGATTCTATGGTGGCATATGGTTTCTATGGAATAGGGTATGTGATCATGTTACATTGCTTTAAAGTCAATGTCCGTTTATCTTGTTTTACCAACACCTCCTTTTACATAATTGTTGTCTATGAAAACCTTAATCTTGTTATGCAAAAATTCTCATGGAAAAATATTTATCACACCAACAGATCATTGCAGCAACCTTGGATTGTGGATGGGGATTTCAACTCCATGTGGAATCCAATGGAGAAGAGGGGAAATGTAGATTTTCACTGCAATGATTGTGCTCTATTTCATGATACTTTATTTGGATGTTGATCTTAGTGACTTGGAATGTCCAAAATTTCCATTTACATATAAGTCAGGAAATCTCCATGAGTGTCTTGATTGTATTGTACCAAACTCATATCAGATACACAAATACCAAAAACTTTTGGTTACAAATATCCCAAGAGTAAGTTCACACCATAAATTAATCTTACTTGTAACCATGAATGGACGAAAATTTAAATACAATTTTAAAACAAAGAACAAATGGAACTTTGATCATTAGTTTCAACCATTAATATCTAATAAGTGACCACAAAATTTAGACTTTTTAGATGTCGTTCACAATATGCTTCTAGATCTAACAAATGGGATAAGGGATTGGCACTACTAAATCAAATGACTAAGAAAGATGTACTCAATGTTTTGTCTCAAATGTTGTCTTGATTAGTACTACATTTCTCATCGGATCTGGACAATTCCTGCAACTGACTTCAAAAAAATATAAGGACATGCTGACATGGGAGAAAGTGGATTGAACGCATAAGTCAAACATGTAATGGATGCAAAATGATGATATTAAAACCAAAAATGCATGATTATCAAGAGTATATGTCAAATAACACAATAGCTTCTCTTCAATATACATCATAAAATGGATAACCGATGATATAGCTTTGCAATTTCAAATCATTTCAAAGCTCAATTCAAAAAATACCAGTAGCTTCTATATCAGATATGAACAAAATTCCAGTGGATTTCACTTCATAAAATATAGTGCAACAACAACTCCAGGGGATATTGCCACTAAACACGAGCGATTCATGTTCTACAAGATGTGTAATTCTAAGGTATGCGTCCCTAATAACACCATTGAATTCATGAGGTCACATTGGAGTTCTATGAAGGAATCTATTATGTCCATGATACGCAATTCTATCCTTAGCCTACCTTATAGATAAAAATTATGTAATGATCTTATGGTTCTTCTCCCAAAGACAATAAATCATCCTTCAAATTATATCTTAGGATGATCTATCATGATTATCCTTGTCTTAAATTGATATATGAAATTGTGGTAGATAGGTCAAAATCACACTTGAAGGATTTCATCTATCGGTCCCAAAGCAACTCATACCTAGTAAAAAAAATATCACATAATATTATGCTTATCCAATAACTACATAAAAATGTGTTGTGCAAAATATGTAGCATACATGGACATAAAGATCAACTTAGCAAAGGTGTATGACCTCCTATCTTGGTTTATTTTTGAATACCATTCAACATGTTGTCTTTCCTTTGAATATATCCAATTAAATTATGAGCTCTATTACATGTGGAAATGTTAATTTATTTTGCAATTGTGAAAATCTATAATCGCTCAAAGCCAATCATGTTTTGTGACAAGGGGACCCTCTTTCCTAGTATCTATATATGCTTTATATAGAACAATCAAGTCAACTATTTGAGACATATGTAAATAAAGTCCATGGAAACCTCTAAAGTTGTCTCCAAAGGGTCCATAGGTCACATGTTTCATTTTTGAAAATGATGATCTTATTTGAAAAGGTAATTGAACCACATCAATAGAATATTGGATTGCTTTGTTATTATTAAAAGGCTTCTAGTCAAAAATTATTCTATAAAAATACTATGATCTTCTTATCACCTATAGTTACACTAATCTTGAAGAATGATATCCTCTTAAGGTCAGGGTCAAAGGTGACACAAGACCAAGTAAGATATGTAGGGTCTCAATTCATCCATGGATGCATTACTAAAGAAACATACAACAACATACTAGAAAATTTTGATTCACATGTCAGTAGTTTGGAAATGAAGGATACTTTCCTTTAAAAGTTCCCTGTGTGTAGAAAAAAACCTTGTTGATGACTATCCCCACAACCATGATGTGGATATATTTTCTTCTCCAATCTCTATGTATGAGGATAGATGGTCCAATACAAAGAATTCTTGGAAGCAAAGCTGTGACCAACAATTTCTATCTCTAATTTCTTGGGAAGAGGTTCTTGCATCCCAAAAAATAGTGTGTTATCCATGCCATTGATGGCAAAGAGGAACCAAGAAATGTTGATGAGAAATGTCTGGGATGTTTTATCATGTAGAATAACAATGTGGATTGAGGTGGTACTCTATAAGTATCTTATAATAGTAGGCAAACATGTTAGTGAATTTCCTCGTCCTAGAGTTCCTTAAATTTACTAAAGACTATCATAGTGAAAAATAGAACCAAGGTCATCATCAATGGGGATACTGAGGAAACCCTACTTTAGGGCTTCATCTTGTGTCTTATTGTACTTTATTCACATCTAAACTTGTTAGAATGCATGCTATTTCCCCTACTAAATGGTTTTACTATCAAATGCACGTATGGATGTTCTTTTCATAATTTTCTAGTACTTGGACCACACCTTGGGTGGATGGGAGTGAAGAAGGATGATCCTAGGGTTCACCACCCATTGTGGAGTCTAAGTAGGGTTCAAGAGCTTCCTCAACCTACCCCTAGTCACCAAGAGCCAAGCCAAAGCAAAGAATTCTATGGATTGTGAAGTTGAAAATTAAAGTGCAAGCAAAATCCCCCAACATGATCGTGGTGACATGGAACGGCCATGGTTCCAATGCTAAAATCATAGGGGAATTACAGACTTCAAGTGCCCAAGACAAGTTGAATAGAATAGTTGTGCTAGCCAACATGGCCATGTAAAGGAACCCCTAGAATGATCATGCAAGCTACCACAATCATCATTCCAACATCTCAAGATGCATGTGCCAGTAAGAATGGCCCCGACCCAGATTCCTTACCATGGCCATGCTACCAAGCACTACCGTATTACCTATATGCCACCACGACTATCATGCCCTACACAATCATGTCACCAAACCTCCAAACCCCCATTTGTTTTTCATAAAACTCACCTCCTATAGCACACAGTTTCCATCCTAGCACAAGCATGCCACTCTCTATTCACTATATCCATGATGCCTCAGACCCTAGCTCATTTTCTACATTGGTTTTCCCATATTTCCCTCACTTAGCCTAATTCTTCCCCACCACCTATATATACATGGGTGGAGGCTGAATCGTGAGGTTAGCTACTCCTTAGAACTTATTTCCACCCACTTGAGCATTCGTTGAGCCCCCACCTACTTCCTCTCCATTTCCACTTTACCGTACCTCGAAACCCTAGTTTTCTAGGGCTTTGTATACATACACTCACCTTTCCATGTCATTGAACCACCTTGAAAGGAGGAGGACGAACTCTTGTTGCTATAGTTGAAGAAGAGAAGGACTTCTATGAGATCCTATGGATATTATCTCTTTTACTTCTTCTTCTTTTCCCCTTTTTTTCTTCATGAGTAGCTAAGCCCCTTTAGGTGGGTTGTTTGGGTTACAATGTAAATTTGACACCATGTTGGGGGGAATAACTTCTAAACTCTAAGATTTCATTTCACATTTATTTTTTTCTACATCTATTTCATTTCCCATAAATTATCTTGTGGTTTGTGCTTAAAAACATGGATTATATTTATATTTTTGCTTGAAACCACCTAGGTTCATAAAAAAATGGCATATGTGAGGCTATTTTAGGATTTTCACTTAGGTCCAACTAGTGGATCCCTAGATAGCACCCCATCTTCCCACACATATATCCTTTCCACTACACCTAGATGTGAGATCTAAGTATCTAGTTTGGAGGCACTTAGTACAACTGGCTTGGAGCTACCTAAAGGCTATATGTTGAGTGAGGCGAGGTGAAATATCTTCATTTCCACCCTCCATTATGAATCTTGGCCCCAATTTCCCTAAGATCATCTACCCTACAAATCTATATTTGATTGGATTATTGTAGAATTCCACCTATACCCTAATCTATATGAGCCTCACAAGGTTGGATAGGGTGAGTGAGGGTGTAGTTCCCCTTCACACATCCTATTCCATTCATGGCCAATTAGTAGTTTAGGCTAATTCTATAGCGTCTATCTTGATGTTTGGTAAATACTCTAAATGAATGAGTATAGTTTAGATATCATGACCTCCCAACCTAGGTTCTAGTCACATACCCCAAATGGTCCACACTTCCCATAATTGCTAAACCCCTATTTGTCTTCTTGCTTAGATAGTCTTTACTTACTTAACTAGTTCATTTCCTTGTTCATGCTAGTTTACCTTGTCTAGGATTGCAAATACTCTTTTGTATTTAGTTGTGTTTGTTCTTTCTAGTCTCTTTCTAGTTAAGATATTCACTGCTTTTTTGCTAGTTTTCTAGCCTAGAGTAATTTCTTACTTAGTATAACCGGTTACCCTCTCTAGGTTGCTAATTAGGATTTCCTTGTTAATTTATTGATAGTATTATCTCTTGCCTTACTTAGTTTAGCATAATTGTTCTCTTCTTTGTAAGTTTCTTTTTTTGCTTAGTTATTTATCTATGGTTAACATAGCTTTTGATGTCTTTCTTGCCTTTGATTTCTTATTCAATTATTAGTGTAAACATCAAGCCCAAATCAAACCCTTAAAACCCTAGAATCCAAACCTTGCATAAGCAAACATAGATCTCATGCCCCCTTTCCCATTTGGGTTAGAACTTGATTTATTGCTCCTATACTACTTTCAAGACTATGTTGTTTAAGAGTGTGTCCATCAGGTCCTTTAGATTCGAAAGAGCACATTGTGTTCCCAAAGGCACATCCAATCAAAGAGACTTAGCTATACAAATGGGAGGTGCATCAAACTTTCTGGCTCTGTTGACAGGGATATGAAGAAGATCCTAAGATAGAAATAAGAAGGCATAGAACTCAGAGTGATTGTCATCTAGAAGAAGTTGAGATGGGGATAGGGATGATAGACAGACTGAGTATTTGTGTAACCCTCTTATTCCTCCACCGAGCTGTTGGTAAGGTATGCCCATAGAGACAATCATGTGATGATTGACATGGCATATACCTAAAGGATTTGATTAATACTTATAAAGGTGAGCCTCCAATTCTTTCTATTTCATTCAATCATGAGATAATGAAGAAACACTATGAATGTCTGGAGAATAATATTACTCAATGATGTATGTATTCAAGTTACTACCCTTGTGGAAGAGATCATACGAATGTTAGGAGTACATATACATATTCTCATTATGTCCCTGATCAATACTTATTGTGGAAGGTTGATAGACAACAATAACACATAAGATCAGAGTGTGAGTTGGTTGATGACTAAATCTCATAGTCATGATATGGCCATATCAAACCAAGCACACAGATACATGTTAGAGAAGAGTGTATCAGATAGACCAACCTTGAGAGTGACACATGGTTGTGGTGGTCACAGTCATCTCTCATAGTGAAGGTGGTGATTGTGATTCTTAGACCTAAAATCATTACACTCGTCACATGTCGTTGGGTATTCTTTGACATAATAAAACGCAATCCTGAAACATGGGTTTTTATAAAAGTGATGATTGAGTGACTTTGACACATTGGGATAGATGGTATGTGATAGATATGGGATTTGTCCCTCCTACTGGAGTACAATATCTTGACCACTTGATAAGCTAGATTGAGAAACACATGTGCATGCACAAGTGAATCAACATATGATATTGATGTCAGATTATCTCAGATAGTATGCTCTTAGTTCAAGGAATATGGATTGAAAGTTGAGAGGATGGCCTTCCATGCCTCGAGTTCATCCTAGATATCAGAGACAAAGAAATTATACATCACTATAACACCTTACATAGATTGTAGATTGAAGTAGTTCTCCAATTTTCCATTCACTTGGGTAGCATTGATGTGTGACTAGACACCACCCTTTGCTTGTGATGCCATAAGCTAGTTATGGACATTTACTACCAATGTGATATGGGACCTATAGGGTCACACACATAGGAACTCATCTAGAAGAGGAATTTGATCTTGAATGACAAATGGATTGATTACTAAAGTGTTTAGGTATTCAATTCACACAACAGATCGACTAATTGGCTAAGTGGTCTACCAAACAACCATCTCACAGAGTAAGACGGCCGTTTGGTAAGCCATACGGGGCTCTCAAGTGTTGATATGGCCGTTTGGGCTGTGAGGCTAATCAGAGTATGAATTGGCTATGTTTTACCCTTAAACCGACCAGTTCAATGTGATTGAACCGATCAGCTCATCTTGACTCACCTGACGGGCGTCTGGGTGAGTGAGACGGGGGTCTTTCCTGGGTGAGATGGCTTGATTGGGCCAAACAAAAATTCAAGATGATTCTCGAATGGTTTCAATTGTACTTTACTTGGAGTACAAGTAAATTAATATGTGATATTAATTGGAATCAAATTCGCCTAATTTGTATCCAATTAAGAAAATGCCAAACAGTCGTTTGGCAGTGCGAGATGACCTTTTCACACACCATACGAACGTCTGGGTGTTCCAGACGACCGTTTGGCGTCTTGCAGGTTGTGAAAATTCAAGATCTTCTGATCCTTTGCACTCCCGCACAATCCCATACATATTGGAAACCCTGACCCTAACCTCACCTATAAAAGGAGGCGTACTGGGGGCTTCTTAGAACACAACACAAAGAACTGTGAATTAGTTCCTCTAACAAATATTGTCCTCTATGGTTGTGGTAACCAAGAGAGCCCATGCAAGTCCTACCCGACAGAGCGGAATAGACAATGAGAGTGAACAATTGAGAAGTTGTCGTTGTGGGAGAGCATGTTGGCGACTAGTACAAAAATGGGAGGGAAAACTCATTCCTATATGTTCTAGTTGAATAATAGGAGTTCTAGTTGGTCCGTGTGGAATACTCTATACAGAGGAGTCCTTTGGATGCTGCTCGGAAATCAAAGTCAACCTACAGTTCATGGTGAGACCACCAAAGTCATTGTAGAGGTTGTGTAGATATCTGTTTGTGGAGAAGACTAGGAGCTGGACAATCACCGTCTTAGAGTAACTTGTTATCCATTGCAAAGAAGTGAGTTTTGTTACTGGACTTTCTCCAGGACCAAGTATAATTCTCTAAAACCATCCTTCCTATTTCATAGTAGTTGACGCAATCTTGCTGTTATAGGAATACAAATAGATAAATTTTTTATTTCTGCTACTATACTTTGTGCATGTATTTCCCAACAATGGTATCAGAGCCACGTCAATTTACTATGTTTTAGGATAATTGACATGATTGGATTTTGGTTTTACTGTTTATTTATTGCACGTGATGTGAATATTCAAACTACTCTCATATGTGTATCCGATCAAAGATCACATAATCCCAAACTAATATATGTATGTATATATATATATAAGTGATATATATGCAATTTACACATGTTGTGTACCATGGTTATGGCCTAAACCCTATATATATGTGTGTGGTTGGATGGTTTGGTTCCTGTATAACTTGGTCTGTGTATCGACCCTCTACCTCCCTATTCCCAATGTAAAGTTAATACTTTCCTACCTTTTCTCCCCTCAAATGTAACTCGAGGTTACTCTTATTCAATGTAATAAAGTAGAAATAGGATAGTTTCTTTTCATGAAATGGAGTTGAAGATGTTCACCTCCAGTTGAGACGACCAATTTGTGAGATGAGATAATTGTCTGGAGGACCATGCAAGACATGACGATGGAACCAGATGACCGCCTGGTGAACCCAACCGACCGTTTGAAAGGAGTCCAGAGATGGGTTGGATAGGAGGTTAGATGACCGTCCCAGTAGACCCAATCGACTGTTTGGAAGGAGTCCAAACATTAGTTGGATAGGAGGACCAACAGACCATCCAAGAGGCGAGATGACCAGTTCAAGGGTTGAATCGATCTACCCAGATTGGCAAGCACAAGTCTACACCAACATCAGGTTCATACATGTGATGTGATTATTTAACTAGGTGGTAGTAATTCCTTATGATTCCAAGGAAATACAAGTAGGCATGGTCATAACTATCCCTTTTGTTTTATATTGCATGTTTACATTGTAGGATATAGCATGTATATGATACATGCTATATATGTGGTGATTGGATATAATATATATATATATATATATAATCCCTTAAATAAAATATTAAGACTAATATGCTTTCAAATAGAAATATACATGAAAAACTTATTTGACCAAGCATAAGTTACACCAAAGTGTGTGCTCCATCTACCTCGTGGAAGTGTGATGGTAATAATGCAGGTGTTGCCAAAGAGGTGTGCATTATTATCATATTGGCTATTAGGTCAGGCTTAACTGGTGATTCTTAGAGTGTCTGAGCCTGGAGACATGTAGATGATTATGGAAAAGAGTTGTACATATCATCTATCCAAGAGTTGCATATGATGCAATTGGCAAGTTTGCCTACCTAAATAGTCAGTTTATGGGCGATTAGCAAAAGCTGAATCATGGCTTGATGAAATATGGATCTTGGTTCATTAGGAAATTGTTTGCTACAATTTTTGAATTGATACTTGAGAATTATCAATTTGAAAAAAATAATGAGAATGATAATTAATTAAATACATAATCATTATTGCCCAAACTTTAAATAAAATCAAATTAAATCAAATCAAAAATGAGTTTTTGATAAAATTGCAAATTGTTTTTTACAACCAAATGGCAACAACAAACAATCTTGTTTCTCTGTGATAGGTCCTTGAGAAGGACAATCTTACTGGGAACAACTTCCATGACTGGTTTAGAATGTTGAGAATTGTTCTTAGGTAGGAGTGCAAGCTCTATGTCTTGGAAATGCTAGAACTAGAGGAACCAACTCAAAATGCACCAAGGACTGACAAGGATGCTTATAAGAAGCACACTAAAGACATCATGGATGTCAAGTGCCTCATGCTATGTTCCATGAATCATGATTTGCAAAGGCAGCATGAGAACATGGGGGTGATTGAGATGGACACACATCTCAAGAACATGTACCAAGATTAGGAAAGATAGGAGAGATACGATGTCTCCAAGGAGCTATTCAAGTGAAGCATGGTAGAAGGAGATCCAGTAGGTCCTCATGTACTCAAGATCATTGGGTATGTGGAGAACCTAGCTGGACTAGGATTTCCCTTGGGCCAAGAGTTGGCCAGTGGCATGATTATGCGGTCCCTTCCAGAGTCATATAGTCAGTTTATCATGAACTACAACATGAACAACTTTGAAAAGTCATTGATAGAGTTGTTGGGCATGTTGAGGACAATTGAGACACAAATGAAGAAAGACAAGCCCGAGTTTGTGATGGTGATTAGAATGACAAAAGGCAAGTCTAAAGGAAAAGTAAAATCTAAGAAGAGTTCTAAAGCTAGCCAGAAGCCTAAGTCTTCATATCTCAAGGCAAAAGGTGTAGTAAAGAAAAAAAGAGGTGATTGTCACCAGTCTAGACATTGGAAAAGGAATTGCCAACTCTGGTTAGAGGAATTAAAGAAGAAGAAGGATGGCACTGAGGCCTTCACTTAGGGTATAAACAATATAAGACAAATTCGATTACTTCTTAAGTTCTGGTATATGATACTAGATAAGAGATCTGACATACTGATGTGCAGGATCTAACAAGAAGTAAAAGCCCTCATAAAAGAACAAAGATGGACAAAGTAGAGCAAGTGTTGTGGAAGCCATAGTCTACATCTAAATTTATCTTATCCCAACAGACATGTAATAGAGTTATTAGAATTGCTATTTCATTATGTCATTAGAACAGAAACATTTTCTTTATGCACCATGTATGGACAAGGATGATTATCAATAAAAATGTGTTAGTGTATGTATTTCAAAAGATACGATCTTATATGGCATTGGCCCAAAAACATCTTGCGATATTTATGAAAAATGATCCAAAAATGAATGTTTATAATGTTTATACCAAATGATTATGATTGATAACTCAAGACCATCATTAGCATTAGTCATCTTGTACGAATATGAGAATTGCATGCCTAGAATACATATTGACGTTGATCTGGATTCCCTTGGTTATTGAACTTAAGGAAATATGCAAGTATCAGTTATAAACAATATGACATAATATTTGTTACTTGATGTAGTGGGAGAATAAGACTTCCATCAGACCTCATCCATATGATGGATGAAGATATTATGGAATGAACACTAAAGATAATCACGTATACCTCATATCCATTTACTGGTAATATGATGATATGTACTCAGTGAAATAGAAATCTCTTGAAATGTTCAAGAAGATTATAAATGAAATATGACTTTGATGAAAGTATTAAGAGACTTTGATGAGATCAAATGTCGAAATACTTTACATTAATACCTTGAGTACCTTCAAAGAAAGCACTGTGATAATGTATCACAAGTCAAATTCATCTGAAAATGTGATGTGTTAGAATGAAGGAATTATACCATGATGAGTCATGATATGATTATCAATTAATCTAATCTTCTTATATCCTCATAATTATATACCTAACACTAAATCATGTACTAAATGAATTGTTTATAAAGACATCATATATGATATGATTTTTGAATGTCCCAATATGTCTAAAGGATTGAAACCTACATTAAGAAAATAGTTTCTTGAAGAAGGTTTATCCATAAACCATGATTGTTGAAGAATACTATTAATCCCAACCCAACAAACAAAATTGTTTTGTTGGTAGGATAACTGAATTCCCAAAGAATCAGTGGGAGTAGAACTCAAAATATCAAGGTCAACAAAGAGGTACAATGAGAACTAAGAGAATCACAAGTTGTTGTGGAGTCTCAGGTTCATCATGTAACACAGAATAAAAGTCTAGTAGAACACATGAGATTGGAGGATTGTGATTCCAACAATTTAGATGGGTTGGTCATAATAGATGAGCCAACTAGTCAACTAGAAGCTATTTTTGAGCATTATGGAGTCCACGTAAACTATGAAGGTAGGACTTTGGTAGTGCCACCTAAAAGGTGCAGTAGGGTCTTGTAGTAAAGACCTACATGGATGACATAAAAGGACATATTGGTTCAATAGGTTTTCAAATCAGTTCAAGTTGTTGAACATGATTTAAATTCCATTACCAATTGATGAGCTTGTTGTTGTAGTTAAAATAGACTCAAAGATTTGGCATATGAAGATTGAAACCAGATTCCTTAAAAGGAATACATCAGAGGATGTATACGTGACACAACCTAAAAGGTTTTATAACTTCAAGAATGCAAATAAAGTCTATGAACTACAAAGTTCAATCTGGGATTGAAACAAGCAACTTAGAGATGGGATCTTTTGATAAAATAGTCTAAGAGTTTGACTTGAGTCAAGAAAAAAGATGAAATCTTTGATTACAAAAGATTTAGTGGGAGCATATATGAATATTACACATGTGATGAGGAATCGTATCTCAGTATTGTGAATATTGAGAATTGGCATGTAAAAACACCTTTAACAATGAAGGATAAGGTGAAACATCTTATGAGATAAGGATCAAGACCTATGAGATAGTTATTGAATGTTTCATAATGGAAGTTTGAACATGTACAATATCAATGTGTTAAAAGAGTTCAACATGGAAGGAATCAATGAGGGAGAATTCAGATTAATCTCTCACAAACCCTATATTATGATTCATCATGAATAAGATTCCATGGGCCAACCCAAAAATGTATCTATCATGTAAGATATTAACACGCCCTTCCCATATAATCTTGTATGTATTGGACATGACAAGATGATATAAACTCCAATAAGGGTTATTGGAAAGTCATTGAAGATGTCCATTAGTACTTGAGAAGCGACTAATAATAGATTGCTAATAAATAAGGATAGAGATAAAAATGAAGAGTTGGATGTAAGGGTTACATCGATGCAAGATTCCATAATGACAAAGTAATCACAATAAAATATGTTTGATTTTAAAGGGAAAAGGAGATGATTAGCTAGAAAGATTCCAAACTAATAGCCATTAATGTGATTCTACAATAGAATTCGGCTATACTTGTGTTATGAACATAGAGTGATAGTATATGGATCTTAAGGTTCATGTGATGAACTTCTAGATGTTCCAACCATTGATGAATCAATAGAAATACTGTGAAAACAATGGATCTAATTGTTAGGCAAGGAATATCAGATACCATATTATGAAAGTTCCATCTCATATGAGAAATAGTACATCAAAGAGAATAGGAACATGCAATATCCCGACTATAAGTAAAAAAATTCTAACCCACAAAATAAGCACTAGCGCAAAAAAAGCATGTTGGACATGTTTTGGTCACTAAGGATGAGATCTGTTGGGGATTGCATCTAAGTAAAGTGGGAGTCTATAGCTAATCATGTGATGATTGACATGGCATATACCTTAAAGGATTTGATTAATACTTATAAAGGCCAACTTTCAATTCATTCTATTTTTATGAGATAATGAAGAAACATCATGAATGTATAGAGAATAATATTACTCAATGGCATACGTATTCAAGTTATTACCCTTGTGGATGAGATCATACAGATGTTAAGAGTGCATAGACATATTCTCATTATGTCCCTGATCTGTTGTTATTGTGGAAGGTTGATAGACAACAATAACACATAAGATCAGAGTGTAAGTTGGCTGATGACTAAATCTCATTAGTCATGATATCACTATATGAAACCAAGAACATAGATACATGTTTGGGAATAATATTTTGGACTGACCCACCTTGAGAGTGACACATGGTTGTGGTGGTCACAGTCATCTCTCATAGTGAAGTTGGTGATTGTGATTCTTAGACCTGAAATCACTACACTTGTCACATGTCGTTGGGTATGATATGACATCATCAAATGTAGTCCTACAACACGGGTTGTTATAATGGTGATGATTGGGTGACTTTGACGCATGGGGATAGACTGTGAGTGCTAGATATAGGATTTGTCCCTCGTACTATAGTATGATATCATGGCCACTTGATAAGCAAAACTAAGAAACACATGTGCACATGTGAATTAATAAATGATATTAAGGTCACATTATCTCATACAATCTGCTCTTGGTTCAAAGAATATGGATTGAGCATTTAGAGGATGAATTTCCATGCCTCGAGTTCATCCTAGATATCAGAGACAAAGGAATTATACAATCATAGTAACACCTTACACAGATTGTCGGTTGAAGTTGTTCTCCAACTTTCCATTCACTTGGTTAGCATTGATGTGCGACTAGGCACCACTCTTTGCTTGTGATGTCATAAGCTAGTTATGGACATTCATTACTAGTGTGATATGGGACATATAGGGTCACACACATAGGATCTCATCTAGAAGAGGGTTTTGATCTTGAATGACAATTGGATTGATTACTAAAGTGTGTATGCATTCAATTCACATAACGGATTGATTGAGTGGCTGACTGGTATGCCAAATGAGCTAGACAGGCCTCTCAAGTGTTGAGATGGTCGTTTGGGTTGTTAGGCTAATCATAGTATGAATTGGCTAAGTTCTACCCTTGAACCGACTGGTTCAATATGATTGAACCGACTGGCTCATCTTGACTCACTAGACAAACGTCTGGGTGACCGAGATGGGCATCTCTCCCGGGTGAGACAGATCAGTTGGGCAGAAAAAAGGTTCATGATATTTCCCAAATAGTTTTGATTTTACTTTACTTGGGTTACAAGTAAATTAATGTGTGATATTAATTGGAACTAAAATTGCCAATTTTGCATCCAATTGAGAAACTGCCAAACCACTGTTTGGCAGTGTGAGATGAACGTCTCTCATACCAGATGATCGTCTGGATGTTCCAGACAACCATTTTGCATCTCATAGGTTGCAAAAATTCAAGATCTTCTGGTCCTTTTCATTCCCGCACAATCTCGTACAGACTAGGAACCCTAACGCTAACCTCAACTATAAAAGGAGGGGTACTCTGGGCTTCCCAGAACACAACACAAACAACTAAGAATCAATTCCTCTGACAACTATTGTCCTCTGTGGTTGTGGTATCCAAGAGAACCTAGGCAAGTCCTACCCGACAGGGAGGGATAGCCAACGGGAGTGAACAACTGAGAAGTTGTTGTTGGGGAGAGTAGGTTGGTGACTAGTACACTAACAGGAGGGACAACTCCTTCCTGTCCGTTCTAGTTAAACGACATTAGTTCTATTTGGTCCATGTGGACTACTCTAGAGGTAGGAGTCCTTTGACTACTGCTTGGAGAGCAAAGTCAACCTACAGTTCCTGGCAAGACGACCGGAGTCGTTGTAGAGGTTGCACAAATAGTTGTTCGTGGTGAAGACCAAGATATGCACAACCACCATCCAAGAGCAACTTGTCAACAATTGCAAAGAAGTGAGTTTTGTCACTGGACCTGCTCTAGGACTAGGTATAACTCGTTGAAACCATCCTTCCTATTTCATAGTAGTTGATGCAATCTTGCTATTATAGGAATACGAATAGATAAAAAAATTCCGCTTATATAATATGTGCCTATATTTCCCAACATGAACAAGTCATTGTGTGATCATTACATGATTGGGAACTACACTTCCTCAATTTCTACTAGACTGGATCAGATATCAAGACGTCAATTCTTAATCTCATTGGATTTTCTTAGACTCCTCCCTACGTTCTATGGGTTTGAGAATGACAATCCATATAAGCACATTGATGCCTTTCTGGACTTCATCTATTTTTAGGACTCCTGCAGCCACTGATAATTCTATTCAACTCACCTTGTTCCCTTTCTCTCTCAAAGACAAAGCAAAGGAATGGCATTCTTCAAAGATCGACATTGTCACTAGGGAAGTGATGAAGAATGAGTTTCTACAAAAAAATCCTATTACTAAGCTAACCTAGATGAGAAGATACACAACCTCCATTAGTCAAAAAGAAAATGAACAGTTCCATGATATGTAGGAAAGGTTTTAGATATTTCTATGAGATTGTCCTCATCATGAGGTGCCTATTTGGTAGCTTGTCTAGTATTTCTACATGGGTCTTTCTGAAATGGGCCAAACCATTGTAGACTCATCTTGTGGTGGAGCATTCATGGCCAAACCTCTTAAAGAGTTCTGTCCCCTTTTGACCATTTGGCTAAAAACTCCCAACACTAATTGTCTAGTGTTGTGTGCATTGTAATAGAAACTGAGCACCCTCACCTCCGACAACAAAGATGACTCCAACCCGTAAATGCTGAAAATATTGTTGGATATGGTAAATCTTATGAAGACTCCTGTGAGGGGGGTCTTCTAGCTACTCTACCAACTCTATGGAGGTTCTCTGTAGGAGGCTTAAGCTATAAAATCCTATGGCATCTAGAAAAACCAAGGCCCTATGTCAAATTCTTATACTTCATAATGGAGGAACCGTCCTAGTTTCTCTTATAAAAATGAGAGGAAGGACAAGAGTATCCTAGGAAACATCCAATGTCAACATATAGATCCATGTTTGAAGAGGATGTTCTGGGGATATTGAAAAGCCTTGATGATGTAAAGAAATATGTGTCTACTCCAAAGTCAACATATAGATTCATGTTTGAAGAGGATGTTCTGGGGATATTGTTACGACCCCACCTTCCAGTAACCCCCAATTAAAGGAGACCGAGAGGTCAATGCCACACCCATAATTTTTGGATCAAAGGTTCGACATTTAACCAAGAACAATTATTAAATTTTAACAGACTATACTGGAAAGTTGGAAGAAAATAAACTTTTGCATACCTTTTGAAAATTTGGATCTCTAAACTTCTATCCTCATATGAATTTCTACTCTACTAATCCTCCTTGTATTTCAATTCATGTATTTCACAATATGACAATTTACTGTTTGTCCTTTTGGCTTGTACCTAAAACGCCAACAAACAAAACATCGGTCAGCCGAAGCTGGTATGTGGGGAAAACAATAATCATGCAATTATCCATAACAATGTATTGCAATCAATTACAATTTAACAAACAATTTTATAGTTTAAATATAAATGCACGATCCATGAATATCCTATCCCCATTATACCCCTCATGATCCCACCTAACAGGTGAATCAGTTTCTAGGGTTGAGTCACATGGCACTACCTGTAGGTAACCCACTGCTTAACTCATGGCATGTTAAGAGTCTCATGACACTACACAAGAGTAGCCCAATTTCTAACTCATGATAGCCTAGACCTTACTCTAGGTTATCCTTTTTAGCCTTTGCATGGCCACAGGGGTGGACCCTGATCTAAGCCAGTTATATGTATACATTTATAGTGATAGTCATAGTCACTCTATAGTTGCATGAAATAAAAGCATTCAACAGATAATTTTAAGCAAGTGATAAAACCTCGAAAAACCCTCAGAAAACTAACTCGGAATATTCATAAGCGTAACCACATACCTTTGATTGCAGATTTGAGACAGAATTATCCAGAACAGAGAAATCCCAATCAAGCAATCAATTATGCACAGAATCCTGAAATAAATATACCAATTTCCTTTTATTAATATTTATCCAATATCATCATATTCCTTAGGATTTCTATTCCAATTTTTAGGGTTTCCTTGGAAATTAGGGTTTCATTTCATCTTTTATTATCTTAAACCCTAATTTTATATCATTACTTATAAACCCTAATTATCTCATCTATTCTTCAACATTAAGGTTATCGTAACAACATATAACCCTATTTCCATATTAAAGGCACATTAATAATCAATTAATTTCATTAAGCTTCTTTTTCATTAAAGCTACTATTTTTATCCTTTTAATCCATGACAAGATCATTATACACATTCATCATCAATTCAAAGTTCATTATGAACTAATTAACATATGAACTCGAATTTCCCTTAATTCTACCTTTTATTCATGAGAAAACCCTAATCACTACATTTAGGGTATTTATCTAGAGTTACAGATGTTAATGCTCGAAATAGATTAGAACCATCATATAATAACATATTTTCACATTTTTCGAATTAAATATGATCTTATCCTCTTTTACCCTAAATTAGGGTTTCTAAATGCTTAATCATTCTCATATGGGGTAAAAACCCTAAATCATGCAATTTCACATCTAGATAAGGTCAACAGGTTATTACTACTTAAATTAACTCATTAAGCATACTAGATTCAACCTTTAATCACAAATATGATTTTTAACTTAACTTTAATGCACTTTTCATCAACTTATTGTACTTTTGCAATTAGGAACGTAATCAATCTTTAAAATCATTTTTATTAGATTCCTCTCATTCTCCTAATCAAAATACATATATTATTTGTATTTATCTGACCTACGATTTATTAGATATGAAATTTGCAAGGTTACTGATACTCGTCGTTTTGCAATATCAATCACTAAGATGGTTAATCCTAGAGTTTAAACCTTTTTTTACTTCCGGTTTTAAGGGTAGTATAGAAGGATCGATCCCACATGACAACTATTTAGAGATTGTTCTTAGAACCCAAAGATTGAAGAACTTTATTATTTGTTTTTGATATTTTTCTTTTTATTAAAGCAGAAAGTAAAGTCCAGTTAGGGGTTTGAGTGATTACACTAATGCAAGAAGGAAAGCACTTAACAAGAATAAACATGCATAAGGAAATAATAAAAAGATTATTAACACAAGCAAAACTATATGAATAGAAGACTGAGAATTAAAGCAAACAAAGGATGCAGTGATTAAATTAAGAGAAGGAAATCGAGGCTCGTAGGGGTTTTCACCACCTTAGCCTAGGTGATAACAATTAAATCTTAAACGACGATTCGATGAAGGCTTGCGAATTTAAAAACTCACAAACGAGAAACTCCACATGAGCCCATTGGTCTTGGTGCTCATGCTTCCTAATTTATCATCCTTAAAGACGAAAATCCACGGTCATATCAAAACGTCTATGTAATCGATTTTATTGTTCTAAATCCGAATTTCCATGGTCATATCCATCTGGATTAACATGTGATCTGAAGATCAATCATTCAATTAAAATCAATTACCATCTAATCATTTAAGAAGAAGTTGTTAAAACCATGGCTAAGGGGTTATTCCCTTGCCCCGATAAAAGTCTAGTCACACATGGAGAAAGGGGAGACGGAGGAAGAAAGAAATGAAGCCATAGTCTAGCCCAGAAATCAAGAGATTAATCCTTATGCTAGAGACGATGAAATGGCTTAGTTCTTTGTTCCTTGCTCCGGAATTGAAGAATGGAAAGAAGAATATTAAAACTAAGGCGGAGAGAAAAGACAAGAACAAGAATGAGAGAGCTATTCTTGAACTAAGATCTACTTTATTGCATAATATGAGAATGATTACAAGATAATTTGCTTCAGAATCCCAAATACAAGAAATCCAAGATGATCTTGGGAGGAGGAAGTGCCCTTCCTTTTATAGGAGAAGGAGGGGTAGGCTATCCAAAAAAAACGGGGGGGGGGGGGGGGAAGAGAGGGAGCTATCCTTTTGAATTTTCAAGATTTGGTCAATAGGAATTTGATAGACTTTAATTGTCTTGACCATGTAACTCTCTTCAATGCAGATTCCCGCAGCAGCGATTTCGAACGCATTTTTGGGACAGTCAAAAATTCAGAAGCGGCCCGAAAATATATTTTTCCTGTAGATAATTAAATTATCTTGCAACGCATACTTGCACAATGAATTCCGCCTTGAGATGTGGGAGTTATACCAATTTTGGTGAAAGGTATATACTGAAATCAGACTCTGCGGGAAAACGTAATGCTACTTTTACTGGTTAATTGCGCAGCCAAATAAACACCAAAATTACCGTAAAATATGTCTTTTTTGTAGCCAAGAAAATTCTCTTTTCATTCCATGCTTTATCTTGAAATTCCGCCTTTATACGCAAAAGATATGGCTATTTTGGTGACGAGTATCTCAGGCACTGCGGGAATATTTGAAAGCATCATATCTTCATCTTTTATTTTCTCGATTTACTTCGATAATTCCTGAAAATTAAGAAAAATATCATAAGAATTCAGAAAAAGTATATCAGGAAGATGAAAGTGCTATTTATTTTTGAATGAGCTAAAATTAACAAAAAAGTCCTATTTAATTATTCTAAATGAAGCAAAAATAAGAGATGAATATGCATTCATCAGTTACTTACTTTGGGCCAATGATAAGCTGCCACGTCACCCTTGCCATGCAGCTCGCAAGTTAGGAAAATATAACAAAAAATCCACTTTGCCCTTGACTTAACGATCTATTCTTTATCACGTAGAGGGGCAGAATTGTCCAATCTGCCTCCCCCCTTCTTCAACCTTGCGTCGGCGGGTTACAGATGCCCTAGTCACGGTTGGGTGTGATCCCTCCTCACTTCCTGACCTCGATGACCACCAAGGAGGGCGGTGTTGCCTCCGTCGTACCCAGGCGCACCTACGGGGCTCCCGAATAGCTGTTGTGGTGGTGCAAAACGGGCTGGGTAGACCTGCGATTCAGCCACCTTCTGCAGTCGTGCTGCTGCTATGGTGCGTCGCTTCGGGCATGGTGGCTCTGGCTAGGCCTTGCCTTGGCATCCCCTCATGACTAGCTACCATCGCAACCGCACCTGGGTTCCTCATTGTCCCAGAACCACGTAGCTTCTCATGGTTATGGTTTAAGGATGAAAACAAGGAAGATGAAGATAGGGAAGAGAGAGGAAGACGTGGGTTTTCTCTTGGAACTCGAATCAGGGGGTCTACCCCTTTTATAGGGGAGGATATCCTCACCCTAAGATGCCCATCTAAGAGGAAACAAGTCCCCTCCTATTACCAAACCACATTCCTTCATTGTGAAGAAAATATTCTCTCTCTTCTTTGTTCTTTTTAACATCCTTTATTATTTTGGTATTTAGAATTTGAAAATCCTTTCCCTCATTCCCTTATTCTTGGCTTTTAATCCATTAGCCACGAAATTAAGTTTTCCTTTTAATAGAAAATACTCCCTTTTTATCAATATCACAAAATTCATTAATAATGTATCACATTATCCTTTTATTTTACAATTTTGGTACTTTCTCTTTCTTTCCTCTTTATTGGGGCTCCTTGGACCCCAAGAAACTCTATTATTTCGAAATTCTTTTCCAAGGATATTTATTATCCTTCTGGATGCATCTATATGCAGTATTCTTCATTATCTTGTTTATTCCTTATTCAAATATTTTCTTTTTGAGGATTCCCCTTTATTTCTCTTTTATTTCCCTCATTGGTATTCCTTTTATTAGTAGGAATCCTTGGGATACGAAATTCCACAAAGGATAACTCAATTATACCTATTTTCACTTATTTTCCACATTTTATCATTATTTTCAATTTCTTTCTTAATAAAGAAATACTTAATTGATCTTTTCTTTTCTTATTGCACTCTTTATGCAACTTTGGACTCCTTAGAACTCAAGGAACCCAAGATGCATGAAATCCCTCTTTGTATTTGCCTTCTAGAGGTTTCCACAATTTTCTTTTCTCAAATATTCAATTATTCATTCACTAATTGAATTTTCTTGTTATTTGGGCCCAATAGCCAATAAAGCCCACAACACAAACATCAAGGCTATTGTAAACAAAATCCATGTATTCAAAAAAAATTATATCATTATTCTTTCAAATATCTTTAATATGAGAAATTACATTTCTCACCAAATGAACCCAAAATCAGGGTTGTAACATCCTTCCCCCCTTATAAGAATTTTATCCTCAAAATTCTATCAAGCAAACAAACAATTCAGGATAAGACTTTTCCATGTCCATCATTGGCCCCTATGTGGCTTTACCACACTCATGGTGCTCCCAAAGAACCTTTATCATTACATATTATCTTCTCTGAGCTCTCTCATCCTGGCATCTATAAACTGCGTAGGTGACTCAGGCCATTTGAGCCTCCCTTGGGGCTCACTAGGTTCATTGTTCAGCACATGGCCTGGGTACTTCACATAGTGCTCTAAATTGGACACCTGGAACTTATAACACATTTATTTATCCTAAGGGGTAAGGTCAAACATAACCTTCTCCATCAATCCATCTCAAATGGACCCATGTATCGGGGACTCAACCTTCTTAGCTATAGCTCAGAGGGGTCAGATTTTCATGTCCCATATTCTCACACAGTGAATTGCATGTCAGTCTACTTTGCATTTGCTCACGACTCTCATCGTATCTAGGCTCCTTTCATCCATTGCACGATCAAAGTGAATTCATCTACACACACTGTGGCCCTTTTCTAACCATCACGTGGTCCTTTCACCAACATAACCTTACTGAAGTGGTGACCAACACAACCTCCCTTATAGAGCTTCTTTAACTCCTGATATTGGCATATCATCACATCTTTCATAGGACAAGAACTGTCTCTAGATATCACCTGGAACGAGCACACATGCTCTCATCAGCCCCTTTAGTCTGGATCATTAGTTATGGGTGATAAATTGTACTAACATCGAGTTCTTCATGTACCTACTCCCACCTTTTGGAAGGGAACCTTTAGGTCAAACTCAAAGAACTTCGAACTCACATCATGGTGTAGTTGAACCATCTCTCTCTCATATGTAGTTCAACTCGATCTGTCCCTTGACAGTACTCTTTCTTTCTCATGTTATCTAGGTAAGGCGGTCTATCATAACCCATATTGCATCTTGTCCTTCCTTGGTCTAGGGGAGACTTATCACAGCATCCATAGTGATGAACTCTCATTCCCTCTTAGAAACTCTTTATCCTCTATATCCATGCACTGGGTTATCGGTGCTCATCCTTCACCTTCTGTCATGCATGGCCACATACCACCTGCAGCCTCATCTTAAGCATCCAAAGTGCTATTGTCATTTACTATCTTGGTAGTACCACGGTTTATGGTGATCTTCAATCATGATTTCCTATATGTCATGATTCCTCAAGATCAATTCTTCAGAAACCTTTAAACCACTTTCAATAGGGTTTCATTACCTTCCTATCCAAAGAAATGTATCCGAGGTCCTACCACCATCCTTTTATTATATTAAGGACAAGACTGGATAACCAAACAACCATTAACTTATTCAACAGATCACGTTACCTCTGAGTATTAGCCAAACATATCTCCTTTCCAAACTTAGGGTTAGCCTAACAACCTCTTCTAGATTCTAGCCAAACTAGTCAGATATATCTCAACCAGAGCGTCCATTACCACACCACATCCTTAGGTATTAAGTAACATTGAAAACATACACTTCCATGTATTTCACTTATCATCTCAAACTCGAACTCTAAGTCTATCTTCATTGAGAACACTTTGAGCTCATCTTCTGGGTGATCATCCTCAACCTTGTATGACTCATATCTCATGATAAAAACATCTTCATAAGGTGACTACCTCGTTCCTTTTAGTGTTTGCAAACCATCCATGTATCATTCACTTTACCAGGGTATGTTATCATCTTTGTCCTCATACCTCATAGCAACATTCCAACTCACATCATATTTTATCCTTGGTGTATGGCATGCGTACTGTCCTATCTCTCACTCACATAACAAGAGGAAATAAGCATTTGGCTGCAGTCCAAATACAGAGTTCTTCCTATTCCAAGAGTAGAGATGGTACATCCCACCTTGCCAGTACACCTTTAAATCTAAGTTGAAACGTGTCATTTATGCCTCTATATTACAATCATCTTGCTATCAAAGTCACCTCCATGGAAAATTGGTCTCGAACCTACTTGGGTCACCACACAATCCTTGGTCATCTCCTCTAGGTCTATAGGGTGCCGACACTTTTGGGGCCATCCATTTTCCCCTTATGCATCCAGAGAGTGTCCTACTCATCTGCCCTTTGGGTCCCATGAGTTCACGAAGGTGATCAATCTCCTAACCCATGGCCCTCAGACAATGATAGTTGTTATCTCCCGACCCTATGGTCATGTGCAACTAGGGAATTAGGTAACTCCTACTTCCATCGGTCTTATCCCTACCTGACCCTAGGATAGACTAAAGATTCTATTATAGTACATGTCCAATTTAGAACCTTACCCAAGCCTTCATCATCTCTCTTTCTACATTCATGGGCTGACTTTCATCCTTTCATAAGGATCATGGCAACCTGCCTACCTTGGTCAAGCCCCATACCAGTTACCTCCATGGTATCACATCCATAAGCACTTAGAGATGAATATCTATGGGTCTACAGGTTCATCTCATACCATGTACTTTTCACTTAGCTTCCCAGGATCCTATGAGACCTCTTTAGGTTACCTTAAACCAACAAAACTGATATACACCCTACTAAAGGGTCCCTCTCCCAGGATGGGAGGAAAACCATCTCTTGACAACAAGGTCACAAATGCCCTTAGGTCTAGGGTTTACATCCATATGCTTAACCCTAGTAAGCTATTAAGGCACAAGTAGACCACAAAACCAGGCTAGGTCATCTGGGTTCTCATTCCTCATCATTAGATCAAGATCATACCTTCCTTTATCATCAACTTAGCTGTGAGGGGTTCATCATACCTTCGACTTAATGAGTTTCTCCTTTTTCCTCTATACGTGAGGAGTATCATGCTCGAAACTATAGAAACTTAATTCTCGTCATGAGCATTAGGTACACCACTTCCCCTCTTAGGCCTAGGAACCATAGGTGCATGTTCTTGATGTCCAACTGTCTGCACAACCTCTTAACCACAAACCAAACATGTAATGGGTATGACATACACTTCCTATCATCCTTTTTCCTTGATCAACACTTTAAAGTTGGGTCCTTCTCAAGGACAAACAACAATGTACAAGGCCTCATAATCTGTTACTAAACCTCTCCAGGGTATACAGAACTTCTTCTTCCTTTCTCAGAAGGTAAACACTTATACCATAGGCACATAGGTGCCAGAAGCCTCATCCTCTCTCTAGGGTTTGGTCCCTCTCATGGAAACCAAGACATCATCAACCTCTAGGGATCAAGCATGTGGTGACCACTATCATCCACTTAGGTCGCATCATCCTAAAATTCCGACTTTGCCTCATATCTTGGAGTCTAGGATTCCAACCCTCTTGTTGGGTTTCCTACTCTCTCTCTACAGCTAACCCTACAACTACCCTCACCATTAGAGGTCCTCTCTTCATGAGGGATCAACCTCGAAAGCATGCCACTACCTGGATGAAGCCTATGTTCAACTTATGTTCTCTCAAGGTTATCCATAGTTCTTTAAGCTTATTTCATAAGCCATCCTTCACTCTCTCCTGGTTAGGGTTTCAACCTATTCCTCACACTACTAACGTACTCTGGGTGCATTCTATGCCCTACTCGCATAAGCCCATAGAGTTTCTACAGGTCCTTCACTAACATCATCATCGAAGGAGCTATCCATTACTCTAACATGCACGACCCTTCCCAGGGTTGGGTTGCCAAAGGTGCTAGGTCACCCATGGATCATATAGCATCTTAAAGGCATGTCCTATCAAACACCTGGTCTATCATGATATTTATTCACCACTTCATCTCTCTCTAACCAACACTTAGGGTTAGGGTTATCATCATCCCCAAAGGATGTGCCAGGTCTCTACTTGTAATGGAGATCTCTATCTCCAAGATTAACTCTCTTTATCTATCCTCCTAACAAGAAGGCCTAGCCTTAGGTCTCTTCTGAGGGCATGACAACTTATGTCATATGACCTAAGCATGTATCTATCCTTTAGTTTACGCTTAATCTATTAAGCTTATATCCATGACATCTTATTTACATGCTTTTCATTAATTTGGTGGAGGATTCCTTAGACCTTATTAACCTTACCCATACCTCAAGAGGGTAAGGAGAAGAGAGGAAACCCTAATCCTTAAGGTCCTTAACAGAATTTGAGTTGAGAAGGGATGAATCAAGATGAGAAAGTCCTAAAGGTATCTTATTTCGATTCATACCCTAAGACTTTGGCCATGCAGTCACACGGATCTGGGAGTCCTTGTATTCCGACTAGCGGTGCGGATGAAAATATTTCCAACCCCCGGTCGTGATCCTTTTCTAGACAACTCCATCTTTCGGATAATCCTCTAATAACTCCCTTGGGTTCTATGAAGTTTGTAAAATTTAATAATTATTAATGGTTAAGTGAGGAACCTATGCTATGATACCAAATGTTACGACCCCACCTTCCGGTAACCCCCAATTAAGGGAGACCGAGAGGTCGAAGCCACACCCATAATTTCCGGATCAAAGGCTCAACATTTAACCAAGAACAATTATTAAATTTTAACAGACTATACTGGAAAGCTGGAAGCAAATAAGCTTTTGCATACCTTTTGAAAATTTGGATCTCTAAACTTCTATCCTCATATGAATTTCTACTCTACTAATCCTCTCAATTCATGTATTTCACAATATGACAATTTACTCTTTGTCCTATTGGCATGTACCTAAAACGCCGACAAACAAAATGTCGGTCAGTCGAAGCCGGTATGTGGGGAAAACAATAATCGTACAATTACCCATAACAATGTATTGCAATCAATTACAATTTAACAAACAATTTTACATTTTAAATATAACTGCGCGATCCATGAATATCCTATCCCCATTATACCCCTCATGATCACCAAACAAGTGAATCAGTTTCTAGGGTTGAGTCACATGGCACTACCCGTAGGTAGCCCACTCCTTAACTCATGGCACTACACAAGAGTAGCCCAATTTCTAACTCATGATAGCCTATACCTTACTCTAGGTTATCCTTTTTAGCCTTTGCATAGCCACAGGGGTGGACCTGAATCTAAGCCAGTTATATGTATACATTTATAGTGATACTCATAGTCACTCTATAGTTGCATGAAATAAAAGCATCCAACAGTTGATTTCAAGCAACCGATAAAACCTCGAAAAACCCTCGGAAAACTAACTCAGAATATTCATAAGCATAACCACATACTTTTGATTGTAGATTTGAGACCGAATTATCCATAACATAGAAATCCCAATCAAGCAATCAATTATGCACAGAATCCTAAAATAAATATTTCAATTTCCTTTTATTAATATTTATCCAATATCATCATATTCCTTAGTATTTCTATTCCAATTTTTAGGGTTTCCTTGGAAATTAGGGTTTTACTTCATCTTTTATTATCTTAAACCCTAATTTTATATCATTACTTATAAACCCTAATTATCTCATCTATTCTTCAACATTAAGGTTCTCGTAACAACATATAACCCTATTTCCATATTAAAGGCACATTAATCATCAATTAATTTCATTAAGCTTCTTTTTCATTAAAGCTACTATTTTTATCCTTTTAATCCATGACAAGATCATTATACACATTCATCATCAATTCAAAGTTCATTATGATCTAATTAACATTTGAACTCGATTTTCCCTTAATTCTACCTTTTATTCATGAGAAAACCCTAATCACTACATTTAGGGTATTTATCCAAAATTATGGATGTTAATGCTCAAAATAGATTAGAACCATCATATAATAACATATTTTCACATTTTTTGAATTAAATATGATCTTATCCTCTTTTACCCTAAATTAGGGTTTCTAAATGCTTAATCATTATCATATGGGGTAAAAACCCTAAATCATGCAATTTCACATCTAGATCAGGTTCGAATCAAACATTATCATTTAACATGTTATTACTACTTAAATTAACTCATTAAGCATACTAGATTCAACCTTTAATCATAAATAGGGTTTTTAATTTAACTTTAATGCACTTTTCATCAACTTATTGTACTTTTGCAATTAGGAACGGAATCAATCTATAATATCATTTTTATTGGATTCCTCTCATTCTCCTGATCAAAATACATATATTATTCTTATTTATCTGAGCAACGGTTTATTAGATATGAAATTTGCAAGGTTACTTACTTTGGGCCAATGATAAGCTGCCACTTCACCCTTGCCATGCAGCTCGCAAGTTAGGAACACATAATGAAAATTCCACTTTGCCCTTGACTTAATGATATGTTCTTTATCACGTAGAGGGGCAGGATTGTCCAATCTGCCTCCCCCCTTCTTCAACCTTGCACTGGCGGGTTACAGATGCCCTAGTCACGGTTGGGCGCGATCCCTCCTCACTTCTTGACCCCGATGACCACCAAGGAGGGCGGTGTTGCCTCCGCCGTACCTAGGCGCACCTATGGGGCTCCCGAATAGCTACTGTGGTGGTGCGAAATGGGATGGGTAGACCTGTGATTCAGCCACCTTCTACAGTCGTGTTGCTGCTATGGTGTGTCGCTTCGGGCATGGTGGCTCCGGTTAGGCCTTGCCTTGGCATCGCCTCGTGACCAGCTACCATCGCAACTGCACCTAGGTTCCTCGTTGTCCCAAGATCATGTAGCTTCTCATGGTTAGGGTTTAAGGATGAAAACAAGAAAGATGAAGATAGGAAAGAGAGAGGAAGATGTGTGTTTTCTCTTAGAACTCGAACTAGGGGGTCTACCCCTTTTATAGGGGAGGATATCCTCACCCTAAGATGCCCATCTTAGAGGAAACAAGTCCCCTCCTATTAAGAAACCACCTTCCTTCATTGTGAAGAAAATCTTCTCCCTCTTCTTTGTTCTTTTTAATATCCTTTATTATTTGGGTATTTAGAAATTCGAAAATCCTTTCCCTCATTCTCCTTATTCTTGGATTTTAATCCATTAGCCACGAAATTAAGTTTTCCTTTTAATAGAAAATACTACCTTTTTATCAATATCACAAAATTCATTAATAATGTATCACATTATCCCTTTATTTTGCTATTTTGGTATTTTCTCTTTCTTTCCTCTTTATTGGGGCTCCTTGGACCCCAAGAAACTCTATTATTTCGAAATTCTTTTCCAAGGATATTTATTATCCTTCTAGATGCATCTATATGCATTATTCTTCATTATCTTATTTATTCCTTATTAAAATATTTCCTTTTTGAGGTTTCCCCTTTATTTCTCTTTTATTTCCCTCATTGGTATTCCTTTTATCATTAGGAATCCTTGGGATACAAAATTCCACAAAGGATAACTCAATTATACCTCTTTTCACTTGTTTTCTACATTTTATCATTATTTTCAATTTCTTTCTTAATAAAGAAATACTTAATTGATCTTTTCTTTTCTTATTGCACTCTCTATGCAACTTTGGACTCCTTGGAACCCAAGGAACCGAAGAGGCATGAAATCCCTCTTTGGATTTGCCTTCTAGAGGTTTCCACATTTTTCTTTTCTCAAATATTCAATTATTCATTCACTAATTGAATTTTCTTGTTATTTGGGCCCAATAGCCAATAAAACCCACAACACAAACATCAAGGCTATTGTAACAAAATCCATGTATTCAAAACAAATTATATCATTATTCGTTCAAATATCTTTAATATGAGAAATTACATTTCTCACCAAATGAACCCAAAATCAGGGTTGTAACAGATATTGAAAAGCCTTGATGATGTAAAGAAATATGTGTCCACTCAAGGACAAAACAATAGCAAGTTGGAGAAAAGAATTGATCAAATTTCTATATTCCTGACTCGTTATGAAGATAGGAGGCTTCCATAGAAAACCTTGGTGAATCCCACTAGTATTGGTGGATCCGTTGGTGCTCATCAAGGGACTATGTCTCACAGCAAGCTCCCACCTTGTGACAGTACCAAGTTCCTCCCAACCCTTATGCTCCACCATCACCATAACCTTTGTTCAACCTCCAGTACACTTTGAAACCACCTCCTCAATACCAAAAACCACCACATCAATACAACCACCTCCATAATATCAATCACCTTAACAACAACATCCACAAAAACAACCACAACCACATTATATTCTTCAAAATTCCAACTTGCAACACCAAAGGCCACCACCTGAAGGATCACAAAAACCACCACAAGCTTCCTACTCTTCTACTCATGAGAAAGTGAAAGTTTTGATTGTGCTAAAAAGTGGGAAGACTTTGGAACATCCAAAGGACCAAGCAGGTTATGATTTTACGAGTGATGAAATAGTTCATACTGTGATAATGGCAGTAATACCTTGATGCAAGGCAATGATATCATGATATTGGGTGATGATTTTGATTCCAGTGATAATTCTTGATGATTCTATTGAGATGGGTGAGAAAAGTGAGAAACTACCTCTCTTTTGTGATGCACTGGAAGAGTGTTTATCTTCCAAAAGGAAGAAAAAGCACATTGCAGATGTCATGAAACCTTCAAGAAAGTATGTATCAATATTACATATTTAGATTTTATCAAGCCAATCCCCTCCTATTCAAAAATTCTTAAAGACATGTGCACAACTAAAATAAAGTTAATCAGAAGGATGCCAAAGAAAGTCAAGCTCATTGAGCAATTGATCTCCATTTTATAGCACATGACTCCCAAGAAGGAAAGATCAAAGAACGTTAAGCTCATTGAGAAAGTGGGATCCATTTTGTAGCACACCACTCCCAAGAATAGGAAAGATCTCGATGCTCCTCTTATTCCTTATTACATAGGCACCCACAGAATAGACCAACATCTTTTTGAATTGGGTTCTAGTGCAAACTTGATGCCTTATTCTATGTATGTTGAGCTGAACTTGGGATAGTTAGAGCTGGCTAACTACACCTTGAAATTGGTTGAATGGTCTATGAAGACACCTCAAGGGAAATTTGATGATGTGTTAGTGCATCTTGAAGATGACACACATGCATTCTTTCTTGCTGATTTTATTGTGCTTAACATGGAGAAGGACATAAGAAAAGTACCTATTATCTTGGGAAGACCCTTTCTAGCCATAGATGATATAGTGATACATGTGAGGACCGACACCGTGTATGTGGTTTTCACACACATGAAGATCCAGTTCAACATCTTCAAAGCATCCACCCAAAGTGGAGCTTACAAGTGACGTATAAGAGGATTGTTATCTCATTGATTGGCTTGAGGAAATTGTTGAAGGATACCTACCTACATTGATTGAGATTGTTACTAAGAGTAGAGCTCTACCCAATGAGGATACTACTAAATAAAATGATCTTGTGATAGTCAGTATGAGTGAAGATCTTCCTTCTATCTCCACAAAGTGGATACAAAGTTCCATTGAAGACCCCCACCCCGATTCTTGAGATAAAATCTATTCTTAAAGGTTTGAAGTATTCATTCCTTGGTCCAAGATACACCCTTATGATGATAATTTCCTTTATTATTTCGTTGTACTAAGGAGATGCTCATATTTTTATCTTGAAGAAGAACATTCAAGCTATTGGTCGGGTGGTCTTTTGCCTATTTGAGGGGTGTTGATCCTTGTATCTGTGTAGATATATCTTGAAGAAGATACAAGGACAACCTATCAAATTCAAAGAAGATTGAATCCCAAGTTGAAGGAAGTTGTGCCTAAGGAAAATTATGAAGTTACTTGATGCTAGTATCATCTATCCCATTTGTGATAGTCCTTGGGTGAATCACATCCAGGTAGTTACCAAGAAGGTGGCATCACTATAACACAAAATAAGGAGGTTGAAATGATTCTAGTGAGAGAACAATCCAATTGGAGGCTAAGTGTGGATTATCAGAAGCAAAATTAGAGGAAAAAGAAGGATGACTTTCCTCTCCCATTCATTGATCAGATTTTGGAGAAAATTGTAGGATAGATCTTCTATTACTTTCTTGATGGCTACTTAGGGTATTTCCAAGTGGAAATGCAACCCATAGATCAAGAGAAGACTACATTCACTTGTCCAAGTGGTACATTCACTTATATAATAATGCCTTTTGGGCTTTGCAATGCCCCTTCCACCTTCTAGATATGTGTGACACCATCTTTTCTGATATGTTGGATTCTTCTCTTGAGGTCTTCATGGGTGATTTTTAGTGTTTGGCAAGTATTTTGATGAGTGTTTGTCACACCTCATATCCATCCTTGAATGGTGTGTAAAGGTTCATTTGGTTCTATCTGGGGAGAAAATCTACTTTATGGCGCCTGAGGGTATTGTCCTTGATCATCAACTTTCTAACAACTTTCTAAAGCTAGAATTGAAGTTGACAAGACCAAACTGGGACTAATATCTACATTGACTATTCCTTTTATCGATAGACATGTACACTCTTTCTAAGAACATGCAACCTTCTACATTTCTTTGTCAAAGACTTCAACAAGATTCCCAAGCCCTTGTACCATTTTCTTGAAAAATATGTTGAGTTCAATTTTGATGAGAAATGCATTGAGGCTTTCAATCATTTAAAGTACATGTCGATTTCTACTGCTATCATGCAACACCTCAAATTCTTTATGCCATTTGAATCATGCACTATGCATCGGATATGGTAGTGGGGGATGTGTTTGCACAAAGGTTTTCCTCGATACCTCATGCCATCTATTATGATAGTAAAACATTGGATGAAGCTCAATGGAATTACACCACAACGGACAACGAGTTGGTTGTCATGGTCTTTCCTCTTGATCAATTCTATTCTTATATCTTATAAAATAAAGTGATTATTTATATTGAAATTCATCTCTAAGGTACCTGATGAAAAGGATTCAAAGTCTAGATCAATTTGGTGGACTCTTATGCTTCAAGAATTTGACTTGGAAATTGTTGACAAGAAGGGAATTGAAAATTATGTAGCCAATTATTTCTCTTGCATTGAAGCTCCATATGACGAAGTGACCAAGATCAAGGAGACAATGCCACATTAGCAACTCCTTTTACTTGTTATACTCAAAGGCCATGGTACAATAACTTAGCCAACTTTTGGGCTAGTGGGAGAGTGCCAAGCACGTCAACTAGAGAAGAAAGTAAAAGATTGTTTTCCATGGTAAAGAATTATGTGTGGGTTAGCACACATCTTTTCAAGTATTTCTCCAACCAACTTATAGGATGTTTACTCTCAAGAATGAGCAGCAAGATATACTTTCCATGTTCCACTTTGGCATATGTGGAGGTCATATGGGGGAAAGAGGATGACTGCAAAAGTCATATAATGTGGCTTCTATTGCCAACTTTGTTCAAAGATTCTCATGATTATTTCAAACCTTCCTTGAAATGCCAAAACGTGAGTAAAATCTCAAAGAGGGAAATGATGCCTCTATTCCTATTCTTGTTGTGGAAGTGTTTGATGTTTGGGGCATTCACTTCATGAGGGTGTTTCCCCCTTCTTTTGGGTTTGTATAGTTTTGGGTGGCTATAGATTATGTCTCAAAGTGGGTTGAACCACAAGGTGGTATGTGATTTTGTCAAGTCAAACATTTTCAGCTAGTTGTGAATGACAAGGGGAATGAACTTTGATGGTAGAAGCCATTTTATTCATAGAACTTTTAAAAGCTTGTTGAAGAGTCATGGTGTGAACCATTGTGTGGCTACTACTTACCACCCTCAAACTAGTGGTCAAGCTGACTTGGCCAATCGGGAGATAAAGATCATTCTTGAGCAGACAGTGAGACCTAACTACAAGGTTTGGTCCCTACATCTCAATGAAGCTTTGTGGGCTTATAGGACTGCATTCAAGGCCTTGATTGGCACTACACCATTCAAACTCATTTATGGGAAAAGTTGTCATCTACCAATCAATCGCAACATAAGGCATTGTGGGTCTTGAAATTTATATGGATATGGACATGGACACTGTCAGGATAAGAAGAAACCTCATCTCTATGAATTAGAATAAATAAGGCATGAAGCCTATGAGATGTCTAAAAGATACAAGGATAGGGTCAAGTTCTTGCATGATAAGTAGATCAAGAAGAAGTCACTTGATCCCAAATAATGAGTATGATTGCACAATTCTAGGATGAAGTTCTTTCCTGAAAAGATTAGGTCAAGATGGGAAGGACCATATCAAATCAAGCACACATATCCATCTAGGGTTATTGTGATCAATGAGAAAGAAGGTGTTAAAGAGTTCATAGTGAATTAAAAAGATTGAAATTTGTTGTTGAAGTCATCTTAGACATAGCAAGTCAAGGTTTTGACATTGTTATGTTGATTTGAGGAAATTCTTATTGATGAAGAGATGTGATTAAAAGCACATGAGAAGTCATATTACAAAGATGATGCATTGAGGTTCTCAGGAGGATAGATGATTCAAGAATCAAGAAGGTTATATGAAGGCATAAAACTTAGCGTTAGTGGGAGGCAACCCACCTTGGTTTGAAAACTTTTGCACCCAACCTTAATTGTTTATGCTTTTTAGTTATATTTCACATGTTCTAAGAAATACACACACTTGTATTCAATAACTTCATTTGAGTTTTGAATTTTGATAGGGAAATAAGTGAGAGACTGAGGAAAAAGATGAAATCAATCAAAAGAATAGACAATTTCTCAAGTGGATTAGGGGAATGGATTGGAATGTGATTGATTGGAATATTTGAGAAGATTTAAAAAAAATGGAACTAAAAGTAGCTAGCACAACTGCGCTGCTAGAGAATGGATGTGCTAGGTGCATCATTTAAATAGGGAAATTTCACTCTTGGGAGGCCAGCCAACATGACCATGTTAAGCGCCACGGATGTTCTGGCATCTCACCCAGAATGGTAGTACTAAACTGACCCCACCACTCAAGTGGTCTTTTTCTCTCCATGATAGCACAAACATACTAATTTTAGCAATTTTAAGCGTGACATAACTTCACCAAATTGTCTAAATCCCACTCCAAACCTTACGTTGAAGTATCCTTAAGCTCACAAGGGCCTTCTTCAACCTCCCTCTCCCCATTCCAACCCCTCTCTACCTAGTCACAAAGCCTATGTCATCCACCCATCTTTCCACCCAAATCCATAAAAGATGAAGAAAGTAGGAAAAGCAATAAAGAAGGGATTCTAGACCAGCATACAATCCATCATAGGGAGAAGATTTCACATGGAAAAAGCTTCAAATGTCACAATGTCATCCCACAACCTGACTTTGTCACTGTCAAACTCCATTTCAGGGTCACTTCCACATCTAGCATCAATGAGTGTCTCTTTACTTAGGTCCTCCTTGAGTTTCCAATAGCCAACTAGGATAAGAAGAAGCTCCATCAGATCATGAGATGAAGAATGTAGTGGATTCTACTGGCATTGATGCTTCAGGCCAAGAAAGGAGGAGCAAGATAGATGTTTCTACCTCATCCTCATGCCCATCTCCACAGCCTACTCCAGTGAGACACTTCACATCTTCTGCACAGCCACATGTAGCACAACAACCTATGACAAGAATGTTTTGATTGAAGAAGAATAAGAAGAAGACGGTGGGCCAGTTGAGATGGTGACACTCAACTTGTGCACAAGTTCAAGGTCCCATGATTATCAAGAGAAGGAAGGTGAGGGAACTAAAAGTGAAGAAATGGAGGATGTGTCAAAAGATACCTTGTAAAAGTTGGAAGAGGAAAGAATGAAGGTTTTGGGGAAACATCCAGAAGGAGATACATATGGAAGAGGAGTAGCAGGATAAATTTTTGTGTAGTCACTCCACCCTGAATGCACTACAAGGAGCATGGTTCCTACAATACATGTGTTCATTTCCACAATGCAAACCTTAGGGATCCATTTCACTTTAAGGACCTTTTGACTCCATTTGTGTTGTGCAAGTTGTTGACTAAGGTCCAATAGACCTAAGTTGAGACATCCCCATGAATTTTTGGGTCACGAGAGAAGGTGAAATACAAAGGTGAAGATGACATTCAGTTTAGAATCCATGATTCTCCACATGTGTTGACAACCTCCCAGTTCAATAAGATCTTTACACTAACACCTAAATTGGCAAAGAATTTTGATGATGGGAGTTTTGATAAGAATAAAAAATGCAACTATGCAACAATGTGGAAGAAATTCACTGGCCAAGACACTTTTTTCAGTAGGAAAGTCTAAGACAAGTAAATTGCATAATTCTTTCATAAGTTACCATTAGAAAGTCTCAGCTAATACTAATTTTGGCCAATTTGACAATCAAGGTTGGTTCTCTCAAACTGATATGTTTGTGGTGTCTGTAATGGAAACTAGTGGTTGTGTCAATTTATGGCTAAATATGATTAATCATCTAAAAACAATCTTGTCTAAGAGAAAGAATCTATTCATCATGGCAAGGATTGTGACCACCATTGCATTGGCCTTAGATTGTGACTTTAGAAGGGCTCACCAGGGCTGAAGGGGCCACGTATGTTTAATTGAATGACCTTACAATGTTCCAAATGATCTCCCTACATGGTACACATATTATTTATAACAATAACTATAAAGAGTGGGATAAACCACCCTCTACTAAAATATGGTAAACAAAACACATTAGAAAGAAGCGGAATAAAAAATATTCTGACTAAATCAATTTCATGAAAAATTGTACAAGATAAAAAAAAATATCCCTTTTAGGGTTACATCATCATACACAAATAGGATCTAGATAGAGGGAAGTCTAGACTACTCCACTTTTGTCTCCACAGCAACAACTACATCGGCTAAGTCCATGCCAAAGCCATGATCTTCAATCCTATTCATCACCTTGATCCACATCTGGGTGGTTAGGAAGGAACCCATCAAAAGGGAAAGGAAAATAAAAGTATGTGTTACAAAAACTATTTTAGGATATCAAGATAAGCAAAATATGTAAAAATGTGCTAGGTTTCGTCATATGATGAAGATAATCAAGAGAATGAGGCCATATATATAAAAGAATATTTCAATAGATGCTTGCCATAAACAAAGTATAATAAAAGAATTGCATGCATGATTAATATTTACTACCTTAACTAAGTAGGGTTGAGGCACCTACTAGACCTTCAACCAAAGGGTGAGGGGAGAGTAACGCATTCCCAATCACCTACACACATTTTGTGTGTGGGGGAGAATAAGTCGTTCCCCATGGGAGAAATAACACATTCCCCAACAATGGGTGGTTGTACATAAGTACCGCTACTATAGCTAGTTAGTCTAATAAAATCATCATGCTAGAATGTATGGCAAGTAATAGCATCAACATCAATCAAATAGATCATGGCATAGGGGTACCAAGACCCAAGAACAATATTCCAAAATAGATTATGATGCATGTATAACAAAGGAATCATGAGCATAGGATATAGGGTTCAAATAAACCTCGTTGTGGAAAAAGTAGGGCATGGCACAAATATTTCCCAACTTAAGGTGTAAATGCACATACCTTTTCATTAGAGCCCTAAAACTACTTTTCATAACCTTTACACGAGATCAGATCCACTTGCCCTAATTTCATCATCGCATACATGTATTAATGATAAGTTCATTCATTAAAAGGTCAAAACCCTAAAGTTACTAACTTTTTACGCAAACCTTCGAACTAGACTCTGAAAACATCACCATTGTCTTAGTTAGGGTTTCCTAATCAAAATAACATATAAGTTTGTATATTTTTAAGATACAAACTTTTTAGGCTATTTTCCATATTTTTAAGTAATTTAAATCATCCTTAAAAACTCATATTCGAAAACATCATAATAAACCAAGAAAGTATTTTTTTTAGATAGATCTCATTCTCCCAATTTCAAAACATATTTCATTTTCAAATTTGGACAACTAAGTAAGAAGTTATCATTTTTCTAAATATGATCAACGAGACGATGCCACTTAAGCATTTAAAACCAGAGAAGGGGTAAAACTATAAGAGCGTGTGGGGATTCTCCCCTAAAGCACCCAACTGCCAACTGATGAGTAGCTTCTTTTGCTAGCAAGTGATTTTGGGGAAAAACGATATACACAACCAAAGCCCACATTTAAGCATGCAAACTGAAGCTTAGAGCAAAACGAATCTGATGATACCTTGAATTGAGACGATGGCCGAGGAAGCAGGGAGCAAGAGGCACCACAAATCCTATGACTTAGGTGGCTAGATGAAGGCCCAATCGTCTACGAAACATGAAATCGAAAGTATGGTTGAGTTGCTTAGGTGACGGCGGACCTAGGGGTATGGATATATATAGGCAAGGAGGTCTACGCTAGGGTTTAACTAGGTGACGTGAGAGAGGCCGCTGACTTGCTTAAGGGGTTTCTTGAATTTATGTCAAAACTAAAAAATCTTGGTATAAAGTTGTGTGGAATCTTGAGAGGAATTCGTAGAACCAAAAATCATTGAATTTCATCGAGTATATCTCGAGATAATAGGATTTGAATTCTTGGAAAGAAACCACTTGTTTCCCTTTTCAGTTAGAGGAAGAATACGACCAAGGGTCATCAGATTAGTGGAATCGGGTCCATGAAGGACCAAGAGCCGTCCGATCTCATGGATGGGAAAAGCAGATGAATCCTAGTTGTATTAAAATTCGACCAAAGTGTCTTATTAATTTTGAATGTTTTTCTCTCTCCTCATTTGGAGGCTCAAACGATATCCAAAATTTACCAAAATTTACATTCTGACTGATTTGGACGTGTAGAATCCAAATATCAAATTATTTTTGCCTTTTGGAGATTTTTAATAGGTTAAATAATTCAAATCATATTTTCTCTTTCCTCATGCATTAATGAGTCTAGGATTATCCAAAAATAATATAACTTCACCCATAAGTCTTATTAAGTATGTTGGATACGATTTTGTCATTATTTCTATTTTTTGAAGTTGTTTGTTATTTTAAATAATGAGTTGAAAGTTTTGCACACTTTCTCTCTCTTAAATTTATCTTCTCAACAAATATTTTTCAAATTGATTAAAAATTCATACAAAGGTCTATTTTAACATGTAGAACACGAATTTGGCATTATTATATTTTTTTGAAGACTTTATTATTTTATTTAAATCATTTATATTTTATCACTTATTTATCCTTTTAATTTATTATAGGTATCTAGACACTTTCTAAAAATATAAAACTTGGTCTATAGGAAATTCTAAATGTTACAAACACGATTTTGATATTAAGTAATTTTTTTTCAACATATATTTAATATTTTTGGTCTTTGAGTCATTTTCTCTCTCCTAAATAAAATAAATATTTAACATTGACCAAATTAAATACAAATTCTCACATAGACTCATTTTGACATATAGATTACGAATTTGGAGTTATTTTTCCAATTTGAGGATGTTAGATATTTTATTCACCTTATTGGCTTATCTCCTATTTTCTTTTAATAAAGACTTTAATATATGCATTTATCTTCCAAATTAGGTGATACTTGGCCCGTAAGTTTCTTTTAGATCAAGAAAATGAGATTGATACCGAAAAGTATCTTCATAAGTTTCAACTTATGATTTTTGAGACAATATATTCCTCATTATCTCTTTTTATCCATTATATTCCATATTATTTCCAATTACCACATTTATTATTTCCTTTATGCATATTTCGAGAATAATATCCTTTTAAATATTCTAAAAGATACTAGAAAGTTCTAGGACGAATTTATTTATTCTTTTTAGCACTTAGGTGGACATTTTACATATTACACCCATTACTAAGCCTTCACTGAGGTATTTGTGCATAAACCCAAATATTGAGAGAAACGGTGAACAAATGTTCATTAAACCATCATATTCTCAACAAATTAAACAGAAAAGCCAGAGAGGATAGAAATGAAAGGAAAATATGGAAAAGTGGGTCAAAAGACAAAATGTCCAAGATTCGATATGTTACAACACTCCACCCCTTAAAGAAGATTTCATCCCCGAAATCACTAGCAATTGGGGAAGGGTGAGTGTGCAACCTCACATCACAAAACTTTTAGGTTGTTCCTCCAACCATACAACTTCCACCAAAATTTATACTTCAACTACACCTAAGGGTTCAGAAACTTCACATGCATCAACTAATCATAGGTTGGGTTCTCATGGAATACTAAGGGTTCCACTTATATGACATTCTTTTAGGAGATTTAACATTATTTACATTTTTGGCTTATTAACATTATATCACATTATCATCATTATATTAATTACGTCATGTTATATTCACTTTATTTCCAAAAGGGTTAAATTTCATTATCATCTATAAAACATTACATATTACTAAGAATTTTAGCACAATTAGGGGTTACTCAATTATCTCAACATTCATTATTATATTTGATCATTGTCCTTAATAATTCGGATTTATACTTCATTATCCTCATAGTACCACTTTATTAATTATAACAAGTTATTTTACATGAAATAAGTTCTATTCAATTTGCGGTTAAGCATATAATTATTCCAATTAATGTCACATTAGTCACTTATATTCATATTAAACATTGTCACATTGTCACATTATATTATTTCTCACCTTCATGTCATCATTAATCATTTCTCATATTCATTCTTTTATATTTTTGATTTTGCACATTTATGTGAATTCCAGTCATTTCATATTCATATTGAATCCATTATATGTATTTTAATGATGAAGTGAAACATATTACATATTAGTGAATTGATTCACATTAGGTGGCCAATCACATGTGTATTAGATAACAAGGTAACATGCATTTCATATAGATGACTTGATAAATATGTGAACAGATGATTTATATATATATATATATATATAATTTATGTGTATCAAAGTATGTTAACTAATTATGGCACTTAACATCATTAATGTATCATGAAAGGCATTAAGGATGCATTCATTAGGGTTAGGTTATTGCAAGTTAGGGTTTAGGTCAACATGACCCTTATTTCACTTATCCATCCTTAGCATGCATTAGGTTGCAATTGTCATTCTCATCATATCATTAGGGTTCATAGGTTTATTACATGATCAACATCTTACATATTGACAATTAGCATTGATATCCATATTATGTGCATTGGATATTTATTAGGGTTCAAGCATATGAGTTATTCCTTAGATGACCATTACATGTTCATTAATATGCAAATAACCATGTTAGGTTATAACTATTAACTTGTTTGGGCAAAACTGAAGATCCAAGCATACTAACATCCTATCCATGGAGTTAGGGTTTCTAAAGATAGATTAGATAGACTTCAAGATATCACAGATTTCCATCCCCCTAATGAGGATTTCTTCCATGAAATCTAACCACTCAAATATCATCAACTAACCATACTCTACATCTTAAAGGGTTCAACCCATCAAACCAAACTACATTAGGGTTAAAGGAGGAGTCTAACTAAACCATACTCGAGATCCATCATGCTTCCACTATGCACTCTGATATCTTTCCAAACACCCAAACTCCAAGGTCTAGGTTCTACGGATAAACTTATCCAAGCATGTGGTCATAAGGGACATAAGGAAACTATCTTGGTATCCATCCTCAAACAAATCAACTTAAGGTTAACAAAGATATAAAACATAGAAGCTAAGGTCACTATTGCCTAAAAGCAAACTACTTTGGACAATTCGTATTAGCTCAGGCCAGGCTGGTATCATATGGGCACGAGAGTCCTCGTAAACCAAGCTAGTGGCATGGAGGAAAATATTGCCAGCCCCCGAAACCCTGATCCTTTCTAGACACCTTTGCTTCAACTTCATGCCCTAATAGTTGCCTAAATGCAAACCTCAACAACATCAAGTTTTGCATGTTTTCGTTATGAGTATTTTAGGATTTTATTCATAAAGGTTCTAATGTGGAACTATTGGTTCCTAAGTCAACCTTTGATCAACATATATCAAATGTAGGGTAAGCATGTAACTTAAAGGGAAACTATGCAAAATCTAGGGTTCAAATTAGGGAGATAAAACTGAAATAGCCAGATTCTGACTACCATGGGCTCTAATACCATGTTGTAAAGAGTGGGATAAACCACCCTCTACTAAAATATAGTAAAGAAAACACATTGGAAAGTAGCAGAATAAAAAAAATTCTAACTAAATCAATTTCATGAAAAATTGTACAAGATACATCAAAAATCTCCCTTTTAGGGTAACATCATCATACACAAATATGATCTAGATAGAGGGAAGTCTAGACTACTACAATTTTTTCTCCACAACAAAAACTCCATCATCTAAGTCCATGCCAAAGCCAAGATCTTCAAGTCCTATTCGTCACCTTGATCCACATCTGGGTGGTTGGGAAGGCACCCAGCAAAAGGGAAAGGAAAATAAATGTATGTGTTACAAAAACTATTCTAGGATATCAAGATAAGAAAAATATGTAAAAACATGCTAGGGTTCATCATATGATGAAGATAATGAGGCCATATATATAAAAGAATATTTCAATAGATGCTTGCCATAAACAAAGTATAATAAAAGAATTGCATGCATGATTAATATTGACTACCTTAACAAGTAGGGTTGAGGCACCTACCGGACCTTCAACCAAAGGGTGAGGGGAGAGTAACACATTCCCAGTCACCTACACACATTTTGTGTGTGGGGGAGAATAAGACATTCCCTAGGGGAGAAATAACACATTCCCCAACTATGGGTGGTTGTACATAAGTACTGCTACTATAGTTAGTTAGTCTAATAAAATCATCATGCTAGAATTAATGGCAAGTAATAGCATCAATCAAATAGATCATGGCAGAGGGGTACCAAGACCCAAAGAACAATATTCCAAAACAGATTATGTGGCATGTATAGCAAAAGAATCATGAGCATAGGATATAGGATTCAAATAAACCTCATTGTGGAAAAAGTAGGACATGGCACAAATATTTCCCAACATAAGGTGTAAATGCACATATCTTATCATTAGATCCCTAAAACCATGTTTCATAACCTTTACATGAGATCATATCCACTTGCCCTGATTTCATCATCGCATACATGTATTAATGATAAGTTCATTCATTAAAAGGTCAAAATCCTAAAGTTACTAACTTTTTATGAAAGCCTTCGAATTAGACTCTGAAAACATCACCATTGTCTTAGGTAGGGTTTTCTTATCAAAATAACATATAAGTTTGTATATTTTTGAGATACTGACTTTTAGGCTATTCTCCATATTTTTAAGTAATTTAAATCATCCTTAAAAACACATATTAGAAAACATCAGAATCAAACCGAAAGTATTTTTGTTAGATAGATCTCTCTCTCCTAATTTCAAAACATAATTCATTTTAAAATTTGGACAACCGAGTAAGAAGTTATCCTTTTTCTAAATCTGACCAACGAGACGATGCCACGTAAGCGTTTAAAATTGGAGAAGGGGTAAAACCATAAGAGTGTGTGGGGCATCGTTCCCAAGAGCACCCGACCGCCGACCGAGGAGCATCTTCTGCTTCTAGAAAGCGATTTTGGGGAAAAATGATATACACAACCAAATTCCACGTTTAAGCATGCAAACTAAAGCTTAGAGCAAAATAAATCTGATGATACCTTGAATTGAGACGATGGCCGAGGAATTAGGGAGAAAAAGGCCCCCCAAAAATCTGACGTGGTATTTTTGAACGCACTAACAAACTCACTCGGGGTTGAAATACCCGAGCTTTTACCAAAACCGAAGTGCAATAATACCACCCGCAAGCGGACGAGTCTTATCGCAGTATAGTTAAGGATCGAACCCAAAGGACAACCTTTTTAAGAATCCTTGTCAGTCGAATCTAACTCAAGAAAAACTAATATTTAGAATGATTGATTGATTTGAGTTACTTAAACTAATTGCAAGAAAGTAAAATCTATATTAAAGTTGGGTTTAGATCAATGGTATGGAATCGCTGGGACGGTACCAGGTTTCACCACTGATACACATGCAAACATATTCAATCACAAACAAACCAGGCAAGATATATCAATCCAAATAGAGCTGCTGCAGAACCCCCCGTGAGGGCGTTAGGTTTGCGTAAGCATCACCTTAGGCATCAGATGTCTCGTCACCATCTGGATCACTTACTTACGGCTCTGAAGAAGTCCCATCCTATTTCTAGTTTGGGAGACAACCTTATTAATTGATAAGCGGGCAGGCGATTAATATACGAGCAAACATCGACGATCAACAAGAAGATACAAAATCCAACTAAGGTTGTGAACCCCCTGTAAAGGCGTTACGCACACAGAAGAGTCACCGAAGGCTAGATGGCTCGTCCCCTCACGGATCATACACTTACGACCTCAAGGAATCCTTTCAGAAGTTCTCGTCAAGGAGTCAACTTGTTAAATGACATTCTATCCTACATATAGATGTTCTCGCAATATAGGTAGAACAGAGATGAAGGCAAGCAATTAATCAAGCTACAAGCATAACGGTTAACCACGAAATGGAGAGATATATTCATTGCCATGGAAAGTTTAACAAAAGAACATGGTTTGCATGGGCAGCGGGGCTAGTCCCCGCACCCCAGTGAAAAGGAACTACTCGCTCATGATGCGAGAAACAAGAAGAATGAGAAAGAGAGAGAAATCCGCCATGAACTTGGTGCAGAAGGTAGTCGCAGCTCGGTGAAGAAGATACGGCCTCCTACGTCGTGTCGGAGCAGATCTGGATGCGAATGGGAGTTGCCAAGACAGACCAGACAGTCTCCCTCGCTCCGTCTCCCTCCTCTCCTCAGCCTCCTTGGTTGCAGCACGGGCAGTAGGTGAAATGGAACTGGCGTAAACTGGACTGGAATTGGATCATAACTGTGTTCGGGAAGCCTGGAAGCATCCGAATCTGATGCCCCAAATGAGGACCCTTGGGGTCCCATTTATAGGCACTAGACTGGCCCTCACATTTTTGGTGTGATTCTAGTCCGAAAATATCTTATCCAAACGGTTTACTGTTTTAAGTGCCCAAACGGTTTTAGTTATTTCCAGCGGCAAACGGTTTGTATGTGAGTGATTCATTCGGTCTTTGATTTGGCAGCAGCAAACGGTCTTCGGCATGAGGCCATTCGGTCTTGAATGGAGTGCATGCACGTGATTTCAGCAAACGGTTTCCTCCATGTGCTTTTATCAAACGATCGTGCAGCCTTATCCCTCCATACGGTCTTCATGCTTTAGAGAAGCAAACCGGTCTACGTGCATGTGACCATTCAGTCTCGTATTGTGCTGCATGTCCATGCGGTCTTGTGCAAAAGACCAAACAGTCTTGGTGCATGGTTTCCATGCGGTCTCGCAGTCCGGCTGCAAACAGTTCTGAAGTCTGGCTCCAACCGGTCTCGCAGCTAAACGGTCTTCATGGCCAAACGGTCTTCGACCTTGGTGCCCAAACGGTCTTGAGACCGAATGCGCCCAAACGGTCTTGAGACCGCATGGGCTCAAACAGTCTTGAGACCGAATGCACTCATACGGTCTTGAGACCGCATGGGCTCAAACGGTCTTGAGACCGAATGTGCTCAAACGGTCTTGAGACCGCATGGGCTCAAACGGTCTTGAGACCGAATGCGCCCAAACGGTCTTGAGACCGCATGGGCTCAAACGGTCTTGAGACCGCATGGGCTCAAACGGTCTTGAGACTGCATGCACTCAAACGGTCTTGAGACTGAATGCGCCCAAACGGTCTTGAGACCGCATGCACTCAAACAGTCTTGAGACCGCATGCGCTCAAACGGTCTTGAGACCGAATGCGCCCAAACTGTCTTGAGACCGCATGGGCTCAAACGGTCTTGAGACCGAATGCGCCCAAACGGTCTTGAGACCACATGGGCTCAAACGGACTTGTTCAGCATTGTCAAAACCTACATTAAATGAACAATATTTAGTTAAAACCTTGATAATCGAATCAATTAAGTAATTTTGTGCATTATGATTCATATAGGTATTTAATGAGTGAGAAAGTATATATATGGAGTTGAATTTGTTCCAAAGTGATAATTGAATTTCATGACGAATATGCATTCATCAAAACACCCCAAACTTAAATGTTGCTCGTCCTCGAGTAACACAAAATCTGAAACAGTCGCCAAATGAATACTTTCAATTCATGTGATTGCTTCATCTTCACATCACGAATGTTTTCTTTTTGCTCAATATGACTCAGTATTTCAACCTCCTGAGACCACTAAACACATCTTACCATATCTTTGTTCCTGAGTTCGTTTTCCAATATCACTTCCTCCTCACTTTTTCCAACCACAAGCATGTCAAAGAGCTTTGTAAGAGTCTAAAGATACCCACAGAACAACAAGTGTGCATCCGATCTGACACTGGTGTTTTTCAGGATAGTGGGGGCATGCATTGTGCCATTAGGTAGAAAATGGAGTGAAAGGTGGTATGGAAGGAAGAAGTAAATCTCTCCTCTATTCGACTCGAGATTTTTATTTGCTATGCAATTTCATTTATTGCATTTTTTTGTGTGAATCTCTCCTCTATTCGACTCGAGATTGCATTTATTTTTGTGTGCACTTTGGCATCTTTTGTTTGCAAATCTCTCCTCTATTCGACTCGAGATTGCATTTTTGGTGGTACGCCCCTATTTATTTGCGAGGGGTATGGAAGAAGCGGATAAAGAGGGAAGTGGCGTGCCACCCCGAACTTAGGGTTTGGCACATATTCGGCTATTTTTGTTTCTTTTTGATGAATGGAGGGATACGAAGATGATAGAAGAGGTGTAGAAGAGATTTCAGATCAGAATGCAACTTGATTTACAATTCAATGTACCGGGTTGTTCTCTTTGTCGTACTCTGCTCAAATAATGACTTGATGAGGATCCAGTGGATATTCCATGTTATTGTTCCACTAGTCAGTTAGGAAGCACGACATTTTTTATCCCTATCAGTTTGACAGATACTTATCATTTTTGCAAAAGTATTATGATGTTAGGAATCATAAGCTTCACAAGATGATTTCAAGCAAAAGGCTTGTTTCAAAAATTGGTCCTTTTGAGGATTTACTTTGAATAAGGAGGATATAATGATTCAAAATGCATAGAAAATTAGTTAGTGACTTCAGGAAGTGTCAAAAAGTGTCAAAAATTCATCAAGTATCTGTTCAATCTCTTAGAAAAACATTAAAGAATTTTGAAAATTTTAAATTTTTTTATCAAGAATGTGATAGTGAAAACTTAAGTATGAAAAGGGTGGGTGTAGGTGGAAAGTGAGGTACATACCACCCACCCTCCACCCCGAACTTAGAAATTTGCTCGTCCCAAGCAAACTCTAAATCCAAGATGGAGGGGAAAAATCATGCCAGAATGACTACCAGGTGTGGTTGCGTTCCAAACAGCGAACATCCTTGTATCTGAAAATATCAAAGGTTAAAGAGAAATTAGATCTTAAAATAGCATTTTGCGATGTTAATTTTATTTAATGAAATATTAACTAGGAGGTAAAAACAAAATTGAAGAAATGAAAGTAAAACAAATTTATTGATCGGGTTGCCTCCCGACAAGCGCCTCTTTTTTATGTCGATGGCTCGACTGGACCCTTCAGCTTCATGGTGGATCTTTTGGATTGGTGAGTTCCAGCGTTGCTTTAGTGCCTATGTTAGTTGAGATGAAATATCTCTTTAAACAGTGACCATTTGTTACGAATTCACCTGACTTTTCACTCCATAATGAGAAGGCACCATGTGGAGAGATGCTCTTGACGATGTATGGTCCAGACCAGCGTGAGCGGAGTTTTCCTGGGAATAACTTCAATCTTGAGTTGAATAGAAGAACTTGGTCTCCCACTTGTATGTCTTTTCTTTTCAGATGTCCATCATGCCAAAGTTTTGTACGTTCTTTGTAGATTCGTGCATTCTCATAAGGTGTCATCCTGAGTTCATCCAGCTCTTGGAGTTGCAGAATCCTGGCTTGGCCTACTTCTTTCATATCAAAGTTCAATTGTTTAATTGACCACCATGCCTTGTGTTCCAGTTCGACTGGCAGGTGGCAAGCTTTTCCATATATTAATCGAAAAGGTGTAGTCCCAATGGGAGTTTTATAAGCAGTTCGATAGGCCCATAAGGCGTCGTTGATTTTTGTTGACCAATCCTTTCGATTGTGTCCTACAGTCTTTTCCAGAATAGCCTTTAGTTGACGGTTAGAGACCTCTACCTGTCCGCTTGTTTGTGGATGGTAAGGTGAGGCTACCTTATGTGTTACACCATATTTTCTCAGTAAAGCTTCAAAGCTTCTTTCAAGGAAGTGGGACCCTCCGTCAGATATCACGGTTCGTGGCACTCCAAAACGTAGGAAGATAATATATTTGAATAGTTTGATTACGGGTTTGGAATCACTAGTGATGGTTGGTATGGCTTCAACCCATTTTGAGACGTAGTCTACCGCCACTAGGATATATGAAAATCCATGAGAAGATGGGAATGGACCCGTGTAGTCCACCCCCCATACATCGAATATCTCTACTTCTTACCAGAGATTCAGCGGCATCTCATCCCTCTTTGTTATATTGCCTGATCTTTGACATTTGTCACATGACATGACAAAGTCATAGGAATCTTTAGATATGGTTGGCCAGAAGAATCCACCTTGCAAAACCTTCAAAGCAGTCTTTTTAGAGCTCATATGCCCTCCCACTGGTCCTGAGTGACATTGTTCCAAAACAAGTTGAGCTTCTTCTTCGGCGATACATCGTCTATACAGTCCATCAGCACATAGTTTAAAAAGATATGGCTCATCCCAGTGATATTGTTTCGCATCATGCATGAATTTCTTTAGTGCATTTCCGGTGCATTGGGGATGGATGACCCCAACAACAAGGTAGTTTACAAAATCTGAGTACCATGGTACAACTTCTGAGACCCTCATTAGTTGATCGTCTGGCAGGGAATCATTGATCGGAATCTTCTCAGTATCCAGAGTGTGGATGTGACTGAGGTGGTCTGCAAAAACATTCTCTATACCCTTTTTATCTCTTATCTCTAAATAAAATTCTTGTAATAGGAGGATTCATCTAATCAACCTGGGTTTCGCATCTTTCTTTGCTAGAAGGTAACGAATGGCAGCGTGGTCTGTGTAGACAATGACCTTCGAACCAATTAGGTAGGATCTGAACTTGTCAAAGGCATACACGACTACTAGAAGTTCTTTCTCGGTAGTTGTGTAATTCCTCTGGGCTTCATCGAGAGTTTTCAATGCATAATAGATCGCATAGTGTTTCTTCTCTATATATTGCCCTAAAACAGCGCCCACAGCATAATCACTAGCATCGCACATAATTTCAAAAAGATAGTCCCAGTCGGGAGCTCTAATGATGGGGTGGTTGTAAGGTCCTGCTTCAGTGTGTTGAAGCTTTTGACACATTCTTCATTGAAATTGAAATCATTATCCTTTATTAATAGGTTTTTCATTGGCTTCGTTATCTTGGAAAAATCCTTTATGAATCTTCTATAGAATCCGGCATGGCCAAGGAAAGCATGAACTTCTTTGACATTTGTGGGGATAGCCAGTTTAGAAATCACTTCAATCTTGGCTTTATCGGCTTCAATTCCTCTATTGTTGACCCTATGGCCCAGGACAATGCCTTCTTTTACCATAAAATGATATTTTTCCCAATTTAACACAAGATGCGCTTCTTCACAACGTTTGAGGACCAGGGAGAGGTGCTTTAGACATGAATCAAATGAATCTCCATATACAGAAAAATCAACCATAAAAACCTCCATAATGGTTTCAGTGAGACCAGCGAATATGGCGGCCATGCATCGTTGGAAAGTTGCGGGTGCATTACAGAGACCAAATGACATTCTTTTAAATGCATATGTTCCGAATGGGCAGGCAAAGGTTGTTTTCTCTTGGTCATCTGGATGTATGGGTATTTGATAGAATCCAGAGTAACCATCGAGATAACAGAAATATTCTTGTTGAGCTAACCTTTCTAGGACTTGATCAAGGAAAGGCATTGGAAAATGATCTTTTCGAGTTGCCTTGTTTAATTTTCAATAATCTATGCACATCCTCCACCCTGTGACTGTTCGAGTGGGGATGAGTTCATTGTTTTCATTTCGTATAACAGTTGTTCCACCTTTTTTCGGGACTACATGCACTGGCTCACCCATGGCGAATCAGATATCAGATAGATTATTCCAGCTGTGAGCAATTTAATGACTTCGCTACGGACCACTTCCTTAATATTTGGGTTCAATTTTCATTAATGCTCAATAGTAGGTTTGTGATCTTCCATCATAGGGATCTTGTGCATGCACAGCGCTTGACTGACTCCAGTGAGGTCACTCATTTTATAACCGATGGCTTTCTTTCTTTCCCTCAATTCCCTCAGAAGTTTCTCTTCTTATTCAGCTGTTAGATCGGAATTTATAATTACTGGGTAAACCTTGATATCGTCTAAAAATGTGTACTTTAGTCCTTTGGGAAGAGGCTTCATTTTGGAAGCTTCTGGTTTTTTGCTTGTTTCTTCTGTAGTTTCCATAGCTTTGAGTTCTTCACTAGTGTCTTCAACATCTTCCTTAGCGGAGTCGAGGGATTTGATGCAATATTTTATTTGTTCATCAATTGATTCATGACCTGATGGGTTTGTTAGGGCAACTTCTAAAGGATCGTCTGATTCATGTTGCTCTTGAGTCAGAAGTGACATTTACTCAATGCAGTCAATCAGGATTACTTCTTCTTGCATACTTGGTCTTCTCATACTTTCAAAAACCTTAAATTCGAGAGTTTCTTTGCCTAATCTGAGCAGTAAGGTACCAGCTTCAACATCTATCAGGGCTCTTGCAGTGGCGAGGAATGGACGACGAAAGATGAGAGGATATCTGGTGTCTTCTCTGATGTCCATAATGACGAAGTCGCATGGAACATATGTGTCATTGCCTACCTTGACCGGGACATCCTCGAGAATCCCTAACGGACGTTTTATCGAATTGTCTGCAAGCTGTATAGTCATACCAGTAGGAAGCAAATCTACAAACCCTAGTCTGTTGCACAGGCTAAGTGGCATAATAGAGATGCTTGCACCGAGATCTGCCAATCCTTTCTTGCATGATGAGTCGCCAATGTGACATGAAATTCCAAAGGATCCCGGGTCTTTTTGTTTCTTTGGCATCTTTCTCAATATGATATCCGATGTAGTTGTAGCCAGTTTTACTGTCTCATATTCTTCAGTTATATACTTCCTGGTGAGGAGTGACTTTAGGTACTTAGTCCAGGCTGGTATCTCAGCTAGAGCGTCCAAAAAGGGTATATCAACATGAAGTTTCTTCATAGATTCTTTAAACTTATTGAATCTAGTATCAAGCTTGGTTTGCCTTAGACGAGCTGGGAAAGGTATACGAGGCTTATATATAGGAATATCAGGTTCTGGTGTTTCAGCTTCTTCATCAGTAGGTTTCTCAAGACTTCCCTTATCTGTCTTATCATCTTTTGATTGAGACTCTAGAGTTGTGGAGTTTTGGACAATCACAGGTTCATCTTCGTCTGTAATAACCACAAGTGTCTTTACTGGGGAATCCGAATAATCTTTTCCTGACCTGGTGGTGACTTCCTTCAACTGTTCAGGATGCTTAGGATTGTTCTCGAGTTGGCTAGCAAAGACTCCAACAGGTGGCTTTATGCTAGCTACAAGTTGGGCTAATTGAGATTCAATAGCCTTCTGTTGAGCTTGTTGGTTGGCTATCATAGTTTGCTGAGTTTGCAACATCTTTTCAATGGCTGATAGCTTGTCATCAGAAGAGACGGGTCCTGCTTGTTGTCCTTGTTGTTGATTAAGATTCTGATACTGAGAGTTGTTTTGATAATTATTGTAGTTCCTATTCGGAAAGTTCTCCTTGAAATTCCCTTGATTCCCAAAATTCTATTGTTGACAAATCCTGGTGGGCCTCTTGGTTGATTGTTTGAACCAAATTGATGTGAGTTTACTGCTCCAGAGGGGTTTCCATATTGAAAACCTGGGTGATTCCTATTCTGATTCGGATTGTAATAACTTTGCCCAGGAATAGTGTTGATAGCATTAAGATTTTCCATCTGACCATTATCTCCTTGTCCACATACATTGCTCAGCACAACGTGATAGATAACATTGCATGATAAAGTGGAATGGTTGGTGCTCTTACATGCTTCACAGAATAGGGAAGTGGACTTGACTTCCGGTCGCCGAGTGGGTGAACGTCCTCTTCCAATAGCAGCTAAAGATGATTCAATATGGTCTTGCTTGGCAACCAAGACTTTCAAGGTTTCAGTGATAGACTTGTACTCAGGAATAGCTTCGGCCATAGATACCTTCAAGACTCCTTTACCTACAGATCTTCCCCAATTGGCTTGATTTTCTGCTCCCAGGGTGACGACTCTCCATGCACTGTCATAACTTCGACGCATGAAGTTTCCGCCATACGAGGAATCTAGAAACCTCTTAATATCATCATCCACACCCCTATAGAAAATCTCAAGGAGTTGATTCTTTGGAATTCCATGGTGTGGACATTTGCGTAGAAGCTCTTTGTATCTATCCCAAGCTTCAGCAAGAGTTTCTCCAGGGACTTGAGTGAAATTTGTTATCCGGCCTCTAATTTCATATGTGAGAGATGGAGGATACAATTGTTCCATAAACACATTTTGGAGTTGTTCCCAAGTGGTGATGGGTATTTCACTTTGCAATGAATTGTACCAACTTATGGCTCTATCAGCAAGGGAATACTTGAAGAGACGGAGTCGAATGGCATCATCAGTGACTCCGTTTTGCTTTGTCATAGCACATAGATCGATGAATCTCAGAAGATGTCCTTGGCTGTCCTATGCGTGTTTGCCATAGAAAGGGTTGTTTTGAAGTAACGTGATCCAATGTGCCCTAATCTCAAAATTGGCAGCATTGATGGGAGGAGGCTGTGCTGGATGATGAACATTCGCAGCTTTCAGGATTGAGAACTCTCTGAGATCCTTTTGTAGTTCAGCTGCTTGCGCTGCTGCTTGTGCTGCTAGGATTTCCTACTGAACCGCAGCCCTGGCTTCTTGCATGAGCCTCTCTCTCTATGCATTGATGGCTTGAGCCACCCTTCGGGCTACCTCTTCTTCTTGAGCCATCCTTGTTTGATTTTCTCTGATCTGACGATGGAAAGTTCTGTCTATCTCGGGATCAAAGCTCGCTGTGAGTCCGGGGTTGTCCGAACGGTGCATACACTATGCCTTGGGTTGTACCTAAAAATAGAAAGATTTTGAAAATGAGATCCACAAAGTAGAGTCAAATTCAAGTAGATGATCGATTGTTTCAAAAGAAAAAGCAAAATCCTAGATTAGTCTTAAAAGAACTAGATTTGACTGACTGATTCTGTTGTCCCCGGCAACGGCGCCAGAATTTGACGTGATATTTTTGGACGCACTAACAAACTCACTCGGGGTTGAAATCCCTGAGCTTTTACCAAAACCAAAGTGCAATAATACCACCCGCAAGCGGACGAGTCTTATCGCAGTATAGTTAAGGATCGAACCCAAAGGACAACCTTTTTAAGAATCCTTGTCAGTCGAATCTAGCTCAAGTAAAACTAATATTTAGAATGATTGATTGATTTGAGGTTACTTAAACTAATTGCAAGAAAGTAAAAGCTAAATTAAAGTTGGGTTTAGATCAATGGTATGGAATCGCTGGGATGGTACCGGGTTTCACCACCGCTACACATGCAAACACATTCAATCACAAACAAACCAGGTAAGATATATCAATCCAAATAGAGCTGCTGCAGAACCCCCGTGAGGGCGTTAGGTTCGCGTAAGCATCACCTTAGGCATCAGATGTCTCATCACCATCCGGATCACTTACTTACGGCTCTGAAGAAGTCTCATCCTATTTCTAGTTTGGGAGACAGCCTTATTAATCGATAAGCGGGCAGGCGATTAATATACGAGCAAACATCGACGATCAACAAGAAGATACAAAATCCAACTAAGGTTGTGAACCCCCTGTAAAGGCGCTAGGCACACAGAAGCGTCACCGAAGGCTAGATGGCTCGTCCCCTCACGGATCATACACTTACGACCTCAAAGAATCCTTTCAGAAGTTCTCGTCAAGGAGTCAACTTGTTAAACGACATTCTATCCTACATATAGATGTTCTCGCAATATAGGTAGAACATAGATGAAGGCAAGCAATTAATCAAGCTACAAGCATAACGGTTAACCACGAAATGGAGAGATATATTTATTGCCATGGAAAGTTTAACAAAAGAACATGGTTTGCATGGGCAGCGGGGCTAGTCCCCGCACCCCAGCGAAAAGGAACTACTCGCTCATGATGCTAGAAACAAGAAGAATGAGAAAGAGAGAGAAATCCACCATGAACTCGGTGCAGAAGGTAGTCGCAGCTCGGTGAAGAAGATACGGCCTCCTACGTCATGTCGGAGTAGATTTGGACGCGAACGGGAGTTGCCAAGACAGACCGGACAGTCTCCCTCACTCCGTCTCCCTTCTCTCCTCAGCCTCCTTGGTTGCTGCACGGGCAGTAGGTGAAATGGAACTGGCGTAAACTGGACTGGAATTGGATCGGAACTGTGTTCGGGCAGCCTGACGGCGTCCGGATCCGATGCCCCAAATTAGGACCCTTGGGGTCCTATTTATAGACACTGGACTGGCCCTCACATTTTTGGTGTGATTCCAGTCCGAAAATATCTTATCCAAACGGTTTACTGTTTTAAGTGCCCAAACGGTTTTGGTTATTTCCAGCGGCAAACAGTTTGTATGTGAGTGATTCATTCGGTCTTTGATTTGGAAGCAGCAAACAGTCTTCGGCATGAGGCCATTCGGTCTTGAATGGAGTGCATGCACGTGATTTCAGCAAACGGTTTCATGCATGTGCTTTTATCAAACGATCCCGCAGCCTTATCCCTCCATACGGTCTTCATGCTTTAGAGCAGCAAACCGGTCTACGTGCATGTGACCATTCGGTCTCGTATTGTGCTGCATATCCATGCGGTCTTGTGCAAAAGACCAAACGGTCTTGGTGCATGGTTTCCATGCGGTCTCGCAGTCCGGCTGCAAACGGTTCTGAAGTCTGGCTCCAACCGGTCTCGCAGCTAAACGGTCTTCATAGCCAAACGGTCTTCGACCTTGGCGCCCAAACGGTCTTGAGACCGAATGCGCCCAAACGGTCTTGAGACCGCATGGGCTCAAATGGTCTTGAGACCGAATGCGCTCAAACGGTCTTGAGACCGCATGGGCTCAAATGGTCTTGAGACCGAATGTGCTCAAACGGTCTTGAGACCGCATGGGCTCAAACGGTCTTGAGACCGAATGCGCCCAAACGGTCTTGAGACCGCATGGGCTCAAACAGTCTTGAGATCGCATGCGCTCAAACGGTCTTGAGACCGAATGCGTCCAAACGGTCTTGAGACCGCATGGGCTCAAACGGTCTTGAGGCCGCATGCGCTCAAACAGTCTTGAGACTGCATGCGCTCAAACGGTCTTGAGACCGAATGCGCCCAAACAGTCTTGAGACTGCATGGGCTCAAACGGTCTTGAGACCGAATGCGCCCAAATGGTCTTGAGACCGCATGGGCTCAAACGGTCTTGTTCAGCTTTGTCAAAACCTACATTAAATGAACAATATTTAGTTAAAACCTTGATAATCGAATCAATTAAGTAATTTTGCGAATTATGATTCATATAGGTATTTAATGTGTGAGAAAGTATATATATGGAGTTGAATTTGTTCCAAAGTGATAATTGAATTTCATGACGAATATGCATTCATCAAAATCCTATGGCTTCGGCGGCTAGATGAAGGCCCAACCGTCCATGAAACATGAAATCAAAATTATGGTTGAGTTGCTAAGTTGACGGCGGACCTAGGGGTATGGATATATATAGGCAAGGAGGTCTATGCTAGGCTTTAACTAGGTGAGGTGAGAGAGGTTGTCGGATTTCTTAAGGGGTTTCTCAAATTTTTGTCAAAACACAAAAATCTTGGTATAAAGTTGTGTGGAATCTCGAGAGGAATTCGTAGAACCAAAAATCATTGAATTTCATCGAGTATATCTTGAGATAATAGGATTTGAATTCTTGGAAAGAAACCACCTGTTTCCCTTTTTGGTTAGAGGAAGAAGACGACCAAGGGTTGTCAGATCAGTGGACTCGGGTCCACGAAGGACCAATAGCCATCCGATCTCGCGGATGGGAAAAGTAGATGAATCCTAGTTGTATTAAAATTCGACCAAAGTGTCTTATTAATTTTGAATGTTTTTCTCTCTCCTCGTTTGGAGTCTCAAATGATATCCAAAATTTACCAAAACTTATATTATGACTGATTTTGACATGTAAAATCCAAATATGAAATTATTTTTGCCTTTTAGGGACTTTATTAGGTTAAAAATTCAAACTGGTTTTCTCTTTCCTCATGCATTAATGAGTCTAGGATTATCCAAAAATAATATAACTTCACCCATAAGTCTTATTAAGTATGTTGGATACGAATTTGTCATTATTTCTATTTTTTGACATTTTTTGTTATTTTAAATACTGAGTTGAAAGTTTTGCACACTTTCTCTCTCCTAAATTTATCTTCTCAACAAATATTTTTCAAATTGATTCAAAATTCATAAAAAGGTCTACTTTAACATTTAGAACACGAATTTGGCATTATTATAATTTTTTGAAGACTTTTATTATTTTATTTAATTCATTTAAATTTTATCACTTATTTATCCTTTTAATTTATTAAAGGTATCTAGAAACTTTCCAAAAATATAAAACTTGTCCTATAAGAAATTATAAATTTGAGGAACACGATTTTGACATTAATTAATTTTTTTCAACATATATTTAATATTTCTGGTCTTTGAGTCATTTTCTCTCTCCTGAATAAAATAAAATATTTAACATTGACCAAATTAAATAAAAATTCACACATAGACTCATTTTGACATATAGATTACGAATTTGGAGTTATTTTTCCAATATGAGGATGTTATATATTTTATTTCACCTTATTGGCTTATCTCCTATTTTCTTTTAATAAAGACTTTAATATATGCATTTATCTTCCAAATTAGGTGATACTTGGCCCTTAAGTTTCTTTTAGATCAAGAAAACGAGATTGATATACAAATTATCTTCATGGGTTTCCACCTATTATTTTTGAGACAATATATTCCTCATTATCTCTATTTATCCATTATATTCCATATTATTTCCAATTACCACATTTATTATTTCCTTTATGCATATTTTGAGAATTATCTCCTTTTACATATTCTAAAAGATACTAGAAAGTTCTAGAACGAATTTATTTATTCTTTTTAGCACTTAGGTGGACATTTTACATATTACACCCATTACTAAGCCTTCACTGAAGTATTTGTGCATAAACCCAAATATTGAGAGAAAAGGTGAATAAATGCACATTAAATGATCATATTCTCCACAAATTAAATAGAAAAGCCAGAGTGGATAGAAATGAAAGGAAAAGATGGGAAAGAGGGTCAAAAGACAAAATGTCCAAGATTTGATATGTTACAATAATAACCCTAGGTACCATAGCATCACTCTAAAGATATCACACCATTTTTCTATTCTTCTTGATGGTATAGTGCCAATAAATAATCTCACAACCGTACTTACCAAATGGGAAATAAAACACACCAGAGATGACTATAGAGTAGGGAGATATGGATATCCCACAACAAAAGAATATACTTGAGTTGACTCTCCACACTAGACAGATGTAGGATGATTTTGTTACACAACCACTCCAACCAATGCATATGACTATCAACAATCCATGCATAGTTGTAGGGGATTCAGCAGACTCAGTAGGACATTTGTTTGGACCACAAGAAGATGCATCACCAAATAAATCACATGCGCCTCTACCAGAACATGCAAGCTCAAAGATACCCCCAATGAGGGGAGGACTTCATGAGTGCATTGCCTGGTTACCAGGAGATATTACCACCTTTAATGCTAGATACTTTGGTAGCCACTACTAGTATCTTCCATCATATGGTAGACCACCATAGGATCCGCCATAGTAATCACTTATGTCCTACTTCCCAGATACTTTAGTTTCATGCTGAGGACAACATGAGTCAAAAGTTTGGGGTGGTACGGTTCTATGCGTCATATTTTCTCAGTTTCTTTCTGTTACACATGCTCCACCCTATCTTACTCTATTTCGTGAATGATGATTGCACTAACTATATAGTTTAAATTGTTACTACTTTGCATACATTCTTACCATGTAGTTTATTTTCTTTCATTTTTGCATAATGTTAAAAAAAAAATCTTTTCAAGCCATTCCATGCCATGCATTGCATTTCATGTAGGTTCTCTGTAATTTTTGTGTGTTTTTATATAGGGTTTTCTTATTTGTTGTTTTTGCTTCCTAATGTAGGCTTAGATGTGATTTAAGGTAATTTTTCACCATTTTGGCCAATTTTTCCCAAGATTGAACATGCTTTCTTAATAGTGTGTTTCAACTAAGTCTCTACCCATTGTGATGTGAATAATTATGTGATGGAATGAACTTTTAGAGTATTTGGATACCTAATGACATAAGTGAGTTCATATATTTAAGTAAATTGAAGAGTTCCAAGTGCTTTGGAATAATATGGATATCAATTGGTGTTAGTATCATGATTAAGATCCCTAAGTTTATGCATATTTGAGGTATTTATTTGACAAGTCAAATAGTTGAGTTTTGTCACTAAATTTGATTACAATGTTTCGTGATAGGTATAAAGCTATGGTTAAAATGTGGTGGCTATTGGAAGACCCTATAGAAAGTTATTCAAGTTTGAATATGATGAAATAATGTGCTTTTGGATGATTTATAAACCTAATATTTTGGTCTTAATTAGTGTCACACGCCCTTGGGTTGGGCTAGGTATGCATGGCCAAGTTATGGCATTGGATCTCTAATCTAGTGGGTATGACCTTTCAAGAGTGGATCCACAGATTTCCCTATTTTTGGCATCAATCTAAGAAATATATCATAGATTTGATGGTTGTAAGTTTGTCCTCAACCTCCAGTGGTTTGGGGTTGAGACGTGGGGGTGGATGAGACCATGAAGCCTCCACCACTTTGTTGATCATGGGAGTGACTGTGATTTCAAGTGAGAACATGATCACGACTCCAGGTGATGAGTCATTTGACCCCTTTATTCAGTTCGTGAAATAGAGCCTAGTGGGAGAGTGAACTCTCCCCATCCATTGCCTCTCCATTTCTAGTTGTAGGTGGTGCTTGAGAAGGAAGTAGGGGTAGAAGAGAGTCCAAAAGAAGATTAGAACCATAAAAGTGAGTTCGGGTCGAGGGAATCTACCCCGATCATCCTTGTGGACCTTCGACATGTCCTGATGGTGGATGAAGCCAAACCTGGCCAGAGGAGAAGGAGTAAGCTCGCATAGCTTCTCAAACCACGCCACTTCAAATCAAGGTGGTGGGTGAGTTCAGGGAGGTCCTCCAGAACATTTAGAAGGCTCAGATCCCTTCGAAGAGCAACAGAGCCAAGTTGCCTCTTTGCTTTGCCACAACTGATCTTGGTAGCGGCGCCCTAGGGGAGGATGAGCTCCACAGCCGAAGGCTAGGAGCTGAGTAGTCATGGGCATCTGGAAATCTCGGTGAAGCTAATGGAAGCCCTAGAAGTGGTGAGGAGGACCTTGTCTCTGTCGGTCGCTCACCAAAATGACGCCCTATGATGGTGCCTCGGGAAACAGAGCTCGTAGACTTTGTGATCATGCCGAACGCGAGAATGAGAGAGAGAGTTGAGAATTGAACTGACTAATCCAGTTTAGACCCAATCCAAGTAGCAAACTAGTCACATGTGAGTAGACTGGCTGGCTCAGCGGAAGCTAGGAGCTGAGGGCCTCACCTGAGTGGCCACGTGGCGACACACTATTGGCCCAAGAATTAAAATCCCAAAAATGCTCATTTTTTATATAATTCATAGTAATTAGTATGATTATCATAAAAATATAAATAATATACCAAAACGTTCATAAAAATGTGTAGAACAACATGAAAGCAGTATATCAAGATTTTAATGCACTAATCTTAATGATATCATGTAAGATGTAAAATGGTCTTCTCGTGTCTAATAAATAATAAACGAAGACCTAACATTATGAGAATGTTCCAATAACTCCTAAATGTGACTTATAATCCATCTGATGTTAGTAGTTATGATGTTGATGCACAAAATCATGTAACTTGCTCCAAATGGCTAATTAGGGCTAATAACCCTAAATAAAATGTAATAAATACATACATCTAAATAAATGATGTAATTTATGGAACACCCTCATATCTGTAACTGGAATTTAACATGAGACAGTGAGATCCGTTAGATGCAAAGAAATCATGTTATATGAAGATGACTCTTAATACATAAGATGTAACCCTAATATGATTAATGAATGTGACATAGTGTTAATGTGTTTACCTAATGATGGAAAACATGATTATTAATTAATGAAGCAATAATATGGAATATAATTGTAAAATATGATCAGAGGGATAACCACATGAAAATGAGACAATTAATGGTGCACATATCCCAATGGTTAAGCTAAACCCTAAAATAAGTCACGACTAGGGTTAAGATGATGGGAATCTAATGCATGGCATATATGATCTTATCTTAACCAAGGTTTGACCAAGGACATAGTTGACATTGAGAATGTGATTAGTATATCATGATCAAGGTATGCCCTTACCTCATACTTGTCTTATTACACAATATGCTTGTATTATAGGTGTAGTAAATACTTGGCATATGATATTGGTTGAAATGATTGTTCTTGAATGATATGTTGCTTGATTTTCCATACTTGTTTGGATATGAACACATGAAACATAAGATATCTGATCTGTTATATGATAACACTAAATCTCTTTGGTAGAATAGTGCATTGGTGAAAGTACTAAATCTCTTTAGCAGAATAGAACATGTGAGAACTAAATCTCTTTCACAGAATAGTTCATTTATGAAATTACTAAATCTCTTTGGTAGAATAGTACATGTGAGCATTAAATATCTTTGGTAGAATAGTGCATGTAGTTGATCAACTTTATGTATAATGGAATATGAGCTTAAAATATGTGTTCTCTTTTGTTAATGAATATCTTTGTGCAAGTATATACCTTTTCTCATATTTGTTTATTACTGCCAAGTGTTAATCTTATATTATAGCCAAGCTTAGTAATGAGAGGTATATAAAATACATGTAGGCATATTCAATACAATATTCATAAATATTGTGCTAACGTGTACCACATGTAATCCTTTATTTAGGTTTGTGGACATATGATCTTGAAGAACCAAGATAGTGTGAGTTGTATGGGGAGCTGATGTACATGTGGACCTGTTGTCTTAAGATCCTATTATTTAGATGTAGTACATGTATATGTAGAAGTTTGTTATTCAATGTGTAATATCAAATGTTCTAACAATTCATGTTGTAATTATATGTTGAATGGTGAACATATGTTGTATGGTTTTATTATTGTTCATGTGCATGTGCTATTGTTGTTTCCTTCTCACTTCCTCTAGTTTTTTCCTTCTTAGCCTAGTGTGTGGTGTTTAAATTGGGATGCTCACTGAGGTGAGGTTTCAATTTGTACGCCCCACATCAATTTAAGTTTTTGAAAATCTGGGGACGTCACAGTTGGTATCAGAGCATGAACAATAGCAAAGCCTAACATGTTCTCATTATGCAACTTGAAACTAAAGAACCTTGAACTTAAAACATATCTTTAGGGTTAGATTAGTTGTCTTTTAGATATTAGATCTGATTAGCCACTAGGTTAGCACCTAGATGTCCAAGAACTAGGTCTAGACTGGTTTTTGTTGTATAGAAGGACCTTAGATGTTGACGTTACATTATTTGGAAATAGCATACATCAAGGAAGAGAAACCCTAGACACATGGCACTTGTTGTCTAGAGTATCTACACTAGTCTACACCATGTTCTCACCCTTTTCACTAGTTTTCATGGCAATGTACTCTCTATGATGTGTGGGACACTCATTTTCTAGATTTGGTTTTTTATTCCAATTGGATCAAACCTCGATAGTTTTCTCCAATGCATGTTTTATCATAGAAAAACTATATAATATTTTATTATATATATAAGTATTACAAAAATGTGTCCCCACACATATACGATATTAGGTGGTCATGTAATCTAAGTAAAAGTGAATGACATCAATCTAGAAGATAGAGTAGTTCTAGATTAGATGTCTAGAGCCCTGTTAGAATGTATGATAGATGAAATAAGTTTTGATAATATGATGTAATTATTACATAGATGATATAAGTTGATTGATGATGATAAAGTTTGTCTTTGAGGAAAGTTTGGGTTTAAGGATTTGAGATAAGGTTTTACGATGCAAGTATATATGCTTTTCTAAGATAAGTTAAGACAATGTTGTGAGTTTGCATGAGCCTCAAGCTCTTTTACAAAGGAGGACCTCTAGTGTTGGGACCAGTTATAGGGTAAACTCCAGAGAGAGTGAAACCCAGAGACAAAAGGTCAGAGAACCTAAACTCCAGGATATGAGAATGATGAGAAATATGTGATATGATATGTCCTAAACTAGAATACTCCTGAGTGATTGAGTTGAGTCATTTTATGCATGATTCCTATAGTCTTTTTGAACCCTAGATGTCCTTGGGAGGACCAAACCCTAGAGACACATAGAGGCTAGTTATTTTTTCATATGTGAATATGAGTATGAGAACTTACCATCTGGATGAGGGAGAGAGAGTCCCAAGACCTTGGAGGAGGTAACTATGTTGGTTTTTGTAAAGCCTCATACTCGGGTTGGTGGTTCCCCATGTAGGACTCTAGTGGTGTATATGTAAGAGAGTTGTGGGTAAGCATGTCTCATGGGTAGAGACCTATGAATAGGATATCATATCGTGGTTTGGTTTTTGTTTATGTGTCTAGAGCTTGTAAATCTATCACTAGTGCCAATGAGGTAATCCGAGAACCCTATACTAAGAGAGGAGAGATAAAGTATATGCATATGAGATACTCATAGAGTTGAGTTAGCTCCGAGAGAATGAGCATGAAACTACCCTTAGGATATGGGTCAAGAGAACCTCAATTGGACTAGATAAAGATTTGATATATGTTTGACGAGCCACTTGTATAAGTAAGTCTAGCACAACCATGGTAAAATATATGTAAGAATGTGATCTAACCTCGAGATTTGAGATGTGCATATAGACATGATACGATGTTGAAACCTAGAGATGGTTTAATTGATGTCAATGCATAAATGGTTAACCATATACATGTATAATGATGATAATGTGATATCATTAGATAATCTTGTGATGAAATCACTAGTAAATGTTGCAATTTAGTATGAATAATGAAATAAGATCATATGAATGAAGCATGTTACATGAGGTGTTAATTTTAGTGCTTAATATAGATGTTAATATAGTTTGACAGTTAGCACAACATAAAGATTATGATACCTTGATATGCTCTAGATGGATATAGTGGCTTAACTATATTTAACTCCCTACTAAAGGCATATGGTAATGTTGAACATCTTCTAACAATTATCTCAATATAATGATGATAACATAATGCTAGAACTCAATGCTTGGGGTAAAATAAGGATGTAAATCCTAAAATGTGAAAATGGCGTGTATAAGTTAATGTTTAAATCTTAATGCTCGCGCAAAATGAGCATGACAATCCTAATGTGAAATATGTTATGACTCAACCTAAGCATCTAAACCATGTCACACGGTGAGGGTTAGTTCACCCTAGATGTTTTTATAACCTCATGGGAGTGGTTAAAATATAGTTATGGAGATCTTTCCTATGGAATGTTGCACCTAGAGTGGTGCCCTAATATGAATGAATATCTTTGGTTTCCTTTCAAGTAATATAAGTCTTAATTTCGAGGATGAAATTTTTTTAAGATGTATATGATGTGATGGATTGGATTTCTGGCTTAATTTCGAGGACAAAATTTCTTTTAAGGTGTGTAGGATGTGATGGAGTGAACTTTTGGAGTATTTGAATACCTAATGACATAAGTGAATTCATATATTTAAGTAATTTGAAGAGTTTCAAGTGCTTTGGCATAATATGGATGTCAATTGGTGTTAGTATCATGACTAAGATCCCTAAGTTTGTGCTCTTTTGAGGTATTCATTTGGAAAGTCAAATAGTTCAATTTTTTCACCAAATTTGAGTAGAATGTATCTTGAGAGGTATTAAAGCTATGCTTAAAATGTGATGGCTTTTAGAGGACCCTAGAGAATGTTATTTAAGTTTGAATATGATGAAATAATGTGCTTTTGGATGATTTATAGACATAAGATTATGGTCTTAATTAGTTTCATCCGGCCTTGGTTTGGGCTAGGTCTGCATGGCCAAGTTATGGCCTTGCAGATCTAATCCAGTGGGTATGACCTTTTAAGAGTGGAATCCATGGATTTCACTATTTTTGGCATCAATCTAAGCAGTAGATCATAGATCTGATGGTTGTAAGTTTGTCCTCGGCCTCCAGTGGTTTGTGGTTGAGACATGGGGTGGATGAGACCACGACACCTCCACCACTTTGCTAATCATGGGAGTGAATGTGATTTCAAGCGAGAACATGATCTCGACCCCAGGTGATGAGTCGTTTGACCCCTTTCTTCAGTTCATGAAATAGAGCCTAGAGGGAGAGTGAACCCTCCCCATCCATCACCTCTCTGTTGCCAGTTGCAGGTGGTGTTTGAGAAGGAAGTAGGGGTATAAGAGAGTCCAGAAGAAGATTAGAACCAGAAAAATGAGTTCAGGTCAAAGGGAATCTACCCCGATAATCTCATGGACCGCCGATGTGTCCTAATGGTGGACGAAGCTAAACCTGGCTGGAGGAGAAGGATTAAGCTCACATAGCTTCTCAGACCTCACCAATTCAAATTGAGGTGGTGGGTGAGTTCAGGGAGGTCTTATGGAGCTTTTGGAAGGCTCAGATCCCTTCAAAGAGGAGAAGAGGCAAGTTGCCTCTTTGCTTCGCCATAGCTGAGCCTGGCAGCAATGCCCTAGTGGAGGATGAACTCCATAGTCGAAGGCTAGGAGATGAGTAGTCGTGGGCTTCCAGAAGATCTCGACAAAGCTAATGGTAGCCCTAGAAGCCAGCGAGGAGCACCTTGTCTCTATTGATTGCTTGCCGGAATGAAGCCCTACAACGACGCCTCGTGAAAGAGAGCCCACAAACTCTGTGATCACATCGAACGTGAGAATGAGAGAGAGAGAGTGTGTAGAACTGAACCGACCTATCCAGTTCAGACCCAGTCCAGGTAGAAAACTAGCTGCATGCCAGTAGACCGGCCAGCTCAGAGGAAGTTAGGAGCTGAGGGCCTCACCCGAGTGGCCACGTGGCGACATGTTATTGGCCCAAGAAGGTAAAAATCCAAAAAATGCTCAGTTCATATATAATTCATAGTAATTAGTATGATTATAAAAAAATACATATAATATACTGAAACGTTCAGAAAAATGTGTAAAACAAAATGAAAGTGGTATATCAGGCTTTTGATGCACTAATTTTAGTGATATCATGTAAGATGTAATTTTTTTCCATGTCTAATAAATAATAAACAAAGACCTAAAATTATGAGAATGTTCCAATAACTCCTGAATGTGACCTCCATCTGATGTCAGTAGTTATGATGTTGATGCACGAAATCATGTAATTTGCTCCATATGGCTAATTAGGGCTAATAACCCTAAATAAAATGAAATAAATACATTCATGCTCAATAAATGATCGAATTTATGGAACACCCTCATATCTATAACTGGAAGTTAATATGAAACTGTGAGATCAGTTAGATGCACAAAAATCATGTTATATGAAGATGACTCTTAATACATAAGATGTAAGCCTAATATGATTAATGAATCTGACATAGTGTTAAGATGCACACCTAATGATGGAAAACATGATTATCAATTAATGAAGTAATAATATGGAATATAATTATAAAATAAGATCAGAGGTATAACCACATGAAGATGAGACAAATAATGGTGCACATATCCTAATGGTTAAGCTAAACCCTAAAATAAGTCATGACTTGGGTTAAGATGATGGGAATCTAATGCATGGCATATATGATCTTATATTAACCAGGGTTTGACCAAGGACATAGTTGACATTAAGAATGTGATTAGGATGTCTTGATCACGCTACGCCCTTACCTCTGACATGGCTTATTATATAGTATGCTTGTATTATAGGTGTAGTAAATACTTGGCATATGGTATTGGTTGAAATGATTGTTCTTGAATGATATGTTTCTTGATTTTCCATACTTATATGGATATGAACACATGAAACATAAGATATCTGATCCATTATATGATAGCACTAAATATCTTTGGTAGAATAGTGCTTGGTGAAATACTAAATCTCCTTTGGTAGAATAGTATATATGAGCACTAAATCTCTTTGGCAGAATAGTGCATTTATGAAAGTACTGAATCTCTTTGGCATAATAGTACATGTGAGAACCAAATCTCTTTGGTAGAATAGTGCATGTAGTGATCAACTTTATGTATAATGGAAAATAAGCTTAAAATATGTGTTCTCTTTTGTTAATGAATATTTTGTGATAGTATATGCTTTTTCTCATATTTTTTTATTATTGCCAAGTGTTAGTTTTATCTTATTAACAAGATTAGTAATAAGAGGTATATAAAAGACATGTAGGCGTACTTAATATAATATTCTTAAATATTGTGTTGATGTGTACCACATGTAATCCTTTGTTTAGGTTTGTGGACATATGATCTTGAAGAACCAAGATAGTGTGAGTTGTATGGCGAGTTGGTGTACATGTGGACCTATTGTATTAATATCTTGTTGTTTACATCTAGTACATGTATATGTAGAAGTTTGCAGTTCAATGTGTAATATCAAATGTTCTAACAATTTTCATGTTGTAATTATATGTTGAATGGTGAACATATGTTGTATGGTTTTATTATTGTTCATGTGCATGTGCTACTGTTGTTTCCTCCTGACTTCCTTTAATTTTCTTATTCTTAGCCTAGTGTGTGGTGTTTAAATTGGGATTCTCACTGAGGTGAGGTTTCAATTTGGATGTCACACATCATATTAAGTTTTAGAAAATCTGAGGACAACACAAATTAGAATTGGGATAATGCGGCTCATTAATAATGTTTCTGGGTAGATGAGTCCTATGATAGAATTTTGCATGTGCTCCATGATTCTTGCAAGTAATGTATTGTTGTAATAAAAATGTGATCCTTGCAAGTCTTGAATGTTTGGTATTATTCATTCCATGTGAAAAGAGTGTGGTCTACAATATTGTTCAATTTATTTATGGTTTGTCTTTTTGGTGAATGTTGCATGGATTAACTTTCTTAGATAAAATCATACATGGATCTTCCTCACCTATGACCCCTCTTTGAATTGAAATTTCTTCTGTCATCTTCTTACCTCTCTGCCTCATGAAGGGATGCCAAGTGCACATGTTATCCTTGGATACCCTCCAAATTTTTTTGGTGGCCATATCTATATCACCCGCTTCACTCTATTCATCATATAACCTCCTTAAATATGGGGAAGAGAAAAAGCAAATAAAAAATTAATAAGGGATGTCTCCATGTAAAAGAGAAAGACAAAAAGGTGAGTGCTCTTATATAATAGCATTTCACTTTCTTCCATAACCCTATCTTCTATTTTTATGCCTAATAGGGCTAGGGTAAACCAACGCTAGCCCTCACACCCCTGCACAATACAAGTGGTTCATGAGAGGTGAGGTGAAGTGAATGATGGAGTCCTAGCATAAAAAATCTAACTAATTTGACATATGTCATACATGATACCATCTACCCAGAGCATTATGAAAATTGCATCACTTATGTGTGAGATTGGTATGCCATATTTGAAGTTCTTGTGATATGTGCTTGAATCACATTGGAAAATAGAATGATAAATATATAGTAGATTGCATGCCTAATTCCACATGTGAACTAATTTTTTCCAATGAAGATCATGATGATTGCATTCTCCCATGTTTTTCTTGAATGAAAGGAAAGAGAGATTAATTTGGAGCATACTTGAGGACAAGTATGTTTCAAGTTTGGGGTGGTGATGTATACCTATTTTAGGGTTTCATCTTGTATCTTGTTGTATTTTAATCACATCTAAACTTGTTGGAATGCATGTTATTTACCCTAACAAATCATTTACTATCAAATGCACTAATGGATGTTCTTTGCATGATTTTTAGGTACTTAGACCACACCTTGGATGGATGGGAGAGAGGGAGGATGATCCCAGGATTCCTCCACCCATGGAGGAGTCTATGGAGAGTTAATGAGCTTGCATAATGTACCCCTTATGGTGAAGAGTCAAGCCAAAGCAAAAAAAATTGTGGATCATGAAGTTGGAAAGAAAATTGCAAGAAAAAGCCCCTAGTACGATCGTGGTGACATAAAACTATCATGTTACCAATGCTAAAATCATAGGGGAATCACATACTTCAAGTGCCCAGGACAAGCTCCACAAAATGGTTGTGCTAGCATGGAAAATGCCAAGGATTCCCCATTATGGTTGTTCCAGATACCAAATATGTGGTGCCAATAACTCAAGACGTCTATTCCAGTAAGAATAACCCCTACTCAAGTCCCCCACCACGATTGTTCTACCTATCTACCACCACAACCATGCTACCTATCCTCCTAACCCCAACTTTTAATTGAAAAACACACCTCCACCAGCACACCCATTCCATCCTAGCATAATTGTGCCACACTTTAGCCACCACGACTGTGTTGCCTTAAACCCTAGCTCATTTTCTGTACTAATGTTCCCATATTCCCCCCACATAAACTAGTGTGTCCCCACCACCTATATATACTTGAATGGTGAATGGATCATGAGGCTATCCACTCCTTAGAAGTTAGTGTCACCCACTTGAGTATTAATTGAACTCCCACCTACTTCCACTCAATTACCACCTTCCCCTACCTCAAGACCCTAGTTCTCTAGGGTTTTGGCTACTTCCACTAACCTTTCCATGTCATTTATCCACCTTGGAGAGAGGAGGACGAACTCTCTTTACTGAAGGTGAAGAATAGAAGGACTTCCATGAGATCCTATGGCTATTATCTCTTCTTTTTCCCTTTTTTGTTCCATGTGTATCTAAGCCCCTCTGGGTGGGTTGTTCGGGGTTAAAATGTGACTTTGATATCATGTACGAGGAAAATAAATTGTAAACTCTATGATTTCGTTTTATATTGATTATCTTATACTTTTATCTCATTTTCATAAATTTTCTTGTGGTTTGTGCTTGAAAACATGGATTATCGTATTATTTGTGCTTCAAGCCACCTAGGTCTAGGAGAAAATGGCATATGTGAGGCTATTTTGTGATTTGCTCCTAGTCCCAACTAGTGGATCCATATCTAGCAGCCCATCTTCCTAGGCATATACGCCTTCTCCTACTCCTAGGTATGATATTGTAAAGAATGGAACCCGAGAGAGGATTCACTCCCTACTAAAAACAAAAAGGCATCATCCCAAATAACCAAACACCAACGTAATTCTTTCGTAAAAGGGATGATAACCAATGCATTCAACATTTAAGTATCAATCACCAAAAGTAGCAGTAGAATTTGTAGAGTATCTAACCATTACACAGCTTGTTATCATCACTATCCTTCACCACACAGGGTGAGATAAAAGAAAAACTATCTAAACATAGGACTAGCTGAGGATCACCAAACCACCTCAATATAGTCTCCCAGAAGCTCAGCTACACTTGTTGTTGTCCAGGTCCACCTTGGTTGTCCTCTCCTTGTCCAACGCCTGGGGATGGAATCATACCCCACAAAAGGAATAGAGAAGATGACATCAGCAAAAAGATAATATGTGCATACTAAATTTGGAATTGAGCAATATAAAGATTATAGGATGTCAAGTGAACAATGCTTCCCATAGAAAAGTAAAGGACTACCCAAGTGGGCATCAAGAGGAAGGAATTACAAACATATACATACCATTAATAAAATAATAATGTTGTGCCACATAAGCACATATCAAGATTTAGGGCACATAACCCATCAATAATAATCATTAACCTACATGCATGTGAGATAAGCATAGCATAGAACAACAAAAAGACAATGGTGTCCAAACCTCATAAACTTGAAACCTGATAGAGAATGACACATAACCAAACTTCCCAATATATAAAGTGTGGGCACAAAACTCAGGTATGGATCACATAAACTCCATGCTAAAAATATAATAAGGGAACACAACCAAAAAACCAATGTACTTACACTACTCTAGGGCTACTGAATCACATAACATGCCTAATGTAGAGGCAAGTAAAAAGCATAGTCATATTAAACAATATTTTCATCACACAAATGGGAAATATAAACATTCACCACAAAAATGGGCATAAGTTACACTTATCAACAAGTAGAGTTCAATCATGATCAAAGTATAAAATTGAGTCAAAAGAATATCCTTCAGAGTAGAATGATTCACAAAAATCAAAACTAAGTAATATATTATCAAGAGAAAGAGATATTGTGTAGGTTGTTGTCCATAGGACCAATAGAAAGATGAAAATAAGTGAATTTCTCAATGTGAATAATAGGAGATGCAAACATACCTTAATCCAGAGTCCTAGAAACGCTCTTCACCAATATAGTTGCTTCCAATATGACCTTTGCCTAAATATAATTTATTCACAAGTATTACAGTTTTATAACGTATAATGTGTAGAGAAACCCTAATTTTAGACCTTTTTGGACAACATCAAATTTCGGACTCAAAACCTAGACCAATCAATTTCTTAGGCTCTCCACGTCAAGAAAACATATTTAGTTGTCCAGTTTGGAGTTATACGATTAAGTTACAATTTGTAGGGCTTTTTATAAAATATATTAGATTATCAAAAAACAACCATTGGAAACATGGAAATCAGACTCTCAAACTATTTTTATGAGAAAGATCACATTTTTTTATTCCAGAACATATTTTTTCATAATTTTTGGAAAAGCGTAGCAAAAGATATGATTTTTATTAAATCGACCAATCAAGAATTCCCAAAAATCCACATAGGCATAGAAAACTAGGAGAGAGTGGGAGAGAGGGGACTGGGCCCTCTTAGTTGGCCCAATCATAGGTGGCTATTTCATCCAATCAGTGGCCAGTAAGGTGCGTGACTAAGGAAACCAAAATGGGGGAGAAAAGACTTATTTACCCTTAGTGAGAAAAAGAGAGCAAAGGTGAGGAGATGGGTATAAATGAGAATTCAACAAGGAGATATTTCTCCTTTCTCATGACCAACCATGGCTATGAGTAGCAGTAGCAGAGCACGACCTAGTTTTGGGGAAATCTATATGGGTGATGATTCGACGATCTGAAAGCACAAGAATGAAGAATACAACCACCCAAACTCTCCTGTATAGTTGATTGAAGATGGGTGATGTCAAGAGGCAATGCGAAGTGTCACAAGCCCAAGCAAGAAAACTTGGTCGACAGTGAGGTATCGATGGTGCAACACAAAATTGAGACTGGAGGATGGTTTCTCTAAATGGTGTGGAGACCGAAAAGGTGTAATCTATTTATAGATTTCAAAATTAGGGCATTCGACACCCATGGATTGGGATTGCTTGGATCCCAAGATTGGGCAAAGGTCATATATGGCCAGTTAGATTTCATACATGGGGTTGTTTTATGTGTGACTTCTCCAAGAATCCAATGCAAGAAGAATCTCGAGGAAAGATGGACTGAGGAGCGAGAAATCCATTTTTTTATTAAATACATACCATCTCCATGTTGCCTCTTTCGGTTCTAGGTAGGAGACATTGTAGGGAACTTACGACTCTTGATCCGACAATCAGAAATCTTCCATGCATTCACATAAGATGGATCCTAGCATGTGACATTTATTCAAATAGAAACAATATCCAAATCAGAATCCAATTATAGTGATATATTGAATCATTTACCTTTTTCTCTCTCTTCTTTTGAGGGTGAAAACAAACTCCAAATTAAATGAAATTTCACATCTAGCCTATTTTGAACATGTAGAATCTGAATGTAGCATTAGTTTTTGCTTTTTGGGACTTTCAACATTTTATTTAGTACTTTTAAACTAAATCATAATTTCTCTTTCCTCTTGATTTAGAGACATCTAGAAACCATCAATTAATGTGAAACTTCACCCTCAAGCAAACTAAAACATAATGAACACAAATTTGACATTATTTTTATCCCTTGAAGTTATTAATCACATTATTTAATATTTTGGGCTTTATTTACACTTTCTCTCTCCCAAACACATTAGAATATTACAGATTATCCAAATTAGATGAAAGTTCACACACAGGCTTATTTTAGTATGTAGATTCCGAATCTGAGGTTTAATTCCACTTTTGGGATACTTTTAGTAATTTATTTAATACTTTTGGATTTTATCCTATTTTTTTAAATAATTATTATTATTATGCAAATAAGGTGAAACTTGGCTCCTAAGGCAAATGGGATGCAAGGAACACAACTTTTACATTACATTTCATTTTTAAGATTTCCTTTCATGAGTTAGACAAAGTTAATATTTGTGGCCCAATATTATTTCAGTTATCATATTAATTCATTTTATTACTCTTATTCATCCAATTGTATCCCGTATCCTAATATTACATCTAAAAGGGTTATATATCATTATTGTGCACGAAATCATATATATTTATCATTTATCTCATTAAGTTTATTAATTTCGTATTTATTTGGATAATGTAACATTATTAATATTTATGAACATGAATTCACCATTTGTTACCCAAAGCATATTATTTATTTTGTTATGTTAGTAAAGAAAATATATGTAATATATTTTATGATTTACTTACATGTTTCCACATAACTAAATTATTATGTAAGGTGTATCATTGTTTGATCACACCTAAAGAACAACCTAGCTAGCTTTCTGATTATGGGATAGGATAGGATCTTAGTTTTGGTTCATTACATATATCTAAGAAACTAGTCTAGAAGCACTTAGTACAATTGCTTGGGAGCTACCTAAAGGCTATATGGTACGTGATGTGATATGAACTACCCTCATTTCAACCCTCCATTACTACCCTTGGCCCATAATATCCCTAAGATCCTCTACCCTAGAAACCTAGACTTGATTGAATCCTAGTAAAATTTCACCTGAACCGTAATCCAAATGAGTCTCACAAGGTTGGATGGGGTGTGCTAGGGTGTTTCATCCATGTACAATTAGTAGTTTAGGGTATTTCTCCAGCATCAATCTTATCATTTGGTTTAACAGTCTAAATCAATTAGTATGGTTTGAATGTTATGACCCCCCTAACCTAGGTTTTATTCACATACCCCAAATGGCCCACGCTTCCCATTAATTTCTAAAACCCTAATTTCCTTCTTGCTCAGTTTGTTTTTACTTGCTTAATTAGTTAATTGTCTTGTTCATGGTATTTTAATTTGCCTAGGATGGTCAATGCCCTTTTGTATTTTGTTGTGTTTGTTCTCGCTAGTTAAGGTCTTTAATTTCCCTTTTGCCTAGTTTTATATCCTAGCATAATGTCTTGCTTAGTTTAATTGGTTTCCATCTCTAGGTTGCTAATTAGGATTGCATTGTTAGTTTAGTGCTAGTGTTAACTCTTTTTTTTCTTACTTTAGTCTAATTGTTCTCTTCTTGCTTAGTTTCCCTTATTTTCTTACCAGAATTAATTATATAAGGTTAACATAGGTTTTGGCTACTTGGTCAATCATTACTGTAATCAAAATACCTAAATAAAACACTTAAAATGCTAAACTCTACATTAGAAACCTAGCATAAAATAACATAGCGCTAGTGCCCCATTTCTCCCTTGGGTTCGACCCCAAATTACTGCTTCTATACTATTCTCAAGCTCGTGTGGTTGTAGATTTGTGTAAGAGTGAGTCCATCGGGTCCTATAAATTTGAAAGAACATGTTGTGTGACCAGAGGCTCATCCAGTTAAATAACAATTGATTTTGGTGTACCTATGGGAGGCGCATCAAGTTACTGGCATCTTTGCCAAGGATAGAAGGCACCATAGATCCCTAGTTTTTGTTGTGTGGGTCTCCCCTTAAGCACTGTGTTTTACCAATTTATTTGGTTGTGTTAGAAAAATACACTAGATACCATGTTAGTGTGGTCAGATAGGTGTGTTCCTTGGTGAAACTACTCTACAAGAAGCATGCATTCAACTAGTCCTAGAAGAGCTAAATGATATGCAAGTTTCTTCTTTGGTTATATTAAACTGGAGTTGGGATACTTCACACTTGTTGTGGTAGTTATGCGTAGCGATGGTAGAGAGGATTACTTCTCTTTTTCCTCCCTTAGGGTCACTCAACCAAAGATAAATTGTCTTGGATTATGACTACTTCATTTTTACAAGTACATCATATGAGTTACTCATACAGAAAAAAATGACATGCTAAAGATGATACATGGAATTTTATTTGGGTGATGAATCTACCAACACACCTTTAGACATTTTCTTGGCTATATAACCATGAATCACTTATGATCAATGCACATAGAGTAGAGAAATTTGTTTAGATGATCTTGTTTGTTCTATCTGCAAGAGTCAAGTAGAATTGACATTGCATGCTCTTAGGGACTATAATCTCCCTAAAGCTATCTAGAATCAATTGAAATTCATAGATACTAATCTCTTTCAAGTATCTCAATCGGAATGGGTACTTATTAACTTACAATCAAACACATGTATTTTGTTTATGGTAGGTTTTCATCGGGTATGCAAACAATGCAACGAAGGACTCTTTCATGGAACAATATATAAAGACCTTTTATAGGTAAAGTGCCTCTATCTACTTCAAGACCACAAAGTTGAGATTAGAAGAGTTGCCCTGAGACCCTTGACCATACTCTTTTATGTAGGAGTGGATGGGTCACGTTTCAACAAACTCGGGGACACGAGGAGATGAATTTCATGAATTCGTGATTGTTGTGAATCATGAGTTGGTCAGTTGGGCTTCCAGTCATTTGGTTGGCACTCTAGTTTCTTGACTAGACACTCCAGTCGATTGATTGGAATGTTTTCCTATTCAAAAACATATTGCCTTTAAATGTGATGACTAATGCATGTCATGATGTCAACATCAATCCATGATCCAGTCTTATTGATCATCTAGTCAGTCGATTGGACACTCTAGTTATTCGACTCACATTCCCAATTGGTTGAATCACCTTCCCAGTCAACCAACTATCAACCAATGTTGTTTAATTTAATTACCTAAACACTTTAGTAACCAAGTTATACCTTATCCGTGAGTAAATTCCTATTCAAAGTAAAGCATGTATGTGACCCTATATGTCTCAAATTACATTTGTAGTGAATATCCATAACTAGATTATAATATCACAAACAATGAGTGATATCTAGAAACACATCATTGCTACCAAATAATTGGGAAGTTGGAGAACAACTTCAACCTACAATCCATGATTAGTGTTATAGTGATTTTATAATTCATTTGTCTCTAATATTCTAATTGAACTTGAGGCATGGAATCATCATCCTATTAGTATTCAATCCATGTTCCTTGAAGTACCTATGTCTTTGGCTCGATATCATATATCATGACTAATGATATTTTTCCATCAGCCAATACACACTCTAGTAATTTGTATTATTTTTGTCTATTTATTGTTTCCACAATAATATCCCACTAGGGATATAACAAGAATGTATACATTACAATCATAGATATGATCTCATTGTTTAGGTCCTCAACCTGAAGACACGTGTGATTGACTAATATAATTGTTTTAGACATCTATCACATTGTACCATCATCTCATAATTGAATAAACATATAGATGAAAGATTGTCTTTGATATTAATCAAATAAGTACATGATGCTACATTACAATCATCATATGACCCGCTCTATGGGAATATATACCAACATCAACCAAACCAGACAAGACTATTGTAATGACCCCACCCCACGGTAACCCCAAATTACAGAAGACCAAGAAGCTAGTGTCACTATCCCAAAATAGGATCATATGGTTTTGCATATATTAAAAAATAATTAATAAATTCTATGAGAAACTAAGCTCAATACAGGATAAAAAAATTCTTTTCACATACTTTTCAAATATGGGACATTGGAACTTTACCCAAGATCAGAATCTATCTATATAATCCTCCAATCTTTAGATAATTATATTTTTCCAATGACACTTTAAGTATTCATCCACTTTCTATCGTTCATATCTGAGTATAACCCTAAAATGTCGACAAACAAAACGTCAGTTAGTATAACAAGTTATGGTATGTGGGGGAAACAAAGGTCCACACATAAATTGTAACAACATAATCACATCAATTATTTATTACCAAACAAGAATTACATTTTCTTCATAACTTCTTAACTGATGTGCCCATCCTATGGTATACACTCTCTTAGGGTTCTTTCCCTATAGTGGACCATAGGCTACCTCTCAATCTGGAGTTAGGTAGCTCATTGGTAACCCCTCAATATGGAGTTAGGTGCCATTAGTCTACCCATCCTAGGTTTGACTTCTCATGACCTTCCCAACCTGGGCTTGGTCTCTTTGTCATCAACATGATTTCATTCATAATCTTATTCATAAATTCAGAGATGTCATGCCAATTTGAGTAAGTGATAATACTTAATAATAATGATAATCATAGTCACTTTATAGATTGCATGAATTGAAGTTCATCCAAGCAGTTAATTGCAAGAAATCAATAGAACTTTGAGAATCGTCATGAAACTAAAGCGATTAGCCATAATCATAACTACATACCTGATTCAGAAGTCTCAAGGAAACAAGCAAGATGTCCAATCCAAACAAGCAATCCAATCAACCAAGCCAAGCAATCATACAAGCAAGTCTGAATCCTAAAAAGTATGTATTATCTAATTGTTACATACTCATCATAACGCCTTTAATTGACTTGGGGATTCCTTGTAGGGTTTATAAGTTCTATTAGGGTTTCCTTAGGGTTTTCTTGGTTCTGTTTCCAGTTTTACCCTTTTGAGTAACAACCCTAAAATATATTTTCTACTCATAAAATCCTAATTATACAAGTTGTCCACATTAAGGGTTTTCTTATTCTCAATTTAACTTACGATCATCATATCTCTTTCCTATTCATGGATTTTTGAAATAAAAATCATTAAGAGTCATATTTACCAAAATTAGGGTTTCTAAGCCCATTAATGCATTTTCATATACATGGAACCCTAAATTAAGCTAACCATGTACAAGATTTTCTTTTTATATCTAAATCTTACTTTTATTAACAGTAGGTTAATATTTACTCCAAATACCCAAGAAACATCATTAGACCTAATAAGCATCAAACTTAGGGTTTTTCATGTAATAAAACCATTAAAGATGACAGCTTTATACACTTTTTGAATTGCAAGCGGAAATAGGTCTTCAATTCTATTTTTAATGGATTCCTTGCATTTTTTGATCAATTTTCATATATAATACTTTTCCATTTGGCATACCCATAAATAATTATGATTTTCCTAAATTAATTATTTTTTGGTCAATCATAGCTTGCCACATAAGCCAAGGCGACCCGAACCCGCTTTGTTGATGCAGTAGAGGCAAGCCAATCAGCTTGAGCAATGCGGCGCCTCTGCTCACATGGCGGGGACCACGACACTGTGCTAAAAACACAACAAAAGGACCAAAAGGACCTTACCTGTATGAAAAGGGGTTGAGGGAGTTTTGGTAATTCATAACATCATTCTCTTCAACCTCTAGCATGCGAGTTGTCACCTGAGTTTGGTCAACTCCCAAGTTGACTCAAGGATGTGACTCACTTTGTCGAAAGAGAATACACCCTTGTCTCCGCCGCGACTCCATGAGTTGAACGAACCCGCAAATTTCCCGTCACTTGCTCTGAGATGCCAGGAAGACCTCCATCCTCTCCAGCGAGACCCTTGACTGGATGTTAGCAAAGATCATGAAAAAACTCGCAATTGATCGTTGAAAACTCCTCGCAAGGTTGAGACGATCCTTTGGGATCAGATGTAGCTCTAGTGATATGGTCTAGCCCCCTATTTATACTCGAGGGTCAAACACCCTTGATTACCGATTTAGGCATTTTTTCGAGACAGTCCCAATCCCACTGGAACTTGGGATCAATCGGTGTGTCTAGTTCACCTGAAACCAACAAAACTCTCTCCCAAATTTTTGGTCTCCTGGTTAGCGAGAAAATCCGTCCAGAGTCCAACTATGTATTGTTCCTTATTACCCAGTGCGATTGGAGGTGAGGGACGATTGCATTCCGTTGGATCACAGATACAATGGTCCATATTGTGCATGCTTGAGGAAATTCAAAATTATCCAATTTTAATCTGATTATAAATTGTGACATTTATACACAAGCCTCTCACTTTAGGAAACCTTACAAAAATCATATCTCTCAAACCACATTTCCAATTAATACCAAATTTTAAGAGAAATTCCATAATGATTTAAACTTCATGTGTACAAAGCTTGAGACTCAAATCCAAAAGCATGAAAGGGTTTTCTTCATATGTAAGTTATCTCTTAATAAGGAATAATTTATTCATATTATCTCTCTCTTTCTCTTCTATTTCCTTCATTTTAATTCCTTTTACCATTATTAACCAATTGGGTTAGAAACCTAACCCATGAAGGTCATTCACACATTTTTCTAGAGAATTCGACAAAGTTCTCATCATTATCCTTATTTCTTTTACCTTATTAATATTATGAAATTTCTTTTGTGTTTTCTTCCATTTATATCACATTGGACTCACTAGCTTATTAGGATCCACAAAATCACACATTTATAGGAAATATTGCAAAAGAACCTATTTATTGAACATATATCATATAATTTTTATACATGTACATCTTATGGCACTTCTATCAATATAAACCCAAAAATTGGGGTTGTAACAACTATAGTGCCACATGTCCATGTGAACACTACTTAGCAGAGGGGAACATACCATGGCCTTATTAGAATTTCCTAAATAATGAGTGGGCCCATAGACCAACACTGACCTCAATTGCATGCTTTTCCTCACTCAACATAGTCCATTTTCAACTTCCCAATAAATCACCCACCCTAGTACTACTCCATGATGAGCATGCTTAACTCTAGAGTACCTATTGATGGGATACCTAAAAATGGGTGCACCATGTTCATGAAGGTAGTCTAATAATTCCTTTTAAGATCATTTTATCTGACTCGTGGAATATTGGGATGTTACATGGGGTTTAAGATGAGGGATTCTAAGGATAAGTTTTAGATCTTGTATTTATTCATATCTATTTTTTTAGACTTTGGAAATATAAAAAAACCATGGTAAATGGAATTATATTTTCTTGCTTCTTGACCATGCATTGAACTTCATCCACTAGGTAAACCATAACAATGTATGCTACAAACGTTTCTCTCTAGATACGTATTATCTTTTCATTTTAATGATTTTCACATTTGTGTATATCAAATGAACAATATATTTTATTGTGAGCATCTTTGTAGAATCACTAGAACACATATGGTACTATAAACATTCACATTTATCACACAATAGTCTCCCACATTCATAAAGAATAATCAATCATGTATCTCATTCCTATATATCTACATTACCATCTTCATCGACTACCATTTGCCTTAGATTAGTGGATCCAAAAATTACTTTGTGTGAAATCCCTTATAAACCTTCACAACTCGTAGATGAAAAGTCGTACTTATGATAGGGAGGAATCAAAGTAAGCTTATTGGTACAGTGATGTGATCTAAGTTCCTTTACTACTATTATGGATGCATTGTTGTCATAGTTTAACTATATTGTATTTGTAATGCTAGGAGAATAATTTAAATATCACTACAATTCGTGATCCATACCACTTCCTTTGTTGCATTTGATGTGATAATATTTTCAACCTTTTTTGTGTAATTAACCAGTATCTCCTTCATGGAAATATCTAGTTGATAATACAAACAATAAGAAAAATATAAATCCATATTTTAACCTACATTGATTCATGTCATTTGGACATTCCTATGATTTTCTATAAATTTTGGAAGTTTTGTGCTCAAAATCCCCTTTTATTTGCCTTTTCTGACCTTTTCTTGATTAGTAATCCGCAACCTAAGGTAGGGATGAACCTCGAACCTTGGATCAGCCATAAAAGGATTGTGGCTCTGATCCTACAGTCAGGAGATCTTCCCCTACCTCCCACAATCAGTGGAGAGGGGTGGGGGTGAGAGGTTGAAGAGTATTTGGCTCGTATGGATGCAATTTTGAAAATCAAAGCAACCGCAATTGCTTGCCCCACCAATCCGAACTCAAATGACCCTCTTTCCCCCCTCAAATTGGCTCATTTTGAGAAGTAGATCAAAGCTCTCCCTTGGCTTCCATCATTAAGTTGTAGCTATTGGAAACCCTAAATCTACCCCCCCCCCTCGACGTTATAAAATGGGCCTCCTAAGATCGTCACCACTCCACATTGCTAGGGTGATCGCTCCTGCTTTGTTTCTTGGCCTCAAACTGGCTATGAGCAATAGTAGTAGTGAATGACCTAGTTTTGGGGAAATCTGTATGGGTGATGATTTGACGATCTGAAAGCACAAGAATGAAGAATACAACCACCAAAACTCACCTCTATAGTTGATTGAATATGGGCGATGCTGAGAGGCAATGTGAAGTGTCACAAGCCCAAGCTAGAAAACTTGGTCGACGGTGAGGTATCGATGGTGCAACACAAAATTAAGACTAGAGGATGGTTGCTCTGAATGGGGTGGAGACCGATAAGGTGTAATCTATTTATAGATTTCAAATTTAGGGCATCGGACACCCATGGATTGGGGTTGCTTGCACCCTAAGATTGGGCAAAGGTCATATATGGCAAGTTTGATTTCATATATGGGGTCATTTTATGCACAACTTCTCCAAGAATCCAATGCAAGAAGAAACTCGAAGAAAGATGAACTGAGGAGCGAGAAATCCATGTTTTAATTAAACACATACCATCTGAATGTTGCCTCTTTCGGTTCTAGGTAGAAAACATTGTAGGGAAATTACGATTTGATCCGATAATCAGAAATCTTCCATGCATCCACATAAGATGGATCCAAGCATGTGACATTTATTGAAATAGAAACAATATCCAAATTAGAATCCAATTATAGTGACATATTGAATTATTTACCTTTTTCTCTTTCTTCTTTTGACGGTGTGAAAACAAACTCCAAATTAAATGAAATTTCACACCTACCCTATTTGAACATGTAGAATCTGAATGTAGCATTAGTTTTTTTTAGGACTTTTAACATTTTATTTAGTTCTTTTATACTAAATCATATTTTCTCTTTCCTCTTGATTTAGAGACATTTACAAACCATCAATTAATGTGAAACTTCACCCTCAAGCAAACTAAAACATAATGAACACAAATTTGCCATTAGTTTTATCCCTTGAAGTTATTAATCACTTTATTTAATACTTTGGGCTTGATTTACATTTTCTCTCTCCCAAACACATTAGAATATTACAGATTATCCAAATTAGATGAAAATTCACACATAGGTTTATTTTAGTATGTAGATTCTGAATCTGAGGTTTAATTCCACTTTTGGGAGACTTTTAGTAATTTATTTAATAGTTTTCAATTTTATCCTATTTTATTTTTTAAAAAGAATTAAAATAATTATAATTATGTAAATAGGGTGAAACTTGGCTCCCAAGGCAATTGGGATGCAAGGAACACAACCTTTACATTACATTTCATTTTTAAGATTTCCTTTCATGAGTTAAGCAAAGTTAAGATTTGTGGCCCATTATTATTTTCGTTATCATATTAATTCATTTGATTACTATTATTCATCTAATTGTGTCCCATATCCTGATATTACATCCAAAAGGGTTATATATCATTATTGTACATGAAATCATATATATTTATCATTTATCTCATTAAGTTTATTAATTTCATATTTATTTGGATAATGTAAACATGAATTCACCATTTGTTACCCAAAGCATATTATTTATGTCATTATGTTAGTAAAGAAAATATATGTAATATATTTTATGATTTACTTACATGTTTCCACGTAACTAAATTATTAAGTAGGGTGTATCCTTATTTGATCACACCTAAAGAACAACCTAGCTAGCTTTCTGATTATGGGATAGGATAGGATCTAAGTTTTGGTTCATTACATATATCTAAGAAACTAGTCTAGAAGCACTTAGTACAATTGCTTGGGAGCTACCTAAATGCAATATGGTACGTGATGTGAGATGAAGTACCCTCATTTCAACCCTTTCATTACTACCCTTGGCCCATAATATCCCTAAGATCCTCTATTCTAGAAACCTATACTTGATTGAATCCTAGTAGAATTTCACCTAAACCGTAATCCAAATGAGTCTCATAAGGTTGGATGGGGTGTGCTAGGGTGTTTCATCCATGCACAATTAGTAGTTTAGGGTTTTCTCTAGCATCAATCTTGTCATTTGGTTTAACAATCTAAATCAATCGGGATGGTTTGAATGTTATGACCCCCAAACCTAGGTTTTATTCACATACCCCAAACGACCCACACTTCCCATTAATTGCTAAAACCCTAATTGTCTTCTTGCTTAGCTAGTTTTTACTTGCTTAATTAGTTAGTTGTCTTGTTCATGGTAGTTTAACTTGCCTAGGATGGTCAATGCCCTTTTGTATTTTGTTGTGTTTGTTCTTTCTAGTTAAGGTCTTTCATTTCCCTTTTTCCTAGTTTTCTATCCTAGCATAATGTCTTGATTAGTTTAATTGGTTTCCATCTCTAGGTTGCTAATTAGGATTGCCTTGTTAATTTAGTGATAGTGCTAACTCTTTCTTTGCTTACTTTAGTCTAATTGTTCTCTTCTTTCTTAGTTTCCCTTCTTTTCTCACCATAATTAATTATATAAGGTTAACATAGGTTTTGGCTACTTGGTCAATCATTACTGTAATCAAAATACCTAAATCAAACACTTAAAATGCTAAACTCTACATTAGAAACCTAGCATAAAACAACATAGCGCTAGTGCCCCATTTCTCCCTTGGGTTCGACCCCGAATTACTACTTCTATACTATTCTCAAGCTCGTGTGGTTGTAGATTTGTGTAAGAGTGAGTCCATCGGGTCCTATAAATTTGAAAGACCATGTCGTGTGACCAAAGGCACATCCAGTCAAATAACAATTGATATTGGTGTACCTATGGGAGGCACATCAAGTTACTGGCATCTTTGCCAAGGATAGAAGGCGCCATAGATCCCTAGTTTTTGTTGTATGGCTCTCCCCTTAAGCACTGTGTTTTGCTAATTTATTTGGTTGTATTTGACAAACACACTGGATACCATGTTAGTGTGGTCAGATAGGTGTGTTCCTTGGTGAAACTACTCTACAAGAAGCATGTATTCAACCAGTCCTAAAAGAGCTAAATGATATGAAAGTCTCTTCTTTGGTTATATTAAACTGGAGTTGGGATACTTCACACTTGTTGCGGTAGTTACGCATAGTGATGGTAGAGAGGATTACTTCTCTTGTTCCTACCTTAGGGTCACTCAACCAAAGATAAATTGTCTTGGATTATGACTACTTCATTTCTATAACTATATTATATGAGTTACTCATATAGAAAAAATGACAAGCTAAAGATGATACATGGCATTTTATTTGGGTGATGAATCTACCAACACACCTTTAGACATTTTCTTGACTAGATTGCCATGAAGCACTTATGATCAATGCACATAGAGTAGAGAAATTTGTTTAGATGATCTTGTTTTCTCTATCTGCAAGAGTCAAGTAGAATCGACATTGCATGCTCTTAGGGACTATAATCTCCCTAAATCTATCTAGAATTAATTGAAATTCATAAAACCTAATCTCTTTCAAGTATCTCTATCAGAATGGGTACTTACCAACTTACAATCAAACACATATATTTCATTTATGGTAGGTTGTCATCGGGTATGGAAACAATGCAATGAAGGACTCTTTCATGGAACAATATATAAAGATGATAAGGCACCAGGACACTACATAGGGAAGTTCCTAGGAACTTCCAAGTCAATAGGTAGGGTCCCCCCACAAAAGTGTGATGGGCCACTACCTAAGCTATTCGTGGGCTTCTTTTGTTGAAGTTAGATATCTAAAATCGAGTGAGTGCCTTATGGAAACAATGCAATGAAGCACTCTTTCATGGAACAACATATAAAAATGATAACTCACTTAATAAAATTGTATCTACGAGTCATGATCTCAATTATGGTGCATAGTGAGGCATGTCCAGATCTACATGTTGGTCATTACAACTGAGTGGATTCCTCTTCCACTGGACTATGTCAAACTAAATGTGGATACATGTGTAAGACGTTCTAGATTTTTGTTGGCTATTGTTTCAAACGATCATGATGCTTCTTGGTTATGTAGATGAGGATTCATGCTTCAACGAACTTTCTTCTTCTTGCGGAAGCAATGGATATATTATTAGCACTCAATCATGCACGAGGCAATGGTTAGAAGTTGATAATTGTTGAGTCTGATTCTCAAGGAGCTATTAATGCATCTTAGGAAGATGAAGGAAAATTTCTAGTTCTTTCATCTTGGAAACATCAATTGGATTACTATATTGATTGGAATTTGTCTATAAAATATATAAGTATACCAAAAAGAAGAAACTTAGTGGTTGATAATTTATCTAAACTTCATTTTAGAGTTTCCAATGGCAACTGTATTTTTGATACTATCCCTTTATAGTTGATACAAGTATATCAACTAACATATATGTGTAATTCTCTATAATGAGTGGGACCTAGGAGGGAATCCACTCTTTACTTGTTGAGGAACAAAACACATTCCTATACAAACAGAACAATGAGTGTGAAGGAAGACATGCATTTTCATTTCTTGGAAGTGTGATACATAGTTGAGTAGATAGAAATAGAAAGTAAACTATTACCACATATTATAATTACATCATTGTTTTTTCCTCACCCATATGGGTGGCATTACAATAACGAAGATACAAGTCTAACTAAAATATGATGACCAATTACAAAGGGAAACTTGGCTACTTCAAGTTGTCCCAAAAGTCTATGGGTGTGGAACTATATCCTCCTATTTCTCCTATCCTAGAGTGAATGCACCTATGTGGTTTAAGAACAACACCCAAGACTAGAGATTGATAGAGAAGCTAATCGCTACAAACTGGTATGTGCTATAAAATCTAAAATTGTTCTTCCCATTTAAAAGAAGGAATTTAAGTAGGATATAACTCATGCAAAAGAATATATATGTTAAAGAGAAATGAGGAATTGAAAATTATATGTAGTCACAACCATAATTCTTGTCAATATAATGTCAATATAAACATCAAATATTATGTTTGCATGCAGATTAAACATGATCAATTGATGTACATCTAGGGTTGGAACATTTCCACATTCCTATCCTAGGAAATAGGTAAGAGCAACTCAATCATATATATAATGTGTATAGTATAGGTGAGAGCACTTAGGGCTTAGAGAGATCACCATAACCCATATACATAAAGTTGGACAATGGGATCCAACCCAATAATGTACCAAGACACTAGAACCACTAGTCAAATAAATTTAGCATGTTTCAGAAATTAGAAAGGCAAGATATTTAAGTTCATTTAAAAAATGATTCAAATATTAATGATAACATGGTCAATCAATATAATTATTATAGGGACAATCAAGATCAATATGAAAGATTTGCATTATCAATGTAAAAATGTTGAAATCTGGAAATATGACTTATCAAAGAAGATCCAATAAGAAAAAAAATTAGCACCAAGAGATTAGCCTCATTAATGGGAATATGGGTTTATAATCTTATAATAATTTCCATGTTAGAATAGGAGTTCACAACATACCTTATTCAATTATCACTCCAGAAGACCTAATCCATTTTTTAGAGTCTCAAAGACATGTCACAACAATTTGGTAGATTTATGATTTATTAATTTATATTAATTAAAGTAACCCTAAAAGTTGACTTCTACAAAAGACTGATTTTCCTTGTGAAAACCATACACATTGATAGTTCTCATTTTTAGAAATCCAAAACATATTTTAAATTTCTTTCTGACCTATAGATTAATTTCTAAGAATATTAAAAGCTTAATATACTTATTATAAAAATAAAAAGGAAATTATTTCAATATGACATAAGTGCCCCCGCATGATGCATTCAAACCATATGAATGACTGGGAGGATGTGATTGATACACATGTGGTTCTATACTGATTATGAATATGCACAATGACCAATTTTCCCATTTGAACATTATAGATAACAAAATAGAAGAACATGGTACATATGTAAATATGCTAGAGGGATATTCTTCCTCTCTTTGAAAACTAGCTTGTGAAAGCATCATCGTTCAAAGAAGCTTGATCCCAAAAGTAGATCCTTTGCCTTAGTGTATGTTGATGAAAGCCAGCTGCATAAATGAGTTTCCCTCTCAATTTTGGACTTAGAAACCCTCATAAGACCATGATGGAACCTCAATCTGACCCTAGATCCACCTACCATGGTAGGTATGATTCAGTAATAAAGAAACCAATAATTGAGAATAACATAGTGAGGAGAAAAATTGAGGGAAACTCATAACTCCATCACGGTGTCAATTACAGATAAAATAAGTTTAATAGAGGTAAAATACTGAGATGCATAGACCAATTAAATATGTATGTATAAGAAGAGAAAAGAGGAAAACATGGAAGGGATACCTCAACATCCAAATTGGGTGTTCTAATAGCTTCTTCAAACTTCATGTGGGTGTCCTAGGCAATCAATCACACACTTGAAGACCAAATACCCTCCCTATGAACTCTAGGTGCCCGTCATAGTTAGGAAAGGTAGGACATATTTACTCGAGTGTAAACAACAAAAATATACAATGATAAGAGGTTATGTGTGTCTTTGCAATTGTTTTGAGACTGATATATAGGTTGAGAGCACCCGTCAGTCAAGTACTTGAGGAGGAGGCTATAAACAAGGAGAATAAATGAGTGAATTTAGAGGGAACAATGTTGATCATAAAGCCTAATAAAAGTGGGGATCATGTGGTGCATATCCTTGGAAGGGATGTTAGGAAACAGTGTAAAAGGGTCAAGGAAGTAGATAGAGGGAGAATATAGGTTGTGAACTACCCACCTACACATTTGAGAGTCTTGGGAATCTTGTCCAATGTTGAAGATGACCATCCCCTTGGATATGTAAATCCAATAGTTAAGAAGCAAGGATGCATCCGTCGTAGCTCCAGAAGTAGTGTGACACCAACTTATGTCACGTGTATCTAATAAAATGTTTATCTAAACTAAATGTAACGTTATGCCTAGTTGCATTATCATTAGATTTTTGTTATTATCTTCTTTGGTAAAATTAAGTTACTAAACATTATCAAAACTAAGTGAAAATTGGTAACCAACCTAATTCAACCATGTAAAACTTAAGTTTCCTGATACATTTAAGTTTTGAGTTTATCTTCTATGAGTTCTAAGTAATTACAGTTTCTTCCACTTATTCTTATATAAGATATTCTGAAATATTTATCTTTAACATTTTTGGAATTAAAATGCAGATTAATTGTCAATATATTTTCCTAAGACTTAGAAACAATCATCAACTATTTACTTTTATTCACCCCAAATTGCATACTAAACCCTATCAGGCCCAATGTGTATGTAAGAAATATGTGACGTTTATGCACTTTATGAACCCAAACCCACCTATTATATCACAATGCAATATTAGATCCACCTAGGTTTCAATTAAGATATGTTAGGGTATTTCAACATCCATGTTTATCGCTTCACTAATCAATGCATCAATCATGTTATGTTTTAAGGGTTGGTTGCCTACAAGTTGGAGTTTATCTCTAAGCATCATAAACTCAACATCTTCACCAAACATACTTTTATGTTCAAGAGATCTATATTAGTTTTATTAGTTCGTGATTTAAATACCTAAAGTGTATCAAAGACATACACAAGGAGAGTTGGGGTTTACACCTAAGTTGCTCACTTTGTCACATTCTATATTCATCAATATCAAATGAGGTATATCAAAGTATAACTTGCACCTCATTTGGAGGTCTATAAAGAATTGAGGCCCCATATGTATGGTTCCTACTATTAGGGTTTCTAAGATCAATATTCCAATTTTTAGTATGTTACATGGTCCCTACAATTAGGCAAGTTTTCTAAACAAAGAAATTTATTTCCAAAAAGAAACATTTGTATCTTTGTGACCAAGCTCCTTGCTCTTGTCAGTGATCTATACTTTGGTCAAGAAACTAGATACATTTAAGAAACCCCACACTTTAAGGTACTTTTCAAATACCATTCATGTTTAAACAAAGTTCATAAGAATTTTTTATCTATGTGTTTGAAAGGTGCATAATCAACACATAATTTGTAGTTTGAAGAGCCTTTCTCCCAAAAGACTATTTGGTAAAGAATTGTTTCAACAAATTCCGAGTTAAGCATTTTAATTAATGTTGTGTACCTTTATTTAGCCACACTATTTGATTGAGGGTTTTTTGGGGCATTATATTCATTTGTAAGTCCATTTTACTCATAGGGGCAATTCAATTCATTTGAGATATGCTAGCATCCTTTATTATATCTTATACTCTAAATGATCTTAATCATATCGAGTCTAATAGAATCTAAGACATTCCATTTTCTCATCTTTTGATTTTAGCTAACAGATATAAAAATACCTTAGAGAAGTCTTTATAGTAGTCATCTAGTAGTGCACACCATGGTGAGTAAGAATATGATCACATATCTAACTAGGAATAATCTCAACCAAAGTAGCATGTTTCTTCAATTTGTCAAACTTATTATTAGAAAGTTAAAGAACACAACTTGTTATATATCATTATTGGTACTTAATTCTTTGGAATAGAATTCATGTAAATTAACATCATATTATTTGTTCTCACTATCCAAATTCTACATAGAAAACCTTATAGTATATGATATAAAAAGAGTGGTGATGTGATTATTATTACTATCAGGAATGTCATTACACCAACAAACACATATCTTAATTTAACCTCCACATTTGTACCTCCGACATAGGTTTGAGACAAAGTAATATATTATAACCTCTTTTTAGTAACTTCATAAAGAGTAACCAGATGAAACTAGTAGACTTCACTAACTAGGTTTTTCTTTAGGCAATGAATATGTTAAGAATCTTGTAGATTTTTGACATATCATGGTGATCATTGAATATGTGACATAGGAGACCAAATTGCAACCACCAACTACCATATGAGCATGTAGAAATACAAAAAATAAGAGAATTTGTGTCTAATCTATTATAGGATACAACATCTAGTCTTCAAAATGGTCATGTCCACTTTAGTGTTATTAGAAGGTTGTCTCTTTGGTCCCTCGTGGTCTATGCAAAAATAAGCAAGTGACTAGACTTTCATATCAGATATGTTGGCTTCCATAATTAGCATTTTTTTTAATGTGTTAATTCTTTTTCTAGAAGGTTGTTTGGGTTTGATATGGAACATGAAGGTTTTATCGGATCTCAATCATATATTATCAATTATACCACATAATTGGGATCTAAGGATGAAATCACATACAGTCTTAATTTAATATACAACCAACAAGCACATTATTCATCCATTCATAATAATGTACTTTGTATTCAGATATAGAAATCCATGAACAACAAATGTTAATATCAGAAAACAAAATTTCATGGTGCTAATACTTAAATAGTAGAACTCTTTATTTATAGTCCTAGAGAAGATAGAGTAGACTTGGACCAAGATTAACTAACTTCAAAATAGCAACTCTTGTAATAACTTTGGTGGCATGACCCTTTTAAAAGGTTGTTATCTCTGTAGTTTGAAACATAATAAAATATCTACATAGTATATTGTGAGATACTAGCTCAATAAATGGAAATTCACTAACTAGACATGGTAATTCATATATAATCAATTTAATAAATTATGAACATGAACAACACAATAAAAGAAATGATATTTTGAATTAAATAGACAATTAATGAATACCGTACAACGTGGAAGGCTATTGTAGATAATTATGAGGTGTATATAACTAAATACACTTATGGATCTCATGTTTATCTTATTATTCCTTGAAAAAAATTAAGTGCACCACAACATGTGAAAGTATCACATCCATCTACAATCTTACTATACTACACTATGAATTGAACTGAGATTTAAATCTTCTTAACAAGCTCCTGATCTGTAATTGGTATCCCTACATTTGACCTCAATGTCTATATTAGTTGGTTTCATTAACATAAGTCCTCTTCTAGACCTATGTACTCACTCAGACATCTAGTCATTTGTCTTAAACTTCATATATTAATGGTTCCACGAGGGTCGACTCATTTAGTAATAACTAAATTCATTCTATTGTATGTAACTGCATACAGGTTGATATCTTCAATTATTTTTGGACCACTATGTATCATTGGAATCTCTATTCTAGGTTAACTACCTCACTATACATCAAGAGGTTTTATTTGTTGATCTTAAATCCTCATGCCCCACCTGGATGCTTTGGATACCTCTTTTGGTCTCTTCCAATAGGTATACTACACACTCCATTACAACACAAATATCAGCAAGAATCTTCCAAGGTTTAGGATATCTCTAGCTATTTGGTTCTTTAATTTCACTACAAAATGATCTACTAATTAGTTCTTAGCTTCAAACATGTATTGTAAATTAAATACAAAATTTCCATGATGTATAATGCTTGCTATGATAAAACCAAATATTATTGAATGACTGTAAATATATATACTTCTTAAATGTTGAGATTTCAAACTATAATTTGTTTATGATGGATTAATCATATCTCTCGAAATACCAAAATATTCAAGTGTTCTCATCTTGAAGTAATAACTAGTTTGATTAAGCAAATTAATCATAACTTTATCATTTACTCTATTATTTAAAATATGAGTAAACCCCACTGTGTTAGTGTCTTATCATCCTGAAGCTAAATTTAACCTTAATCCAATGTTATTCAAGTATTATATTCAACCATACAACTAGAAACCTCAATTCAAGCCATTGGGTCTGCATACATTGATGTCAGGGTAAAGAAGACATGTTCTGTTTCTTCCAACTTTTCTTGAATCTATATAAATCTTGATTCATTAGAAAATTTCCACTCACTTAATTAAGGTCAAATTCATTCTGCTAGTCATGATTCTAAGCTTTCTCAACATGGATATGAAGAGAATATAAAAAACTCAATTTTTGTAGACCAATGTATCTTCTTCTTATACTAGGTTACACATACATGAGCATGGAAGAGGTCTTATAAGAGAATATGTCATTTACACCCTCACTGTTGACTTCTTCTATGGATTAAAGAGAAAATAATAAAAGAATTCATCAGAAAAACTTTTCCTGAGTTGGTGCTAGCTAGGTTTTCCGTTCTTGATCAAGTCTTCGTGTTTTTCTTCTTTCCTTCAAAAATCACCTTTTGAACTAGCACATATAATTTTAGGGTTTGGTATATCTAGGTAAGATAATGCAAATCTAGGTATAAAATTTCACTGATATATATTTAAAATAATCATTTGATCATTTTCATGGTTTGATGAACTATTGGTATTGGCTACATGTTGCAAAGACATGATTGGTTGAATCACTAGTAAGGGCATTGGTTAAGCACCCAAACACTACTGGAAGTGTCAATGTATCTAATCAAATAATCCTAAAACTTAGTTGACTATGGTTGATCTAAGCATCTTGACACATGTCAGTGTGCTAGTCTAAGCATCCTGTCAATGTGACCCAATGCTAGTCTTTTCCAAGATCTATTTTTTTTTTACTTTTGTGTGTTATAATTTAATATATAAGTTACCATATTTGAATGTATTTTAATATAAAAATAACAAATAATTCTAGACTCAACCACACTATAAGTGAAGATATTATTAATCACTAATTGGGCAACAATTATATAAAACAATTAGAAAATCTATAAGATGAGATAATGATATGCATAATTCTAGAATTATTGGAGAAGATAAATATAGGTTGTAACATTTTTCTTATTATATTTATATTACCAACAAGGTTATAAGAAGGTTATCTTCACTTTTTGTTATATGGTAAAGATCTTCAGTTTATAGGAATTTGACTGGACTCGACATTGTCATCCTTTTTTTCCTGCAACAAAAAAACTTGGAAAAATCTTCTTCATTGAAAGGGAGATTCTCCATTAGGATATCCACTTACATGTTGTTCTCACCTTCAAATCAATTAGTAAGTTCACACAGAAATAGGGCTTTGCATTCAACAATTTGGGAATAAATTGACTTGTTATCTACCATTTCAAACTCAAGACATTGAACGCATGCATACCTTTGTCATATTTCATGCTAGGATTACCATGTCAAGATTTTCAGAGCTCACATACTTGAAAACTTAGGGTACATATAATGCAATTTATTGGATAAAAAAAATCCTACCATGGAAAAGGTAGTTAGTTTCTTAGGATATATTGGTAGGAGACATAGAAGAAAGAGCATTATCACAATTTACTATGAGAAGATCCTTGGGTCCCTCATAACAATTTTCTTACAAATTGCATTAGGGAGAAGGAGATTATCAGTTCTAGCCTCTTGTCTACTAGTAAGGTCAGTGTTATTGTGTGTGGTACCAAGTGGAAATTCAACTCCTCTCGACTGCATGGCATTTTGAAAATTTTTATTAATGATATGTTGCCTCATGTTCGGGGTGAGGACAAAATATTGATTTGTAGTGCGTCTAAAGTTAATCGAAGGTTAATATGGTTGAATATTAGGAGAAGAAGTGTTGAAGACCCTGAGTTCTCTTGGATTTGGAAGTTTAACGGTCCCAAGAGATTCCATATTACTGTTTGGAAAGTAGGACATGGCAGATTGCCTACTACATATTATGCAAGGAGGAGAGGCTTCTCTACATCTTCCTTCTATTTTCTATGCAAGTGTGATACTGAAAATGACTATCATGTTATGTTTGATTGTTCCTGTAGTCAAACTATTTGGAATATGACATTTGATTGCAAGTTCATCCTTGTTGTCCCAAGGAACAAGTTGGATCTTATCAAGCTGACCCTCATGAAAGAAAATCTTATGGGAATCTTGATTATGCATTGTGTATGGCATGAAAGAAACTCAAGGGTTTGTAACAATAAGAGTATAGATGTTGCCATGCTCTGGTGTTTGATCGAATCAACTGTGATGTAGTTTCTTCCTTAGTTACCTACTGGTGCCTCTCTAAAAATGGTGCTCTATGTTTCCTTTTTGGGGAAAGGGGTCTTTATTTCTCTTCGATGTATAATTTCCCCTCTCTATTATCCTTTTCTTTGATTGCTTGTTAGGCAAGTGTATATCTAACTTGGTGAGAAGTCCTCCCACAAGCACTCTTCTTTTCTTTCCTCACATTTGTTAAAATTATTAAAATAGTAATACAAGGCCTGAATTCACAAAAAGAAAGATTCCATATTTGGAGTAGAACAACATGGAGGTGTCCCAATGTTAAGGTCAACTATTACTTCATGGAAAAATATGGGAAGTGTAAACTCATAAAAATTCTCAAGCCTAATGAAGGCAATTTTCTTCATGCTCATTATGCATATAGTATCCATATTATTTAGATATCAAAAGATATAGGTAATGATTTTTGGACATGACTTCTACAGTAGCTAAGTGCTACACGTATAACTTCAATAATGTTGGAAAATATATGTTAAATAAATTTTAGAGGAATTTGTAATCAACTACTTTATGGAAACTACAACATTTAAGGAAATCAATAAAATTGAGTTTATAAAAGTTGATCATGGGGGTAAAGATGTGTTAATGTTATTACTAGAGTAAAGATATATTTCTATGCTTTTAAACATGAGCTAATCTATAGAGTACCCATCAAATCAAAACACCATCCATAACATAGGTTGTAAGGATTACCCTTATTTATTATTACTAGCCAACCGTAGGGTTTCCCTTAAGCTTAAACCCATCTTAGTCTATGAAATGTCACAATCCCACCAGATCCTACAAAACTATGATAAATCATGTGAGTGAATATGTGATTTTTTTCAAACATGAAACTAAAACAACATAGTCTATTAAAGACTAAATCTTATTGCATCTACCAACATCAATATCTATAATCACACTTGTGACACCCCACCAATTGGGACATGAAATAGCCCTACGATCCAAAAGGTGTGAGCCATGGGAGACAAATCATCATCTACTAACTAATTAACTCCGCATCAAAACCAAAAAATATCAAAAGCATATGTATCTTCATAAATTGTTCAATTTTCATCATGTGACATGTATAGAAAACATATAGTCATAACAAAAAATGACCATTATAGGGAAGTGAGAGTACATGTGCATCCAAGATTATCATTTACAATCTTTCTCATGTCAACCTCTCTACATATATGATTACGTCTAAAAACATTAACACAAATAACACAAAACATAAATGGTCCTTATGAGTACATAGGATCCCACTCCAAATAGAATACACAAATTCATGATGACTTAAATGTATACTCAATTGTTTCTTTTAAAACTATCAAACATTGTTATAAGAAAACAACCAAGGATATATAGTTGTTAACAAATAATATACTAAATAAAATTTAAAATATTATGTAGAGCAACATTGATAACTTATCATGACTCAATTTAAGTACAAAATTGAATGCGTAGATCAAATAGTTTGTACCTACCAAGTTTTAAATGAGTGTACTGAGTCCAACATCACACTAGACTCATTTTAGGGTTTACAAGTACCAACAATAGCATCTCAATATATGTAAAGAACTTAATGGGGCTACATTGACCTATGGCCTATGAAACCCATGGTCCCCTACTTGGATGCCCAGGTCAGGCACAACTGTAAGGCCCTTGATGAACACCAACCTAAAATATCAGAAAAGCATTAGAAAGTGATGCTAAACCATAAAAACAAAAAATTACACAACTTGGGAGAATGTTTTTAATATCACACTCCTTAAAAGTCACTATAGATGGACAACTACAAAAATCTATGAGCTTCCCAATAGACGAATGCACACTCATACAATGATACATATGAAGTTGTGGTCCACCCTGAGAGGTGAGGCTCCACAATCTCCCAAGTAAATTAAAAAGTATTGTGTTCGGAAAAAAATTCTCATGATCCTCCAGGCTTCTATAAGAGAACATCTTTCACTTCCCCATAAAAATTAATAGGTATGATCTACAATTATCAATCTTCTTGATCTACAATGGAGTATGATTCCTATGTGTTACAATTCCACATTACTCATATTCAGAATCATACTTCATGTCAAACATTTATCTAATTATATTAATATATCACTAATTGTCAACCTGTAAGTATTACAATTAAGAAATAACAATGTCTAAAAATTCTCATCACATCACTAGAACTATAACAAATCAATCTTTTAATTAGCATATTATCATAGTAAACAACACCTTAGTTCCATTGCATTGTCACATCATGTCAACTTAGTCTTTCCACTGGTACACTTGCATTAAACAAGGTTGCACTCCCAAGAAAATGTCAAAAATATGTATTCATGAGAGATTAAGGATATAACTTCCACCTTGATCTCATACATCTCATATTTTCATCAAGATTTGTGACAATATTGAATAAAACAACAAATTTTCTATGAATACCATGGCTAAATCATAAGCATACCATAGATGGGTTACTTTGAACCACATTACTCTTTGATAAAATATTCAATTACAATAGGGTACTTCACCTTTAGATCATATTATGGAAGTACAAGAGTAATATTATACTCAAACTTTTTTTAAATACTTTCTTATGGACCAAATTTAGGATAAACTTCTATAAATTCAAATTAAAGGATCATTTCAATATATCTAAGCATAAACAGCATATTATCTATTGGAGGTGAATACATTTTCTAAGTTGAGTACACATGCCACAATCCTTTTTATAATATCAATGAATTCCCTAAACTTTTCAATTGGTTGTGATCTGACTCATTTTTTATATTTCAACACATTCATGGCTTAAAGTTCCCCATGATGACTCCATATCACCTAAATGTGATTTCGTGAAGCATCCTTGCATCTTATCTATTTTATGTATTATAAGCTATATCCAATCAGTCTTTGTTGCCATAGGAAGATGCAACATATTAGGCTTAAGGTTTAGTTATAAACATCATTCAAACTTTCTTACTTTACTCCTTACCAATAACTCATTAACCATTTTAACTTTCTTCTATTGTAAACTAATACAACTAGACAATTGTATGTTCTTTTGACTTAGTATATATTGTTTCTTCTACTTAGATAGGTTTAAAATAGTGTCTCATCTACCTTTCCTTCATATTAGGTTGTGAACATTAGCTTTGAATTAAATAGATTAAACATTGATTTAGGCTTATTTATATGAGATTTAGTCATTTATTATATTTCTAAACTCATATATAATTACCTTCACTTGGACATATTTAAACCTTCATGGTTCAAGGTAACTCATATCTAGGGGTAGTTTGATAATTAAGTGAAATTGTATATTATTAGTAGAAGCGTTGTAAAATAAGAATGAGAGGAAGTTTTAATTAATGCTAGTTATATCATAATAATTACTTGTACTTAACTCATGATAATTTTTTTGAGAGTATTTTTTTACGTTTACATGTGGCTTTCTATTTTAGCCCTAAAATGGGCCACAAGAGTAGTAATGCAAGTCTCCTTAATATGAATTTATGTGGTTATAAACCCAATATGATAGATTATCTTACTTTCCCTATATTCATTTCAAATTTGGGAACTTATTTCCTAATTTGGACCCCTAAAAGGGAGTTCTAGGGTTATATTGGTTAAGATTAGATCATACTACATTCAACATCATCAATAGCAACATTACTATTCATTGATATGTTTTTAAGAAAACATTCATTATTATTGAAAATTAATGAAAGCATAAACCATAGGATATTATATTTATCATTCAATAGTTACAAACAAGTAACATGCATTCTTATAAAATAAATCTAGTTTTATGAGCAACTCAACCAGAATGATGATGCATTATAGAATAAATTAAATATATATTCTCTTTAACTAGTGAGGCATGGCTAAATTTATCCTAAAGAGTATTTCTAGCAATTGAGATTCATAATCGTAGTTATAAGACTTAACTTTTACAATTTATTGTGATGTAATTTTCTAATAAAAAACTCCCATTGTTGACTAGTGTCCAAGTTGAGGCTAGCACCTTGCCTCATGCTACTCCATATGCCATGTTACCCATGGAACAAATTATCTTTTCTTTTTTGTTACTACCATAGAAAGGCACTTAGAATGACATCCTTAACTATATGATTTCTTCCCATACCTTCTGGTTACAAAAATAACCTTCATATACAATGAGATAAAGGAAAAACCCTTCCGTCCTGAATGCCAATTACAACTAGAAACCAAGAATCTCTCTATTTTAGAAAATCACAAGAGTGATATAAATGCTACTAGGAAGACCATTATTTGTGATTTTGACATCATATACAAGATGTTTATATATATATATATATACATATATATATATATATATGTATATATATATATCCATCTTACCTTGAAAGTTTTTTCTCTTACTTTCACTCTAATTTTCACAAATTCTTTTACCACAAAATAATTTGACTCCCAAAATTAGTTTCCTACATAACTTCCCATCTCCCACATTCATGGTTATTTCCCAATAGAATATGAAATAGTAATTCTATTGGTATGTATGCCCTGAGAACCAATCATATGATGACTGGATTGGCATACATCATGACTGATTTGATAAATATCAAAGGAAAGCTTCCAATTTATTCTAGCTCAATTGATTATGAGATAAATGACAGAGCAGAATGAATGCCTAAAGAATGACAATACTCAATGACGTATGTCTTCAGGTTGAGAACCTGAGCAATGATATCATAGAGATGCTAAGAGTATGTACATTCTTGTTATATCCCTATTCAAATGTCATTATGGATGGTTGATAGACAACAATGACACATTAAGACCAGAGTGTGTGTTGGTTGATGAAAGTGTCTCATTAGTCATGATATATGATATCAAACCAAGCACATAGATACATGTTGGAGAAAAGTGTATTGTATAGACCCACCATCAGAGTGACACATGGAACCATGACATGGTAGTCAGAATCATATTTCATAGTGATGGTGGTGATTTCGATTCTTAGACCTAAAATAACTGCAATTATCGAATGTGATTGGGTACACTTTGACATCATCAAACGCAGCCCTGCAAAATGGGTTGTTATAATGGTGATTATTAGGTGGCTTTAACGCATGAGATAGACTGAGTGATATATATGGGATTTGTCCCACCTAAGGGAGTATGATTCCCAGGCCACTTGATAAGAGAGACTAAGAAAGGCATGCACATGCACATGTGAATCAATATATGATATTGATGTCACACATATCTCAAACAGTCTACTCTAGTTCAAGAAACATGAATGAATGTTGAAAGGATGACAACTCCATGCCTTGAGTTCATTCAGGATATCAGAGACAAAGGATTATACATTCACTGGAACACCAATCACATAAGGGAGTATGATTTCCAGGCCACTTGATAAGCGAGACTAAGAAAGGCATGCACATGCACATGCGAATCAATATATGATATTGATGTCACACATATCTCAAACAGTCTTCTCTAGTTCAAGAAACATGAATGAATGTTGAAAGGATGACAACTCCATGCCTTGAGTTCATTCAAGATATCAGAGACAAAGGATTATACATTCACTGGAACACCAATCACATATTGTAGTGTTGAAAGTTGTTCTCCAACTTTCCTTTTCACTTATGTAGCACTGATGTGTGACTAGGTACCACTCTTTGCTTGTGATGTCATAAGATAGTTATGGACATTCACTGCCAATGTGAAATGGGACCTATAGGGTCACACACAAAGGATTAACCTGGAAGAGGATTTTATCCATGAATGATGTTTAAATTGATTACTGAAGTGTTTAGGTACTCAATCAAACATTCAATCAATAGACTTGACTTAGAATCATCAAGTTCAAGTGTTGAACCAAGTGATTAGAGTGTCAGGTTGATTGAGAACTGAAATGTCTGTGTTCTACACAATATGGACCACCAACTGACCGGTTCACTAGGTGAACTGATCTGCTCATGTTCACTGAAATGAGTGGTTAACTCCGGTGAACAGATCAGTTCACTTGTCCAAACGAGCAGTGTTAGGTTGTCCTGGTTTTTGAAAAAAGTTTTTCGTTTCACTTGTTCAATTCGATTGGGACAAGAATTAATCTTTGCATTAATTAGAAACAAATAAGGAAAGTCAATTGTAGGCAGGTCTGGGTAGTGAAACAAGTAGTTTACACTCCCAACTGACCGTTTCATAAGTGAACTGATCGGCTCGCCTTGCCGAACGACTGTTTTAGTTATGAAACGACCGATTTGCCTGCTAAAGTACAAATTGTTCATGAAAATTCTAGACCCTTCTACTCCTGTATAGACTGGGAACCTTGACCCTACCCTCTACTATATATAGAGGGGTACAGGGGGATTCTCTAGACATACAACTTAGAACATCAGTTGCTCTACAAAGTTGTTGTCCTCTCTAGTTGTGGTAACTGAGAGAGCCCAAGCAAGTTCTGGCCATCCAGGGAGGAACAATAAGGGAAAGACAACTATAGAAAAGCAACTGGTGGTGGGAGAGTGTGTCGGTGACTAATATACTGACAGAAGAAGACAACTCCTTCTAGTTTGTCCTTCAGGACGACTAGAGTTCCCGGTTGTCTATTTGGACTATCTATAGAGGCGAGAGATTTTTGCCACTCAGGAGGATGATAGTCAACCGCAGTCCAGGTCAAGACCAGGAGCTGCATAGACACCATCGAAGATAGGTGGTTGAAGACCACACTTGCTGTGAGGTATAGTCTCTGAGAAAGCCTCAGGACCAAGTATATCTCACTAAAATTATCCTTCCCATTACATAGATATTGATGGGATATGTTGGTTATGGGTTTATGGTCAAGTTAAATTTTTAGTTTCTGTTGCCTACTCCAACCATGAAAACCCAACAGTGGTATCATAGCCATGTTAATACTCTATGTTTTGGGATAATTGATATGATCAGATTTTGGTTTTATCATCTTTTATTTATTGCATACAATGTGAATATTTAAATGACTAATGTGAATAACCAATTAATACCACATGATCCCAAACTAATATATACATATATGATATGGTATATATGCAATCAATATGTGTAGCCCTAAAATAGTTTTGATGGTGGATGTGTAGCATGGTTATGGCCTATAAACCCTATGTGCATGTGTATGGTTGGTTATGGTTGTTTTCATCTCGATCTGCGCATTGAGCCATCTTCTTTTATTCTAAATGTAACTCGAGATAATTTTAGATTCTTTTCTACCTTTTCTCCCCTCGAATGCAACTTGAGGTTTCACAAAGATTATGTAAAATAGGATTAGCTTTATTTCTTATCATGGCAAAGACTGAAAATGACCACTTGATGGACAGAGATGATTGACTGAGGAGCAGTTGGTGGACCAATGAGAATCTCATACGACTGGACAAGTCGACCATCTGGAGGAGCCAGACGACCGGCTGAAGGAGACCAACCGACCAGCCAAGAGGCAAGTTGATCGGTTCAAAGGTTGAACTAGTCAACCTGGATTAGCAAGCACAGATCTTCATCAATAACAGGTTGCATGTGATGTAGACCTTATATGACCGTAGTTCCTTGTGGCTCTAAGGAACTACAATAGGATGGCCATAATCATCACTTTATTGTTATTGCATGGTTTCATTTGTGGGATATAGCATGTATATGATACGTACTATATATGTGGTGATTGGATACATATATGCATATATAAGCATATTAAAACCCCTTAATATAATATTAAGTCTTAGATGCCTTCCATAAGCAACACACAAGAAAATCTTGATCGACAAGTGTGGACATCCAAGGGGTGGTGCATTATCTATCTCATGGAAGTGTGATGTTAGTTGTGTGGGCTCATGAAGCGGGGTGCACTCCTATCGTATTGGCTTTTGGGTCAAGCTTAACTAAGTGGTCTTAATGAGATTAAGCACTTAGAGGCATGCATATGACTATGACAAAGAGATGTGCATATCATCTATCCAAGAATTTCATATGATGCAATTGGTAAATGTTACCTACCTTAATAATTAATTATGGACGCTGGCGTTGGCTGGGTAATAACTCAATTGTTTTAGATCTTGGCTCACTAGAAGGTTGTACATTGCAATCTTCCAAATTTATACTTGAGGGTTATCAATTTGATCAAAATAGTGGGAGCGATAATTAATTAAAGACCTAATTAATATCGTCAATTTATAATCAAATAAAATCAAAAGAGTTTTGGACTAAAATTACAAATTTCCTTTTTGTAGAATAAATGGTTACCAACAACAATCACTTTTCCTTGCGATCGGTCCTTGAGAAGGAAAAGCTAAATGGGAACAACTTCCACAACTGGTTTAGGACATTGAGAATTGTTCTCACTCAAGAGTGAAAGCTCTATGTCCTAGATAGACCAGAGCCAGAAGAACCCGCTCCCGCCGCACCAAAGGCTGAACTGGATGCTTACAGGAAGCATACTGAGGATGCCATTGATGTGAACTACTTGATGTTATGCTCAATGAACTATGAGTTGCAGATACAACATGATAACATGGATGTCATTGAGATGGTTCAACATCTCAAGTACATGTATCAAGACCAGGGACGATAAGAGAGATATGATGTCTCTAAGGAATTATTCAAGTGTGTCCTGGCAGAAGGAGATCCAGTAGGCCCTCACATAATTAAGATGATTGGGTATGTGGAGAACCTAACTTGACTAGGATTCCCTCTGAGTCATGAGTTGGCTACTGATGTGATACTACAATCCTTTCTAGAATCCTATAGTCTGATTGTGATGAACTACAACATGAACAACTTTGACAGGTCATTGACAGAGTTGTTGGGCATGTTGAGGGCAGCCGAGGCACAAATGAACAAAGAAAAACCCAAATCTATGATGATGATTAGCAGAAAGAAGGGAAAGTCTAAAGGCAAGGGAAAGGGAAAATCAAAGAAAGGTTTTGATGCTATCCAACAGCCGAAGTCATCTTAAACTCTAAAAGCCAAGGGAGGGGTGAACAAGGGAGGCAAATGTTACCATTATCATGAGCCAGGACATTGGAAGAGAAATTGCCCTCTCTACATAGATGAACTAAAGAAGAAGAAGGAAGGGATGGAAGTCTCCACCTTAGGTATCATGAAATAAACTTAAAATACTTCTTTATCTTATGCATATGATACCAAGATATAGATCTGACATATATGATGTGCAGGATCTAAAAAGAAGTGATGGCCTTTATGAAAGGACCAAGAAGGAACACTCATCAACATTGGAGCAAGTGTTGCTGCCATATATAGTAGTACCTTTTAGTTTATTTCAGCCCAAAGGGCATGCAATAGAGTTATGAATTGTAATTTCATTTTTCCAATAAATAGGAACATTTTATTTCTGCATCTTGTAATGACAAAGATGTCTATCAATAAAGATTCATGTTTCAATTTCAAAGATATGATCTTTTAGGGCAATGCCTTATTTATCTTGTGGTACTTGATATGCATGAGATAAAATAATAATACCTAAAATTTATTGATGGTTAATGAATCATTAAGAGATATGAATGTCTTATTTATTGGGCATGATGACAAGTTAATCTTCACTAGATGTAGTGGGAGAATGACTATTTTATTAGGTATAATACAGATTGATGTATATACATACCTATTGGAATAAATTCTAATACTTTAGATATGGTACTTAATGAAATACCAATATGAATATCTTGAAATGTTGAAGAATATCATAAATGAAGAACAAACTTGGTAAAAGTATTAACTCTTTGATATGATCAATGAATGAGATACTTAAACCAAATGTTTGAGGACCTTATGAGTAACTATGATAGTGTATCATAGAGAACGCATGATTAAGGCATAATAATGTCTAAATAAAATAAGGAATCATACTCTAATTAGTAATAACATGATCATCAAACAAATAGCTAATCTTATAGAATTCTTCGAAAGAACATGCTTTACACTAAATAAAGGTATAAAAGGAGATTAAGAATCACAAATGTTGTGGAATCTCAAATTCCTTATGTAATAGATACATCTCATATATCTAGTAGAAAACACCTTAAGCTTGATGGATAATGATGTCCTACAAACTCAAAGGTGATTAATTGGTCATATGATGATGAGCCAATAATCCATCTAGATGATGTTGAGGAACCAGATTTTGAGTTATGGCTTGAAGCCATAAGATCCAAAATGACTTCCATGTGAAAAAAATAAGGTATGACCTTAATGGTAGCACTTATAGGGATAAAACCCATAAGTGCAATTGGGTATTAAGAGTTAAGACTGACATGGATGACATTTGAAGTTTTGATTGGTTGAGATAAATTCAAGTGAGTTCAAGGTGTTGAACCTGATGATTTTATTTAACCAGTTGCAGTGGCTATAGGCCATATAGGATCATGATTTCTATTGGAACTTGAAGACTATGAAATTTGGCATATGGATATTAAAACCACATTCCTAGTAGGAATAACATGAGGTTGTGTACGTGACACAACCTGAAGGGTTTTATAATTTTGTTAATGCAAATGTAGTGTACAAGTTACAAAAGATTAATCAATATGATTGATTAAATACAAGCACCTCAGAACTAGAGTCTTTACTTTGATTATATAGTCAAAAGGTTTGAGTCATATGTCAAAATAAAGAAAGGATCTGTGATTACAAATATTTAGTGGGAGCATATTCATATTCCACATGATGATGAGGAATGAAACATTCTAATAAAATGAAACTGGTGTGGAAATACCTTCTTTAAAGGAATAAAAGAAATATCCTATGTGATAGGAATAGATACCTATAGAGATAGTTCTCAAAAGTCACTTGATCTGATAAAGAGAGAGCATACATTGGTAGTCTGTTCTAAAGGGTTCAGTATGCAAAGATTCAATGGGAGAAAATTGGTCCATGTCACATGGAGTTAATCTCTCGGATGCCTAGTGTCCCAAATTCTTATGAAGAATAGGAACATAAATATAGATGCCTTATGCATTCACAATTGGGTCTATCATGTATGTAATCATCCCATTATCTTGTATGTATAGGACGTGACAAGATAATACATATGCATTCATCATCCTGTATGTATTGGACATGACAATATAATATGTTCATCTAGTTATCTCGTATGTATTGGACATGACGAGTGGATGTATATCTACTTCCAGTGAGAGTCATTGGAATACCATAACGAACTTATCTAAGTACTTATGAAGTATTAAAGGATTAGTTTTATGGTAATAAAAGGAAGAGTTGAGTGTAAAAGAGTCACATTGATGCAAGCTTCCGAAATGACATAAAAATGATTGCAAAATATAAAAGTGAATATGTGTTGATAAATGGAAATGTTCTGAGTAAAATTAAAAGGCTATTTAATTCTAAAAGGAATGTTGAGTATCCTTATGTTATAAACAACACAGGATACTATATGGATCTATAAGTTCATATAGATGAACTTATAGATATTCCAACCATTGATGACAAAGTAGAAATACTAAGTCAAACTATGGAGCTAATTGTAAGGCAAGGAATATCAGATAGCATATCATGGAAACTCCATCTCATACAAAATGTCATACAGTGAGGAGATGTGAAACATGCAATATACCGACTAAAGCAAAGTGTTGCTAACTCACTGGATTAGCACTAGTGCAACAAAAATGTGTGGGACATCTTTATAGATCACTAAGAATATGATTCAAAGGTGATTGGCTCTAAGTGCAAGTGGGAGTCTGTTGGTATGTATGACTTGAGAGCCAATCATATGATGATTGGATTAACATACATCATGAATGATTTGATAAATATCAAATGCAATCTTCCAATTTATTCTAGCTCAATCGATTATGAGATAAATGATGGAGCAGAATGAATGGCTAAGAAATGACAATACTCAATGATGTATGTCTTCAGATTGAGGACCTGAACAATGAGATCATATGGATGCTAAGAGTATGTACATTCTTGTTATGACCCTAGTCAGATGTCATTATAGAGGGTTGATAGATAACAATGACACATCAAGACTAGAGTGTGTATTGGTTGATGACAGTGTCTCATTAGTCATGATATATGACAACAATGACACATCAAGACTAGAGTGTGTATTGGTTGATGACAGTGTCTCATTAGTCATGATATATGATATCAAACCAAGCACACAGATACATGTTAGAGAATAGTGTATCAGACAAACCCACCATCAGAGTGACACATGGAACCATGACATGGTAGTCAGAATCATCTATCATAGTGATGGTGGTGATTGTGATTCTTAGACATGAAATCACTGCACTCATCGAATGTGATTGGGTACACTTTAACATCATCAAAAGTAGTCCTAAAACATGGGTTGTTATAACGGTGATGATTGGATGGCTTTGACACATGAGATAGATTGTGAGAGATAGATATGGGATGTGTCCCTCCTACGGGAGTATGATGTCCAGGCTACTTGATAAGCGAGACTGAGAAAGGCATGCGCATGCACATGTGAATCAATATATGATATTGATGTCACACATATCTCAGACAGTCTGCTCTAGTTTAAGAAACATGAATGAATGTTCAAAGGATGACAACTCCATGCCTTGAGTTCATTCAGGATATTAGAGACATAGGATTATACATTCACTGGAACACCAATCACAAATTGTAGTATTGAAAGTTGCTCTCCAACTTTCCTTTTCACTTGGGTAGCAGTGATGTGCGACTAGGTACCGCTCTTTGCTTGTGATGTTATAATCTAGTTATGGACATTCATTGCTAACGTGGAATGGGATCTGTAGGGTCACACACAAAGGATTAACTTGGAAGAGGATTTATCCATGAATGATGTTTGGATTAATTACTAAAGTGTTTAGGTACTCAATCAAACATTCAATTAATAGATTTAACTTAGAATCATCAAGTTCAAGTGTTGAACCAAGTGATTAGAGTGTCAGATTGATTGAGAACTGAACTGATTGTATTCTACACTATTTGGACCACCAATCGACCAGTTCACTGGGTGAACCGATTAGCTCATGGTCAGTGAGACGACTAGTTCACTCCGGTGAACCGATTGGTTCACTTTCCTAAATGAGCAGTGTTGGGTTGTCCCAGTTTGTGAGAAAATTTTTCCATTTCACTTGTTCAATTCAATTGGGACAAGAATCAATACTTGTATTAATTAGAAACGAATAAGGAAAGTTAATTGTAGGTAGGTCTAGGAAGTGAAATGACCAGTTCACTAAGTGAATTGAATGGTTCACACTCCCAACTAACTAGTTTACAAGTGAACCGATCGGCTCACCTTGCCAAATGACCGTTTTAGTTATGAAACGAACAATACACCTGTCGAAGTGCAAATTGTTCATGGAAATTCTAGACCCTTCTACTCTCGCACAGACAAGGAACCCTGACCCTGCCCTCTACTATAAATAGAGGGGTATAGGGGGCTTTTCCAGACACACAACTTAGAACATCAGTTGCTCTGCAAAGTTTTGTCCTCTCTAGTTGTGGTAACTGAGAGAGCCCAAGCAAGTTTTACCTGTCCAGGGAGGAACAACGAGGGAAAGACAATTGCAGAAAAGCAACAGGTGGTGGGAGAGTGTGTCGGTGACTAGTATGCTAACAAAAGAAGACAACTCCTTCTAGTCTGCCCTTCAGGACGATTAGAGTTTCCGGTAGTCTGTGTGGTCTATCTATAGAGGTGGGAGAGTTATGTTGCTCAGGAGGACGACAGTCAATCGTTGTTCGGGTCAAGACCAGGAGTTGCACAGACATCTTCAAAGATAGGTGGTTGAAGACCACACTTTCTGTGAGGTATAGTCACTAAGCAAGCCTCAGGACCAGGCATATCTCACCAAAACCATCCTTCCCATTATGTATATTGATGAGATCTACTGGTTATGGGTTTATGGTCAAGTTAAATTTTTTGTTTCCACTTCCTACTTCGACCATGAAAATCCAACAAATTCACATTTAGTACCAAATACATTGATAGTGATTCATCATGAAAATTTTGTTCCAATATTTTTTAAAGCCTCCAAGTAAACAACATAAATTATCAAAAGGAACCTAATATGCTATAATTTATCTAAACATGCATAAAACAAAAAAAATAATTTACTTATGATATAATGGAACCAAAGTTAGTTACATTTTAATGATGTTTCAAAACAAAAACAAAACTTAAATATAATGTTTCATTTAAAATTATTAAATTTTGAGCATAAACAACCTTAGATGACATGTTATGAAAAATGAAATTAAGTTGTCTAGACCATCATATTTCAAGAAAAATAACCCATAAATTTAATATCTTATTTAGATGGGTTAAATGACAACTCATATAAGTGAAGTTCTGAAACAATAAATAATTTATTATTTCACCTTTAATTTCTCAAAATCAACCCAAATCCCTAAATTTTCCAATTTAAGGTTCGCTAACATTGATATCATGCAACTGATAAACAAACATGGTTAAATATCTAAATGGAGATCAAGTTACTCACCAACAGTCTTCCAAGTAGGTGAATTTAGATCCCCATAAAAACATCCTCCTATCTTTATCAAATCCAAACTCCAACACTAAAAGCACATTGGAGGGTTCATAGATTATCAATCATGGAAGAAAGAGGGAAATGACGTGAGAATTAGGGTGAGAAAAAAGAGTGCATATGGAACGATACCAAAATGATTTAGTAACACGAGTTGATTATAGAAATGTTGTTTATTAAAGTCTAGCCCCAACTTCATCCTAAGACCTTTCTTTGTTACATGTAGGGAAAAATTCTACTCATAATTCCAAATATCCTATTGCCATGTCCTTTTTGAAATGTTAAAGGAAGAACAATGATTCGAGGTACTTAGGTTCATTTTTTAACCATTTGATCTGGTCCATTATTGACAATATTTTTTTCTAACCTTGTACAAATGACCACCAAATCAACCTGAATTTTTCAATGGTTTCCATCATCATTATAGATCTCATACTAATTCTAATATATCTCCAATGATTAATAAAATAACAAATATGATTATTTCATTCTTAGTACATCTTTTAGCACATTTTAATAGTTTAAATCCCCCTAAAACCCTAATCTAGAAAGCTAGGGGTATGCATCAAATTTATTTCACCATAATAAAGAAGTTTCTTAACTAGTGATAACATTATTAAATGTATTTAGATTCAGACTTTCATTTACATTTACAGTCCATTTTAGCGTAGTTCACCCCCAAACCCCATCAAAACCAAAATTAAGGTTTTAACTTGCCAAACTCTACTATTTTTCACCAAGGCATGCTTGGCATAAATTATAAATTTAAACATACAAATAAAATTTTATTAGTAATTCTATTAAAATATGAATTAAATAATAAAACACACAACTATCCTAGTAAAAGCACAATAGGTACCTAAGCAACAATAATGTCCTCATAATGTCTCTCAATACCAACAAGAGCGTAGGGACAAACATTTTATTGGATTGTATATGCAGGCCATAAAACTCATGTACTTCACAACAAATGCAAGGTGATACATAAAAAAAAAAGTAAATTTGGTTATCTAACGTGGAGATTGAATAAATTGATGTAAAAAAAAGTAATGAGAAAAAAAACACATAAGGAAGCATTGCATTCACAAATAACAAAGATCAATACTTGGATGTTTGCAAATGAAGATGTATGATCCATTGGAATATTAAGTCTTTATTTATTTATAGTAAGATAAAGGATACTCACATTTACTTGATTTCCCCTCATGTATTTACTACCTTCTATCTCCAAGAAGTACTCGTGTTTTTATTTGATAAATAGAATTGAGGATACATGATAATATGCCCAAATTCTTTTTGGATTTTTTACAATCAAACACATAGGTGATAGTTCTCACTTTCCCTAATCACCACCATTTGAATTGAAAAAGATATCATAAAGTTCTTCATTGACCCATAAGACCACCTTACTAGGATTCCTTGATTTCTTATCTAATATGTCTTATAGAGAGGAAACACTTTTATATATATTATAATATAAAACTACCATCTTGTATATGTTAGAATCCATATGGAATATTTTATGGTACAAAGATGCGTGCTTAGTCATTACTAATACAAGAACAAATTACTATTATCATTCAAATTAAACTCTTATTTTGTAATTGTTTTTACCCCAACTTCAACATTTATAATTTACACTATGACTTGAGTTCTTCGTATAATTTTAATGAAAAATTTAGTGATACAAGACCCTTTTTACAAAGATAAATTATCTTCAAACAACCTAGTTATATTTTTTCATAGAAAAATGTAGAAATACTTGAATGTGTGTTTTATAATAATATATTATTGTGATATTGGGTTGAGGTCATGATACTTGGAGTCTACCACAGAGCTTCCAGTTTATCTTGTATTTCCATTGTCATATTTTATCTTCCTCTTTCTTGTATAGAACAAAACATGATCATGAGGAATTAATTCTCTATTCTCTAGGAAATGGAAGTCGCCAGACAAGCATCAGAGCTATGAATGCCAAGAGATGGAGGGTGACCACTGATTCTTCAAAAAGTGAGAAGCATATATAAACCTCATTCTCACATTTCATGCTACTCTTTGATACCTACTACCTCTCCAACCACGATGACAACTATACGGACAATTGTGGTCTCTTTTCGCCTCTACAACATTAAGAACAAGATGTCTCTCTAGGACTTCAATGGCATTTTTGGTAGGTCTAATGAAGGCCAACTATTTTATTTGGAGAACTATCACTACAATTCACTATGATTTATGATGAAAACAAAGTAGGAGGACGATTTCCATGACTCCATCCTCTCTAAAAATAAGCACCCCTTTGTCAGATACTTCCACTAGATGTTGACCAATGCCATATTCACCAAAAGGACACCATGATAAGGAAAGGTACAAAGAGATGATTTATATGACTTGATGATCTTCCTCTCCTCCATAAAAGATATCATCAACATTAGTCTATTTCTAAATGAATGATGTGAGTATGTTTTAGTTCCAAGAAGTTCCTAGTTCACCTTGGTGGACTTTTCCTACTGACTATGTAGCGCCTCTATCTTGACATATCCAAGATCAAAACACTAAAGAGGAAGGATAATCTTGATGTCAATCATGTTTGCATGCCAAGATCCTTTATCACTATGGTGAAAGATTGTTTTCCCACTCTAACAATTAAAAATGTAAGGTCCTTGATATTGTCTTCAAACCCCAATGACTTGACCATCAACATTGTCAATAGATGTGTAGTCCTCTAGTGAAGAAGGAGGAGATGACTCCATAGGTTCTTATATGCCTAGAATGAAACCCTATTCCAAATTTTCTATAGGGATCTAGGTGATGATACATCATTAAGTGTGTACTACACAAATGGATGGATAAGCTGTAACTTCCCATATACAACCACAAGACGTTGGGGGATTGACACTTTTTCTATGGGAGATGTGCATATAATGTTGACCTCAATCTAGTCTATTCAGAATAAATAATATTATACCATGTTGCAATTTTCAAGCCATAAAGATCAAATCTTTTCTAATGAAGAGAGAAAAATTAGGATTCCATAATTCATAATGACCATTTGACTATATAAATAAAGAAATTTTCCATGACTTGGTGATGAGGATGGAGAACTACTCTCAAAACTTCTTTGAGTAGTATCAGGGTCAAAAACACTTTCCAGAATACCCTCCTCCAACATCATATATGGTTAAAAAACCAATCTTAAAGTCTATCTTCATTCTACAAGCACCAAGAGATTGTGTAAGACCCACATCAACCTAGCTAAGACTCCTTCTATCCACTTCCATCACTACCTCAAGATATTTTATAAACATGTTCTAGTCACTTCTTCATTCTTCTTGAAACTAAGAGTAGTGTCAATGACAAGATTAGGGGAGGATCAAACCAAACATATTATCTTTTGCACATCTAGAATTTCTTTATTTTTATGTCTTTCCTTTTTCAAGAGTCTATCATGTTGTTTTTATCTAGTGTCACTTGTTGGTTTCCTTCTTACTATGAATAAAAATTAAAAAACAAGTTGGTTGAGTTTAAATTGGAATATCACTCATGATTTGTGCATCAATTTATTAACCTTACTCAATCATATATTTCTTAGCTTATGTTGATTGTTTTAAGAATGACAACTTTTAGAATTGACTTGGGTTGGTCAGTGTTAAGACAATTATGATAAAATTTGACACTGTGATTGAACCCTAGTCGGTTATGTAAAGAAAAGGGGTTGAGTTCATTTGATCAAACATTAGTGTTCATCTTCAACGAATTTTATAGGGATAGGTTTAAATTTTTCCATGATTCATGAGTCAACGTGATAGGGATTTATTATGGTTTGGCAGGATGATGTCTCTTAGTGCAATAATCTCCATCCACCCTTTAAACTTGAGAATTCAGTTAGATCCCCATCAAATAACATTGCACTACATGAAAGTATTTTATTCCTACTTCATAAATGAGAAAAAAGGCTTTCCTTTAGTTCTATTAAGTTACATCTAGATTACATCTTTACAATATACAAGGTGATAGTTCTAGCTAATTGTTCATAGAAAAATCTACAATGGCACAATCATACTCACTCCTAAAATTGTAACCTTAAAGAAACTGTATCTCTAAGGAAAAATGGAGTGTTATGAGTGTCTTATGAAAAAATGAAGAAAACAATCTAATAAACAAGAAGGTAGGGAGGAGTGTTTTGTTATCATGATTAATAAATTTTCCATTAACTAAGTAAATAAATTGTGGAATCTAGATAGTTGTAAGAAGCTTATTGTTCGTAGGATGAGGCACTTAATGCATGCAAGACTTACCAAAATAATTGCATTGTAATGATTAGGAACGTTTCATACATCATATAGGTCAGTATCATTTTTTATTGCATGATTGGTTTAAATTTGTCTGTGAGTGTGACTTGATACACCTATTCCATCCAAAAATTTCACTAATGGCAATATACCACCACAATATGCCCCTCATCAATTATCATCAGACTATTGCTTTTTTTGTATATTTTGATGTGCTTAGGGCAATGTATTTATAGGTAGTTATCTTGATGTGCACGCCATGCTGCATCCTAATTATCATAATTTGTGTTCTCCAATTGACTAGTGTTGATTTTTTTATTGTATCACCAATGTCATTGTGAATTTTGTGACTGGTTGCTTGGAGTAGTTATGAGTTTAGTAATTAGTTGGACTGGTTTGAGAACCATTTGGTGGATAATTTAATTTTATGTCAGTTTTTTATCAAACTTTTCCTTCTCACTTACTAATTCCATTAAATCTAAGAGTAGTCATTACTTAAGCATGAGCAACACTTTGAGCTTGCACACACATATATTGCATTTTCTCTATTAGTATATCGATCTATCGTGGACCAATTAATGTTTTTTGCATAACTTTTGATTCATATATCAATGAATAAATGAGTAGCCATATGTGCATAAATTTTAAAAAATTTGGAGTAGTAATACAATTCTTTTGACATAAATATCTGAGGTGATAATTGTTGCATTTTGGTAGAAAATTTTTTGAATATCTTATTGCTAAAATGTTGATGCATCCACTATTCAATCAATCACATTGATCAAAATGACATCGAGATAGTTGCACAAAATTTCTAGAATCAATGCATTGGCATCATGGTCGATACCATCGACAGATGTGTTGGTAAGATAGGCTCAAGAGTCAACTAGGATTGATGCATTGACTACCTGGTCGATGTTAGTGAGCCCAACTTTCACTCAATTTTCTAAGATCAGAGGTTACATGCTAAACCATGTCGATGTCATGGCCATCATTTTTTATGCATCGACCCTACTGATGAAGGTTCTCCAGATCTATAGGTCGATGTATTGACCACCTTATTAGTGCTTAAACCTTGTAAAATAAACACAACTTAGATCAAGTCATCCACAACTGACGGTTGGGATCAAATGTTGGAGAATAGATCACTTAAGACCTAATTATGAGGTATGAGGGATCGATTTCATTTTAGACATGTTTTATGGCTAGAGAGAAAGGAGGAAAGGATAAAAAGATTCTTCATCACCCACATTGCATCTGGAGGCAGAATCAACCAATAGAAGTCAGTTGAAGTCGCTCCAAACCCTATTGCTTGGATTCTAACATAGAGATCCACTTCCTCTCATATTTCCATGTTTATTTTTGTACATTCTATCTAATTATAGAACAAAAAATGATCACGAGGAACTAATCCTCTAAGCTCTTGGATCTAAGAGAATAGTCTAGCATGACAATATTATTAAATCATTGATAATATCAATAGGTGATTGCTTGAATTTTGTGAATGAATGAATGAATTGTGTTGAATATGACTGATCACATGAATTGTGTATTAAATCATTGATAATATCAATAGGGCACCTCAAGCTCTATGGGATATTGTTCATCCCTTGGATAGAGAGTTATTAGCGCACTCTACTGAGTTAACTCCATGTAGTAACATTTTTAATTTGATGAAGGGTAGGTATAATTAGGTTACTCAAGAATGAGTTTCAACTACAATGGTAGTTTGGGGAGTGGAAGTGACATGCTTTGTCAGGGATGGAAACTATAGTTGGTATTCCACAACCCAGGGATATACATATGTACATCCTATATATGTTAGTTAGATACCTAATTAAGTAACAACATGGGACATGTTGAAAAAGTCAAGTCATTCGTTAATTAGGATCTGATACCATAGTGTAATGAGTGGGATGTGAGAGGGGATCCACTCTTTAATACATTGAGGTATAAAATCATACACATTCCAAACAGACTACATGTATGAATGAAAGATGGCATTTAATTTCATTTTTGAAATGGTATGTATCAAAGAGAGAAATAATTAATGATATAGTTGGAATTATAACTTTTACAAAGTTACAAATGGTGTCCTATAGAATTGTTCCTCACCACTCAAGGTAGTACTACATTCAAAATGGGTACAACAACAAGTACACATATCGAATTGTAAAGGGAAACTTGACCATACCAAGCTATCTTTAAGTCCACATCCTGTTAGTTATTCTCCTGAGTCATTGTTATATAACGCTCCTACACTTGGGTGGTTTGAGAAAGACACCCAAAAAAAAGAAACAAAAGGTATGCATCTAAATACACTTGAGTATGTATTAACAAACAATATTTGGGGATTATCATGCATTACAAGTACAAAAAGGGACATTCCTAAGAAAGGAGGGGTCTAGCAACATATAGGTCAGTTTAAAAGAGAATTTATTAAAAGAATAAGCGACCAGGGAGTGAGAAATAGAAGTTGATGCATCATCAACTCAGAGAAATAAGTTAATAAAAAATATCTTGCCTTTTCAACCACAAATAGCCACATATTAAAAGTGCATGTAGATTAAACAAGACAATATTAAACTTATGTAGGGATAGGGAATTACAAACCACTAGTCGTGATGGGAGGACTGATACCTTAATGTCCATATAAAATACAAGGCAAGGGAATAAGACCTAGTTCATGGCAGGGAAATAAAATCCAGTGCATATAATTATAACATTGTAGGGGAATAAAACCCATTACATGGCAGGGGAATAAAATATAGTGCCTAAAACATGGTTACACTACTAATAGTTCTTACTAGTCCAAATCTAACATGAAAATAGTGTAGGCAAGATCATTGTATATTCCAGTCAATATTCATGTACCAAAGAGATGAGCACATCCAAAATATGAGGAATGGAGTTACATGACTCATACAAAAGGAAAATATAATTCTAATAGTCACTAAAGGGGAATTTAGTGCATAATATTTAATATTCAAAGAGAGGGTTCAGTGATACTCAAAAATAGGAGGGCTAATAGAATATGGCTCAATATTAACAAATTTTGATTTAGTCATTAAATGCCCAAATAAAATTGGCAAAGTTCGCATACTTGATCTTCATGCTAAGGGGATTGTATTCATGGCCATCAGTTCATGTTTTCATCCCAGTGAGACATTAGATATGTTGGTCATCCCAAGGAAGATATGTGTATGCATTCCTAGTATAGTTATACATTTTGTACTTATCCTAGTTATGATCACTTAAAGGCATATTAGGGCTTTTTATCTTATAAAGTGAGGATGTAATCCATTTGATATCTACATAATCTCTAAAGGTTCATCTTTAGTAACTTAGGTCTAAATATGACTACAGTACATCTAAAGAATTTCTAGAGGTTCATCTTTAGTCACTTAGGTCTAAATATGACTACGTCATATATAGGCTTTGGTAAAAATATACATTCCTCTAGTAGTTGTATTAGAATGTTATTTTGCCTCTCATATCATGGGTTGCATATTATTCCTTGCATCATATTTAGCATGCACACTACTGTGTGTATAAATTTTATTATCTAGTTCTAGATTTCCTTAAATACAAGTATATACTATATGGATACATGGAAAAGAGTATTGTCCAAAGTAACATGTCATCTAGACTCTACTTTAAGGATATAGTGTCATGCCTACTCATATTTATGAAACCATTTTCCTGATACATTTTCTACGAGCTTCGCGTATGTGAAAATAATCTAACTTTCTTTCCAAATATTTCATTGATCTAATGGTAATTTTGATAATATCCATGTATACTATGTCTATAGTTTCAGTTAACAACATGGCTATTTAACGGTGAGAAGTAATTACCTTATACTGAAATTTATATTAAATCTAAATGTTAGTACACCAACATAGATATACTAATATGATAATTATTCGATAACCAAATATGTGGCATTATCATAGTTAGATGTCACACCCTAGAAACCCTGAATAACGTCTAAGGGATTATCACATATATTATTATAGTATTATAGAACTATAGATCACTTGTTTTCATATATATATATATATATAAGCATGTATGTATGGTACAAATAGGTATAGATAAATCTACTACTAACCTACTTAGTATAATTACTCTTTGTGTATCATGTTTTCTAGTTATCTAATAGCTATGAATGATAAAACTAACTGCATATCTTCAAATTTGAAATTAAGGAAGATGGGAGGCTCACCTAGAGATGTCTGGTCACCAACATTTGCATGTTCGGATGATTATCGATCATGTCTACCATAATGTCCAGTAGAGACTAAGGAATGAACTTGTCATTCCACCAGTTTCTTAGTTTTTCCAGACTGAGTCGAAGATCAAAACAACAATGGGGTCGTTGGAGGAGTCATATCCAGTCAGTTCTTTAGTGCACATACTAGAGGTTGTTCATCAGGAAAATTCGAGGATGGCCTCTTCAGATGTCTCTTGACTATGATAAGGCCATTGGTAATGCAGAGAGGTTGGTTTTAGTGTGGTTCTACTCTAGGAGGTAAGAATGAGGAGTGAAGAAGGTAGGGCACCAGCGTGTGTTGAGATGTGTTGAGGTTGAAGATTAATCTAAAAATTTAAACAAGTTTTCATTGTTAACTCCTCTTGAATGGTTGATGGATTTATGGAGGAAGGAGGATTAGAATCAAGTGGTAGGGACTCTACTGGTGCATGTCTTCTAGAGAGAATAGAGCATCACTACAATAGGTTGATATGCCACCTTCACAAACCTCTACAAACACTAGAAAGGGTTCTTTCTCTGCTAGGCACTTGGTGTCGTGTGTGAGGAGCAATCAGGCGAGGCTAGGGCTAAGGGTGTATCACATAGAGGGAAGGGGGGAGGGCAGAAGAAATATAGGAAGGAAGGGGAGGAGAGGAAGAGAAGGAAGGGGAAGGAAGAGACCACCATTGCAACTTGTGTTGTGTGTGTGTAGAAGTCGCAAAAGGCAGTAAGGGGGAGATGTGTGTGTTACAAGGGTGAAAGGGATAATGGTCAATGGCAATTGATTCTAATTATTGATGGAGATAATATGTATTAAAGCAAGGTTTCCCCCAATCAAATGAGTCGACAAATGAAGTCTTATTGACCTAGAATTTTGCATGTTAACTAAATAAGACATGTGGAATCGAGTATTGTCGTTAATTTCACCTTTTGCAAATGCTTGATAATAGATTTCACTGCTAGTGTATTAAGTGCATATTTACTCTAATTGCTCCTCTCAATTACTCAATTGTGACACAATAACCCATATTAACTCGATTTCTTTTATTTGATATCCCTAGATGTATTATTGAGTGCCAAACTGGATCCAAGCCTATAGTTTTCTATAATGACACCTCAAATCTTATTGTTGAGTGCATCATGGTTATTTTATCTTTCATATATCATTAAATAAAGGTACTTATATCTTTATGATAGTAATTGACTCTACTTATTACTAATGTATTTTAAATTTGGAAAAATTTCTAGATGTTAACATAATCAAAGAGGGACTACAAGAAGATAGGTTTAACATATATCCCTAGATTCGAGTATGTTACTACAATTCACCACTTATAGAGTATTTCATCCTCGAACCATCCATCCATAGTCTTTTATATTCATTTATAATATCTTATTAGTCTAAAGGTTTTGTGTCACTTAATGTAGTAGATCATGGTATGCAACCCCATTACACCTCATAGACCACTCCCTAAGTAAAACTATTCAATTTCATGTGTCTTGTCCCCAATAGTCTTCTCATACAATGTGTTGTTCTAGGGTTTTATAAAAAAACTATACTTATCTTAATAGTGTGATATTCAGTATGAGAAGTTATACATCCTCTTATGATGGTCAACATCACTTCCATTTTTTGACCTATTCATAATCGATGATACCACTTATGTTCATCAATTTAGATAAATGGAGACAACTTTTAAACTTACATTAGAAACATTTACCAATTTTTTGTAGTTAGGTGGTAGATAAATTTATTTGTCATTATCACCTAAAGTTGCCCCCAAGTATTACTTATTGCAGATACTATTAATTTGAATTGTTCCTTAAGTTAAGATACATACCTAAGTGTACAAGAACTATACCCCTTAAAAGGATTAACCAATAATTGAGCTAACCATCTAAAGAGTCAACAGGGGTAGATCAACTAGGTCATTTATACATAAAACTCCTTACTCTCTACATCAAACTTAGGCCTAGGGACTCAAGGTTAATCTAGATAGTCATAGGGTTCCTCACTAAAGAGTTTCTCTAGTACTAAAACGTTTCTTGTGGTGGTGACTTGGTTCCAAAGTTCATCAATAAAATCTAAAAAAATCTTTTGTAGTTATAATTTAATAATAAAAATATTTTTACAATGAAAACTTTGTGATAGATATCCATAAATGGAGCCAAAACTGATCTGAGAACTAAGTCATCCATGCTACACCATAATAACAATAAATTATTACCATACCATCATTTCATTCTACCAAAAGAGTTAAATTCTTCAAACATCACAATCGACATGCCAAAAGCATCTTGCATAATCAGAGGAGAAAAGGCTTCTTACTACACAATCAACTTTTATTATATCCTAGCAAGGCAGGACATCCACCATTTCTCACTTCTCTCTAATCATAGATTACAGTGCATCATCTTGAGATATGGGGAAGCCATATCATTATTTAATTAGTATAGGAAGAAACTAGGGTTTCTTCTTAGCTTGTTGGTTTATGGCCATGGTGTCATCACAAGACAAAGTGAACTATATAGTTAAATTACTCATTCTGATGTTCATTAGGTAAAATTTTATAGTATGGAGCTGATAGAAGTGAATTCTTAAGAATATTCATTGAAGATGCTTCTCAGAACTAAGCTTCATATAGGGAACCTCAAGCTTGGTGGGGATATTGTCAATCGCTTAGATAGAAAGTTGTTAGTGCACTCTACTGTGTTAACTCCACTTAGTAACATTTTTACTTCATAAAGGGCTAGGGATGATTAGGTTACTCAAGATTGAGTTTCAACTACAATGGTAGTTTGGAAAGTGGAAGTGACCCACTTTGTCAGGGATTGAAACCCTAGTTGGTAGTCCATGACTCAGGGATAGACATATGAACATGTATATAGGTTACTTATCTATCTTATTAAGGAACAACATAGAACAATTTGAAAATAGTTGACTTAGGATCCAATACCATACTGTAAATGTAACATCCCTGACCTGGGTTATGAGTTAACCCTAGGTGTTTTGCCTAAATATGTAATTAAATCTTTGTGATTAACTCTGAGCATGTAACTAAGATTCTCAGAAACATATATATCAGTATTTGCTCCTTTTTATTTAAAGTTGTAGCATTGTTTTGTTATACAGGGACCCATGTGCAATTTACCCAGTTGAAAGGGTTAGCTTGCAATTTTCACATGATGAGATGTTCCTCTGATGTTGAGACATCATGAGAATCTTTTTGGCAAAGTATGAGGGATTTCCCAAGCTAGGGCACCAAGGTGCAGCTGTGGAAGCAATCCAAGGGCTTGAAACCCTAATTTGGGGGTAAAATGCAATTTACCCAAATTAAGGGATCCAAATTGTAAAATATGTCATCTAAAGTATCTTTTAGACTCTTTCCATCATTTAGAGAAGAAATGATGAGGAAGTCACCTCATTTGAGTTATCAGGTTATGAAATATGCCTTGTGATTGAATAATCAGGGTATATGTGCAAAAACTCTTTATGTATGCACCTTATTATTAAATTGTTCTTCTTTGCCTTCTTTTCTAGACCTTAAGATAAGTTTTGTCCTTAGAATAAAGAGGAAGGGACGAGCAAGTAATGAGGGAAGGACTTAGTTGGAATTAGGGGAAACTTATGGGCATTTAATGAAACAACACCCAAGTATTTATACACTTTACTTCTCTAAGCAAAGAAACCTTTCCTTCGTGCATATCACTGTTTCCTCTTTGCTTGGCCGACTAAGGACTATCTTGGAGCTCAAGAGAAACGACCAAGGGTGCAAGGTAGGTCTGAACCCCTCTTCTTGCCTAATTCCATGGTTAGAACTCGAATTCAAGGTCATTTTGGTGGCTAATTCTCGAAACCCTATCTTTCTAGCCATCTCTTTTCATCTTTCCTTGGAGTTTTCACCATTGGCCAACCTGTGGGAACTCAAGGACGCCATTAGAGCTTAGATCTTGAAAGCTTGGAGCTCAAGAAGCAAGCTTTAGGCGGGTTTTATAACTCTAAACCCATGTTTTACTATATACATCTCTTATATGCGGTTAGATGATAGTTCTTCATGTTTCCCTACTTTTCCCTATTATTTTGCAAGAAAATCCATGGGATATTCATACTGTTCTTGAGCTAGGAGATGAAGGCGTGATTTCCAAGAAAACCCCACCGCTTTTCACTTCCTTAAACGGTCTCACCAGTTTGCTCTCTCGGTCTCAAGACCGCGAGGTGAGCAAACGGTCTCGAGACCGCGACAGGGAAAACGGTCTCCAAGACCGTTTGTCCCCGTTGACCGAGCGTGTAACATATAATAAATCTGTTCCTAATTTTATAGGCTAATTACCCTCAAAATTTGGGAGGCTAACTCCAAAGGAATCGGGAGATATGACCTTTTTAAGTAACAACTTTAAATGAATTTATTCCTGATTCTCAAACGGTCTGAAATTGCCTTTTTGGGCAAACGGTCTCAAGACCGTGTAAGGTCGTTGACCAGGCGTTGACCGTATGAGATTACTGTTCACAATAATGTTAGTTAACAACTCACCAAGTTTTATGGTCTAATTCCAAACGGGCTAAGAGATGAAGGGTGATTACTAGGGCTAACCCTAGATGAAATCAGTACTGAATTATAATAATATAATTAGGGTTTTTAGGGTTGATTGACCTAAACGGTCTCAAGACCGTTTGGGGGTCATCCAAACGGTCTCAAGACTGCGAGGGCAATCACCCAAGACCGTTTGAAGGTCTAGGGTTAAGCTAATTTGACCAATTGAGGACCCAATTGCAACTAAGTTATCAATTTAATCAAAAATTCTGTTTTGTGGTACAATCATGGCTCAAGACCGTTTGGGCCAAGTTTGGGCCCAATTGGAGCTCAATTGAAGGGTTCAACCTTGTGTTGAGTCACATTGTTGAGTGTTGATGGGTGAACATTGATAGACCCTAATTGAATCGACTTCAATCCTAATTGGTCAACAATTGAGGGTCAATTGAATGACCAATTGGTTAAGCATAACCTTAATTAAACCAATTCATAAGTGGTCATCATAGCTTTGACCTTTTGAGGGCTTCAACTTTGGTTGACATTAGGTGGTAACCTTTGATTTGTTGTTGAAGGACCAAGCGGCTAAGACCATGAGAGCCTCGCGGTCTCAAGACCGTGAGAGGGCTCACGGTCTCAAGACCGTGAGGGGGCTCACGGTCTCAAGACCGAGAGGAGGCTCGCGGTCTCAAGACCGTGAGGGGCCTCGCGGTCCTGAGGTCAAAGTGGGCAAACGGTCTACATAGCTTCGCGGTCTTGAAATTACATGATGGCTCGCGGTCTTGAAGTAGGTTGAGGGGGCTCGTGGTCTTGGAAGAGGTTGATGGCTCGCGGTCCTAAAGTCAAAATAGACTAAACGGTCAACACACCCTCGCGGTCTTGAAAAGTCAAAATTGGCTTAACGGTCAACACTTTCAAACGATCTCAACTCAATTGAAGAATGATGGTTGAAGGTCAATCAATGTGATTCAAAGTTGACTTCTTTCAATCAATTGATGAAATAAATGGTTCAATGTTGCCCTAATCAAACCCTAATGATAACATAGGATATTAAGGGGCTAATTGACTAAGATTTTGACCCTAATGATGATCAATGGGGTGAATTACCAAAATACCCCTGAAGGGTAAATTGAGTAATACCTTGATTAAATCAAACCCTAATCACATGATGATGATGTTTTAACTATATTAGCCTATGATGACTCAATCCAACCTGATCTAGAGTGATGTTGACATCACCTAACAGTATGAGGAGAGAGAAAGTACTTCTAGAGAGAGAAAATACCCTTTTTAAGTGGAAACTCAATTAAAGCATCACCAATGCATATAAGTAAGCATAATTAGGGTATGATCCACCTGTGTGAGATTATAGAAACCCTAATTATGATAAATGATGAACCTTTAACTAACCTGAGAACATCAATGATGATGTTACTCATACATGATGATGTTATGAGTTCAATTCACCTTAATGTGAATAGTAAACCCTAATTCAAGGGTGATGACATGTAATGTGAATAGTAAACCCTAATTCAAGGGTGATGACATGTAATGCGAATAGTAAACCCTAATTCAAGGGTGATGACATGTAATGTGAATAGTAAACCCTAATTCAAGGGTAATGGCATGCATTTGAGTATCAAACTCCAATTAATGAGAATTAGAGATTTAACTCTTATGACAAGAGTGGGAAGTATATTCCTTATTTCTTTATTACCATTATCAGTTGTATTAACCATGCAAGTTCTGATATGAAGGTAATCATATCCAGGTATGGATGTTGATGTTTATTTCATTAAAGGCATGTTGTTAGCCTTATGAATAAGTAAATTAATCTGATGCCTTGTCAGTGGCATCCTATGATGATAATGGGTTGTGAGAGCCATGAATACCATCAAGGTCATGCTTTAGAGATGACTTGTGATGAGGATAATGAGAAATGATGATTGACATGAGTTAGGCCTGTTACATTTAGTATTCTTCTTTTATAGCTGTTATGCTACTGTTATTGTTTGAAGAACAATGTATGCTGTTAAAGAATACTGAATGTACCTAACTAATCAAGTATAATGTAGAGCCCTGATCATAGATCCATCATTGTCAGAAATTAAGTGATGGTGAAACAAGTTTTCCTCAGGGAACTCCTGGAGCACATACTTTTGAGTATGTGGGGTACATGGATGTGTAGAACCTTACATCCTAGTGTAGGAAAGTGATGTAGATGTGTAATCCATCCATCCTTCACTATAATCCCATACCGTATCAGTGGTAGGTAAACATGAAACCTCCTGATGACGAAGAAAGCATAGATATCCGTATCAGTGGTAGGTAAATATGAAACCTCCTGATGACGAAGAGAGTACAGAATGCCACTGTGACTCTACAATAGCGAAGGACCAGTTTACCCTGGTGAGCTATAGTAGTAGAGACACGAGATGTCCTACAAGTGATCCTCTTACTGACTGAGGAAGGTGAAGGTCATGAGAATCCGGCTCTCTTAATGACCTATGTATGATACTGATGTGACTTCTCAGCGATCAGTTGGAGTATGAGTGGTATGCCTCATCTCCACAGGGCATAATGTTGTTTGTAAAACATAATCAACCATGTAGAATAACTTTTTAGAGATGACTCCAAGTTAGTTGATTGATGTTACATTGCAATAGTGTTTATATTCTCCATATCTCCTAAATTTTAGGGATCTTGTTATACCTGCAACTGTTATAGAATACTTTGAAGGCTTTACTGCTTAAGATATTCTTTGATGTTATAATAAAGCTTCTGGCGAAGAGTTATAACTCTCGCTGGGACAATTATGTATAATTGTCTCACCCCATAGACTTCAACTTTTTAGGTGGACGTCGGAGATGAAGGAACCAGTCTACAGGTGACCAGTCTCAGCAGCAGCAGCACCAGGAGCAGTAGTAGAATCTCAGGTGGAGATTGTCCTGCCATGTGGTGTAGTTAGAGTCAGTCCTATGTGTCCTCTGTACTCTCAGGTCTTGGAGTCTTTTATTTAGTGATCTTGAGATTTTATATCTTGATGTATATAATTACTCAAGAAGTAATTATCCTGAGATGTAAATAGTTTATCTCTCTTTATGAAAGAAGTTTTTATGGATCCAAGTTCTTATCTCGAAAAGTTTTAATTTCCCATGATTTTTGTCTTCCGCTGATTACCGATTCGCTTCTGCTAAGTTTTAATCGTGTTTATGTCATGGTTTGGAGATCAGAGCCCACAATTAGTGGTATCAGAGCTCTAGGTCAGTTGAGTCTACATAGGCATAGGACTTAGGATGTCGAGTCTACCTTTAGTACTCCTTCCTTATCTAATAGAATCTTCTGCTCCTCAGGAGAAGAAGATACATAAGAATGTCAGAACATCACGATGAGTACGTGGCAGAGAGTAGTGCTAGTGCACCTCGAGGCGGTGCAAGAGTTCTGAGGATAGAACAACTTGCACCTGAGTCGCCAAGAGAGCCACCCCAGTTTGACCCAGCTGACATGAGTAACCCAGCTGTACAGACAATGTTCGGGCAGTTCATGACTGCCATGACACATATAACCAATAGGATGCCCATTCCTGCACCTAGGGCACCTGTCCAGCCTGAGGCACAAGGTATCGGTAAGACATTCGAACGACTTCGTCGTGTCGGAGCCACCGAGTACTTTGGGACTGCCGACCCTGCAGATGCTGACTTATGGTTGACAGAGTTGGAGAAGGCTTTCAGGATTCTTATGATTACGGAAGCTGAGAAGGTTAGACATGTTGTCTACCTTCTCAAAGGCAGTGCTGGTCACTGGTGGAACATGGAAGAGTAGAAGAGACCTGGAGTAGAGTTCTCATGGGAAGAGTTTCGTCGGGAATTTATCAAAAGATATTTTCCAAAGACCTTCCTAGATGAGAAAATCTCTCAGTTCGAGAAACTAAGGCGAGGTATGATGAACATTAGCAAGTACGAAGCTAAGTTCATGGAGTTGCTGCGGTTCTGTCCGCACATGGCTGCTACGGATGAGGAAAGAATCAGAAGATTCGAGAAGGGTTTGAATTCTGATATGTCAACCCCTGTATCTACCTTAGAGAACCGAGAGAGATTCTCTACCTTCGTTGAGTCAGTCCGAAGGATAGAGAGATCTGTGGTTGAGAAAAGACAAACCCATAAAAGATATCCACAGTTCCAGGGTTCTTCATCTAGGGATTCCAAGAAACCTAGATTCTCTGCACCTAACCCTCCACCACCCAGATCGAGTTTTCAAACTCAATGGACACCAAGCAGAGGTAGAGGACGGAGTCAACCGCTTCAAGGGATGCACAGTTCTGCATCAGTGTCAGTTACTGGACCACCCAGACCACAGCAACAGGAGAAGAGTTGCTACAATTGTGGTAAGGTGGGACACTTGATGAAGGATTGCCGTTCTAGGCCTGTCGGTGTGACACAACAACCCCCGAGACAGAATCAACAGGGATCTCAGAATAGACAACATCAAGGAGCAGCTCGAGGACGAGGACAAGCATCTCAAGCTGGATCATCAGCACCACCTCAACACCAGGCGACTGCGAGGTTCTATGCTATGAACCCACCTGAAGCAGTGTTCAATCCACGGGTAGTGGCAGGTCAGATGAAACTTTTATATTCTGATATGTCTACATCCTGTGTTGTATCCGTTCTGATTGATCCGGGTGCTACGCACTCTTTCATCACTCGTGAAGTGATTCGTATCTGCAATGTGACTGTTAGTCATAGGACAGATAGTTTGTTGTTGGAGACTCCGTTGAGTGGGTCTGCCGTTTTGCAGGAGGTATGTTCTCCCTGCATCCTCTTCTTTTCTGACCATCGCATTCAAGTGGATCTTATACCACTTGATATGCAGGGATTTGATATAATCCTCGGGATGGATACCTTATAAAGGTATAGAGTTGTCTTGGACTGTGAGTCCAAGTTGGCTATGTTTGCTGATGAAAGCAACACATGGATCTTTCAAGGAGAAAGAAAGATTCTGCCCACCTGTCTTGTATCAGCTATGGTTGCTGATAAGCTGTTGAGGCAAGGATGTTATGCATTCTTAGCCCATGTGGTAGATGTTACCAAGGAAAGTTCCAATCCTACTAAAGTCCCTATATTCAGGGAATTTGAAGATGTGTTTCCTGAAAAACTTCCTGGTATACCACCACCTCGGGAGATTGATTTTGAAATCAATCTGATCCCAGATACGAAACCCATAGCTCAGACTCCGTATAGAATGGCGCCTGCCGAGATGGCAAAACTCAAGAAACAGCTTCAAGAGTTACTTGAGAGAGGTTTTATCCGACCGAGTACTTCACCTTGGGGTGCTCCGGTCTTGTTTGTTAAAAAGAAAGATGGGTCAATGCGGTTATGCATCGACTACAGACAACTCAATAAAGTAACAATAAAGAATAAGTATCCTCTGCCGAGGATTGATGATCTCTTTGACCAGTTGCGTGGTGCAACGGTCTTTTCAAAAATAGACTTGAGGTTGGGATATCATCAACTCCATATTAAGGATAGTGACATATCCAAGTCCGCCTTTAGGACAAGATATGGTCACTATGAGTTCACGGTTATGTCGTTTGGACTAACCAATGCACCAGCTGCATTTATGGAACTCATGAATAGAGTTTTTCGACCTTTCCTTGATCAGCGTGTTGTCGTCTTCATAGACGACATACTGATTTATAGTAAGGATGTTCAGCAGCATGAGCAGCATCTTCGCCAAGCTTTGACCTTGCTAAGAGAACATAAGCTATACGCTAAGTTTAGCAAGTGTGAGTTCTGGCTACCGGAGGTATCTTTTCTTGGACATGTGATATCCGCCTCGGGAATTCGTGTTGACCCTACAAAAGTAGAATCTGTTCTACAGTGGGAACAACCGAAGACACCGACGGAGATTCGAAGTTTCTTGGGGTTAGCTGGCTATTATCGAAGGTTCATTAAGAACTTTAGTTCTATAGCTTTACCTTTGACCAAGTTAACCCGGAAAGATGTTCCTTTTTCTTGGAGTGATAAGTGTCAACAGTCTTTCCAGTTGCTGAAGGAGAGATTGACAAGTGCACCTGTGCTAGTGCTACTTGAACAAGGGAAAGGATATGTAGTTTTCTGTGATGCTTCCAAAATTGGACTAGGATGTGTGTTGATGCAGGATAAACAAGTGATTTCTTTTGCTTCCCGACAGCTTAAGAAACACGAGGAGAATTATCCAACACACGATCTGGAGTTAGCTGTTGTGGTTCATGCTTTGAAGATCTGGAGGCATTATCTCTACGGAGAGACATTCCAGATTTTCACAGACCACAAAAACCTTAAGTATATCTTCTCTCAACATGAGCTCAACATGAGGCAACGTCGCTGGATGGAGTTAATCAAGGACTACGACTGTACAATTGATTACCATCCAGGCAAGGCCAATGTTGTTGCAGATGCCTTGAGTAGGAAATCAGCAACATCAACCATGAATAGAGCACAACTAAACTCTTTAGTATGCTCTAGGAGAGATATGCTTATCTCTTTAAGGCAAGACAATGTACAGTTGAAGGTGTCATTGTTATCCGGTTTGTTAGCTGAGATGCATATTAAACCTACCCTAAGAGAGCAGATTAAAGAAGCACAGCTAAGTGATGCTGCAGTTCAGCAGATTAGATCTGAGTATGAAAATGAGAAGCAAGATGGTTTTCATGACTCAGAGGACCAAGTAGCTTGTTATAATGGGAGAATGATAGTGCCAGATGTGGACAACTTAAGAAAGTTAGTCCTGGAAGAAGCCCATTCTTCCATGTATGCTATGCATCCAGGGAGCACCAAGATGTATCGGAATTTGAAAGATCTGTATTGGTGGCCTGGGATGAAGAAGGATGTTGCAGAATTTGTTCTGAGGTGTCCTGTGTGTCAGCAAGTTAAAGCTGAACACCAGAAGCCTGCAGGGACAATGCAACCTTTACCCATACCACAGTGGAAGTGGGACCATGTGACCATGGACTTTGTAGTTGGCCTACCCAGGACAAGCAAGGGGCATGATTCCATTTGGGTAATTGTTGATAGGTTGAGTAAGACAGCACATTTCTTACCTGTCAAAACAACCTATTCTGCTGAAAGGTTATCAGAGTTGTATGTTAAAGAGATAGTGCGTTTGCACGGAGTTCCTATCACAATAGTTTCTGACAGAGGTCCTCAGTTTACAAGTCGTTTTTGGGAATAGTTACACCAAGCCTTAGGCACCAAGCTAAGGTTTAGTACGGCCTTTCATCCATAGACTGATGGACAGTCGGAAAGGACCATACAAACCTTAGAAGACCTGTTGAGAGCATGTGTTCTCCAGTTCACCGGAAGTTGGGATCTACACCTAAGCTTGATAGAGTTTGCCTATAACAATAGCTATCAGCATAGTATTGATATGGCACCTTATGAAGCCTTGTATGGTAGACATTGTAGATCACCTTTGTGTTGGTTTGAGACTGGTGAACATCAGTTGTTGGGTCCTGACCTTGTGCAGCAGACCACAGAAAAGATTAAAATAATACAACAAAAGATTAAGACTGCTCAAGATAGGCAGAAATCTTATGCTGACAAACGTCGTAGACCTTTAGAGTTCTAGGTTGGAGACAGAGTGTATCTCAAGGTCTCACCTTGGAAAGGGGTCATTCGTTTTGGAAGGAAAGGGAAGTTAGCTCCTAGATATATGGGGCCTTACCCAATCATCGAACGGATTGGAAAGGTAGCATATAGACTAGAGCTACCACCTGAGTTACAGCGGTTACATCCTGTGTTTCACATTTTTATGTTGAAGAAATGTCACCCAGACACCGAGTCAGTTCTACAACCCATGGAAGTAGAATTGAATGATGATATATCCTATGAGGAGGGACCAGTGTCAATCCTTGATAAAAGAATTAAAAAGTTAAAGAAGAAAGATATAAGTCTTGTGAAAGTCCTCTGGAACCATCGTGGTGTTGAAGAAGCCACTTGGGAGTTAGAGGATGAGATGAGAAGGAAGTATCCTGCCCTTTTCTCTTAGTATGTTTTATCGATTTCGGGGATGAAATCCTTGTAAGGGGTGGATAATTTGTAACATCCCTGACCTGGGTTATGAGTTAACCCTAGGTGTTTTGCCTAAATATGTAATTAAATCTTTGTGATTAACTCTGAGCATGTAATTAAGATTCTCAGAAACATATATCTCAGTATTTGCTCCTTTTTATTTAAAGTTGTGGCATTGTTTTGTTATACAGGGACCCATGTGCAATTTACCCAGTTGAAAGGGTTAGCTTGAAATTTGCACATGATGAGATGTTCCTCTGATGTTGAGACATCATGAGAATCTTTTTAGCAAAGTATGAGGGATTTCCCAAGCTAGGGCACCAAGGTGCAGCTGTGGAAGCAATCCCAGGGCTTGAAACCCTAATTTGGGGGTAAAATGCAATTTACCCAAATTAAGGGATCCAAATTGTAAAATATGTCATCTAAAGTATCTTTTAGACTCTTGCCATCATTTAGAGAAGAAATGATGAGGAAGTCACCTCATTTGAGTTATCAGGTTATGAAATATGCCTTGTGATTGAATAATCAGGGTATATGTGCAAAAACTCTTTATGTATGCACCTTATTATTAAATTGTTCTTCTTTGCCTTCTTTTCTAGACCTTAAGATAAGGTTTGTCCTTAGAATAAAGAGGAAGGGGCGAGAAAGTAATGAGGGAAGGACTTAGTTGGAATTAGGGGAAACTTATGGGCATTTAATGAAACAACACCCAAGTATTTATACACTTTACTTCTCTAAGCAAAGAAACCTTTCCTTCGTGCATATCACTGTTTCCTCTTTGCTTGGCCGACTAAGGACTATCTTGGAGCTCAAGAGGAACGACCAAGGGTGCAAGGTAGGTCTGAACCCCTCTTCTTGCCTAATTCCATGGTTAGAACTCGAATTCAAGGTCATTTTGGTGGCTAATTCTCGAAACCCTATCTTTCTAGCCATCTCTTTTCGTCTTTCCTTGGAGTTTTCACCATTGGCCAACCTGTGGGAACTCAATGACGCCATTAGAGCTTGGCGCTTGAAAGCTTGGAGCTCAAGAAGCAAGCTTTAGGCGGGTTTTATAACTCTAAACCCATGTTTTACTATATACATCTCTTATATGCGGTTAGATGATAGTTCTTCATGTTTCCCTACTTTTCCCTGTTATTTTGCAAGAAAATCCATGGGATATTTGTACTGTTCTTGAGCTAGGAGATGAAGGCATGATTTCCAAGAAAAACCCACCGCTTTTCACTTCCTTAAACGGTCTCACCAGTTTGCTCTCTCGGTCTCAAGACCGCGAGGTGAGCAAATGGTCTCGAGACCGCGACAGGGAAAACGGTCTCCAAGACCATTTGGCCCCGTTTACCGAGCGTGGACCATATAATAAATCTGTTCCTCATTTTATAGGATAATTACCCTCAAAATTTGGGAGGCTAACTCCAAAGGAATCGGGAGATATGACCTTTTTAAGTAACAACTTTAAATGAATTTATTCCTGATTCTCAAACGGTCTGAAATTGCCTTTTTGGGCAAACGGTCTCAAGACCGTGTAAGGTCGTTTACCAGGCGTTGACCGTATGAGATTACTGTTCAAAATAATGTTAATTAACAACTCACCAAGTTTGATGGTCTAATTCGAAACGGGCTAAGAGATGAAGGGTGATTACTAGGGCTAACCCTAGATGAAATCAGTACTGAATTATAATAATATAATTAGGGTTTTTAGGGTTGATTGACCTAAACGGTCTCAAGACCGTTTGGGGGTCATCCAAACGGTCTCAAGACCGTGAGGGCAATCACCCAAGACAGTTTGAAGGTCTAGGGTTAAGCTAATTTGACCAATTGAGGACCCAATTGCAACTAAGTTATCAATTTAATCAAAAATTCTGTTTTGTGGTACAATCATGGCTCAACCCCTATCAAATCACCTTAGACTTTGATGAAATCTTGGGCAAACGGTCTTAAGACCATGTGGGGTCCACCCACATGACCGCAAGACCGTTTGGGCCCAATTGGAGCTCAATTGAAGGGTTCAACCTTGTGTTGAGTCACATTGTTGAGTGTTGATGGGTGAACATTGATAGACCCTAATTGAATCGACTTCAATCCTAATTGGTCAACAATTGAGGGTCAATTGAATGACCAATTGGTTAAGCATAACCTTAATTAAACCAATTCATAAGTGGTCATCATAGCTTTGACCTTTTGAGGGCTTCAACTTTGGTTGACATTAGGTGGTAACCTTTGATTTGTTGTTGAAGGACCAAGCGGCTAAGACCATGAGAGCCTCGCGGTCTCAAGACCGTGAGAGGGCTCACGGTCTCAAGACCGTGAGGGGGCTCACGGTCTCAAGACCGAGAGGAGGCTCGCGGTCTCAAGACCGTGAGGGGCCTCGCGGTCCTGAGGTCAAAGTGGGCAAACGGTCTACATAGCTTCGCGGTCTTGAAATTACATGATGGCTCGCGGTCTTGAAGTAGGTTGAGGGGGCTCGCGGTCTTGGAAGAGGTTGAGGGCTCGCGGTCCTAAAGTCAAAATAGACTAAACGGTCAACACACCCTCACGGTCTTGAAAAGTCAAAATTGGCTTAACGGTCAACACTTTCAAACGATCTCAACTCAATTGAAGAATGATGGTTGAAGGTCAATCAATGTGATTCAAAGTTGACTTCTTTCAATCAATTGATGAAATAAATGGTTCAATGTTGCCCTAATCAAACCCTAATGATAACCTAGGATAATAAGGGGCTAATTGACTGAGATTTTGACCCTACTGATGATCAATGGGGTGAATTACCAAAATACCCCTGAAGGGTAAATTGAGTAATACCTTGATTAGATCAAACCCTAATCACATGATGATGATGTTTTAACTATATTAGCCTATGATGACTCAATCCAACCTGATCTAGAGTGATGTTGACATCACCTAACAGTATGAGGAGAGAGAAAGTACTTCTAGAGAGAGAAAGTACTTCTAGAGAGAGAAAATACCCTTTTTAAGTGGAAACTCAATTAAAGCATCACCAATGCATATAAGTAAGCATAATTAGGGTATGATCCACCTGTGTGAGATTATAGAAACCCTAATTATGATAAATGATGAACGTTTAACTAACCTGAGAACATCAATGATGATGTTACTCATACATGATGATGTTATGAGTTCAATTCACCTTAATGTGAATAGTAAACCCTAATTCAAGGGTGATGACATGTAATGTGAATAGTAAACCCTAATTCAAGGGTGATGACATGTAATGCGAATAGTAAACCCTAATTCAAGGGTGATGACATGTAATGTGAATAGTAAACCCTAATTCAAGGGTAATGGCATGCATTTGAGTATCAAACTCCAATTAATGAGAATTAGAGATTTAACTCTTATGACAAGAGTGGGAAGTATATTCCTTATTTCTTTATTACCTTTATCAGTTGCATTAACCATGCAAGTTCTGATATGAAGGTAATCATATCCAGGTATGGATGTTGATGTTTATTTCATTAAAGGCATGTTGTTAGCCTTATGAATAAGTAAATTAATCTGATGCCTTGTCAGTGGCATCCTATGATGATAATGGGCTGTGAGAGCCATGAATACCATCAAGGTCATGCTTTAGAGATGACTTGTGATGAGGATAATGAGAAATGATGATTGACATGAGTTAGGCCTGTTACATTTAGTATTCTTATTTTATAGCTGTTATGCTACTGTTATTGTTTGAAGAACAATGTATGCTGTTAAAGAATATTGAATGTACCTAACTAATCAAATATAATGTAGAGCCCTGATCATAGATCCATCATTGTCAGAAATTAAGTGATGGTGAAACAAGTTTTCCTCAGGGAACTCCTGGAGCACATACTTTTGAGTATGTGGGGTACATGGATGTGTAGAACCTTACATCCTAGTGTAGGAAAGTGATGTAGATGTGTAATCCATCCATCCTTCACTATAATCCCATACCGTATCAGTGGTAGGTAAACATGAAACCTCCTGATGATGAAGAAAGCACAGATATCCGTATCAGTGGTAGGTAAATATGAAACCTCCTGATGATGAAGAGAGTACAAAGTGCCACTGTGACTCTAGAATAGCGAAGGACCAGTTTACCCTGGTGAGCTATAGTAGTAGAGACACGAGATGTCCTACAAGTGATCCTCTTACTGACTGAGGAAGGTGAAGGTCATGAGAATCTGGCTCTCTTAATGACCTATGTATGATACTGATGTGACTTCTTAGCGATCAGTTGGAGTATGAGTGGTATGCCTCATCTCCACAGGGCATAATGTTGTTTGTAAAACATAATCAACCATGTAGAATAACTTGTTAGAGATGACTCCAAGTTAGTTGATTGATGTTACATTGCAATAGTGTTTATATTCTCCATATCTCCTAAATTGTAGGGATCTTGTTATACCTGTAACTATTATAGAATACTTTGAAGGCTTTACTGCTTAAGATATTCTTTGATGTTATAATAAAGCTTCTGGTGAAGAGTTATAACTCTCGCTGGGACAATAATGTATAATTGTCTCACCCCGTAGACTTCAACTTTTTAGGTGGACGTCGGAGACGAAGGAACCAGTCTACAGGTGACCAGTCTCAGCAGCAGCAGCACCAGGAGCAGTAGTAGAATCTCAGGTAGAGATTGTCCTGCCATGTGGTGTAGTTAGAGTCAGTCCTATGTGTCCTCTGTACTCTCAGGTCTTGGAGTCTTTTGTTTAGTGATCTTGAGATTTTGTATCTTGATGTATATAATTACTCAAGAAGTAATTATCCTGAGATGTAAACAGTTTATCTCTCTTTATGAAAGAAGTTTTTATGGATCCAAGTTCTTATCTCGAAAAGTTTTAATTTCCCGTGATTTTTGTCTTCTGCTGATTACCGATTCACTTCCGCTAAGTTTTAATCGTGTTTATGTCATGGTTTGGAGATCAGAGCCCACAGTAAAGAGTGGGACCTGAGAGGGGATCCACTTCTTACTATGTTAAGAAATAAAACCATACACATTCCAAACATATTACACATATAAATGAATGGTGGTATTATATTTCATTTCCCAAATGGTATTTATCATAAGAAAAATAATTAATAAGTATTGGGAACGTAATTTTTATAAAGTTAGAAAGTTCTTTATATGTAAATGTTTCTCACCACTCAAGATAGCACTAGAAACAAAATGGGTACAACTACAAGTACATGATCCCAGATATAGAGGAAAACCCAGTCATAACAAACTATCATGATGTCCACATCCTACGAGAGATCAACCTGAGTCATTTTCATATAACACTCTTATGCCTGGGTGGTTTGGTAAAGACACCCAACAAAAAGGAAACAAAAGGTATGCATAAGAATACATCTGAGTATGTAGATATAAACAATATGTGGGCATTATCATGGATTGCAACTAAAAAAGGGGTATTTCTAAGCAATCAAGGGGCTAGCAACATATAGGTAAGTTCAAGAGAGAATTTATAAAATGAATATGTAACCAAGGAATGAGAAATAAAAGTTGAGGCATCATCAACTTAGAGAAACAAGTTAATAAAGAATTTCTTGCATTTTCAACCACAAATAACCACATATTAAAAGTGCATGTAGATTAAACAATATTATAATAAAGTAGAGTAGTTCTAGGGAACCACAAACCGCTAGTCATGGTAGGAGGACTAAAACCTCAGTTCACATATATCATAAACAATAGCAGATAAAACTCAATGCCTGGAAGGTGAATAAAACTTCATGCCTATAATTACAATATTGCAAGGGAATAAAACCCAATGCATGGTAGGGGAATAAACTCAGTTCCTCATACATGGTCACACTACTAATAGTTATTATTAATCTAAATGTAACATGTAAATAGACTAAAAAACAATGTAGTAGTAATACAATTAATATTCTTCTACAAAAGGGACGAGATGATCCAAAATATAAGGAATGGAGTCACATGACTCATATAAAAGGAAAATATAATTCCAAATAATAAATAATGGTGAATTCAATGAATATTATTCAATATTAAAAGATGGGGTTCAATGATCTTTGAAAGAGGAGTGGAAAAGAAATATGCCTAAATATTAACAAATTAAGATTTAGTCATTAAATGATCACATAAAATTAGGAAAGTGTACATGCCTGATCTTCACAAATAAGGGTTAACATTATTGATATATTTTGTTCCAAAAATTCATGTTTCCATCCTTGAGACACATTAGATAACTTGGTCAAACTAGGAGAATATGTGTATGCATTCCTAGTAGACCTATTCATTTTGTACTTATCCTAGTTATGATCACTTAAAGGCATAATAGGGCTTTTTATCTTATTAAGTGTACATATGATCCATTTTATATCTACATTATCTCTAAAGATTCATCTTTAGTAGGTCTAAATATGACTATGATACATGTGTGTTTAGTAATAATATACATTCCTCCAAAATTTGTCTTGTGTTATATTCTCTCTAATATCATAAGTTCCTTGTTATTCCTCACATCATATTTATGATACATGCTAATGTGTGTATACATTTTATTATATAGGTCTAGATTTCCTTAAATACAAGTATATACTATATTTTATTTGGTCGTTAAGTATATAGTATGCTAATACATGGGAAAGAGTATTGTCCAAAGTAACATGTCATTTAGACTATATTTTAAGGATATAGTGGAATGCCTACTCATATTTAATATACCATTTTCCTTGCACGTTTTCTATGTTTTGAGATCCATTTATATGAAAATAATCTAATTCAATATCCAAATATTCCATTCATTTAATGGGAATTCTAAGAATATCTTTGTGTAGCATATGTCTAGGGTTTGACAACATGGATATTTAATGGTCATAAGTAGTTACCATGTACTGAAATTATATTAACTCTAATTGTTGATAAATTGACATAGATATACTATATTGATAGTTATCCAATAACCAAATACATATGATTATCATACTTAGATGATAAAACCTAGGCACCTTGAATAACGTCCATGATTTTACCACAAATGTAATTATAGTATTACCGATTGTAGGTCACTTTTTATATATGTGTATATGTATATATAAGCATTCTCATATGATATTAGGTATAGATAACTGTTATCCTAGTATACTTATCATAAGTATGCTTCATGTATCAAATTTTCTAGCTAACCAATAGTTACAAATTATACTAGTATCTGGATACCTTCAACTCAGAAAATAAGGAAGATGTATGACTCACCTAAAGATGATTGGTCCCCAACATTTGCATGTGGAGATGACTACTGATCATGGTTTACCTCAATATCTAGTAGAGACTAAGGATACAACTTAAGTTTCTTAGGCTTTTCAGACCTAGTCGGAGATTAGAGAATCATTGAGGTGGTTGAAGGAGTCATACCCAATCATTTCTTTACCACACATACTAGAGGTTTTTCATTAGGGAAACTGGAGGATGGTCTCTTTTAGTTGTCTTTCCACTTGGTAGGGTCATTGGTAATGCAGCAAGCAAGGTTGTAGTGTAGTTGTTCTTTGGGTGGTATTGGATGGGGAGTGAAGAAGGTAGGGTGCCAGGGTGGGTTTAGACATGTGAAGGTTGCATACAAGTCTAAAAGTTTCGAATAGTTTTTCATTGTTGACTCCTCTTGAATGGCCAATGATGTATGGAGGAAGGAGGAGGAAACATTGCTAGCGGCTACTCTTCTAGTGGGTGTTTGCTAGATAAGAGAGAGAGAGTCATTGCAGTAGGTTGACATGCCACCTTCACCAACCTCAGCAAACACTGGCAAGGGTTCTTTCTTTGTCAAGCGCTTGGTTTCGTGTGGGTAGCAACAATGGTGGCTAGGGATGAGGGTGTGTCTCACTGAGGGAAGGGAGAAGGGTGGGAGAAATAAAGGAAGTGAGGGGGAAGAGGAAGAGAAGGAAGGGGGAAGGAACAAGCCACCACCTCAACCTGTATTCCATGAGGCAGAAGTCATAAAACATGATTTGGAGGGGGAGACACATGCCCTACATGAGAAAAGGGAGAACGTTCAATGGAAATGGATTGTAATTATTCACAAAAATAATGTACATTAATGCTAGAATTTCTCCTAATGAAAGGAATAGTCAAATGAAGTCATGTTGACCTGGAATTTGGCATGTTGGATAAATAAGGAATCAAATTTTAATGTTAGTTTCACCTTTTGTAAATGTTTTATATTATATCTCATTGTAAGTGTATGAAGTGTATATTTAATGTGATTAGTCCTCTCAATTATTGAATAGTGACACTATAATCCATTTTTGTGCTAGCTCATCCTCAAATCTTGCAACTAAATGACGAATGTCACCTCAATCTTTTTGCTTTCTATCTTGACGATGCCACCCTCATCGATGTCATTGAAGAGGTATCTAAGGCAATATCTCTAATCCAGTCTCGAGGCCCATCCTTTGTCCTTCATCTGAGTACTAAGAAGATAGAAATATTTTGACCTTCTGTTAATCCTAGGCGAGACCTAGGGGTGGTCATGTTTCTTGCAGACATATCTCGACCTAAGCATGGAGTGAAGATTCTAGGTGGTCTATTTCCATAGACCCAACCTTTACTAGGGATCTTCTATAGAAACGTGTGGTCAAAACTCTTTCTATGATGGATTAATTGGCCTTACTTCAGGACCCGCAGCGTGAGCTTCTTCTCTATTTATGTGTTGGGATGCCCAAGATGTTGTTTTCTCTTCAAACAACTCCCTAAACCTTTATTTCTTCTATGATAAATGATTTTGATCATGGTCTTCACCAATTCCTTACATGTATTGGGGATGGTGATTGTCTAGGATTTGACAATTGAGAGTGGCACTTGGCCACTCTTTCCATGCATTTAGGGGGTTCGAAAATCAAGATATCCTTTGATGTCTTCCAATTTGATTTTGTTTCCTCTCAGATTCACATAGAGGATCTTCAAGATCATATCTTGCAAGAGGTTAGCTTTAGTTCTCGTGATATCTCCTTTTCTTCCATACATGCTCTCATCTACAATATCTTTCCATTTTTTAGTTGGTCCAGACTCACATACGCCTTCTACCACCCCCAAAGACCCAGTCTATTTTAGTCGTCACTTACTATAAAATAATTATTTAGTAAATTGTCAGAAGTGGCCTATCTCTGTGTGAACTAACCATTCTTGCTTCTCTACAAGCTGATCATGCACAAGATTTCTTTATTGTTGTTCCCATTGATGGCCTTGGCTTGTCTATGTCTCTGATTACGTATCAAGCTATCCTTTGCTATCGACTTGTGATGCCTTTATATACTCGATATGGACGTTCTGCAACGTTGCAGACCTCGACTCCTTTGATGATCATGTTGTGCATTGTTGGACATGACCTGGATATAAGTTTTGCGATGATGTTGTTTGTGATGTCCTTTTTGACCTTATCTCCTGTGTTGGGATACAGGCCCTAAAGGAGTCCCCTATTGCCTTCCTTGGCACACATTCTAATGGTCTCCATTCACAATGACCTGATGATATCTTATTATTTGATTGGACAAATGGAAGACACACCTATGTTGACCTCACTAGTGTTTCCCCATTGATAGGCACCCTTTCAGATAAATTTAAAGCTAGCAAAGTAGCTTCTGACACTGCTACATAGAAGATTCATAAACATAGAGTTACTTGTGATGCTAATCACCATCATTTGCTACTTTTTTCCTTTGATACCTTTGGAGTTTTGGCTGATGACTCAATTTCTCTCCTTTGACGCCTTCAACGCATAACCAGTCTTATGTTGCCTTCATCTACATCCAATAACTTTATTTTTAGATCTATTAGCTTTGTCATCCAGAAGGGAATGACAACCCAATTTGTTTCCCACACTTCTCAGAAGGAATTTTTGTAAATGAAGGATAAAGAACAAATCAAAGAGAATGAAATAGATGAAATATGATTCTATATCCCTAGGTGTATTATAGGGTGTCAAATTGGCTCCAAATCTATTAACTGGTATACTTACACCTCAAATCTATTGTTGAATGTATCATGGTGATTTTAACTTTCGCATATCATTTAATAAACTCATTCATATCTTCACAATTCTAGTTGACAATACTTATTACTAATGTAATTTTTATTAGGTGAAAATTAGTATATGTTAACATAATCGAATAGTTCCTAGAAGAAGACAAGTTTAACTTATATCCATAGATTTGACTATGTTACATCATCCCAAGTTGAAAATTTACATGGGCAAAGTTCATACCAAAAATATGTAAACTTTAGATGTTACAACTAATAACTTAAATGTAAAACTACATCATTCTTTTCTAGTATTGGTAGTTGATTTTGTTAAAGATGGTATGACAATTTGTGTAGCTTCTCTGGATGTTAGTTTCTCCCAAACGCTTATCACCCATATTTTATACTCATGGGAATAGTAACTTATATAAGACCCACTCTAATTCTAGTGGTAGTGTCATGGATTTAAGAAGGTTTGGGTAATTTTAGATCAAATAGAGCTCACACTAGGTCCCTTCTCATCTAAGGGTAACTAGCTCCTTTTAAAGAAAGATCAAGGCAGCTTATCAATTTTTCCTATATACTTTAGTTGGATATGTTTTTATGATATTAACTATTCTATTGATTCTTCCCCAAAAAGAAACCACTCATTTAGAAACCTTGTTAACCAAAAATATTAGTGAGTGGTGCCAAATCTTCCTATGGATTGTTCTTTTCTCCACTTTCATCATTAAAGTGCATATGGTACCAATTCATATTTACTTACTCGAAGCTCATGTGGAGGCACAGACTACAAAGTCAAACCTACACACTATAAGAGATCATGCCCTAAACTTTACCTATCCAGAGAGAATAAAACACCAATAAGAAAAACGTTTAGAAAGGGAGAATCTAGAGTTTCACAAGATAACAATGTTGTCCTAGCTCTCCTACCTAGATCTAACACATTGTAGGTTCCAATGTAAGTGTAAACTTACAATTCTTATGGGCCTATTTCACTAGAAAGAAAAACCATTTAGGTGCTTGTTGTTGTCATAATATGTCTAAACCCACATGTCTATGTGTGTTATTTCCTTATTTGCCTCTACTAACATGTAGAAGAAATCTTTGATATTCCAAAATGTGTTAGTGGATTTCCATGGAAAAAAAACTACGACTAACAATTTCTTCTAGTGGATGGTTGAGCATTAGTTGACTATCCAAATATATGTCAGTAGACTGGAACTCAAATGGAGACCCCAACTGAGTAAGTGCATAGTCGGGCCCATAAACAATAGGTTGTTGAAATCTTTAACAAAATTCCAATTGACCCATTAATATTTTCAGGATATATAAACTAGATGAATGAACTTCACTATATAAAGTCCATCTGAAAGAATGGCCTATCAAGGAAAACTTAGTTTCTATATGGACTTTATTAAGAAAGTTTAGCAGGCCCTAGTTATGTCTTAGTGTTTAGTATTACCGGATGGACGTCATTTGAGAAAATTCCAATAAGAAAGTATACCACCTATACATGTATTTGTCAGATGAACTTCTTATAGAAGAGTCTAGATGACTAACCAGATTGGATTTTGTGAAATGTGGTGCCATTTTCTATTCAAAACATTAGTGGTTTATTATGGTGACTATATAAAACACATATTACCAAATAGTGAATGTGTATCATGATAATGAAGTAAATTTTGATATTGTAATCAGCATGGTTTTATACTACTACTAATATATTTTTATTAAGCCTTCATGTACATGATTGATTTACGTTCACTTATTTGAGATACTTTGGAGTGTGATTAATTGTTATTTTTCTTAAAACATCACAAACAAATACTTTAGACCCAAATAAAGTTGAACGACAATCATCATTTGAATATGTGATTTAGCATTATAACCAGACATTCAAAACATGTCATCATATAGGATTGAACATGTAATTGTGATCAAGTTTTTTCGTATCAACTCTTGTTCTAGGGATAATTGGATTGCATTTAAACATCAAGAGAAAAATTCAACATTTTATATGCACGTAAATTTTGATTGGAAATTGATACAAAATTAGTCATTAAACCCAATTATATATATTTTTAAATTTGTGGGTCTGTCAAATAGTCTGATGGCCTCCCCAGGGAAGTTGAGAGAAAATTGGGAAACTCTATTATATTACTATTCAAATAAATGTAGTTAGCATAATATTTTATGAATCTCTATTGAGGATGAGGGAAGAACAAATGCATCTATTTATTAATACTAGGGCAATCAAGACATCTCATCATCGATCATCATCCTGTGACTACCATTTACCCATTATTCCTTTATTGTTTCCTTCACTTCACTTTCTAATATATTCTCCACATTACCGCATCAACTTTGGCAAAACCTTTTGGCAACATTGTTACCCTTGAAAGGAGGTGGATCGATGGAAGAGCTAGGATTTTGGGGTGGATGAAGCACAAGTCTAATAAGATAATTTTATGGGTCACAATGTTTGTTGAGACATTGAAAATATGATATATGAGTTTAAAAAAATTACATTGATAAAAGATAAATAACATAAAAATCATAAAAACTATATTGTAGATATCCTTTTCAAGGTTGCATATTTTAAAATATAGCCTTGAACTCACACTTGAAACATCATGTGTTTTGGATGTGTCTTGAGCACAGAGTGATGAAATCAAAAGGAACAATGGAAGAGTGTGTGATCACTACTCAAAATGGATGATAATTAAGAAAACTAAAAATGGATTTGTGCTTGGTAAAAAATGAGCAAAGATAAGGTGATATAATGTTCTGATGGATGTGTCTCAAAATGCACATGTTTCTTGTGATCTCTTGGATTATGTTACATCCACCAAGAATTCAAAATGTCACACCATGTGTCACATTGCCCACAACTAGGATGGCATGATTTTTAGAAGCTTTTAGTATATGATAATATTCTCAAATTGTTACACCATGTTCAGTCATCTCATTATCATCATCATCATCAACGACTAAGCCTCAGCCACAACCATGTTGGGTTCGACTACATGGATCCTTCATTTTCATTCAGCTCTATCATGGGTCATATTTTGATCGATATGTAAATATTCAAACTCTCTCTTAATAAGCTCTTCCCATGTTAATTTAGGCCTTCCTTTTCTTCTATTAATTATGCTTGACTCAGTAGAATTGCTTCGTATAGGTGCATTACTCGATCTACATTGCTCATGTCCATACCATCTAAGTCGACCCTCTCACAACTTGTCCTCAATGCTTGCCACCCCCACTTTACTTATGATATAATCATTTCTCAAGTGATCTTTTCTTGTCTTTCCAAACATTCATCTCAGCATACACATTTCAGCCACATTCATCTTACAGAGACCTTATTTCTTTATCTCCCAACATTCACGTCCATAGAGCATGGTTGACCATATTGCTTTCTATAAAACATGCTTTTTAATCTTAAGAGGGATCTTCTGATCACATAAAACTCTAGTTGCACTCGTCCATTTCAACCATCATGCACTAATCCTATGATGAATATCATCTGGGACATCCCCAACTATTTGAATAATAGAACCCAAGTAATGAAAGTTATCACATATTGGTATATCTACTTTGTCCAACTTGGTTCCACCATTCACACTACGAGATTGGATGAAATTACAATGCACATACTCAGTGTTTCTTCTACTAATCATCAATCCATTTGATTCCAATGCCTTTCTCTAAAGTTCTACTTTGTCATTCAATCGATCTTTGGATTTTTTTAATCAAAATACAATCAGCAAATAACATACACCAAGGAATATCATCCTAAACATTCTTTATAAAATCATCCATGAAAAGAATGAATAGATATGGGCTAAGTGTGGATCCTTGCTATACCCCCAATTGTGATATAAAATGTTGGTGTCTCTCCTCTCTGAGTCTTCACACTTGTAGTTGAGCTATCAGACAACAAATTCAATGTGTTGGATTGGCACCCCCTTTCTCTTCAAAACCATCCACAATAATTCCCTGGGTAGTCGATCAAAACCTTTTCCATATCAATAAAAATCATATTATGATCTTTTTTTCTTTCTTTGTACTTCTTCATAAGCCTCCTTATCAGAAAAATAGCATATGTTGTTGATCTTCCAGGCATGAAACTGAATTAATTATTTGATATATGTGTTATAGATCTTAGCCTATGCTCAATAATCATTTCCCAAAGCTTCATAATGTGACTCATCAACTTGATATTTCTATAGTTTGTGCATCTCTGAACATCTCATTTGTTCTTTTTGATGGGACTATAGTACTATTTCTCCACTTATCTTGCATCTTCATGGGCTTCATAATCTTATTAAATAAATTAACTACATAGCTCCTTCACCCCTATACTCTTCCACACATCAATGGGGATACCATGTGGTCCACATGCCTTTCTCGTTTTAATCTTTTTCAAAGCATTCTTGACCTCAAATAGTGAAACTAATCATGTGCAAATGATATTTCTTATATTGATGTCACATGATTCACTTACATTATTTATAGTATCTCCATCTTAAATCTTATGGAAGTAATTTCTCCATTGATTCTTGATATCATCATCCTTCACCAGCACTCTTCCATCTTCATTATTGCTGCATTTTACTTGACTCAAGTCTCTTCCTTTTCTTTCTCTTATACGAGCCATTTTATATATATCTTTTTCTCCTACTCTTGTGTCCATCTTCTAAAAAATATCATCTAAGTATCTAGAAGTTGCCTCCTGAACAACCTTATTAGCTTCTTTCTTTTCTTGATTGTATCTTTGAAAAGTTGCATCATCTTAAGATTTTAGTTAGCTCCTATAGATCTCCCTTTTGAGATTAATAGTCATTTGTACTTCATCATTTGACCATAAAGTCTCTTTTTATGGAGGCCAACAATCTTCGATATATGTTCAGTCATCTATTAAATTCACATTGAAGCAGGATAATATCATTAGTTGGTTAGGACCATTGCCAAAGACCCCCATTATATCCACTACTTCATTTATGTTAGTGACATTTACAACCCATGGTTTTAATTTACATATAGTACGGGCGAGACCTACCCCTCATGATCCCTTGATATGGCTCCACCACTAGATGGATATGACCACAAAGAATAATTGATGTTCAACTTGGTGGTGGTCATTTCTACACGGTTTGGGTATACCTTTATTAGAAAGTGATTGTGGTTAATAGAGGTGGTGATGCAAAACAATATGATGGTGGTGTGAGAAAGTAAAGGTAGAATTTGGAATTATACTTGCACAATTGTGAAATATATCCAAGCTATCATGTGCAAAATATTGTCCTAAGAGTAATTATTAATCAATCAAGTGGGTATTATCAAATCATGTAATTGTGCTTATTGAAAACACGGTGGATTATAATATATGGTTTCCTAATATCTATAATAAGTTGGATGATGGAATGTCTACACACCAATTTGTCAATCTTGTCAATAGGACCTCATCAGGTCTTTATGTAGCAATGAATTGATGCAAGGTGCTTCTCTTCAACCATCCATTTATGTTATCAGAAGCCTTAACTCTGATGGAGGTTTCTTGCATTGTTTTCATGTTGTTTCTGCAGGCAATTCTCATATGGTGAATGGGACATGTATATCACCACATATTCTTGATGATTTGGAAAATCTAGCATCGTCTTGGGTAAACTAAACCATATATTTTTAAGCCTAAAAAGATGAGTAACAAAAGTTATTGTGAATGAAATTTTTGCTAAATAGTTATGCTTCTCTTGAAAAGGGAATTTAAAGAACATATTGTCTCATGTCTTTTTGAGGTCAATAATGATTTGAAAAAGATGAAAATGAGAAAGCCATGCAGACCAGACGATATTCCCATTGATGTATGGAAGAGTTTGAGGGATGAAGAAGCTACGTGGTTAACATGACCAAGAAGATGCTAGATAAGTGGAGAAATAATAGTATAGTCCCCATCTATTAGAACAAATGAGACATTCAGAGCTGCACAATCTACAGAGGTATCAAGTTGATGAGTCACACTATGAAGCTTTAGGATAAGATTATTGAGAAAAGGCTAAGATCTATAAAGCAGATGTCAGACAACCAATTTGGTTTCATGCCAGGAAGATCAAAAATAGATGTTATTTTTTATGAGGTGGCTTGTGGAGAAGTCCAAAGAGAGTAAAAGTGATATTCATATGGTTTTTATTGATTTGAAAAAGACTTATGATCGAGTATCCATAGAAGTGTTGTAAATGGTTTTGGAGAAAAAGGGTGTGTCAACCCAATAAATTAACTGGATTAAAGACATATATGATAACTCAACTGCAAGAGTAACGACTCTTAGAGGAGAGACAACAATGTTTCCTATCACATTTGGGCTACATCAAGGATCGAGATTGGGCCTATATCTATTTGTTCTTATTGTGCATGAGTTGACAAAGCATGTTGAGAACGATATTCCTTGGTGCATGTTATTTGTTAATGACATTGTGTTTATTGACGAATCTAAAGATGGATCAATTGATAAAGTTGAACTTTGGAGAAATGTATTGGATTTAAATTGATGGATGATTCCTAGGAGCAAAACTGAGCATACACATTGTAATTTCAACCAATCTAGAATTGTGAATGATGGGGCCAAGTTGGAGGAAGTGGATGTACCAAAATGTGATAAATTTCTTAACTTTGATTATATATTCAATCGGATGGGAATATTCAAGATGATGTTTGTTATAGGATCACTACAGGATGGTTGAAATGGAGGTGTGTAATTGGAGAATTATATGTCTGGAAGATCACTCTCAGATTAAAAAATAAGTTTTATGGAACAACTTTACGACCGTCCATACTATGTGGAGATAAATGTTGGACGGTGAAAAAATAAGATCTCAACAAGATGAATGTGGTTGAAATGTGTATGTTGAGATGGATGTGTGGGAAGACAAGAAAAGATCGTTTCAGAAATGACTTCATCAAATACAAAGTGGGTGTGTCGAGTATTGAGGACAAGCTGCACAAGTGCCATTTAAGATGGTATGGACATGTGCAATGTAGCCATACTAACATGGACTAAGTACAATTAAAAGAAGAGACATACCTAAATCAACCTGGGAAGAGTTTATAAAGATCTATTTTGAATTTCTACATCTTCATCAAATAATGACACAGCTAATGGGAAAAGGAAGATCAATGTAGCCAACCTCAACATGGTTGGGATTGAGGCTTAAGTAGTAGTGGTGGTGGTGGTGGTGGTGGTGGTGGTGGTGATGGTGGCAGCAGTGATGGTGATGGTGATGACAATAAAGAAGAAGTTGATGATAAAGACGATGACAATGATGAATTGTCTCATTTAATCCTTAGCATAGAAAGATGTTGGGAAAATGACCCACAAACAATGTTTAATAGGATGTGTCATTCTTGAGAAAAAATATTTTTGCTAATAGAACTGTTATCTTCTAGATGAAATAAGGAGAGTGGCTCGATCTTTCCTGAGAGAAGAAATCTTGATTTCTGATTTTGTGTTGATGGGAAACCATCTTCCCAAAGAATGGGATACTATAGCGCTACTCACAAATGGAAGGGGTCTTGGCTTACAACAGTCCTTGAAAAGAAATGCTGATAAATGTGGAAATTCTCTAATGATGATTTTGTATGGTCTCGAATGGTTGGGCATGTCATTCCCCACTATATGCTGATATATGTGGACGGAAATGAAAAGAAATCCAACAATCCACCGAGGGAGGGATGGACACGATATATTTTGGGCTTTTTATTATATCATGCAATACTGTGTAGTTTATCCAGGAACTTTTACGGATACAATGCAGGGTTTAACAAGACAGAGCTTACGGATACTATGCAGAGTAGTCTACATAATATATCATTTGTCTTTTTGCTTTAGGCGTCGTTTGGTGGCGTAGTACATTTACCCATCGGATTTCAGAAGCTATTCTTAATAGTGATACAAGTTCATAGTTGCTCTCACATTCATCTGGATGAATCTTTACTACAAAAAACAGCCCAGAGTATCGTCCGTCAAGGGTTGTAATTATCAAGCACACACCCAGACATCTCAAGAAAGCAGCTCACGGACTATCAGCTGATCTAGATAAGGAACTTGGCCATCCGGGGCTGTGACCGCCCGTTCTCCACCTTTCTTCTCGGTGCCATTATTCCTGATTTCTTGTGTATACAATAATAGACAGCCAACCACCACACAACATGGTGAGAGTAACTATTGAGTTGTTAAAATAATGCATAGCCGATCCATAAATTATTAACCAGTATTTGGCGTTTTTATTCTTAGAGATAGTTGATGTCAAACGGAACTCGGTGTTGTAAATCCACAATGGTAGATTTAATCAGATACGGTCAAGTGCCAATTAATATACATCCCGGTGAAAAGGATTATTGATATGGTAGAGAAGAGTTAGGTGACAGTTTTTATAATCCCACTAATTTAATGGTCAGTTACAGGTTCATAATTGGGATACAATGGAGATAAGGGTGTGAACATGTGATTTCAGATCCAACCTGCTCTGATGTGAACAGAAAACGCCACTACAATTTTCAGAGTTAAAGCAAATCACATACCCCTGCAGCACTTCATTTTGCTAAGTGGCAATCTGATGTTCTGAATTACCGTTTCATATTTGAAATCAGTAGGATCTAAGAATCTTCACCCAAACCAGGACTTGATTTCATAGTGAAATCAAACCAGAACAGGCATTGTTGAGACACAACTATGATTCTGCCAGAGACTGCCAGACTTACTGCATCCTGAAAGAGTGATTATTGAATTGCTAAACCTAGCATTTATCACAGTGGTTTGCTATTTCAATAGTTAGATGAAATTAATACATAGTAGCTGTTGTTCAAGATGCCCGTGGAAAATTACGAAATCAAATAAACACCTGCAGAACAACGATATAAACAGAGACATTTAGCCGTTATCAATTATATTGATTTCCAGACATCTGCGAATACATTATACATGTACACAGGATCATGTACAGAAGAAGCAAGAGCTTAATTAAAAGGATGTAAATTTGTTGCTTCCTGGATCAAACCCTTTCCAGATGAATCAGTTCAAACCCTTTCCAGCAATCGCTTAAGAGTTGATTCAATAATCTGTGGCTGGATGCAACCTGAGGGAGACGGAATCAACACCTTTGAAAATCGCATTCTGGTGGACCCTCTGCAGCTGCTCGCCAAGCGTTCGATTGCTGATCTCCAGTTCACGGATCTGCTCCAGCCGTCGCCACGCCACCTCGGTGAGTCCACGCATTACGCGACTCATCTCCTCCTCGCTCCTCCGGGAGAGGTCGCCCTGCACCGTCGCTGCTCGTTTGAGCATGGAGTTCTCCTTAGATAGCTCGGCGATTCGTTCCTGCAGCACCTCTATCTCCCTTTTCACGGTCGATTCCGATTCCGCTCTGACATAAGCCTCCAGCGAGATTAGCATCCCAGCGACCCGCGCCTTGGCGTCGTCTGCGTCATTGGCCTGTTGCGCCTCAGCCAGAAGGTACCCAGCCCACCTAGCCGCCCCTTCTGGAACTGCCGAAGATGATGCTTGATCCGGTTGCGGACACAGGTTCTCTATTCCCAAATCGTTCAGCTTCTCAACCACGGACACATCGAGTTCCTCATCGCCGAAGCGGGCTCGCTTGTAGGAGGGATCTGGAGACTGGGGGAGATGGTGATCTTCAGAGAATGAAAGGGGATCGTGAGTCCTCTTTCTCCACGCTGCTCTTGTGGCAGCAGCAGCGGTCGCCATGGAACCCAATCGAAGGGGAAAGCAGTTTGCCAAAGGAGGATTGGGGTGCACGGTATATAGTACTGGATGACCACCCACAAGGCACAACCGCCCTTATTCCTGTCTGCACTCCGCCGTTTTCTTGTGGCACCACCAGGCCAGAACCAAGCCGCCCATTTGAATCGGAGTAGGGTCGTGGGTTGGAATTAAGTTTTGGCTAATTCTAATTTCTATCCGTTGTCTTACCTAATTTATTCTGAGGAGGGTCATTTATTATATTCTTAATGCTTTTCCAAGTGAAACTACAAATTTCCACCTCGGCCAATTCCCAATCTCTCTATTGCCTTACATGATCCATGTTTCTTGACTTCTTCCTCGTAATTTTCCAAGTCGAAGACGTGGTCTCTTCTAGCATGTTTCATCTATTCAAGCGAGCCATAGTTTATCAGAAAATTTTTGTAAGGACCCTGACATTCATTTTGGGCTTATCATGTTTGTTTTGCCTAAACCTTGTATTTAGTTGCTTGCTAATCACCTCTAGTGGTGATTAAAGTTGCTTGTGCTTTGTTGAGAGTTGGAGGTGCCACTTGCAAATAACCCAAGTCTAGGGTTGATGAGCAAGTTTGTCACCTTGAGAGGTATTTCTCTATCTCCTTGCTTCCTCTAGAGTTGAGAGGAAGGGTTGGGCTCGTTGCTTGAGTTGCCTTGGGCTTGGTTGAGCCTTGTTTTGCCTTGTTTGGGGCTTGTCTTGCCTTGATGGACCTTGTATCAGGCAAGGGTGTGTTTGGGAGCCTTGTGTCGGCCATGGTTGTATCGGCCATGAGGCTGTGTCGGGAAAGAGAGTGTATCGCCCATGTGGTGTGTCGGCCTTTGACCATCCTTGACCTTTGGCTTCGTTTGTGTCACCACCCTTGAGGACACTTGCTGCATGATGCTTGCATGTGGCAATTGTCTTGGACATGTGTATGGGGCGAGATAAGGAGGTGGCATTGACCATGGACAAGTGTCCCTAGGTGGGCGACACGTTGCCTTATTTTCTCCTTCACCCTCTTCTATATATGCCTCTCATTTCTCTTGCTTAGGATCCCTTTAGTTGGTGTTGCTTCCTTTCCTTCCTCAGTGGGTGACACATCTCCTTTGCAAGTTGGTGGCCGATCCTCCTCCTTCTCCTTGGAGTCTTCTTCTTCCTCTAGTGGTTGTCGAGCCCTAGGGTGCCTTGTTCTTCTTCTCGTGGTGAGCATCTCCCCTATTTCCTTAGCACCTTCTTCTTCTTCTCTTTCTTGCTTAGTCTTCGGCCATGGTGGTTACAAGTTTTGTTTCTCTTCTTGAGGTGGTTGAAGGTGGTCCTTGAGCTTGGGAGCTTGGTGCTAGGAGCTTGGAATTTACTTAAGGTGGGTTACATAACTCCTAACCCTAGCTATACTACTTCCTTTTCTTGTTGCATGTTATGTTTCACCTTGATCGGCCATGTATCTTGTTGGATATGCTTCTTGTTAGATATGTTTCTTGCTCTAGTTGGTATCTTTGATCTTGTGGATATATGTTCATGTTGTAGATGTGTTCTTGACCTTAGTGGCTGAACCATATGTATAGAGTTTCTTGGGAAAAACTCCTTTCTCTCCATTTGGTCTTGAGAAGTGAGTTCAGCTCTAGTGGTATCAGCAACACTCCTCTCACTTGGTTGTTGAGAGGTGAGTCTATACTCTAGTTGCTTGGGCAACACTCTTCTCTCACCATGGATTAGAGAGATGAGCCTTGGTTGGATGTTGACCATGTAGAGGTTGGGAGCTTGGCCGATATGGAAATGATCTATCATGTTGCCCGAGATATGTGATGGAGGTTGTGCAAAACCCCTCTCTCTTGTTTGTTGAGAGGTGAGCCAACTCTCTTGATCTATTAGGATTTGATGATGGTGATCTTAAGGTTAGTGATGACCAAGCCGAGATGAACCTTTGTGCCTTGCACGATACACCTTTGTGGTGATGTTGCCCGACACCCCTCACCTTGGGTTTAACCTTTGGCTGATATGGTCATGTTGAGTTTGGTTGGCTTTGTGCCTGATATGGCCATCTTAATCTTGTTGGTGACCTTGGGTGATATGCCTGGACCGAGATGACCCTTTCTCCTAGTAGGTGTTATCCCCTTGGTCGATATGGTGCTTAGTTGTTATCTCTGTAGGTGCCTTTGTTTTGTGCCTTGGGCGACACAGGTTGGTAAGGATGCTGCCCGATACAGTGTTGAGTGGTGAAACCCTAGTGCTTGCCTTAGTGGTGGTTGTTTTGGTGTGCTTGATCTTGTTGAATGATAGGCTTCCTTGTGGTGCCCTTGTATCATTTGGTGATGTGTACATGGTGGGCGTTATAGCGTTGGCTTGGGTGCCACGTTCTTGGTCGTTGCATTGGTGAGATGGTTGGCATCTAACTGTATCCGCTAAGACCCTATCAGCTAGCTACCCGTCACACTTTTAGTGAGGGTAACTAGTACCTTTAATGAGGGTTATGCTTCACCTGGAAACCCTAGCTAGTGATGTGTTGTCTTGTAATTGCATATGTGTTGTTGATATTATATGGATGATGGGTTGTGAACCAGTTCTATGCTTGATGCTTAAAGATAATGCTAGATCAGATACCAAGATACTTGTTTATGTTTATAAGATAAATGGAAAAAGTGGATGCTTATGATTCGATAAACATAATGTAATTGATACAGTGGTATGCCTCATATGATTATAATCATGACATGCACATATGCAACCCTAATGACATAATAATCAGTAAGGTCTATGTCTGGTGATTTTGAGTTATCTCTCTTAATGTGCATACTAACTATGCAGGTGTATCAGGTGAATTCATAGTCAGGTAAGAGCTATGGGGTATATGTGTTTGAATAACGCTGCATGATGATAATTCTTGTTGATGAGATAACATGCATTACCAGTATGATGAGATAGGTCTGAGGACCTGATGAGGGCTGAGTGACTAGTGAGGTGTTATCCCCTTGATGATGAGATGAGGGATTGTTATCCCAGGTGATGATGTAAGATGATGATGCCTTGAAAGGCAGTGGTCTGTGGTGAGGGATTGAGATCCCAGGATTATGTGATGGTGACAGTAATAATGAAACTCAATGCCATTTATGTTTTACAACTTGGTTGTCTCAACAATCCACTAAAAATATACTAATTAATTACAGTGGAACATATCTTGTAGTTTGCCCTGGCCATAGATCCATCATCGTCGGTAGCTGGTGATGGTGAAACAGGTTCTCCTACGGGTTAACTTGGAAATGCATATTGTTGAATATGTGTGGTTTTCCTAGCCGAAAATGAGGAGGATTAGAGTGCAACTTCGGTTGTAGACTCCAGAGCACGGTTTCAGGCATGTGGCTCAATATGTTGGAGCATGGTGAACAGGTCCATGGCTCAGGATGTGTGATAAGAGAGCATGATTATGTCATGGCTCATAGCACCGTGATCATGCTCGTGGCTCAGTTTCACTAGCGCTGATACCTGTACCGAGGTGGGCTAGGTAGAGGGTAGCCTGACCCTATGGCTGAGGCCACTTAACCATGAGACTATGGTCCTACTTGTTTTGGACTTGTGTACTGACCACGAGGTGGTGAGGTCATGGAGTCTAGATCTTCCATTGATCTTTTATGGCACCGACTTGGGTTTCGCAATCGAAGGTTGGATTTGAGCGGTATGGCTCACTTCCTTAGGGCATAATAATACGTAATCCAGCTGAATAGTATTTATTGCTTAAGGCAAAACATGGAACATTGGTTGAGGCCTTTCTTATGTAGTTGATTTTGTTATACATTGCAGTTACTTATACGTTCCCTATGTTATATGGTAAGATCTTATAAATCTTATCTTGTCAATCATGTTCCATAAAGAAAATTAGGTTATCTGCTTCCCGGATATCTTGGTAAGATTTATGGTAATAATAGTCTTGCTCAGTATGCTGCTCTTATTATATGTCTTTACCAACTATCTGCTTTATTTGCTTTAAACCTTCTAAGGTTTTATAGTTTCAGCGGGGAGTTATGTTTCTCGCTGGAATTGTGTATCTCACCCCATTGGTTTACAACCTTTTTAGGTGGTCACGCTAGACGTGGTGGTGGTCGTGAGGTTGCAGCTGAGCAGCAAGAAGAAGAGCAGTAGAAGGCAAGAGATGGACATGTTGTTGTTTTGGTGGTTTTATAGTAGAGTCCTACAGTCATCCCTGTACTCTTAGGTCCTCAGAGGTGTTTTGACGATGTTTTGACGATGTTTTACAATGTTTATCTAATGTAGCTTTGTATATCCTGTTGCTGGCCTGATGTGGCCTGTTATGTATGAACACGTGATGAACTCATGTGTTGGCAGGACAGCTGGTTTCCCTAAGCTATGGACATATATCAGGATTGTAATATTTATATAACATGTTTCCTTGTAGGATCTGGATGTAATAGTTTTTTGTTTGTCTGCTTTCCGCGATCAGTTTTAATTAACTCATGTTTTCAGTAATATGTGGTTTCACACGTTTTCGCGTGTCACCTTGTTGTCTGTGTGATGGCAGGGTGTCACAGTTAGTTTGGTATTAGAGCTCTAGGTTCATTGAGTATATAGGGATCTAGGATTAAGTTTGTGTCTGTTCTTGTGAGTTTTTCAGATCTTCTTAGAATAATCTTCTGCCCTCAGCGGAAGAAAAAGCTTAAAGATGTTTGGAAACCATGAAGAACATGTTGCCAAGAGCAGCGATGTTGCATCAGTTGATGGAGTAAGAGTGCAGGCACATGAAGATCGGGTGCCTAAGGTCCCCCAACTTGACCCAGCCATTCTCGAAAACCCTGCCTATCAGCAACTTATGGGGCAGTTGATGGCTATGATGAATCACATGGTGGAAAGATTGCCAGTGCCTCCGCTAAGAGCACAGGCTCCCCATGGTGAATCATCAAGCATTGGGAAGACCTTCGAGTAGCTTCACCGAGTCAGAGCTTCGGATTATGCTGGAACGGCTGACCCAACGGATGCCGATCTGTGGCTCACATGTCTTGAGAAGGCCTTCCAGATCCTCGACATCCCCAAAGTAGACAAAGTCAAGCACGTTGTCTACCTTCTGAAAGGTAGTGCTGGCCACTGGTGGGCCATCGAGGAGGAGAAGCGACACAGTGAGGTGATCGGTTGGGAGGTTTTCCAGTAAGAAATCGTCAACATATACTTCCCGAAGACGTATCTAGATGAGAAGATCAACCAGTTTGAGTGTCTGCGCCAAGGATCGTTGAGCATCACTGAGTATGAAGCCAAGTTTATGGACCTGCTGAGGTTTTGTCCTCACATGGCGACGACAAATGATGAGCGGATCAGACAGTTTGAGAAGGGTTTGAGTGTTGAGTTGACAACACCTGCCGCTGCTCTAGAGAATCGGGAGCGGTTTGTCACATTTGTGGAGTCTGTCTGAAGGATAGAACGGTCTGTCAAGGAGAAGAGAGAGTCCATGACCAAGAAAAGGCATGCTCAGTTTCCGAGACAGAGGTTTGATGGCTTCAAGAAGCCAAGGTTTTCAGCACCTTCTGGGTTAAGAGGTTCCAGTGCACCGTCACAATGGTCCCCGAGTAAGGGAAGAGGATATGGTTCTTCGCCGTCAAAGGCACATAGTACCACTTCAGTGGCAGTGACAGGTCCGTCTAGGACACAACAACGAGACCAGTCATGCCATCTTTGTGGTCAGATCTAGCATTGGAGGTCAAACTGCCCAAGGAAAGATGTTGAAGTGACACAGCAGCCGAGGTAGAATCAGCAAGGGTCAGATAGACAACAACCCAGTGGTAGCAGAGGGTGAGGATGCGGTCAAGCATCGCAAGCGGGATCGTCTTCCCAAGGAAGCAGAGGATGTGGACAGCAAGCAATGGCTCGATTCTACGCTATGAGTCAGCCGGAGGCGATAGTCAACCCGCGAGTTGTGGCAGGTTAGATGGAGTTATTTCATTTTGAATTGTCTTCTTCTTACTTTATATCTGTTCTGGTTGACCCGGGTGCTACACACTCTTTTATCGCACGTAGTACGCTTGATAACTGTGTTTTACCTGTTAGTTGTAAGAAAGATAACCTGTTGCTAGAAACCCCTCTTGATGGTTCCTCGATGCTTCGAGAGGAGTGCCCATCTTGTGTTCTATATTTTTTGGGACACAGTATACAAGTGGATCTTATACCACTTGAGATACATGGATTCGATGTGATCCTTGGGATGGATACCTTAGAAAAGTATAAGGTTGTGATGGAATATGGTTCCAAGCAAGTAGTGTTTGATGACGGTGGAGAGAAGTGGATCTTCTAAGGAGATAGGAAGATTCTCCTAACATGTTTGGTGTCAGCTATGGTGGCAGAGAAGATGTTGCGGCAAGGTTGTAAGGCGTTCTTAGCTCACGTTGTGGATACCAAGGCAAAAAGTCCCAACCTTTTAGAGGTGCCTGTCGTCTGAGAGTTTGTGGACGTGTTTCTCGATGAGTTCCCCGGTATTCCCCCACCTCGAGAGATTGATTTTGAGATCAATCTGGTGCCAGGAACACAACCAGTTGTTCAATAATCGTACAAGATGGCTCCAGCTGAGATGGCAGAGCTGAAGAAGCAGTTACTGGAGTTGTTGGATAAAGGTTTCATCAGACCGAGCACATCACCGTGGGGTTCTCCGGTCCTGTTCATAAAGAAGAAGGACAGGTCGATGCGGCTGTGTATAGATTACCAGCAGTTGAATAAAGTCACGATCAAGAATAAGTACCCATTGTCGAGGATAGATGATCTGTTTTATCAATTGTGTGGTGCTACAATGTTCTCAAAGATAGATCTATGGTCTAGATATCATCAGTTGAGGATTAAGGATGAGGACATACCAAAGTCAGAGTTTAGGATGAGGTATGGTCACTTGGAGTTTGTGGTTATGCCGTTTGGACTAACCAATGCGCCTGCTGCTTTCATGGATCTGATGAATAGGGTGTTCCATCCATTTCTAGATCAGTTTGTTGTAGTTTTTATAGATGAAATCTTGATCTATAGTCAGGATAGTCAAGAGCATGAACAACATCTTTGACAAGCTTTGAATCTTTTTTGCCAACATCAGTTGTATGCCAAGTTTAGTAAGTGTGAGTTCTGGTTGAAAGAAATGACTTTCTTGGGTCATGCGATATCTGCAGAAGGAGTCATAGTGGACCCTAAGAAGGTGGAGTTAGTTACAGATTGGGAGCAACCGACGACGCCAATAGAAGTTCGTAGTTTTCTAGGTTTAGCAGGATACTACATGAGGTTTATAAGGAACTTTAGTGTAATCACATTACCATTAACAAAGTTGACCAGGAAGGATGTACCTTTTGTTTGGAATGATTGTTTTCAACAAGCTTTCCAAAGCTTGAAGGAGAAGTTGACTAGTGCTTCAGTGTTGGTGCTGCCAGAGCTTGGGAAAGGCTATGTTGTTTTCTGTGATGCTTCCAAAAAAGGCTTAGAATGTGTGCTAATGCAGGAGGATCATGTGGTTTCTTTTGCTTCGCGAAAGGTTAAGAAACATGAGGAGAACTATCTGACACATGATCTAGAGCTGGCATTGGTGGTCCATGTGTTAAAGATTTGGAGACAATATCTTTATGGGGAAGTGTGTCAGATATTTATAGATCATAAGAACTTTAAATACATCTTCTCGCAGAGTGAGCTGAACATGCGACAGCGTCGTTGGATGGAGTTGATCACTGATTATGATTGCACCATTGAGTATCATCCTAGTAAGGCGAACGTGGTAGCTGATGCGCTTAGTAGAAAGTCTCCTTCTTCCCACTCTATGAAGAAGGCACAGTTGAGTTCCTTGGTATTCCATAGGTAGGATATAATTGTTTCTTTGCGGCAGATGAATGTACAGATGGAAGTCTCCTTGTTGGAAGGATTGTTGGCACAGATACAAGTAAATCCTACATTGAGATAGCAGATCAAAGACGCACAGTAGATAGATGCTTCAGTTTAGTCGATCAGATCAGAGTTTGGCAGCGAGAAGCGTGACGGGTTCCATGAGTCTGAAGATGGACTGGTTTTTTATCATGGTAGTATGGTGGTCCCCGATGTTGATAATCTAAGAAAGCTAGTGCTCAAGGAAGCGCACACATCAATGTATTCTATGCATCCATGAGTCACCAAGATGTATCACAATCTGAAGGACCTGTATTGGTAGCCTGGCTTAAAGAAGGATGTAGCCAAGTTTGTGGCAAGGTGTGCGGTATACCAACAAGTTAAGGTTGAGCATCAAAAGCCGACATGTATGTTGCAACCCCTACCGATACAGCAGTGGAAATGAGATCATATAACCATGGATTTCATAGTTGGTCTGCCAAGGACAACTAAGAATCGTGATTCCATTTGGGTGATAGTGGACAGGTTGACGAAGTCTGCCCATTTCATACCTATAAAGACAACGTATACAACAGAGAAGCTTTCTCAGGTGTATGTGGATGAGATAGTGCGTTTGCACGGTGTGCCCACAACGATAGTCTCTGACAGAGGACCCCAATTCACGAGTCATTTCTGGGAACAGTTGCACAAAGCGTTGGGAACGCAGTTGAGGTTCAGTACTGCTTTCCACCCACAGATAGATGGGCAGTCTGAAAGGATTATTCAGACTTCAGAGGATATTCTCTGAGCTTGTATTTTGTAGTTCCTAGGCAGTTGGGACATGCATCTCAGCTTGATAGAGTTCACCTACAACAATAGTTACCAACAGAGCATCGACATGGCTCCTTATAAGGCTCTATATGGCAGGAAGTGCAGATCTCCTCTATGTTGGTATGAGTCTGGTGAGTATAAGCTTTTGGCACCTAAGTTAGTGCAATAGACAACATAGAAGATCAGAGTGATACAATAAAAGTTGAAAGCAGTACAGGACAGACAGAAGTCATACGGATATAATCACCAACGACCTTTAGAGTTCCAGGTGGGAGACAAAGTGTATCTTAAGGTCTCACCTTGGAAAGGCATGCTGAGGTTTGGCAGGAAAGGCAAATGGGCACCCAAGTATATGGGGCCATATCCGGTAATAACACATGTTAGCAAGGTAGCTTATAAGTTAGAGCTTCTGCCCGAGTTCACAGGTTACATCTGGGGTTCCATGTCAGCATGTTGAAGAAAAGTCATCCAGACACAGGGACAGTGATATAGCTAGTTGAGGTTGATCTTGATGAAGATATGACCTACGAGGAAGGTCCAATGATGATCCTTGACAGAAGAGTAAAGTAGTTAAAAAGGAAGGACCTGGTTCTTGTGAAAGTTCTTTGGCATCATCATGGCATTGAGGAAGCCACGTGGGAGCTTGAGGAAGAGATGAGGAGGAAGTACCCCTCACTTTTCTCTTTGGATTTTGAGGGAGAAATCCCTTTGTAGAGGTTTATGGCTTGTAAGGACCCTGACCTTTATTTTGGGCTTATCCTATTTTCTTTGCCTAAACCTTGTGTTTAGTTGCTTGCTAATCACCTCTAGTGGTGATTAAAGTTTCTTGTACTTTGTTGAGAGTTGGAGGTGCCACTAGAAAATAACCCAAGTCTAGGGTTGATGAGCAAGTTTGTCACCTTGAGAGGTGTTTCTCTCTCTCCTTGCTTCCTCTAAAGTTGAGAGGAAGGGTTGGGCTCGTTGCTTGAGTTGCCTTGGGCTTGGTTGAGCCTTGTTGGGCCTTGTTTTGCCTTGTTTGGGCCTTGCCTTGCCTTGATGGACCTTGTATCGGACAAGGGTGTGTTTGGGAGCCTTGTGTTGGCCCTGAGTATGTGTCAAGCAAGAGAGTGTATCACCCATGTGGTGTGTCGGCCTTTGACCATCCTTGACATTTGTCTTCATTTATGTCACCACCCTTGTGGACACTTGGTGCATGATGCTTGCATGTGGCAATTGCCTTGGAAATGTGTATGGGGCTAGATAAGGAGGTGGCATTGCCCATGGACAAGTGTCCCTAGGTGGGCGACACCTTGCCTTATTTTCTCCACCCTCTTCTATATATGCCTCTCCTTTTTCTTGCTTAGGATCCCTTTAGTTGGTGTTGCTTCCTTTCCTTCCTTGGTGGGCGACACATCTCCTTTGCAAGTTGGTGGTTGATCCTCGTCCTTCTCCTTGGAGTCTTCTTCTTCCTCTAGTGGTGGTCGAGCCCTAGGGTGCCTTGTTCTTCTTCTTGTGGTGAGCATCTCCCCTCTTTCCTTAGCACCTTCTTCTTCTTCTCTTTCTTGCTTGCTCTTCGGCCATGGTGGTTACAAGTTTTGTTTCTCTTCTTGAGGTGGCTGAAGGTGGTGCTTGAGCTTGGGAGCTTGGTGCTAGGAGCTTGGAGTTTTCTTAAGGCGAGTTACATAACTCCTAACCCTAGTAATACTACTTCCTTTTCTTGTTGCATGGTATGTTTCACCTTGATCGACCATGTATGTTGTTGGATATGCTTCTTGTTAGATATGTTTCTTGCTCTAGTTGGTATCTTTGGTCTTGTGGATATATGTTCATGTTGTAGATGTGTTCTTGACCTTAGTGGCTGAACCATATGTATAGAGTTTCTTGGGAAAAACTCCTTTCTCTCCATTTGGTCTTGAGAAGTGAGTTCGGCTCTAGTGGTATAGGAAACACTCCTCTCACTTGGTTGTTGAGAGGTGAGTCTATAGTCTAGTTGCTTGGGCAACACTCTTCTCTCACCATGGATTAGAGAGGTGAGCCTTGGTTGGATGTTGACCTAGTAGAGGTTGGGATATTGGCCGATATGGAAATGATCTATCATGTTGCCCGAGATATGTGATGGAGGTTGTGCAAAACCCCTCTCTCTTGTTTGTTGATAGGTGAGCCAACTCTCTTGATTTATTAGGGTTTGATGATGGTGATCTTGAGGTTAGTGATGACCAAGCTGAGATGAACCTTTATGCCTTGCACGATACACCTTTGTGGTGATGTTGCTCGACACCCCTCACCTTGGGTTTAGCCTTTGGCCGATATGGTCATGTTGAGTTTGGTTGGCTTTGTGCCCAATATGGCCATCTTAATCTTGTTGGTGACCTTAGGAAATATGCCATGAATGAGATGACCCTTTCTCCTAGTAGGTTTTATCCCCTTGGCCGATATGGTGCTTAGTTGTTATCTCTATAGGTGCCTTTGTTTTGTGCCTTGAGCGACACATGTTGGTAAGGTTGCTGCCCGATACAGTGTTGAATGATGAAACCCTAGTGCTTTCCTTAGTGGTGGTCATTTTGGTGTGCTTGATCTTGTTGGATGATAGGCTTCCTTGTGGTGACCTTGTATCATTTGGTGATGTGTACATGGTGGGCGTTATAGCGTTGGCTTGGGTGCCACGTTCTTGGCTGTTGCAGTGGTGAGATGGTTGCCCGATGCAACCCTAACCCTAGCTAGCTGATAGGGTCTTAGCTGATACAATTTGATGCCCGATACACATCTAGCTGGGGTGCATGATATGTCCTCTCGACCCAGTTGCACTTTACACTCTTGGATCTTGGTTGCACAACACACCATAGGCCTTGTTGGCCGATACACTCTTGTATTTGAGTCGGCTGACAGATGTGGCTAAGTGCCTTGGCCGACATGCCTTTAGTGAGGGTTGTTACCCTACCCGATACCACCTATGGTAAGGGGCGCGCTACCCGTCACACTTTTTGTAAGGGTAACTAGTACCTTTAGTGAGGGTTATGCTTAACTTGGAAACCCTACCTAGTGATGTGTTGTCTTGTAATCACACCTATGTTGTTGATATTATATGGATGATGGGTTGTGAACCAGTGCAATGCTTGATTATTAAAGATAATGCTAGATCAGATAACAATATACTTATTTATGTTTATAAGATAAATGGCAGAAGTGGATGCTTATGATTCAATAACCATAATCTAATTGATACAGTGGTATGCCTCATATGATTATAATCATGACATGCACATCTGCAACCCTAATGACATAATAATCAGTAAGATCTATGTCTGGTGATTTTGAGTTATCTCTCTTGATGTGCATATTAACTATGCAGGTGTATCAGGTGAATTCATAGCCAGGTAAGAGCTATGAGGTATACGTGTTTGAATAACGTTGCATGATGATAATTCTTGTTGATGAGATAACATGCATTACTAGTATGATGAGATAGGTATGAGGACATGATGAGGGCTGAGTTCCTAGTGAGGTGTTATCCCCTTGATGATGAGATGAGGGATTGTTATCCCAGGTGATGAAGTAAGATGATGATGCCTTGAAAGGTAGTGGATTTCTATGGTGAGGGATTGAGATTCTAGGATTATGTGATGGTGATAGTAATAATGTAACTCAATGCCATTTATGTTTTACAACTTGGTTGCCTCAACAATCCACTTAAAATATACTAATTAATTACAGTGGAACATTTCCTGTAGTTTGCCCTGGCCATAGATCCATCATCGTCAGTAGCTGGTGATGGTGAAACAGGATCTCGTACGGGTTAACCTGGAAGCGCATATTGTTGAATATGTGTGGTTTCTCCTAGCCGAAAATGAGGAGGATTAGAGTACAACTTCGGTTGTAGACTCCAAAGCACGGTTTCAGGCCCGTGGCTCAATATGTTAGAGCATGGTGAATAGGCCCATGGCTCAGGATGTGCGATAAGATAGCATGATTGTGTTCATGGCTCAAAGCACGGTGATCATGCCCGTGGATCAGTTTCACTAGCGCCGATACATGTACCGAGGTGGGTTAGGCAGAGAATAGCCTGACCCTATGGCTGAGGACACTTAAGCATGAGATTGTGGTCCTGCTTGTTTTACACTCGTGCACTAACCATGAGGTGGTGAGGTCGTGGAGTCCAGATCTTCCATTGACCTTTTATGGCACCAGCTTGGGTTTTGCAACCAAAGTTGGATTTGAGTGGTACGACTCACTTCCACAGGGAATAATAATATGTAATCCATCTGAATAGTATTTATTGCTTAAGGCAAAACACAGAACATTGGTTGAGGCCTTGCTTATGTAGTTGATCTTGTTATACATTGCAGTTACTTATATGTTCCCTATGTTATGTGGTAAGATCTTATAAATCTTATCTTGTCAAACATGTTCCATAAAGAAAATTAGGTTATCTGCCTCCCGGATATCTTGGTAAGATTGATGGTAATAATATTCTTGCTCACTATGCTACTCTTATTATATGTCTTTACCAACTATCTGCTTTATCTACTTTAAACCTTCTGAGGTTTTATAGTTTTGGCGGGGAGTTATGTTTCTCGCTGGGATTGTGTGTCTCACCCCGTTGGTTTACAACCTTTTTAGGTGGTCGCGCTAGACGTGGTGGTGGTCGCAAGGTTGCGACCGAGCAGTAAGAAGAAGAGCAGTAGAAGACAAGAGATGGACATGCTGTTGTTTTGGTGGTTTTGTAGTAGAGTCCTAGAGTCATCCCTATACTCTCAGGTCCGCAGAGGTGTTTTGACGATGTTTTATGATGTTTACCTGATGTAGCTTTGTATATCCTGTTGTTGGCCTGATGTGGACCGTTATGTATGAATAGTTGATAAGCTCATGTGCGGACAGGATAGCTGGTTTCCCTAAGCTATGGACATATACCATGCTTGTAATATTTATATAACATGTTTCCTTGCAGGATCTGGGTGTAATAGTTTCTTTGTTTGTCTTCTTTCCGTGATCGGTTTTAATTAACTCGTGTTTTCAGTAATATTTGGTTCCACACATTTTCGTGTGTCACCTTGCTATCTGTGTGATGGCGGGGTGCCACAATTTGATTCACTAGTTTTAGAGATTCCAGATCAAATGTTAGTAAGGCTGCATGTTTAGTACGTGGTGAAAAATATATTGAAAGTGAAAGGAGATGAAGATCAAGATGGAAAAGAAATTTTTTTAACAAAAATCACATTTGGTAACATGTGTACGAGGATAGGGACATGGTGGGGAATACTAATAAGTCTTATATGGACATGCGCCAATGGGGGATATTTTTATATAAATGACCCAATATAAGTTCCAAAAGTATTTATTAAAGTTGTAGATAAAGTCAAAGGAAGCTCTTTTTGATATTGTCAGTTAACATTCTCTCATCACATTATATTATGATAATAATATACATTTGGTTTACTATTAGCAGAGTAGAAGATACTATGTAATTTTTTTATTCTAAATGTTTATATTAAAACATGTCAATTACTTTGATAGAAAGTAATATGATGGATTCTTGGAGGGAAAAGGTTTGGTATGTACTGAACCAATGTTATCAGGACTGGGCCGGTCATCAAACTGGTGAGGCTACTTGCTCCCGATTGACCGGTTCAACCTGTGGTCAAACTGGTTCAATCGGTGGCATCAACAATGTATAAAAGTCATATTAATATGCGAAAAATATAGACAATATAGGTAAATTATGAACTAGTTCAACTAGAATGAAGGTACAAGTAGAATTCTTAGAGCCCACAATAAAGTCATAACATACATCACAAAAATACTAATATTCATACAAAACAATACTTCCAAAGTCAATGCTCATTAACACAATGTGATCCTACACAAAACTAGACCTCTTTACATCAGGTGGAGCAAAAGTTCTCATTAATATGGGGCTGGATAAATCAGGGGTGTGGGTTTTTGTTCGTTTATGTCCAAAAATCAGTCACATGTTGAGAGGTGAGAAGGAAATCATAGTCAACCACTCATTGTCTGAGATAGAAGTTTTCGATAGTCAAACCAGTGCAACCGGTTAACCAGTGAACTGATCATTTCTGACCGGTTGGATCGGCCATCTAACTAGTTGGACCAGTATTATAGGGTTTATACAATAACCAAATTGGTAGGGCCACCGGTTCACAGTCTGACCGGTCAGACTGGAAGGTCCAACCGGATTTTGATAACACTATACTGAACTAAGAAAAAGTAGACCTCAGGTGTCTTAACAACATTCTTTAAAAAGGAAAAGGTAACAATATAGATGTGGTTCATTGTAAACATTTATATACAAGCATGTCCCTACTTACTTGACTAGAAACTAATTAATACATGATTTTTTTTTATTTAGAGAAAAAAATGATTTGGCGGTTGTAGACCTGGAAGAAATCAAATCTTTGGTATCTCTACAACATTTTTGATAGATCAAAAGATAACAATGTGTATCTTGTTCATTATAATCATTTATATATAATCACGTTGCTACTTAATTTGGCAGGAAAATTTTCTTGGAGGAAAAAAGTTTTAACAGGTGTTCACTTGAGAGAGAGAAGTTTTGGATGGAAATAAAGATTCAAGTAGAAATCAAACTTTTGATAGGAATTTTTTTGACATAAGAAATATAATCACAACATAAAATGTATTTAGAGGAAAGTTCTTTACTTGGAAGCAATGATATCTATAGAAGACAATAAGTTCTTGATACAAACTTTTGTTGAAATAAAGTTTATTTTTATTGGGGAGTTTTAGAAGGAGGACGCTAGTTAGTTGAAAAATGTTAGATTAAAAAAAGATTATTCATGGAAAAAAATTAGAAATTAAGATTGAGAAATAGTATTTAGGCGTATATCATTTCCTGGTGGAAATGTAAAATGTATTGGTGAGAAAGCCTTCGAGTTGCCTAGAGAAGAAAATATAGAGAAAGGTTTTATTTGCCTATGTGTTTAAACAGTTGATAAAGTCTTGAGAGAAAAAAAATTCCCATGACTCATCTTACTTTTTCATGGGAACAAAAACAAGCCAAACATTTTTATAGATATCCCATAAAAATTCTTTTTTCTATCACCATGCTTACCAAACAATATTGTTTATTTCCCCACCATTCATCTCCTTATGATTCACCATATACCAAATGTAGACAAAATTTCATGTGTTTTTAATATATTGTTTGGATGCTTTACTAATGCCAGATACTTGCTAACTTTAGTTGATATTCATTTATAAATTTTGTATTAATCTATGTTTTTGTACTAGTCATTTGAGTTGGTACAAAAGGTTTAAAACTAATTACAAACTTGATTATGTATAGATTGACCTTGGTTTGGTTTGTATTAAACTAGAGTATGTTTTAGCAAGGTTAATGTAACCTATGATGAGAATTTGGTTGGGTTATCATGAAGATGTCCAACTTGACAATCATTGTGGCCATATTGTTTTGGCACAATTGACCTAGAATCTCATTCGTATTGTTCTAGGATCTACTTGTCAGCAAGTCCAATGACTCATCAGTAGGTTTACTAACTTGTTAGTATGGTTGTTTTATTCAATTATCCTAGAAGTTCAAATGACTTCTGATGAATCCTCCAGATTCATCATTACAGTTGCCAATTTGAGGAATTTTGTGCCTCATATCGACTGGATTACCCTCGCTTTAGCCTACTTTAAGTATCCTTTCAGTCTCGTGTAAATAGTGCATTACTAGCTCAAATTACCCTAGTTTCCAACTTATTTGATCTCATTTTCCCCTACTCACGTTCTCTCTCCTCTGCAGATCATCCTCAACCATCACCAACGGTCATGACCCCTACAACATTGACTCTAGCGGTCTCAAGACTGTTTGAGCCCATGCGGTCTCAAGACCGTTTGAGTTCATTCGGTCTCAAGACCATTTGAGCCCATGCGGTCTCAAGACCGTTTGAGCCCATGCGGTCTCAAGACCGTTTGAGCCCATGCGGTCCCAAGACCGTTTGAGCCAATGCGGTCCCAAGACCGTTTGAGCCAATGCGGTCCCAAGACCGTTTGAGCCCATGCGGTCTTAAGACCGTTTGAGCCCATGCGGTCTCGAAACTGTTTGAGTCCATACGGTCTCAAGACTGTTTGAAGAGACTCGGTCTGCCAGACCGTTTGAAGAGACTCGGTCTGCCAGACCGTTTGGACAGTACCAATATTCAAGACCGAATGGAGGCTGGGCGTGCCGACCGTTTACTGAACAAAACCGAACGGGCAGCAATGTCAAGATAGTTTGAAGGTCGTGTAGACCGTTTGCTCATTTCGGCGTAGACCGAATGGTCATGTATGCAGCGGACCGTTTGCTTTAACAATGTAGACCGTTTGCATAAAATCGGTGTGAGACTGTTTGCGATTGATTAAGTGCAGCAACAAACCATTTGATGCAGATCACATGCATGCATTCATACCGGCTGATCCCGAAGTCACGAAATCATTTGGGTACTAATTAAAGACCGCTTGCTAAGCAACGAGCAAGCAAACCGCATAGAGTAATCACGTGCATGGGATCAAATACTTGCTTGAAAACCGTATGGCTGTGCCTTTTAAATCAAAACCGAATAGCCTTTTGTCCATGATCGTTTGCCAATACTAACATGCAAGACCGTATGAAGCCATTTTCACGTAAAGGTATGCAGCAGCAAATAAAATGATCATTGCTAGATCATGCAAACCGAATGAACGAAAGAGTAGAAAACCGCATGGAATTGCTGCATATTACCAAATCGAATGAGTACACGTGAATGAGAGAGGCATGAAGACCGCATGCACGTGAATGAGGCCAGCAGCTATAGCAAAAACACCAAGACCGGTTGCTGATTTGCCATACAAACCGCATGGGCAATTGCGGAGCAAACCGCATAAGCAACCAAACTGCATGGGCAATTTCATATGAAACCGCATGAGCAACCGTGACCGCAGGACCTCAAGCAGTGAAACCGAATGGCAAGGAAAGGCAAAAATCGTATGAGCATTATTAGAGCAAATCGTATGAATCAGAAACCGTATGGACAAAAGGGCACACACAAGGCGTGACTCCTTAGCCCAAGATATTTTAGCAAGCCTATAAATAGAAGGGTAGAGGCATGGTCTTGGAGATCGATCTCACTACGGCCCAAGGCTGCCGGACTGAGACCAGTGCCGGGACGCCGCCAGACTTCCCGAGCACAGTTTCTGACCAAATTTCACCCATAGCCCCAGGATCCCAGTCTGAGCACAGATCTGGAAAGCTGCCAGACTGGGAACAGATCTAGAAGGCTGTTCCATCACCATCTCACCTCTACCATCATTCTACCATTGTTCTACCTCATTCTACCCGTGCAATCCCGGAGGTAGACACGACAATCGAGGCGGAGAGACAGGCGTCATCGACCACAACGGAGCAGTCCTGGAGACTGCGACGATCTACATTGGGCTGTCACAGATCTACTCTTCTGCTCTGACGATGCTTTCCTTCTCTCTCTTCTCTTTCTTTGTTGCTCCCTCTATGAGGAGCGAGTAGTTCTGTTCACTGGGGTGCGGGGACTAGCCCCGCTGCCCGTGTTTTGTAACTTGTACTAAAAAGATGTTTTCATTCCGATTCAATACTAAATCGTTTCATACATGCTTGAATGTTGGCCGCATTCTTGTATGCATCTATTGTCTTTCGTTGTGGTTTGTCTACGACCGCTCTTGAAGACTCGAATACCGATTTAGTTTTGGTTTCTGGTGTGTGTATCCACCGCGCATCCGTTTCGGTATCTAGGAACGCTTTCTAAGTAGTGGAGTAAACTTACCTCCATCGTTGTACTTTTGTACTATGAAATGGAATCATTTGACATACAAAAGTGCCACCTTGACAGGTCGAGGAACACACTCTGAGGAGAGAGTGGTGAAAAGTACTTGACTATTCATTCGGGAATGGCTGACGTTGCAACACTCTCACATTTCTCGTAGCTATATCCTCAAAAGAGGGATATTCTATAAGGATACTAATTGATTTGGTAATTATCGCTCACTTGTTAGTTTTCCGATGAATGTTTCACAAGGTTGAGTAATATTTTCTCTTCGGAGACTACATATCTTCATTGACATGTAGATATGTACCGGATGAGAGTTACTCAACCCGTGAAGGATGTGTGCATTACTCTTGTCCTATAAGACATCGGTATTGTACAACATCCATGTATCTTGCTTACAAGTCTTGCTATATTTGGTACAAGTACAATTCATGTGTAGTGGTGGCGAATACCCGCATCACCCCAGTGACCCATCATCATTTGCTAATCTTAGATTTTAATCATTAAACTAGTTTTTATTCTTGCCTTTACTTTTGCATGTTTAGGTTAAATAACTCAAATCAAACTTCTGGTCTTAGATGATTAACTTAGATTGATATGAAACAAGGAAAATACACTTAGATTCTTAACGTTGTCCTTTGGGTTCGATCCTAAATCTGTACTATGATAAGGCTTCCACACTCTTGTGGGGTTGGAGCATTTATCTAGCACCAGTTGTAGGTAAACCTAGAGAGGACATCAACTCTCTAGGGTTTTTGGTGCATATTAGGACTTCCATTGGAAGAGTAATCTTTTGGTGTAAGTTCTAGCTCCATCATTACAATTGACCTAGAATCTCATTCGTATTGTTCTAAGATCTACTTGTCAGCAAGTCCAATGACTCATCAGTAGGTTTACTAACTTGTTAGTATGGTTGTTTTATTCAATTATCCTAGAAGTTCAAATGACTTCCTAGCAAATATACCTACTGTCTATCATCTCAAGTGTCTTGCTCTAATTGTATTAAAAAGAAACGAAATGTGTAAAACATGTGGAAAAAGGTAGAAAATAAAAAGAAAATCAAAGAAACAAAGAAGATAGGAGAAAAAAGGAATAGAGCAAGCTATACCCTACATGTTAACAAGTCGATCAACCTATTCAAAAGTTAGTTTGCTTCTTCCTAACAAAAACAATAGTTAAACTAGGCCTCAACCTAGGGATCTAACTAATAGTTCAAAATGTACTAAAAGCTTGGAAATAACCTATTTTACCATTTCTTTAGCCCCTAGAACATTAAAGGGATGATTTATGGAAATATTGTGGAGATTTTGTGGGAGCATTTACTTTAGGTAAGATTTGAAAATCTGATTGAGATCCTATGATTAGTTGTTTGTTTTAATTTGTGCTTCTTATTATCTAGTATCATCCATGATGGAAGAACATTACAACATGTTTCTCATCCATTTCTTCTTTTCATTCCATATCTTCTACTTAGAGACATTAGCGGTCATTTTTTTCTATAAATGTAAGCGGGATTTTAGATTTTAAGGAGCTATAATTGAAATCCAAGTTAGATGTTAGATAATATAGGTCATTTTAGTCAATATTGTAACAAAGGATATTAGGATTAGACTAGAAAATGAATATAATTTTTATATTGGACGGTGTTTTTTCTTTAATTTACTATTTTGTTAGAAATTTTCAATTGTTGTGTCCATCAAAATTTTATGGTTTAAAAGAATTTATAAGTTTTGTGAAGGACATTAGTGGTAGGTATTTAAATTAACATTTTTCATTATTTATTTTCTCTTTAAAAGGTGGGAGTGGCATATCCAACCAGAGGATGATTCATTATTTTAAAAATGTTTGATATATAATTGAACTATGAAATTGATTGTTTAGTAGAGTACAATATTTTGGTATTCAATAAGGGTTTCATGACTGTGAATGATTGTATTTTGAACAAACTTTAATATTAAGATGCCAATATAGAAAAATTAACCAGCTCAGGTAGAAGTAGACAATCAAGTTTTGTTACCGACATTAATACATGAGATTCATAAATGAAACATTAAATTGAATTTGTTGCACATGCTAACATGTTCTAACACCAAAGACCCTTTCTGGGAGACATTCAATGACATTGTGATATGTATTTCAACTCAATTATATATCATCATAATTTGTCAATGTAACTGCTAATGAAAGTCATGTCTTCATGTATTGCATTTTTATTCAAATGATATTTTATTTTTTCTATTTGTGTTGAACTACACTAAATAATTGGCTGTGTTTGTTTAAGGCATGGACACTATTTCCAAATATTAAGTATTTCAATCAATTATGTATGATGTTAGGTGTTTATGAAATTGTTTAGTGAAAGAAATATCTAATCCTTTTCTTTAAATGACATTTTATTTGTCTATTAGTGCTAATTCCACTCAGTACTTGTTTTGTTTGTTTAATGCATGGACATGGACATGATAACCATAGATCTGGATAACTATGGATTTTAACTGGGGACTTTAAGTATATCAAGGAACCTAGATACAACCTCATGAGGTGCCATCTACATCAAGGATCTTGACTATAAAGATTGTGTTATAGGATTTTGCATTCCATCATTAATTAGGAGATAAGTTGGAAGTATTAATATATTACATGTATCAAGTTTTATCTTTATCTACAAACATGTTTATTAATAGTCTTCCTTCTTTTAGTGGTTGAATTTTCATTTACTTCTTTTTTATGATATGCATTTTGCAATCGACAACATGTGTTTATTTCCAATTGTGTATGTTATTAGGAGGAGTATTCCATAAGTAATATTGAATGTTTGGATATATGGGTTTAACATAAACTTATATTTTGAAAAATAAAAAGGTGATAAATTTTCTTAAAGCGTCCTTCAATAAAAATACTCTTATATATGATTCTCTATATACTCAAAGTTTAATCAAGCATGTTGCTTAATATGTTACTAAGCATGGTCAAAACTATGTCATATTATTATTCACCACCTCTAAAGATCTATTTTTTCATGTGCCAGTAGAGATTGTGGTCACTAGATGTAATGACCACATTTGTGCTTAATTGGTGAACTAGGGTCTACCTGAATGATTACATGCATGATTAGATTAAACATCGTTTAGACTTGATTAATGATAGTAGATAAATTGTGATGTTTCAAACATAAGAAGAAACTCTAACTATGATTTTAGTTTGAAGAATTAGGGTTTAAGAAATGTAAACCCTAATCGGCAAAAATTAGGGTTTTGATAGTACATGAATATGGAATTTGATCAAGATAACAGTGTGGTAAATGATTTTTCATATTTTATAAAAATTTTGTATTTAATTGAATTTTGTATATGACATGGATAACTCAATCATGCATATTGTAGAAAACTTTTAGAATATTTTAGTGTTCTTTGAATGTGGTTCTCGATCGAACTATACTTCGACCAAAATGCTGACATAGTGCTTTTCAATAGTGTAGTGTTTTATTTTTATTTATTTATTGGTAACACAAAATAATCTAAATTTTTAACTGGAGATCTGAAACTCGATCATAAAAACATTTAAAATTTAATAATTTTTGGATGCGTTTAGATCTTATCAGTAGACGAATTACAACAATATTTTTATGACAAAAATTTCAGCTGAAATAAGAAAACGTATAGTGAGGGGTCAATGTGCATTTGACCCAAGCAGCTCAATTGCTCTATATGGTCAACCTAACACACAAGTATCTCTCATAATTCATGATTCAATCCAGAGAAACAAAATCCTAGAGAGAGAGGGAGAGTTAGGGTTTGCGAGGAGAAAGTGATGGAGATGCTGACCTAGGGTTTTGCGGTCTGAGGAATGATGAAATCATGTAAGTTTAGATTCTTTGCATAGACTTTAATGGTGAATCTTCTCTCACATATCAATATTTAGTCCCTCCTCTGATTTGATCTGAAATGGTGTCAAAACTTCCCCTTTTTTCACTCTTTCTTCATAATCCCTCATTTTTAGGGTTTTCGAGTTGAAAGGAAGAAGAATCGAGTGAATTGCTAGGGATTTGATATGAGATCGAGATTTTCAGGGATGAGCTATGTTGTAAGGTGTTTTCACACCTTAGGGTGAGTGAGAACTTCCTTTAAATAGTATATTGCACAAAAATTGGTTAAATCATCCATAATCTTTAATTGCTTAGTATGTGACCACAAACCCTGAATTGTATGCTTGATCTAAGTTGTTGCAAAATGATATGAAATGGATTCTTCCTCTATTTGGATGAATTTTAGATGATAAAATCATATTAGAAATGTATAAAATACATCCTAATGAGAATTCCCTAAGTATTTGTAGAGGTTATAAGAGTAAATTGAAATATAGGGAATTTGTTTATGATAGAAATTGTTGTATATTTAAATAGAGAAATTTGTTTATCTGGACCCCCTTGGTTATGAATGATTGTTTATCTGAATGCATAGTACATATATGTCAGATACTATTTTGGATTTCATTTAAGGTGAATAGTGTTTGTTTGATATCTCAGTAAAGAGGGTGAAACCCTAGATGCGAGGAAAGTTGGATATTTGCGAATAGATATTGTGAAATCCATTTGAACGGATTTTCTTGACATGATAGACTTTATTTATTCAATTTTATTATTGATGCATGTTATATAAGTGAATGGTATGGAAACCCAAATTCAGCTCAGTTCCAAGGTTTCATACATATATTGATTTTATATGATTTGTTGATAGTAGTCTTTATTCAGTGAATGTTTATGTCGCATGAAATCCTTATGAGAGCCATGTAATAAGTGAATGAGGTAAATGAAACCCTAAGGATAGGGTGTTCAATGAATCAAGTATTTTGATATCAATGTTCTCAGTATGAGATGTGGTGATGCACAACTCAAGATTTGGGTTGAGGTGCACGTTTTCCAAGAAAGTACAAATAATTTACATGTGCAAATGACGATTACTCGTATGTCAAGTAATTAACTCTTATCAGTGTATTAAGAAGTTCAATTGCATGATTCTAGTGTATAAAGTATCAAGTGAACATGTATTTTGTTATTTAAGAATTTTAGTCTGCCTGCAGATATAAAATGTTGATTTCTCAGCATATTACAATGTTTTGAGTATATTGCTCTGCCAAGTTTAGAATGATATACATGTTGTGTTATAAACTTCAAATAAATAGACATGGTACCGTAGAGATACAAGAGTCAAGTATAAGTAAGGGAAAAGATACAATATAGTAAGAGCTTTCCAAGAATAATAAAATAATAGACTTAAGATCCATGAACACCATAGATTCCCTATGAGAGGTCTGCACCGTAGGGATGAAATGACCTAACCCTGGCAGTGTCCAATATACGGGGGTCAGAACGTACTAACAAGTGGTATGGGGGACGAAGCCCTAGTGAAAGTCTCCTTAAAATACTGAATGCAGTGTCCTACATCAACTAGAGATCCTGGTGGCACTAGAGTATAGAAAATCCAATAGGTGGCTTGACTCTCCGTCTGTGTGCTCTGGTTAGAGGAGTATAGCTTTTACGACATAATAGGTGTGCTGAGGCCAGAGAGCCATTTTCCTATTGCAGACCAGTGACGTAGTTAGTCTTAGCATTCCCGTGTGTGTCAGCTAAGTCTTTTACGATGAGATCATAGTTCTCTATGAGTCTTCATATGTAGAGTACACTGCATATGATCAAGGCATAAGCTAAAATATGATAATATAAGTTTTAAAGAGTTTCTTATAAGTAAGAAAGGTTAAAAAAGATTCGAGTACAAGTTCCCATCAATTATTTTTTATATGTTTCTGAATTATTAGTTCTCTTTGAAATTAATCAAGCATGCTCATATATTGATTTACTCTTGTTGATATCTAGAGTATCCTACCATATTTATGATTGTAAATGATCAATCTCTTTAAAGCTTACTGCTTCTATAATTGATATCAGTTGCTCAAAAGTATATATGTAATTATCTCAGTGCTTTAGACTGTTTCTTTGAAGTACTCATTCATTGAGCGAGTAGGCTCACCCCTCTACTCACAATTTTTAGGGAAACCACATGTACTTGAAGAAGGTCAAAGCATTAGAGTAGATCTACCACATCGGTTAAGTATGAGATTAGTTAAGTTTAGTCAGTCCTTGTCACTCTAGGTCCTAGTATAGATGTGAGAGTGTTATAAGTGATGTTTTGCATCTTTGTTTTCTTAATATGAGAGAATGTATCTGATTATCATGTCATATGTACCTGAGAATGAATGTATGGATGTGTATCGTTTATGTTGAGATCATAATAAAGTAATCAAAGTTTGATTCTCTTGCAAAGTTGTTTATGTGATTGGATGTGAGAAAAACAAAGAGTTTGAAAAAGAAGAAAAAGTTAAGGGTGATCTTTGTATTACGTTAAATCCTCAATTTATGCCCTAATGTCATGATTAATGGTAATTGTGAGATCGGGGTGGAACAACTTTGGTATCAGAGCTTAGGCTGAGTTGTCAGGGAGCATTAAGTAAGTAAGTTAGACTCATAAGTGTGGCAGATAGGAGATGTTATGATGTTAGCTATGGGGATTTGAGTATTTGGATATCCTGGCTCGGTATCTGAGTACTTGGATCAACCAGTATCAAGCTACTCTATCTATTCTTTCATGTATACCCTGGCCAGGTATACAGTGGAAGGATGGTCTAGAGAGGAACCCTAGAAATATTAGGGTTAGAAACAAGATAAGTAACATGAATTAAGAACATAAATATAAAATAAGATAGAACTTTCATTTGATATTGTTGTTTTATTGGAGATGAATAGAAAAGCTCTTATATGTTTGAATTCAAATATTTAGTATTTTGAAATATATATGGGTTCTTATATCTGTTGTACACTATGCAGTTGTAGCATTTATTGATTACAATCTTTGTATCAAGTAGACTAGAAATGATCTTTAAATGAGATTTCCTAAGTGGATAAGTTTTCTTCCACACATTTGAGATGAATAGGAGTTGAGTAATTTTGAGTAGCTCTTGGCTTCAGGACTACATATTCAGCCTGGTCCGGCTGGCAGGATGCATTACTGGGATCTAATGACTCTTATTAGTAACATAACAAGAGTAAATTTTGGATATATTAGATCCAAATTCTAGTATGAATGTATATACTCTAAGATTTTGAAGTATAAGGGAAAGACTGGGATAACTAAGAATCAGTTGGAACTGATATCTGAGATCCAACTTTGGGGCCTCATATGAGAAACCTTTAATTGGGAATAAAGGAACATGACATAAAGTTCAGAATAAATTTAATTATTAGTATTATATAAACTCTAAATATGAAATATGGAAAAGATATGAGAAAAGTATGTAAGGGGCCAAGATAGTAAGAATCAATCATGAGGAATGGATTATATAACCGAGTATAATGTTTTTATGTACTCCAAAGCAAAGGGAAAATAGAAGAAAAGAGCTAAGTATACAATAAGTACATAGAAGTGAAGAGTCTTCAGAAGAGTTAAAGTGAAGAGAACTAGATGAGCATATATATCATAAAACTAGGATAAGAAACTTAGTTGAAACAAAGAGAAATGTTGGAAATAATGAGATTGATTAAGGAATGAGGGTTATGATATAATTGAGAGCATGGAATGTATATCTTTATTAATAAGTTTAATACATTCATCCTTACTGCCTTTGGATTCTCTCTATAGAACAACAAACTAGTCTCTAAAAGAAGAACAAAAGTGTAGCTAAATAAATGAATAAGTCATACAAAGGTAGACTATATTCAAGAAGAAAAAACTTGATTGAAAGAGAAACTATGTTTCACCCATGCATGAGCCGTTTGATTTAAAATGAAGGATATGTAATGTATTAAACATGAGGTGATACTATTAGAGAGATTATTGATTTAGAATTTCAACTTCACATTAGTAGAAGGATAAAAGGAAATATATGCAACATGGTATACATAATCATACACATAAAAGAAGCAACATGATCATAAGAGAAAACTAGAAGTTAAAGATGACATGTGGAATAGTAGTATATGGTAAGGGGATTATGGGAAGTAAAGAAGGGTTTGAAACATAATGGAGTAATATAAATTATAGAAGAAAGAAGTTAGGAGATTCAATCAAGTGCTAATTAGTCAAGTATCCTTGTTGATAACTAACTAAACCTACATATATATGAGAAATGTATTAAGGGAATGTTTGAAGATAAGAATTATAAGTCTTAGAATCATCTTCTCTTTCATATCTTCCTTAATGAGAGCAATGTGGGAATGAAGTGATAAGAAAATGAATCATATATGAGGCATAAACACCATAGTAGAGACATCTAGTAAATGTAATAATGGCACACAATATGATGATGAAACCCTAGCAAGGTAAATTGAGAATGTAATTTATCTGAATGGCCAAGTAAGAGAAAGGAAATTCAATTGATAAGATAAGGAAGACTTTAGTAAAACTTGTGAGATCCAAAGTTTGGATTTCAAATTAAGGGAGTAAAGTCATATCATAATAACATCAAGTTACTGATGAGGACCGGACCCTAGAGTGTTTAGAGTTGCAGTAGTTCAAGGGATATCACTAGTGATTTGACCTTAAATACTAGCATCTCTATAAAACAAGATCATGAGATTTGCACTATGAGAAGTAAACTAGCACTGATAGTAATCCATGGTTTAAAGATAGCTAACCTAAAAGGTAGATAAACAATATGGAAATGATTCAGAGAAAAGGGTAAGAAATAAATTTGAAATGGAACAAGTGTGCTTGAAACAAAAGGAGAAATACAATATGAGTGAAGTGCAATATGAGATAAATTCTTGCAGTGATAGAAAGAATGATGAATAATCTATTTGTACCTTGTATGTTTCATTTTTAGGAATATTTAATCTACATGATTAAAATGAGAAGGATAAGTAGCAAAAAGTAAGTAGTAGTGAATGAGGAGAGAGATAAGAGAAAATAATGGCTTTTAGTAATATGTGAATTTTTTTTAGAAATATAATTTGTTGAAGGTATATTAAGGGATGTAAATTGGTTCTATGTATGATTTCAGTGTACATGTGCAAGCAATATGTTAATTAAAGGTATCTGATACTTGTAGTCATTCATACCAGTAATCCATATTAGTATTGTACAATTGTGGTAGGGTGGTATGGGTTGAATAATGATGGAACAAATGAAGGGTTACCCTAAATAAGGTAGTCTTACCTATTCACTCATATGAATAGAAGGGATGATAACCATATTGTATTGATATGTAACCCTAATGAGGTATAGCTTGTTATACCTAGCTTTAATATAACTAAGTGATGGTAATTGGGTATGAATAGTCCTTGAATGACTAATACAATCATGGAGTACTTTGTTACTATTGTTGAAACCCTAGTATGCTATAACCCGACGATTACACCTTGAATTATGTGTGGGTTCATACTTGAGAATAGTATGGAATGTGATGGTAATGCTTCACCTTATGCATCCATGATGCAATGGGGATGTCGTGAGTAGTATTGTACAATTGTTGTTGAATCTAGTCTTCCAACTCAAGACTGTTTTGCTATTTGAGTAGCACAATAGTAAAATTCAAAAGAACATGGTGAACTCTCTTTTGTGACTTAGAGGTAATACATAACAATAGTAAATATTGAGCCGTATGAATTGAGGTAGTTGGATCAGATTATCAATGTTGAGGTAATACCTCAAGAGTATAAGAAAATATTGAAATGGTTGTTTCTCTCTCTACTATGATTGATTGTAGCATAGAGAATTTGTTAGGTATCATTGAGAACTGTTTTAACATGTTGTGATTAGAAAAGAAATAAAGGACTAAACGTTGAAAACTACATTCAAGTATAAAATACAAGAATATAATGAGATGTAAGATTTTAGAAGCTTAAAATAAACTTTGAATATACTTTGTTTGCATATTTATGTTTTATGGAGGAAACTTTTTAAGGGGGTGAGAATTGTAATGACCACATTTGTGCTTAATTGGTAAACTAGGGTTTACCTGAATGATTACGTGCTTGATTAGATTGAACATCATTTAGACTTGATTAATGATAGTAGATCAATTGTGATGTTTCAAAACTAAGAAGAAAATCTAACCATGATTTTAGTTTGAAGAATTAGGGTTTGAGAAATGTAAACCCTAATTGGAAAAAATTAGGGTTTTGATAGTACATGAATATGGAATTTGATCAGGATAGTAGTGTGGTAAATGATTTTTAATATTTTTTAAAAATTTTGTATTTAATTGAATTTTGGATATGATATGGATAACTCAATCATGCATATTTCAGAAAAATTTTAGAATATTTGAGAATTCTTTGAATGTGGTTCTCAGTCGAAATTTACTTCGACAAAAATGCTGACAGAGTGCTTTTCAAAAGTGTAGTGTTTCATTTTTAATTATTTATTGGTAAATACAAATGATCTAAAAGTTTAAATTGACGTCAAAAACTAAATGATAAACATTATTTAAAATTTTCATAATTTTTTGATGCGTTTAGACCTTATCAGTAGATGAATTACAGTAATATTTTAATGATAGAAAATTCAGCTGAAATAAGAAAAAGTATAGTGAGGGGTCAATGTGCAATTGACCCAAGCAGCTCAATTTCTCTATATGGTCAACCTAACACACAAGGAGCTCTCATAATTCGTGATTGAATCCATAGAAATGAAATCCTAGAGAGAGAGAGAGAGTTAGGGTTTGAGAGGAGAAAGTGATGGAGATGCTGACCTAGGGTTTTGCGGTCTGAGGAATGATGAAATCATGTAAGTTTAGCTTCTTTGCATAGACTTTAATGGTGAATCTTCTCTCACATGTAAATATTCCGTCCCTCCTCCGATTTGATCTGAAATGGTGTCAAAACTTCCCATTTTCTCACTCTTTCTTCATAATCCCTCATTTTTAGGGTTTCCGAGTTGAAAGGAAGAAGAATCGAGTGAATTGCTAGGGATTTGATATGAGATCGAGATTTTTAGGGATGAGCTGCATTTTTAAGGTGTTTTCACACCTTAGGGTGAGTGGGAACTTCCTTTAAATAGTATATTGCATGAAAATTGGTTAAATCATCCATAATCTTTAATTGCATAGTATGCGACTACAAACCCTGAATTGTGTGTTTGATCTAAGTTGTTGCAAAATGATATGAAATGTATTATTCTTATATTTGGATGAATTTCAGATGATAAAATCATATTAGAAATGTATAAAATATATCCTAATGAGAATTCCCTAAGTATTCACAAAGGTTATAAGAGTAAACTGAAATATAGGGAATTTGTCTGTGACTGAAATTGCTGTATAATTAAATAGAGAAATTTGTTTATCTGGATCCCCTTAGTTATGAATGATTGTTTATCTGAATGCATGGTACATATATGTCAGATACTATCTTGGATTTCGTTTAAGGTCAATAGTGTTTGTTTGATATCTTAGTAAAGAGGGTGAAACCCTAGATGCGAGGAAAGTTGGATATTTGCGAATAGATATCGTAAAATCTATTTGAACAGATTTTCTTGACATGATAGACTTTATTTATTCAATTTTATTATTGATGCATGTTATCTCAGTGAATGTCATGGAAACCCAAATTTAGCTTAGTTCCAAGGTTTCATACATATATTGATTTTATATGATTTGTTGATAGTAGTCTTTATTCAGTGAATGTTTATGTCGCATGAAATCCTTATGAGAGCCATGTAATAAGTGAATGAGGTAAATGAAACCCTAATGATAGGGTGTTCAATGAATCAAGTATTTTGATATCAATGTTCTCAGTATGAGATGTGGTGATGCACAACTCAAGATTTGAGTTGAGGTGCACATTTTCCAAGAAAGTATAAATAATTTACTGGTACAAATGACGATTACTCATATGTCTAGTAATTAACTCTTATCAGTGTATTAAGAAATTCAATTGCATAATTCTAGTGTATAAAGTATCAAGTGAACATGTATTCTATTATTTAAGAATTTTAGTCTGCATATAGATATAAAATGTTGATTTCTCAGTATATTATAGTGTTTTGAGTATATTGCTCTGCCAAGTTTAGAATGATATACATGTTGTGTTATAAACTTCAAATAAATAGATATGGTACCGTAGAGATACCAGAGTCAAGTATAAGTAAGGGAAAAGATACAATATAGTAAGAGCTTTCCAAGAATAATAAAATAATAAACTTAAGAGCCCTGAACACCGTAGATTCCCTATGAGAGGTCTGTGCCGTAGGGATGAAATGACCTAACCCTGGTAGTGTCTAGTATATGGGGGTCGGGACGTACTAACAGGTGGTACGGGGGATGAAGCCCTAGTGGAAGTCTCCTTAAAATACAGAATGTAGTGTCCAACATCTACCAGAGGTCCTGGTGGCACTAGAGTACATAAATGCCAATAGGTGGCTTGACTCTCTGCCTGTGTGCTCAGGTTAGAGGATGAGTCCAATTTTTATGGCATAATAGGTGTGCCAAGGCTAGAGAGCCATTTTCCTGTTGCAGACCAACGATGTAGTCAGGCTTAGCATTCCCGGGTGTGTCAGCTAAGTCTTGTACAGTGAGATCGGAGTTCACTACGAGTCTTCATATGTAGAGCACACTGCATATGATCAGTGCATAAGCTAAAATATGATAATATAAGTTTTAAAGAGTTTCTTATAAGTAAGAAAGGCTAAGAAATATTTGAGTACAGTTTCCCAGCAATTATTCTTTTTATGTTTCTGAATTATTAGTTCTCTTTTAAATTAATCAAGCATGCTCATATATTGATTTACTCTTGTTGATATCTAGAGTATCTTTCTATATTTATGATTGTAAATGATCAATCTCTTTAAAACTTACTGCTGCTATAATTGATATCAGTTGCTTAAAAGTATATCTGTAATTATATCAGTGCTTTAGATTGTTTCTTTTAAGTACTCATTCACTGAGCGAGTAGGCTCACCCCTCTACTCACAATTTTTAGAGAAACCACGTGGACTTGAAGAAGGTCAAAGCATCCGAGTAGATCTACCACATGAGTTAAGTATGAGATTACTTAAGTTCAGTCGGTCCCTGTCACTCTAGGTCCTAGTATAGATGTGAGAGTGTTATAAGTGATGTTTTGTATCTTTGTTTTATTAATATGAGAGAATGTATCTGATTATCATGTCGTATGTACCTGAGAATGAATGTATGGATGTGTATCATTTATGTTGAGATCATAATAAAGTAATCAAAGTTTGATTCTTTTGCAAAGTTTTTTATGTGATTGGATGCGAGAAAAACAAAGAGTTTGAAAAAGAAGAAAAAGTTAACAAGTGATCTTTGTATTATGTTAAATCCTCAATTTATGCCCTAATCTCATGATTAATGGTAATTGTGAGATTGGGGTGTAACACTAGATTTTTTATATTGCATAATGTTTACTCATTTGGAACTAAAAATACACTTATATTTTGTTGGTAGGATATTTGTGTATATAACTCATACGTTATCCTTGTAGAAGGTGGTTTTGATTTATTGGAGCTTTTTCACTATCCTTTGTTTTGTTATAATCGTATAAATAAGATCTCATTTGTTAAACCCTAATATACTATTTTTGTATGTTAAAAAACATATTGTCATCCTATTACAAAATCATACAAGGTTGAGGGTGGGATTGAATGGAGTTACCACTGTGTTTATGAGGGTTGACATAAGAATTTGTGTAAAACTCCACAAAAATTACATTATAAGGTTGGTCTATGACCCCATATTAAGGTAAGGCACTAGATTACATGTGGTGAAGTGTTAGGGACTCCCACACACCTGAAAACCAATATTACCTACTCAGAGAATAAACAAACAATCATATCTATATAAAATAAGATGTAATGGCAAGATACCTCAATGTAATATGTGCATGCACATATAGGGACTCAAAAAAAGTTTAGAGTAGGTTTAGTGTATAGGGATCATTAACTGCAGATGCTCAATCATCACACTACTTGGAAAAGCAAAAATGCATGGGGGAAAGGGCAAGACTTATATAAGATGTGGACATATTTAAATAGCTTGGGTATTGCAAATATGAAAGAACCACACCTCCTTCATTTTTCTCCAAGAAGTGATTTTGAAATTGCTTACTTACCTTGGGTGACATCACATTACTCTAACCTTATGATAGTCCTAGGGTTTATCGATGCTCTGTGTGAATACAAGTCTTTTGCTATCTGTTCAGGTTCAAAACTCTATAAAGGAAAATTGAGAGTAATGCACAAAAGGGAATAGGCTTGGAAATTTCCCAAATTTCATGCCCTACAATCTATATCTATAAGCACACAAACTTCAAATTTATTAGGGTGACAACTAGTTTCAAGACCTAAGGATAGTTATTAATATAAACAATTAGTAGAACAAGACTCCTACAAGGAAAGGTGACTATTTTTATGGTTAAATCTTGGTTTGGATTGAAATAAAATACGGGTGTTGCAAACCATTAAAAAAGCTAAATTATAACTAGGAATAACAACAATTACTAACATTAACCAGATTACCAATTACTAACTAACAAACCACAAGCCTAGAGAAATTACTTAACCAAACCACTACTAAGGCATTGATATAAAAAACACACAACATAGGGAATTTGCGGTTATAAGCAACCAATACATGTTGTTTGGTGTTTGGGGGATTGTGGGAAGCTCTACCATGTAGTTGGGATCAATCATTAATGTTTTCAATTGATCATTTCTATCAATATGAACTAAAAACATTCATGTTAAGTAAAATCCCCCATATGATTGTTGGCCATGGGCGTCATAAATGGTACATATGATACTAGATCTTAGATCACCAACTACACATCCTTACTAGGCTCAATTGACAAGGTTTTTACCTATTTAGAAAATTTAGCAAAGTATCTAGTCGTACAATGTCACACAAAACTAAATCAATCATGTAAGATAGGTATTTTTATGTCACCACTTTGTTTTGTGAGGGAAATAAGGAGAATATAGGTCATCATTCAAATAATTAGGAAAATTTGGAAAATACCAAAATGACTCCATGTAATGGAATATTATGCTAGAAAACTTGACCACGATGTAACATCCCATGATTTTTGGTCTTAGCTAAATTGATCTTTAAAGGTTTGACTAGACTACCCATTTTTCCAAGGCATGTCTCCTTTTTAGTGAGCCCATTACTAAGAACTCTACGATTAAGTGTTCTCAGTCTAGAGTACTACTAATACGGATAACCTTTTGGGAAGTTTATCCCATGTTATGCTTGAGTGAGAACAAATTGTGGAGATGGGTCTAGTGGAGTCATTTGTCCTATCTGAAACTTGATTAGAACTTTGGGCGATTAGTCTAGGAATTTCAAATGGTATGGGAGCCTAATTCCCCTCTAGTAGATGACTAATATGGGATTGTGGCACACCACTCTTAAGTCAAAGAAAGGGATATCCATGCTGATGGAGCCACCCTTTTGTTGGTACATTTGATTGGGATTTGGGTATACATGGGTCATTCTAGGTCTTCTTTGAAATGGGAAAAGATTATGAGGACATATAGTTGAGCCTTGACGAGGACTTCAAGAGTCTAAGTGGGGTATTTTGTAACTTGTCATGATTTTTCATTGGTTAAAATTATATTAAATGAAATTGTTTTACTACCCATATCACCAAGTTGTACCTCCTTTTTAGTGATCCCATTACTAAGAACTCTACAGTTAAGAATTCTTAACCTATATAAGTATTAGGATAGATGGCCTATTAGGAAGATGATCTCGAGCTATGCTTGACTGAGGATAAAGAGCACACCTAAGGCCAGTGGTGGTCTAAGGGGCCATCCGTCATTCATGAAACTCAATTAGAGCCTTTGTGGTGATCCTTATATTACTTATACTCTAGACATCCTTGTCAAGGCTCAACTATATGGAATGATAATCTTTTCTGTCTCAATGTAGACCCATAATGGCCCATGTACACCTAGCTTGTTATCTCAGAAACCAATGCAAGCATGGTTCCATTACCACATATAGACCTTTCCAACAAGCATGTATGGTACTACTCAAGATTAGAATGCCATATGATCATATAGGCCCACCTAATGGAGGCAAATTAGGCATTGATACCATTTATAACACCCACACTCACCATTCATGGCTATAATAGAGTTTCAAAATAAAGATTGGTCCCATAAATCACCACTAGACTCGACTACACACTTTGTGTCAAGCCCCATGTAATGGATGGTCCCACTACCCAAGGATCAAGTAGAATTTCAAGAATGACTACTGGCCCCAAAGACCCCCACTGGCGTCAGTTGTGTGCTTTGTACACACTCACACAAAGCTTAATAGTACTAGGATGGGTGACCTATCGCAAAGTTGATCTCAAGTTATGCATGAGTGAGGACAAAGCACATGGTTCTAGTGGTGGTCTATGGGGCCCACTAACCAAGGCTCTAGTAGAGTTTCTGGGATGACAACTGGCCCCAAAAACTATCACTATCCTCATCTGCGTACTTTTTCCTCACTCACATGTAGCCATAGATCAACTTCCTGATAGGATACCCATCCTAGTACTACTCTAAAACAAGCATGCTTAACTACATAGTTCTTAGTGAAGAGATCCCTAGAAAGGAGGCATCCCTTGGTGATATGGGTAGTCTGATCATTCCTTTTAAGTTCATTTTATTTGATGCCTCAAATCTTAGTATGTTACAATCCCCCCCACTTAGACTCTTGACGTTCTTGTCAAGGCTTAATAATATGGCCTCATAATCACTTCTCCATTTCAGTATAGACCCCATATGACTCATGTACACCCAAATCACATTCACAATTACTGACATAAGGGTGGCTCCATCAACTCAGATAGCCATATCCAACATCCATGGATGCTACTAGTACAGGGGTGGATCCATCAATTGAGATACCCCTTTCCAACATGCGTGGACCACATGGCTTGAGACTTAGGTGCCACATGCTATGTGGGCCCCACCTACTGGAGGGGAACACGTCAACCATCCTAGTACTACTCTGGGCCATGCAATCTTAAATGTGGAGTTCTTAGTGATTAGCTCCCTAAAAATGAGGTACACATTGGTGATATGAGTAGTCCAATCATTCCTTTTAAGATCATTTTTTTGATATTTTAAATTATGGAATGTTACACCCCAAATTCCATAATATCTCTTACACCATAGGATTAGGGTCTGATATGAACAAGTTGACTAACACAAGAAACATATGAATGTAGATGAAACTATTTCATATACACAATCATCTCATAGTTGAAACATAAGGATTTTTCTTATTCATTACTTGATAGTTCAACACATTCAAATTCATGAAGCATGTCTTTTTACAAATCATCTGATAAGTAAAAATGCATGCTTTATTAATTGACTAATACAACTCTTTCTTTTTCTCACTATAATACCTAGAGTGGACAGGGACTGAGACTTACATTTACCTTAGAACACTACAAACATCCTTCTGCGAGAAGACTCTTCTAAATGTATATCTATCTCCATAATCAACATATCACCTAAAAATATATTTTGTATAGTGTGAGCTATTGGATCTATAAATGGGGATTACCAAGTAGAGTAATGTCGATTTAGTGAATTACACATAGAAAAACATAAGCACAACCAATTAAATATTGAATTGCAAGAGAAATGCTATCAGGTCCATCAACCAACCAAAATACTAGGAACTACTTAACAATAAATTATTGAATATGACTAAATTTATAATCACTGAATTAATGCTCTAGACCCAGATGAGGTGTACCACAACATATTGTCACAACAGGCTATGACTCACCGTACATGGACTACCCACATATAGGCTTAGCAACAATATCAGTTGGCTAGATAAAATTTGAATCCTCCTCTAAACATGGATATTTAGGCTAAGATTCAAAACACTCTAAATCAAACTGGCTACCTCATTGGTTCCACAAGGGTTGAATCATTATGTTGTAACTATACTAGGTATCACATGGATTCATGGTTATTTTTGGGTGCATGACTATAACTATACTAAATACCTGGTACCATTTGGTATCTCCACTTAACATTGGATACCCCTTCAATAATTCAAGAATTTGTCCATAGTAGGCTTAGCCATTTGTGTCCCACTGGCATGCATCAGGTTCCTCTCCAGGACATAGCCAAAGAGTAAGTAATTTCCTCCATTGTAGTGTAGACATCTGCATGGAATCTACAATGTTCCGGTAATCTAAAATGTCTACTTGACTCTTTAATTTCTATACAATCATCTACTAAACTTTTCTTAGCCTTAGTTAGTAATTTGATCATTCTATTATATTTATGTATTGTAAATTGCATTAGTAGTACTAAAAATCATACTAAAATGAATGTGGGTATTTATAGTCTAAAAAGGCATTTAACTGAATCATTAACTTTCAATATTGTAGTTAATTTAAAATGAATAATATGAGCACGTATGAATATATTGAAATGATTGTGCTATAAAAGTACTTTTAATCTTTCATATTGAATGTCACATATATTGATATAATTGATATGTACTAAACTACCAGTATTCACTACTACATGTAGCTTGAATTGGATAAATTGAGCATACAATATGTAATACTAAAAAATACTACACATTTTATCATATGAAATTCATAACTTAAAGGAATCAAGCTATCTAATAGAACTTCCAGTGTGTGTTTCACTACTAAAGAATTTAGGAAAACTTAGTTGGTGCCTCTAGGATTTACTATGTTTTAAACTCATACAAGTTGTATGCATGCATGCTAGAACTGAAATCATTCATGTTCAATTAAATTCTTAACTATTTATATCATTCATACCTTAGAAATTAAAATGAAGCTTACTAAGCCAAAATCAATTAAAAGTAAACTAGTCACATATGCTCTTCATGTTTTAAGTTTAGATTGTCTAAAAATCTTGGCTAAAAGATTGGTTTCCACTCAACTTGACTTTGACTCTATCTCTTGATCATGTTACTTATCTTGATTTATTCGTCTTGGCTTTATAATATTGGTGATGTGAGCTAAAAGTTCCAATTCCACATTCTACATGTCAAGGTTGAGCTACTATTTTAGCCACTTTATATTGGAGGAGGAGGAAGAAGAAGAAGAAGAAGAAGAAGAAGAAGAGGGAAAGAGGAATATGAATCTCCAATTATCCTTTCTGTAGTCTTTGATATGGGAAAAAAGAATAGAATGAAGGAGTAACCATCGATCTAAGCTTACTTCAATGGATCTATTATTCATCCCATTTCTTCATGTTCTTCTATGAAATATCCCTAGGAATCACCCTCTTTCATATCTCTGGTATGATCTAGCACTTAGGTTGAATATTAAATTGAAATACAAATATAACAAAATAAATTTCACTGAATTCTAATATGTATATTAGATGTTATGATGTTTTTCATGATTAGATATACCGGAGATGGCGATGCTCATATTGATCAGTTATTTGTGGTCATAGGTCTACGTGTCCATTAGTTTGGACATTGGCTGGACATCCATCAACTAACATAGCTATTAGTCCAATCATCATTCTATGTGGCCATTAGTTTGTGTGACCATTAGTCTAATAATTGATCTTTGTGACCATTTCTCTAGTTGTTGGTCTGTGTGGATTAATGAAAGTAAAAAATAGTGATAATTTTGCACATTCTACTAGAAATACAATAACACTCTTATTTTAACTTTGATCACATTGATACGACTTAAATGCATGTGTAATACATAAGTGTACACTTCAGAGTAGTAAGGGACTTAAAGAGGTATGTGTTTTTTTATGTTAGGGAATTGGGACTGCTTTAGACTAGTACTAACTAAAATAGATTGACTAGATGTAATGAAGCAATCGGTTGGTTTTTGTTAAAATAAGAACTAAAAGTCATAAGAAAAAATCAAAATGGTTTTAAGATCATAAGAATTAAGTTTGTAGGATGCCAGTTTCACCACCATGTGATTTGTACATGATTTCTCTTTAAATAATGTCAATTATCTATTCTTCTTTAGAGTAGGTGTTTATAGCTTGCACTAATCCACTCTCACAATGTAGTACACTATTAAACCTATTTACTAACCCTATTTTGTACTGGTGATATAGAAGATTAAAGGATAAGATATTCCTCTAGACAATTTACCTCACAATGGTTAGCCCGCTTTTGTAATGCATTACTGATTATGCTCGCCATTGGATTCTCCAATTATTAACCTTGGTGTCATAGTGATTAAGAATCTAACACATATTCATAGTGATCAAGCACAAACATGGAAAATTAAATGAACTTATATCATCAAATCACAAAGTAATGAAATCTGTATAAACTGGAAATAGTCATGCTTGAAGTCAACTATTCCCGGGTTCTAGATAACATTAGGATTAACCCCTCCTTCACATGTGATCAAAGGCATACTTAGAGAAGAAAAATGACATAAGACCCTAAAGACAGGCATGGAGATGATCCCCTATAAATAGGCCACAACCGAAGAACATTTGAGTCATCGAAGTAGTCCTTAGAGGCATCACATTGATCCTTGTTGTGCATTTGCATGTCATTGTCTCCTCCATCTGTGGTCTATCATAAAATGGATGATTCCCTCCTTTTATCTATCCTCTTAGGTTTTGACCAAAGAGGCAAGAACACAACTTATCCAACAAACTTTTGGACATTTCTTCTTTTAATCATAGTTGTCATAGAAATCTTAGTAGTTCTAACTTGGAAGTTTGTGCCATTGACTTGTCTCTTTAATTGACTTAGGTAGGGCTATCTCGGTGTCATTGACTTGAGAGTCTATGGTATCAAGATTCTATTGAGGCACTCTCATCCTTCTCATAGGACCACTGAGTTGGTTGTTCGGTGTTACCGACTTGGCAATCCAGTGGTAATGAGTCCCATACCAGTGCTACTGAGATGACTCTATATATAGTATTCTCTTTGTTCTATGTCAATGATATTTACATTGATGTCAGTGGTATTGACATCCTTCAATTTATGCACATTTTTCCTACAATGACACAAGCAATGTATTAAGATATCATAAAATACCATAGTTCCCAACCAAATGCACTAAAAATATATAAAATGAATGCAAAAGAGCTTCATAGGATATTTAGGCAAAAGATGCACAAACCATGCAAATACTAAACATTTTTCTATAAAAACAAGCTTACAAAATAGAAGTATAAAATGTGTGCATCAAAACCACCATATGAGTGAATATTGCTCATCCTCGAGCAATAATGCTTTGGATTTGGTTGAAAAAGTAAGAAGAAAGAGATATAAGTGAACCATATTATCCTAACAGTTCTTGACTTGATAGACCCAAATTGGTCATTTCCGATAATAGAGAAGACAAGTGTTATACAAGCGACCGGTTATGAAAAAGAAAAACATCAAAATTACTCAAGTAAACACACAAATAAGTCAAATAGAGAGTTCTCATGGGAAGTCATAAATATGTTGGGTTCATCACAACATCTTCCTATGTACATTGCTATATTCAAATATATCATCTAAATGGATGAAATTTCCTAAATATTAATGAATGAAGTAAACAAATTATATTGGTGGCCTACTGTTCACAATAGTGGGTGGATGGAATGGGTAGCATGAAACACGGGTTCACTCATAATCCAAGTAATTTATTCAATAATACAAAATGATGCACCTATATGATGGATACAATGGAATTTAATGTATTCTAATTCCTATTGTTTATGGTGGAATGATGCATGCTATAGATTTTTGATCTTAATGATGAGTAGAGGTGGAAGGTTTTCATAAATGTAATTCCACAATATTTATCCTTTGTACCCTAGAGATATATAAATCTTATTCTTAAATTCTTTTCCTCCATTCTCCTTTTGCCCCTTTTTTTCTTTTTCCTATTGCCCTCTGGTAGCAATGTATTAATGATATATATGCTAGGTCTTCCAAATACCTTGAAGGATTAAGGATGTACTAATTTTTAATCTTTTAATTGAAAAAAATATGTGGAAAATTATCATATTGAACCTTTATGAACAATGATATGTAGTATTCACTATATGTATTTTTTTAAGCAAGAAACTCATGAATATAAACTACTCATGCAACTATCTTATCATTTTCAAATGCAAATTTAACACAATATGTTGTCTATTGTGAAAGAGTGAAATCTCATCGTCACTTACCTACCATTCTCATTCACAACTACCTATGAGTGAATGGTCAATTCAACAATCACCAAAATTCTCTAAAATGAAAAAAAAATCTTGACCATGTAGTGCAATCTTGATGTAGTGCAATCAATAATGAAAAAAAATTAGACCACGTATGGGTGATGGAATGATATGAGTAAGGATGAGATCGTGTGACTAGAAGACATAACCTTTCTAACCATGATACATCTCTCTTCCATTAACTAATTTCTAGGCTTCCAAGGTTTGGATTAGTTGTTAAGTTCACCACATATGTCTTTGGATTGACTACTCCATTGAATTCCCAATGTCTTCTTTTAAACAAGCAGTTCCAATTGCTTAGGAGTACACATAGGCCATTAATTCAATTGACACATGTATCCATTACTTCTATATCCACTTTTACACCAGATAGATGTGGATTACATGACACAAAGCTAATTCTAATTGCAAAGAAAACATGAAACTTAGGATAAGTAAAAAAAAATTGATAACAAGATGCAAGGTGGAGATAGATTCATGACAAAGATAAACATAAAGATAATATTCCATACCCCCTAAGCATGAATAAGCAATGTCCTCATCATAAAATGCAAACTTTGAATGGGTGTACCATATACTCAAGCATTAGGTAGAAGAAAGTTTTCAATGGAAAATGTGGATTATGTGGATAGAAAGTACCAGTGAACTAAGGTTGATTAAATGGCATTGGTAGCTAGATAAATTGCCAATCTTAAATTATGATCATATAGAGGATATTTAGTGTACTCCATTCACTATAGATGTTGATGAATGTTCTCATAATTTCTCATCGGGAGGTGCTTATTTAAGAACATTGCATGTTGGGGTGTGAAGATCTACCCTTGATTCTAGAAGATCCTCTCTTGATGTGATTCTATCTTGGTCATGGTCACCTCCTTCTATTGATGGTTCATCTGGAGGGATTTTATCATGTTTTACATGCTCTCAAATGAATAGAGGCTCTCCTAAGGTTAACTGGGGGTGGAGGAAGATGCTACATGGAAGTGTGGAGTGTGATGCAGCCTCCATCTAGGCCTCATTGGTGTAGCTACTACTTCTAAGACCTCCTCCTTATCATTACCCTCTTGCTCATTGACATCATTTTCCACATTGTCATATGGCCAATGAAGGTTGTCAAGATCTATAAGGTCAAAGGAGGGGTCTGTAGGAGCTCACGTGGCCATCTTGGAGATGGCATAGATCCGTGCTTGGAAAAGAGCTTGGCATTGTGGAAGTGTGTCAAGTCGAGATTCCTCTTCTAATTGACTAGATGGAGGTAGGAGAGCATTGAGGTGGATATGCATGGTGATCTTGGTGATAAGACCACTGAAGTGTATGGGCATCTTACTATTCTCACTCTTGGACACCTAGTACGCATGCCCCAAGAACAATGTGCTAAGGTTGACCTTCTCACTTACTTGTGAGAATTTCACCTATAGCATAAAGAGATTAGTCATTGGACCTTCCCTTTGCCCTATGTAGATATGGAAAACAAGGCTTTTGATAGTATTTAGTGAAAAAGATGAGAAAATGGGTTCTACATGTCAATGATATTGGAGTGATGTCAATTGATTTTATCACTAGCTGATAGGGATGTCATCTTGTGCCATTTGTTATAATGATCAAAGTTGTTAGGGTTGCATCTCATTCCATAGTTATCCCGCCAAAATATGGTGTTTAATGCCTCCAATGAGAACTTGTGGGTGGTGTTGTAGAGACCGAATTTGACCCAGATGACTTCTAATAGACTGCTCATTGTGTAGTGTGCAAGGAAGCACACCTTAAGTGATGTTAGGATCTCTATTCATCTCCATGTATGTTGACATACACCCAATAAGGGAGTGTTTTTCATGATCCCCTAGCCTGTGCACACCTTGCACATGTTAAAGCCTAGCTCTTGTGGCGGCCATCCACCCAATACGGGAGTGTTTTTCATGATCCCCTAGCCTGTGCACACCTTGCACATGTTAAAGCCTAGTCCTTGATGATGTCCAAGACACCAAGGTGGATGACCTATAGCTCGTGTTCCTAAAGCTCACCATAGTGCTTCTTTTTTTATCACTCCATAGACCCAGACATGTATTAGGGATGAGCTGGGATGTGGTCACTTTGGATGAAGCTCCTTCATGGTGGGGTCATTTTCTCACCATTTAGAGAATGACGTTATGAGATCTTGATGTAAAAGTTGATCTTGGAGAAAGGACGTAGAGAAGCTCGCATGAGATTGCTTAAGGAAGAGGTACTTGAGTTGTAAAGAAAGCAAATGAATCTTGCAATTTATATAGATAGGGGAGCACCTTGATAGTAAAAAGTCAATTCCACTGAATTGGAAGCTAGTGGTACCAACATGCATACCCATCCATGTGCTTTCAGTATCCACCGTCAGTATCGACAAATCTGATTGAATGAATTAATGACAATGGATTCCCCTAAGTATGTGTTACCAACATAAGTTGGTGGTACCGCCTTTAGGGTCACACATAGATTGGTGTTTGGAGTCATTATAATCACACAGTCATGGATATTGGATTGGGGGATATGGATAGATCATCATCTTGGTCTCTATGGTACCGAGTTGCATGTCGGTGCCACCATGATTTTACTATGCAATTTGTGCAATGAATTAATAGTGGGCAATTATACACAATTGGTGTTACCAACTGAGGGTTGGTGCCACCGAGATTCACATGTAAAAAACATGTTAATGGAAACATCATCTTGGTAGCACCAATTGTGTATTTGGTGCCTCTAAAATTCTCTTGTAAGTGCTTGTATGATGATTAGTAACCAATTAAGTTAGGGGCCCCATGTGGGGAATCCGTGCCACCAATATTCTCCTATATCAATTCATCAAATTCATATAGTTAGGGTGGTGCCACCAACTTGGAAGTTGGTGGTGTCAAAATATTTAAAGAAATCATCCATTATATCAGTTCTAGATGATAAAATTATTGGTGATATAAAGGGGTATATAAATGCCGCAAAAAATCACCTATATAATCATCAAAACTATAATCTTACTAGAGTGCAAGTCGATGCTACTGACTTGGAAGTCAGTGGTATCGACTTGCAACATTAACATGCACAACAAATTACTGGTGTGGAGTCGCTTCCACTGACTTAAAGGTTGGTGGTACTGGAATTTCTCTTGCATACGCATGTAACGAACCCATCAAGCATTTTAGATATGCTTCAAAACTAATGAACAAAATCAAAGATAAAAATTCAATATAAACCTAATGAAATGAAAATCAAACATGTGGGCTTCCCCCACCAAGCATCCTTGTTTAGATTTGTAGGCTTGAGTATGAAAGACCAGATCAAGGGAGGGTGGGTTAAGATTATAAGATCTTCATTTGCACGTACACTATCCCATTCATAATAATTATTCAACTTGTGGCCATTAGTTTTAGAGGTTTGTAAGCTATCCCTCACCTCTGATGCTCCATGTGGGTATGCTTGGTAAGGACCAATCCATCTAGATTTCATTTGTGAGTGCAACTTCATTCTTGAATTGAACAACAACACTTGTTTCCCTGGTTGGAAAGTACTATCTGTAACATTCATGTCATGTATCTTCTTTGTATGCACTATGTACAATCTCATATTCTTATAGGCATCTAATCTAATCTCATCTAGCTCATTCAACTCCAATTTATGCTTCACACCTACAAATGATAGATCAATGTTCAGCTTCTTAAGGGCCCACAAATACCTATGTTCTAATTCAACCAACAAATAGAAAACCTTTACATAAACTAGTCTATAGAGTGTGGCACCACTAGGGTCTATAAGTGGTCCTATATGTCGTAAGGGCATCATTGAACTACATGCTCCAATTGGTCCTTCTGTAAGTGATAATTTTCTCTAAAACCAATTTCACATCCATGTTGGAGACCTCAACTTGACCTTGGTTTTATGAATGGTAGGGTATGCCTATGAGGTGTGAGACCCCATATTTATTCAATAGACCACCAAATTTTGGAATTTGAAATGTGAACTCCCATCACTAGTTAACATGCTAGGCATCCCAAATATACAAAATTTGTTATTCTTCACAAACTTGCATAGCACACTGAATTGGTACCTCTAACCCAGTCTCATCAAGTTTCTCTAGATCATAGAGATGGTTTTCCACAAACATTTTCTATCCAAGCCTTGTCACTATCATCTATATAAAATTCTTACAAGAGAATGATCAAACAAACTAGTTGATTTTTGGTTTCCTTTTTATAGTAAGTAATTTATTACAATGTGGTCAGTCCAAACAATTACTTTTGCCCCAATTGAATACTTTCAAATATTATCAAAGGCAAACACCATAGCCATATTCTCTTTTTCAACAGTGGTGTAGTTTAATTGAGAATCATTGAGATCTTTGGAAGCATAATATATCACAAATGAAGCTTAGTGGTTCCTTTGGCTCAAAACTTAGCCGATTGCATAGTTGGAAGCATTGCACATCAAATCAAAAGGAAGACTCCGATTTAGATTGCAACCATAGATGTGGAGATCAATTTCTCCTTAAAGGCATGAAAAGAGTTTAAGAATCCATCATTAAAATCAAATTCCAAGTCCTTCTTCAAAATTTAAGAAAGAGGTTTGGTGATCTTTAAAAAATCATTAATAAATAACCTATAAAAACATGCATGAGATGCAACCCTATTTTAGGGATTCATCTTGTGTCTTCTTGCATTTCAATCACATTTAGACATGTAATATTGTAATTTATTTCCCCTAATAAATGTTTAATGTCAAATTTACTTATGGCAGCTCTTTGTGTGTTTTTTAGGCGTTTGAACCATGCATTGGATGAGGAGGAGAAAGAAGGGAGGATCCTTGGGGTTATTCACCCTAGAATGAATCTTATACCATATCCCAACCTTTCATAGATGGTCCAAAATTAATTCAAGACAAAGAACTATTGATTGAAGGACTTCAGAGCCAAAAACCACAATTGAGCCTTCAATACGACACGTGGTACATGCCACAGCTATGGTGATAATGGATATATTCATAGGGAAATCCAAGCAATTGAAATTCTACAACAATTCAACCACCATGGTCATGGTCAGAAAAATGGCCATAGCACTCTAGCCCTACCATGGCCATGACATATGATGTAGCCCTATTTTAGGGCTCCGTCCTGTGCCATTTTGTACTTAAGTCACATCTAAACATGTTAGATTACAAGTCTTTTTCCCTAATATGATTATCATTGCAAATATGCTTATGAATGTTCTTTGCACTATTTTTTAGGTACTTGACCCATGCTTAGATTGAAGAGAGAGATAGAAGGAATTCTAGGGTTCCCCCACTCATGGAGGGACCCAAAGAAGGCCCCAAAGTATTTCTAAACCTACCTCCAATGGTCAAGAATCGTCCCCAATCAAAGACATCCAAAAATGACGAAGATTGAAGTGTAATTAAGTGAGGCCAACCTCACCACGGCCGTGGGCACTATGCCACGGTCGTGCCTTTTTTAGCAATATGACACCAAGCTCAACAGGGAAATCCTACAGAATCCCACAGCCGTGGCCCTTTTCCACAACCGTGGCCATTGAAGACACCACAACCGTGGCCATCAGCACGGTCGTGGTCAGTAGAAGAGAAAACGACCGTGGCACCCTGCCACAGTCGTGGGAATTATTGCATCTATTTGGCCAGAGTTACAGATTGTCACCCCCAGATCGCCACGAACGTGGCCCACTGCCACGACCGTGGCCGATGAAGACTAAAATGCATGTGCTGCTGTGCCACGACCACCTCTCCCTCCTTCAAAACGGCCGTGTTACCCAACACGGCTGTGGTGCCTCTCACCTACCATGACTGTGGCATCCCGCCATGGCCGTGGCTACCCCCATACTTGACCTTTTTCCAAATTCCTTCACACCACGACCGTTTCACCACTCCAAGACTATTCTCCACCACCCTCACCACGGTCGTGGCACACCACCATGGCTGTGGTGGTCCACCAACCCTACCCTACTTTTCCAAAACTGCCCCTACTTACCCTAGTGCTTCCACCACCACATATATATACATGGGTGGCGGCCATAGCACTAGGTTAGATGCCCCCTACAGCTGCTACAAGCTCCATTCCCCTTCCTTGAGCTTTGAGTGCAAACCCTTTGCATTTTGCCTCACCATACACCATTTCCACCCTCATTCCACCATGGAATCCTAGTTTCCTAGGTTTCCATCCATTGACCCCCACATTTCCATGCTCCCCTGCACCCTTGGAGAAGGGAGGTCATCTGCAGTAGCTTTGAGGTGAAGAAGAAGGCCACTTCATCAAGCTTCATGGAGTTTCTTCCTCTTCTTCCCCTCTCTTTTGTAGTTTCTTTGACTATGTGTAGCTAAGCCCCTAGTGGTGGGCTGTTTGGGGTTAAAATGTAACTTTGATACCATGTCGGGGGAAAGTTGCTTGTAATGAACTTAATTCATATCTATGATGATTGCTTCTTGCTTCTATCTCATTTCCTATTTTATTGCATGTGGTTTGTGCTTATAACATGGATTTCTTGATTTGAGATGTTTGATGACACTTAGCTTCTAGGAGGAATTGGAGTGTATGTGGCAATCTTAGGATTGGCTCCTAGGTCCAATTAGTGGATCCCTAGCTAGCCCCCTTTGTTCCTACATACACATCCCTCCTTCTACAAGTGAGTGTGAGATTTAAGTAGCTAGTGTAAGTGAGAGTGATGCAATTGCCTAGGGCCTTCTAAAGGCTAGAGTGGCTAGTGGCATGAGGTCAAATACCCTCATCTCTACTCCCATCTCTACCCTCAACCCTCAATTTCTCACTATCACTTACCTTAGAAACCTATATTTGGCTAATCCCATTGGAATTACACCTAACCCTAGTCTTCTACTAGTAGTATAGGGTATATTCTAATGGCATTGTCCTTGTTGTTTGGTTTGGTAATCTAGATATGAAATGAGAACCTTGCATGTTTAATGATCTCCCCCAACTAATATAAAAGTCACATCCCCTAAACGGCCCACCTACCCTAATCAACTGCTTAATACCCATCTTGCTTAGTTTGCTTGTTCATGCTAGTCTAGTTTAGTCGCTTTTGATTAATCTAGTTAATTGCTTAGTTTTTCTCTTTAGTGTTAACTTAGGCTCTTTCTCTTGCTAGTGGTTAGTTTAGTTCTTAATTGCTTCTTGCCTTGCTAGAGTAGTGTAGCTCTTCTTGCTCTTGCTTAGTTAGTTTGTTAACTTAGTTTACTAATTTGCTTGCTCTTCCATAACTTAGTTTCCATCTTGCATTTCTTACGTGTTCAATTAGCTTAATCAACAATCAAACCTTTTAAAACCCTAAAACCCTAAGCTCCACAAAAGGAACATAGCCCGCACCATCTAACTCTAGTGCCCCCTCTATCTCCATGGATCGACCCTGTACTTGCCGCCTCACCTATACTACGACACGACCCCGTGCGCTTGTAGGTGTAGTGTCTTAGTAGACATAGGTAGTTAGTGTAGGTCTTAAAATTTTTGAAAGAATAAGATCCCATATCCCATACGCTCCGACCTCGTGGGGTGTAAAAGCACCACTAGCGGGGACACACCAAGCTTTCCGACACTATTGTTGGGGATAGAGGCGCACGACCTAGTTAGATAGTGTAGCTTAGCCCTTCCTTTTGCCCTCACCATTGCTATTATTTATTATTTGTCTTACTTTTGCATCTTAGTTTTCTAACTTGCCCTCTTTTGTTTGGTTGTCCCTTGTGCATGTGATAAGCAACCCTTTGGAGTCAAGATGGTGGACCGAGATGCGCAAGCCCCTTCAATCCCTCAACCGCCCTACATGATGAAGATGTTGGAAGACATGTTGTATCTCATGCAGATTCATGTGGGAGGTTCTTCTCATCATTCTGCTGACTCCATTGTGGCTCTTTGTGGAGACATGGTTCTACAATCCTACGACATTCAAAACAACCAAAGCCCTATGTCAAGCTCATGCACTTCAGAATGTAGAAATGGTCCAAACTTCTCATGGGAACCATAAGAAGACCGTGAGCTAAGAGACAACTACATGTTTCAAGAAGAAGTTCTTGCAAGATTGAGAAGCCTTGATGAAGTGAAGAGAGAGGTGTCCTTTCAAGGACAAGCCATTGATCGACTAGAGCAAAGGCTGGATGAGATTTCCCTTTCACTTGCCCTTTGGGAGGAGGGAAGATCGTTTTCCCAAACCAGAGCCAACCCAAACAATGAAAATAGTTATATGGGCTCCCCTCAAGTTATCTATGATCCACCACCTCCTCAACCTTCGTATAACTTCCAAAACACCTCACAACCACCACCACAACATCAATCACAAGAACCACCCCCATACCACCCACCTCTACAACAACCATCCTACATCGTTCACAAACCTAATCTGCCACTACCACCAACACCACCACAACCATCACTTGCTCTTCTTCCTCCCCATGAGCAAGTGGGTAAAATTTCAATATTGAGGTGTGATAAGGTTATAGAGGAGCTCAACAAGGGAGGGAAGCAATTAGGTGAAGATCATGATGGAGAACCCCTGCCGCAAAGTCCTTGTGAGAGTGCTAAGTGCACTAAAAAGTTTGCAGTCGTGGCAGATTTTGAGAAGATAATATCTTGTGTCCCATCTTCTTTTGATATGACACCACCAAATTCTCCCATTGCTAATCCAAGACATCCTAATGTGATATTTCTAGGATTGGAAGTGTCCAACAGGATGGAAACCCCTCTCATTGATGCCTATGAAGACCCATTCCTCAAGGGAAGGCAAAACTATGGCATGAAAAGTTTGAAGGTCTTAAGATTGAGTAAGGCAGACAACTCATTGCTTGTCATCATCAAGCAAATACCAACTTTTGTAAGGTTCCATAAGGGTGTTTTCCTCTTCAAGAAGAAGATAAGAGGGAAGATGCCTAAGGAGGTCATCTTAAATGAGCTAAAAGGTTTTGTTGATGAGGATTCTTACATTGAGACCTATGACGATGACCCCAGAGGAGATACAAATGAAGAAAGACACTTGAGAAACTCACATAACCCTTGGGAGACAAGGAAGGCATTTGAAAGGATTGTGTATGATGAGTATGAAAACATTTTGTTTTTGGACAAAGGTTGATTGATGGAGGTACAATAGGCCTGGCTGAAGGCGTTAAATTTAGCGCTAGTGGGAGACAACCCACGTGGTTTGAGATTCTCGAACCCTCCCTTTTGGTACTTTGGCTTTATTTTCCACATACACACACACTTGTGACTAATAATTTTCTTTTATTTTTAACGATGTGGCAGGTGATAGACATTAGAGAGAGAGGGTCTAGAAGTTAATCATGGTCGTTCAGTCAGATTTGTGGACGAACAACAAATAAAAAAAATGAAGTTCAAGTTTTAAAGTTTAGAAAACTGAGGAGACAACCCAAACATGGCCGTGGAGCGATACCACAACTGTGGTACATGTGGCTAACCACGACCGTGGTCTACTGCCATGGCCGTGGGAATTATTGCATCAAATTGGTCGAAGTTACATGTTGTTTGCAAGAATCGCCACGACCGTGTTGACGCAAAATGACCACGACCGTGGCGAGGATAGACTAGGGTGTTCTTCATCGTAAAACGTGACCGTGGCACCCGCCACGGCCGCGCTACCCAACCCTGACCTTGACACTTCACCTATCTACCCTAAGCTGTAGTTCCATGCTGAGGACAACATGATTCTAAAGTTTGGGGTGGGTAGGGTGCTACACACCACCCTATCTCTCTCTGATTCTATCATTTTGTTTCACCTTGCCATACAGTTCAGTTTGATTGTTACTCTTTGTTCATTGCATCTTTGCATGGCATGTAGTTGACTTCTTGCATTTTTGGTTTTCCATACCATGCGATGCATCTTCAAGTAGTTTTTGTAGTTTCTTGTGCTTTTTAAGTAGGATTTGCTGCTTTATGCTTTAAATTCCCCTAAAGTAAGTTTAGATGTGATTTAGTGGAAATTGGCACCATTTTGGCCAATTTTGCCAAAATTTGAGATTTCTTGTCTAAAAAGTATGTTTTGACCCAATCTCTACTGTTTTGAGTAAAAATGACGATCTTTGACTAATGCAAGTGAAATGTTACGCTTTATTGCTAAGTGGTATCAATGTTTGATTTTTTAAATGTGCATCACCTCTCTTATTATTGTGATTGATTTGGTTGAATTGTGAACTTGAGCAGGCTTTGAATGCTTAGTGTTTGTGGAATCACTTGTTTGATATATCAAATTTCATCTTGTTCATTCATGTGGTGTGATATCTAGGATGAAGTATTGGATTGACTTTCATGCAGGATGTCTTATGTGGAAAATCATACCAATGACCCCTCTTTGACCCAATTCTTCTTCCACCATCTTCATACCCCTCCGCCTCATAAAAAGATGCCCTAGTGCACATAATCAGCCCTGGCCACCTCCAAAAGTTTGGGGTGGCCATATCTTTATCTCCCCCTTCACTCTATCCACCATTTTCCCTATCTACACCAAGGGCAAGAAAGAAAAGAAAAGAAAAAGAAAGGAAAAAACAAAATAAAAGGATGCTCCTGTTTAAGAGCATTCAAATAAAGAAAAGATGAGTGTGTAAAAACACTCCAAAAATCTTACCGCAACCCTTTCTTCCACTTTCATACCCATTAAGCTAAGAAGCATCAAAGGTCGCTCATTTTGCCTTTTTCAGCAGCCATGTGGGTCATTTGGTATGATTTGAAATATAAGACTGAATGGATTAATGTGAAACAACACTCCTAGTCATCCTTGATTAACACTATCATGAAACGGTTTACCCAGAACTTAATGAAAGAAATATGGATACCTTGTATATTTTATGCACTATATTTGAACTTCATGTGCTTTGTGCTCTTGTCATGATTGGATTGTGAAAGTAGGAGAGGAGAGAGGTGAAATGCATGCACTCAGTCATCTTTGATCCTGCTAAGCAATAATCATCTTTTACATTGCATTTGTCATTTCTTGTTTGTGGAAAATTTATAGAGACATTGAGTTAGAGCATACTTGAGGACAAGTATGTTTTAAGTTTGGGGTGGTGATGTAGCCCTATTTTAGGGCTCCATCCTGTGCCATTTTGTACTTAAGTCACATCTAAACATATTAGATTACAAGCCTTTTTCCCTAATATGGTCATCATTGCAAATATGCTTATGAATGTTCTTTGCACTATTTTTTAGGTACTTGACCCATGATTAGATGGAAGAGAGAGAAATAAGGAGTTCTAGGGTTCCCCCACTCATGGAGGGACCCAAATAAGGCCCCAAAGTCTCCCTCAACCTACCTCCAATGGTCAAGAATCGTCCCCAAGCAAAGACATCAAAAAATGACGAAGATTAAAGTGTAATTAAGTGAGGCCAACCTCACCACGGCCGTGGGCACTATGCCACGATCGTGCCTTTTTTAGCAATATGGCACCAAGCTCAACATGGAAATCCTACAGAATCCCACGGCCGTGGCCCTTTTCCATGACCTTGGCCATTGAAGACACCGCGGCCATGGCCATCAGCACGGTCGTGGTCAGTAGAAGATAAAACGGTCGTGGCACCCTACCACGGTCGTGGGAATTATTGCATCTATTTGGCCAGAGTTACAGATTGTCACCCCCAGATCACCACGAACATGGCCCACTGCCACGACCGTGGCCGATGAAGACTAAAACGCCCGTCCTGCTATGCCACGACCACCTCTCCCTCCTTTAAAATGGTTGTGTTACCTAACACGGCCATGATGCCTCTCACCTACCATGACCGTGGCATCCTGCCACGGCTGTGGCTACCCCCATACTTGACCTTTTTCCAAATTCCTTCACACCACGACCGTTTCACCACTCCAAGACTGTTCTCCACCACCCTCACCACGGTCGTGGCACACCACCATGGCTGTGGTGGTCCACCAACCCTACCCTACTTTCCCAAACTGCCCCTACTTACCCTAGTGCTTCCACCACCACCTATATATACATGGGTGGCAGCCATAACACTAGGTTAGACGCCCCCTACAACTTCTCCAAGCTCCATTCCCCTTCCTTGAGCGTTGAGTGCAAACCCTTTGCATTTTGGCTCACCACACACCATTTCCACACTCATTCCACCATGGAATCCTAGTTTCCTAGGTTTCCATCCATAAACCCCCACATTTCCATGCTCCCCTGCACCCTTGGAGGAGGGAGGTCGTCTGCAGTAGCTTGGAGGTGAAGAAGAAGGCCACTTCATCAAGCTTCATGGAGTTTCTTCCTCTTCTTCCCCTCTCTTTTGTAGTTTCTTTGACTATGTGTAGCTAAGCCCCTAGTGGTGGGTTGTTTGGGATTAAAATGTGACTTTGATACCATGTTGGGGGAAGTTGCTTGTAATGAACTTAATTCATATCTATGATGATTGCTTCTTGCTTCTATCTCATTTCCTATTTTATTGCATGTGGTTTGTGCTTATAACATGGATTGCTTGCTTTGAGATGTTTGATGACACTTAGCTTCTAGGAGGAATTGGAGTGTATGTGGCAATCTTAGGATTGGCTCCTAGGTCCAATTAGTGGATCCCTAGCTAGCCCCCTTTGTTCCTACATACACATCCCTCCTTCTACAAGTGAGTGTGAGATTTAAGTAGCTAGTGTAAGTGAGAGTGATGCAATTGCCTAGGGCCTTCTAAAGGCTAGAGTGGCTAGTGGAATGAGGTCAAATACCCTCATCTCTACTCCCATCTCTACCCTCAACCCTCAATTGCTCACTATCACTTACCTTAGAAACCTAGATTTTGCTAATCCCATTGGAATTACACCTAACTCTAGTCTTCTACTAGTAGTATAGGGTATATTCTAATGGCATTGTCCTTGTTGTTTGGTTTGGTAATCTAGATATGAAATGAGAACCTTACATGTTTAATGATCTCCCCCAACTAATATCAAAGTCACATCCCCTAAACGACCCACCTACCCTAATCAACTGCATAAAACCCATCTTGCTTAGTTTTCTTGTTCATGCTAGTCTAGTTTAGTCACTTTTGCTTAATCTAGTTAATTTCTTAGTTTTGCTCTTTAGTGTTAACTTAGGCTCTCGCTCTTTCTAGTGGTTAGTTTAGTTCTTAATTGCTTCTTGCCTTGCTAGAGTAGTGTAGCTCTTCTTGCCCTTGCTTAGTTAGTTTGTTAACTTAGTTTACTAATTTGCTTGATCTTCCATAACTTAGTTTCCATCTTGCATTTCTTACGTGTTCAATTAGCTTAATCAACAATCAAACCTTTTAAAACCCTAAAACCCTAAGCTCCACAAAAGGAACATAGCCCGCACCATCTAACTCTAGGTTCCCCTCTATCTCCGTGGATCGACCCTGTACTTGTCACCTCACCTATACTACGACACGACCCCGTGCGCTTGCGGGTGTAGTGTCTTAGTAGACTTAGGTAGTTAGTGTAGGTCTTAAAAATTTTGAAAGCATAAGATCCCATATCCCGTGTGTTCTGACCTCGTGGGGTGTAAAAGTACCACTAGCGGGGACACACCAAGCTTACTGGCGTTGTTTCTGGGGATAGAGGCACTCGACCTAGTTAGATAGTGTAGCTTAGCCCTACCTTTTGCCCTCACCATTGCTATTCTTTATTCTTTGTCTTACTTTTGCACCTTGGTTTGCTAACTTGCCCTCTTTTGTTTGGTTGTGCCTTGTGCATGTGATAAGCAACCCTTTGGAGTCAAGATGGTGGACCGAGATGCGCAAGCCCCTTCAATCCCTCAACCGCCCTACATGATGAAGATGTTGGAAGACATGCTGTATCTCATGCAGATTCATGTGGGAGGTTCTTCTCATCATTCTACTGAATCCATGGTGGTTCCTTGTAGAGACATGGTTCTACAATCCTATGACATTCAGAACAACCAAAGCCCCATGTCAAGCTCATGCACTTTAGAACGTAGAAATGGTCCAAACTTCTCATGGGAACCATAAGAAGACCGTGAGCCAAGAGACAACTCCATGTTTGAAGAAGAAGTTCTTGTAAGATTGAGAAACCTTGATGAAGTGAAGAGAGAGGTGTCCTTTCAAGGACAAACCATTGATCGACTAGAGCAAAGGCTGGATGAGATTTCCCTTTCACTTGCCCTTTGTGAGGAGGGAAGATCCTTTTCCCAAACCAGAGCCAACCCAAACAATGCAAATAGTTATATGGGCTCCCCTCAAGTTATCTATGATCCACCACCTCGTCAACCTTCATATAACTTCCAACACACCTCACAACCACCACCACAACATCAATCACAAGAACCACCCCCATACCACCCACCACCACAACAACCATCCTACATCCTTCACAAACCTAATCTGCCACTACCACTACCACCAACACTACCACAACCATCACTTGCTCTTCTTCCTCCCCATGAGCAAGTGGGTAAAATTTCAATATTGAGGTGTGACAAGGTTATAGAGGAGCTCAACAAGGGAGGGAAGCAATTAGGTGAAGATCATGATGGAGAACCCCTGCCGCAAAGTCCTTGTGAGAGTGCTAAGTGCACTAAAAATTTTGCAGTCATGGCAGATTTTGAGAAGATAATATCTTGTGTCCCATCTTCTTTTGATATGACACCACCAAGTTCGCCCATTGCTAATCCAAGACATCCCAATGTGATATTTCTAGGATTGCAAGTGTCCAACAGGATGGAAACCCCTCTCATTGATGCCTGTGAAGACCCATTCTCAAGGGATGGCAAAACTATGGCATGCAAAGTTTGAAGGTCTTAAGATTGACTAAGGCAGACAACTCATTGCTTGCCATCATCAAGCAAATACAACCTTATGTAAGGTTCCATAAGGGTGTTTTCCTCTTCAAGAAGAAGATGAGAGGGAAGATGCCTAAGGAGGTCATCTTAAATGAGCTAAAAGGTTTTGTTGATGAGGATTCTTACATTGAGACCTATGATGATGACCCTGAAGGAGAGACAAATGAAGAAAGACACTTGAGAAACTCACATAACCCTTGGGAGAAAAGGAAGGCATTTGAAAGGATTGTGTATGATGAGTATGAAAACATTTTGTTTTTGGACAAAGGTTGATTGACGGAGGTACAATAGGCCTGGATGAAGGCATTAAATTTAGCACTAGTGGGAGACAACCCACGTGGTTTGAGATTCTCAAACCCTCCCTTTTGGTACTTTTGCTTTATTTTCCATAGACACACACACACACACTTGTGTCTAATAATTTTCTTTTAGTTTTGACGATGTGGCAAGTGATAGACATTAGTGAGAGAGGGTCTAGAAGTTAATCATGGTCATTCAGTCAGATTTGTGGACGAACAACAAATAAAAAAATGAAGTTCAAGTTTTAAAGTTTAGAAAACTGAGGAGACAACCCCAACATGGCCGTGGAGCTATACCACGACTGTGGTCTACTGCCACGGCCGTGGGAATTATTGCATCAAATTGGTCGAAGTTACATGTTGTTTGCAAGAATCGCCACGACCGTGTTGACGCAAAATGACCACGACCGTGGCGAGGACATACTAGGGTGTTCTTCATCGACAACGTGACCGTGGCACCCACCACGGCCGTGCTACCCAACCCTGACCTTGACACTTCCCCTATCTACCCTAAGCTGTAGTTTCATGTTGAGGACAACATGATTCTAAAGTTTGGGGTGGGTAGTGTGGTACACACCACCCTATCTCTCTCTGATTCTGTCATTTTGTTTCACCTTGACATATAGTTCAGTTTGATTGTTACTCTTTGTTCATTGCATCTTTGCATGACATGTAGTTGACTTCCTGCATTTTTGTGTATTTTTCAAAATTTTTGGTTTTCCATACCATGTGTTGCATCCTCATGTAGTTTTTGTAGTTTCTTGTACTTTTTAAGTAGGATTTGCTGCTTTATGCTTTAAATTCCCCTAAAGTAAGTTTAGATGTGATTTAGTGCAAATTGACACCATTTTGGCCAATTTTGCCCAAATTTGAGATTTCTTGTCTAAAGAATATGCTTTGACCCAATCTCTACTATTTTGAGTAAAAATTATGACCTTTGACTAATGCAAGTGAAATGTTATGCTTTATTGCTAAGTGGTATCAATGTTTGACTTTTTACATGTGCATCACCTCTCTTATGATTGTGATTGATTTGGTTGAATTGTGAACTTGAGCAAGCTTTGAATGCTTAGTATTTGTGGAATTACTTGTTTGATATATAAAATTTCAACTTGTTCATTCATGTGGTGTGATATCTAGGATGAAGTATTGGATTAACTTTCATGCAGGATGTCTTATGTGGAAAATCATACCAATGACCCCCCTTTGACCCAATTCTTCTTCCACCATCTTCATACCCCTCCGCCTCATAAAAAGATGCCCTAGTGCACATAATCAACCTTGTCCACCTCCAAAAGTTTGGGGTGGCCATATCTTTATCTCCCCGCTTCACTCTATCCACCATTTGACCTATCTACACCAAGGGCAAGAAAGAAAAGAAAAGAAAAAGAAAGGCAAAAACAAAATAAAAGGATGCTCCTGTTTAAGAGAATTCAAATAAAGAAAAGATGAGTGTGTAAAAACACTCCAAAAATCTTACTGCAACCCTTTCTTCCACTTTCATACCCATTGAGCTAAGAAGCATCAAACTTAGCTCATTTTGCCTTTTTCCGCAGCCACGTGGGTCATTTGGTATGATTTGAAATATAAGACTGAATGCATTAATGTGAAACAACACTCCTAGTCATCCTTGATTAACAGTATCATGAAACGGTTTACCCGGAACTTAATGAAAGAAATATGGATACCTTGTATATTCTATGCGCTATATTTGAAGTTCATGTGCTTTGTGCTCTTGTCATGATTGGATTATGAAAGTAGGAGAGGAGAGAGGTGAAATGCATGCACTCAGTCATCTTTGATCTCACTAAGCAATAATCGTCTTTTACATTGCATTTGTCATTTCTTGTTTGTGGAAAATTTGTAGAGAGATTGAGTTAGAGCATACTTGAGGAAAAGTATGTTTTAAGTTTGGGGTGGTGATGTAGCCCTATTTTAGGGCTCCATCCTGTGCCATTTTGTACTTAAGTCACATCAAAACATGTTAGATTACAAGTCTTTTTCCCTAATATGGTTATCATTGCAAATATGCTTATGAATGTTCTTTGCACTGTTTTTTAGGTACTTGACCCATGATTAGATGGAATAGAGAGAAAGAAGGAGTTCTAGGGTTCCCCCACTCATGGAGGGACCCAAAGAAGGCCCCAAAGTCTACCTCAACCTACCTCCAATGGTCAAGAATCGTCCCCAAGCAAAGACATCCAAAAATGACGAAGATTGAAGTGTAATTAAGTGAGGCCAACCTCACCATGGCCGTGGGCACTATGCCATGGTCATGTCTTTTTTAGCAATATGACACCAAGATCAACTGGGAAATCCTACAGAATCCCACGGCCGTGGCCCTTTTCCATGACCGTGGCCATTGAAGACACCGCGGCCATGGCCATCAGCACGGTCGTGGTCAGTAGAAGAGAAAACGGTCGTGGCACCCTACCACGGTCGTGGGAATTAGTGCATCTATTTGGCAAGAGTTACAGATTGTCACCCCCTGATCGACACGAACGTGGCCCACTACAACGACCGTGGCCGATGAAGACTAAAACGCTCATGCTGCTGCGCCACGACCACCTCTCCCTCCTTTAAAATGGCAGTGTTACCCAACACGGCCGTGGTGCCACTCACCTACCACGACCGTGGCATCCCGCCACGGCCGTGGCTACCCCCATACTTGACCTTTTTCCAAATTCCTTCACACCACGACCATTTCACCACTCCAAGACTGTTCTCCACCACCCTCACCACGGTCGTGGCACACCACCATGGCCGTGGTGGTCCACCGGCCCTACCCTACTTTTCACTGCTTTTCCTAAACTGCCCTACTTACCCTAGTGCTTCCACCACCACCTATATATACATGGGTGGTAGACATAGCACTAGGTTAGATTCCCCCTACAACTGCTCCAAGATCCATTCCCCTTCCTTGAGCTTTGAGTGTAAACCCTTTGCATTTTGGCTCACCATCCACCATTTCCACCCTCATTCCACCAGGGAATCCTAGTTTCCTAGGTTTCCATCCATAAACCCCCACATTTCCATGCTACCATGCACCCTTGGAGGAGGGAGGTCGTCTGCAGCAGCTTGGAGGTGAAGAAGAAGGCCACTTCATCAAGCTTCATGGAGTTTCTTCCTCTTCTTCCCCTCTCTTTTGTAGTTTCTTTGACTATGTGTAGCTAAGCCCTAGTGGTGGGCTGTTTGGGGTTAAAATGTGACTTTGATACCATGTTGGGGGAAAGTTGCTTGTAATGAACTTAATTCATATCTATGATGATTGCTTCTTTCTTCTATCTCATTTCCTATTTTATAGCATGTGGTTTGTGCTTATAACATGGATTTCTTGCTTTGAGATGTTTGATGACACTTAGCTTCTAGGAGGAATTGGAGTGTATGTGGCAATCTTAGGATTGGCTCCTAGGTCCAATTAGTGGATCCCTAGCTAGCCCCCTTTGTTCCTACATACACATCCCTCCTTCTACAAGTGAGTGCGAGATTTAAGTAGCTAGTGTAAGTGAGAGTGATGCAATTGCCTAGGGCCTTCTAAAGGTTAGAGTGGCTAGTGGCATGAGGTCAAATACCCTCATCTCTACTCCCATCTCTACCCTCAACCCTCAATTGCTCACTATCACTTACCTTAGAAACCTATATTTGGCTAATCCCATTGGAATTACACCTAACACTAGTCTTCTACTAGTAGTATAGGGTATATTCTAATGGCATTGTCCTTGTTGTTTGGTTTGGTAATCTAGATATGAAATGAGAACCTTGCATGTTTAATGATCTCCCCCAACTAATATCAATGTCACATCCCCTAAACGGCCCACCTACCCTAATCAACTGCTTAAAACCCATCTTGCTTAGTTTTCTTGTTCATGGTAATCTAGTTTAGTCGCTTTTGCTTAATCCAGTTAATTGCTTAGTTTTGCTCTTTAGTGTTAACTTAGGCTCTTGCTCTTGCTAGTGGTTAGTTTAGTTCTTAATTGCTTCTTGCCTTGCTAGAGTAGTGCAGCTCTTCTTGCTCTTACTTAGTTAGTTTGTTAACTTAGTTTACTAATTTTCTTGCTCTTCCATAACTTAGTTTCCATCTTGCATTTCTTACATGTTCAATTAGCTTAATCAACAATCAAACCTTTTAAAACCCTAAAACCCTAAGCTCCGCAAAAGGAACATAGCCCGCACCGCCTAACTCTAGTGCCCCCTCTATCTCCGTGGATTGACCCTGTACTTGCCGCCTCACCTATACCACGATACGACCCCGTGCACTTGCAGGCGTAGTGTCTTAGTAGATGTAGGTAGTTAGTGTAGGTCTTACAAATTTCGAAAGCATAAGATCCCATATCCCGTGCGCTCCGACCTCGTGGGCTGTAAAAGCACCACTAGCGGGGACGCACCAACATCCACCACACCAATGTTGACAGACTTCCACCACGACCAACCTGAAGAAAACAATCATGGCCACTCCCAACAAAATGATTGGCAACCATCTTGCCCGTGCCACGATTCACCCACCATGGTTGTGCTATTGGAATTCCAAAATCACAATTTTATCTAACATTTTTACCATATGCATCTGGCCCATGCCACTCCACCACAACCATGTTCACCTTATCCACCATGACCGTGGAGGGCAAAACAATCATGGTGACCTGCAACACTAGCATGTTTTTTCCACTAATTTTCCCATATTGCCCCCACTTAGCCTAGTGCTTCCCTACCAGCTATATACACCTAGGTGCACTACTACAGAAATGGCTTATAACGCCACTTTTAAAGGTGTCAGTTGTATAAATACACCGACACCTAAACCCTAAAACATCGGTTTAATAAAAAAACCGACATCTATCTGTGAAGGGCGACCAGACACGGGTATCACTTTTATTCAGTGTTGGTTCCCTAATAATAAACCGATGCCTAAAATTAACCGCCAAATCCAATATTTCCAGTGAAAAAAATCCTCCAAAATTTAACATATGACGTTGGTTATTAACTACTAAACCGACGATGAAAGGTTATTCGTGAAATAGAAATTGGGCACATTTTGGTCGTTGGTTTTGCTACAATGATCGACGTTTATGGGTTTTCCCGCGTTGTTCCCAAGAAATGTTTCACACCCTTTGAGCGTCGGTTTTTGAAAGAAACCAACGACTATGGTCATTAATCGAGAACAATTTTTTTAATCAGCATATGTAGATAGACATCATTTTTTTTCTAATAAAAACTGATGACTATCATTGAGAATAGGTGTCGGTGTGTTTGGAGAACCGACACCTTTAGTTTTATGTGTCAGTTTTATTTAATAACCGACACCTATTATTAACTTAACAACACCCGCGCGAGCCTGACTCTTCCCCTTTCTCTATTTCATTCGTTCTCGCGCTACTCCAAGGTTTGGTCCGGTGATTTCTCCTCTACCGCTGTTCGCTGCCACTGCCTCCACGCCTACCGCCGTCACTACTCAGGCTGCCGCCTCCGCTACAGCCACACCGCCACCTCTGCTAGACACCTCACCGCGTGATACCTGCCGTCACTTCTCATCGCCGCTCAACACCTGCTCGCCGCCGCCGCCGCTCGACAGAGGAGGTACCTTCTTCGCTTTCTCCCTCTCTTTTGCTTGCTCAACACCTACTCTCCCCGCTGTTCTACTGCCCGATCCTCTTCCTGGAAGCAACATGAGGAGGTCACGACCGTGTGGGCCTCCACCTCTTCTTCTTCCTCCACCTCTTCTTCTTCCTGCTCCCTCTCCTTACCAAATGGATTAAAGTACGACCACGACTGTGTGGGCTGGCCACGATCGTGGCTGTGTTGGCCGACCACGGCCTTGTTGGCCAACACAGCCACGGCCGTGGCCATCCCACATGGTCGTGGCCTTGCTTTAATCCATTTGGTAAGGACAGAGCAGGAAGAAGAAGATACATTTGTAATTGAATACTAATGCTTGACCTAATTCTGTAAATTTTGATGCATGTTGAATTAAGATATTAAAACCCTAATACACATTTCACCATAATCTTGAATTAAGTATATTGCTGAAATCTTGTGATCAATCTATGTAAGATATTAAAACCCTATTGTTAAATCTCTAATTTTGTAGTGATGTGTCACCCTAACATCTACATGAATCCCTATTGTATGATGTAGATTGATGATAATGCATGAGCTAGTTTTAAATTTTGAAATCAATTATGAATCTCTCCATCCCTAGGTCATACTAATTTATGTGTAATCTTTATCTTGATGATGAACATGCATGTACACTCGAAATGTTGAAATCAATGTTATAGAATGACAACACATATATTTGGTGGCCTAGAAACCCATCCAAGATTTACTCATTAGGAGTAAATCTTGGATAGTCCCCGATTTGGGACTGTTCTTGAACACCTAATCTCACTTAGGATGTAAGTGTATAATGTGTATTGGATTTTCGAGAAAATTTCAGTAACATTTCCCTGTTTGTTCTCTAAGTACATATGTACTTAGAGAACAGTGGGGAAATGCTATCGAAATTTTCTTGAAAACCCAATACACATTATACACTTACTAGTGAGATTAGGTGTTCAAGGATGGGATAGGTGGAACACATTTATTATATATAAGAATGACATCACATGTATTTGTTGGCCTAGAAACCTGTCCAAGATTTACTCTATAGTCCCCAGTTTGGGACTATTCTTGAACACATAATCTCACTTAGGATGTAAGTGTATAATGTGTATTGGATTTTTGAGAAAATTTCAGTAGAATTTCCCCATTTGTTCTCTAAGTACATATGTACTTAGAGAACAACGGGGAAATGATGTTGAAATTTTCTTGAAAACCCAATACACATTATACACTTACTAGTGAGATTAGGTGTTCAAGGATGGGACAGGTGGTACACATTTATTATTTATAAGAATGACATCACATGTATTTGTTAACCCTAGACTCTAATCTTGTTGTAATATATACTTGTTTTCTCTTTGATCATAGAATGGATAGATCATGGATGTCCATTCGCAATCGTTGCACCCCAGAGTTTATTTCTGGTCTTGACCAGTTTATTAGATTTTCCGAGGAACATAGGAAACAACCTGGAGATAGGATCTACTGTCCATGTAGGCATTGTGATAACAACTTGAAATTCAACACTGGTTAGACGTAATATGGAAGGATTTATGCGTGAGTCATTATTAATTTGCAATTCTATTTGTTAGATTACTAATTTTTTGGATACTAGTTAATATCAATTCTATTTTGTAGAGTATATTTGAATTGGATGAAAAGTTGCATCGTAAATGTGTGATGCAACACTATGGGGGAGTCCTAAGGAACTATAGGACAAATCTCACCCGAGAATACATAAAAGAAGGTGACAAGAGGAAGAAGACAACCACAGAACAGTGGAACTTCCTAGACCAAGAAGAATGGGACGCATTTGTTTCTTCAAGACAAACTGATGAATTCAAGGTATTAGGCGTCACCCCCAATTTAATTAATATACGTTGTATTCACCTATTCAAGATTAACATTTAGTGTTACTAACCAAATCATTAATGTGTATACTAACTAGGCCCTCAGTGAGGCGCAAAAAGCAAGGCGTGCACTGAATGTGCATGACCATACAATGGGTCCAAAGGGGTATTCAGGCATTCACCAAAGACTACAGTATGAGGCTATTGCTCAATCTGCTGCTACTCAGGAGTCCTCTACTATAGGTAGCACACCTCTGCCTCGCCATGATGTCTAGATAGATGGGAGGCAAAATAAGAAGGGATAAATAAGGAATCCCGCAACTACTGAGGCGACTACAAAAAATGGTAAAATATAACTCTCACAACAATCGTTCGAATATTGATTATTTGTGATATTTACTTAATTACAAATTTTTGTTTTGGCGATTAGCGGGAGCTGCACGAGCTGAGGAAATAAGGGAAGTTCATCCCTAAGGGCACAAGGGATGAATTGATAGTTGCTCTAGGTAACCCAGAGCATCCTAGATGTGTTAGGGCTGCAGGCACTGGTGTGGGCATCAAAGCGTTCTTTGGGCCATCCCAGTGCAAACATGTCCCAAAAGTGGGACTTTCACAAGAAGAGGTAACCTATTCTTTCTTTATAATGTTACTGTAAAAGAGAATTCAATAATCAGAAGCTAATGTTTCTTTTATCCATGTATAGGTAGATAAGCTAGTTGATAGGAAACTCGAAGAAGCACTGAGCAAGTGGCAGACATCTCAGACTGCCACTTAGCAGATAGTACCTATGGCATCCCGCTCTACTCCTATTACAGAGGTTGGGAGTAATCATGTAGACCCACCACCTAGCACATCCAATGTAAGTATTTTTATGAAATAATAACTAGTCTTTTCAAGATGATATGTATATATGTATATAACATTCTTTACACAAAAATTTGTAGGGGTTGAAGCCATGCCATCTAAAAAGTAAAGAATTTGTCATTGCAGAGGCGTCGGCTTACCCATCCCTACCAGGGGAAATGTTTCATGGGTCTCCATCACCATCTGGTTGGGTTCATGTGAGCCCGCTACGTATATTCCCCAACTGGATGGATCTTCCATTGCCATATGCCCACCCAGATTGTGAAACACTTAGTGAGGCAGAAGGCGGAGTGATATTGTGGTTAAAAGCGGATGTCCTCTATACTCAAATTGTATGGTAAATTTACATTACGTTAAATTTTTAGTGTGTGTATATGATGTCAGTTGATATGAAATTATATATATATACATGTTAAAAAGAAGACACCCACAACATCTAGGCATCCACCTCCACCTCCTAAATTACCAAGTTGGGTTCCACAGGACGTACCTGTCCCGTTAGGTCCTGATTGTATGGGTATGGCAATATGGTTAGGCAAACATGATATAAATAGCCCTATAACTGTTTCTATAGATGCGGATGCTGCAAGTCAATCATACAAAAGCACCCTATTTATACAAGATATTTTGGAGTTGTTTCGATATGATTGGATAAATACATCTGTGATAAAGCTATGGATAAGGTGAGATCTTCTTTATACATCCATATACCAAGTGTAGGATCTGTGATCTGGTTTCTTATTTATTAATGCATACATAATACATGTTTTGCAGCTACTTAGACAAGATATGTGCAGATTTTTCATTTGAACATATAGGATTTTTGATTCCATCTTTGATTAGTCTAGTAGCTAAAGACCCTCCATAAGTTCAACAATATTGATGTGATGCTTTTGGAAATTTTGCTCAAAATAAGAAGACGGTGATAATAGCTCCATTCAATGTGGAGTAAGTTTACTTTGCTTATAATTTGGAGTTAGGAAAATTACATTTTTGTTGTGGATTTTGAGTTATTAATTTTTAACTTTTTACCTCTAGTGGTATGCATTGGGAGTTACTAGTTATTATCCCTGATACGTTCACTATCTATTATATAGATCCTAAGGGGACTAAATTGAATTCAAAATATGGACACAAAATGAAAATGGCATTATTCTGGTGAGAAATATTTCATTTTCATATCCGTTAACATATGTTATTACATTACTATTTAATTATGCAATGTACTGTGTTATATTAACATGTAGGGGTTTAGATGAGTTCAAAAGGGCTGGAGGAAAGGACCCCAGGAAAAAGAACCAGCAAAAAATTTGGAAAAATGTGGAAGTAAGTTCCCGACTACAATGTATATATTATTTATGTGAACAATGCTTAATTAGTTGTATTTTATAATATTTTGTATCAATTTATAGTGTGCTACACTAGACAATGGATGGGCATGTGCATACTATGTGATGTGATTTATGCACATGATTATCAAATATGCTGCAGTGGACGTCGATACCATTCCTGAGGTATTATATATAGTCTCATTAGATATGCAATATATCACTCTTATTTATATATTATTAATTATATATATACATCATTCTCTTTGCAGGTGTTTAAAACCGACCACACTACAGGAAAGGCCTTACCAGATGTACATGATCCTTATACGACGAAAGAATTAAATGATGTAAGAGAAGAATGGGCAACAACCATACAAGTAGTGGGGGTTTTAACTTATAATTGGGATGTTGATAGCGAATAATGACTAAAGAATGATATTTTGTAAATGAATTTCTAAATTATAATATGTGTGAATGTTTCTACATGTCTGAATGTTTCTACATGTGTCTGAGTGAAAATGAATGAAACTGTTGGTTGCTATATGAATGTTTCTACATGTGTGAATGTGAAAATGAATGGAACTACAGATTGCTACATGAATGTTTCTACGTGTGTGAAAATCGAATGGAACTGCAGGTTGCTAAATGTGTGAACATTTATGTTGTTAATTTTGCAGGTTTGTGGCTTGTTGTTGGCTGATATCAATGGATGTCATAAAACCTACAGTTCATAACTGAACTGCAAGTTTCTCATCCTACGACCAGCCACAGCAGGTCTGCAGACTGACAGAAAAAAAACATAAAATAGGCGTCGATTATTTGTATAAAACTGATGACAAATGGTTACAGTGTCAGTTGCCCTACTAGTAACCGACGTCGATTTCCCTAATGAGGCCAGACACCATGGCCGTGTTGGCTAGCACGGTCGTGGCAGCGGGCCAGACACCACTGCCGTGCTGCACGGTCGTGGCAGCGGGCCAGTCACCACGGCCGTGCTGGCCAACATGGCCGTGGCAGCGGGTGAGATGGCGTCGGTTATCACTAATAAACCGACGCCGATAGTGTCGTAGATGGCACCCTTTCTGTGGCACGAAGGTATATGGCATCAGTTTCAAAGCTAATAATCAACGCCTATACCCCCCTGCTGGTGCATTTTTGGTGGTGCACGAAGGGTTGTGGCGTCGGTTTGAGAATCGAAGCATAATGGTTGGGCTTTTAGCGGCACCCACATAGGTGTCGCTTAAAAATCGACACTAAAGGCCTTAAATAACTGACACTAAAGGCCGGTTATGTACTAGTGGTGGTGGTTGTAGCACGAGGTTACACTCCCCTAGCATTCATTTCCACCTACCTTGAGTATTCAAGGAGCTCCCACCTACTCCCACCTACATCCACTTCATTTCCACCTTCCTCTACCTCAAAACCCTAGTTTTCTAAGGTTTTGACCATCATCCACCTCCTATCCATGCCATCCATTCATGTTGGGAGAATAATTGCATGCTCTAGCAGCTAGAATGTTAAGGAGGAGTCTTCACCATGTTTCATGGCCTCCTACTCCTATACCCCTTCTTCTTTCTTCTTTTATGTCTAGCTAAGCCCTTTGTGGTGGGTTGTTTGGGGTAAAATTTTTACTTTGATACCATGTAGGGGGGAATAACTTGTAAACTCTCTATATTCTTTTTATGATGATTTCCTTCTACTTTTATCTTATTTTGCATGATTCTTATTGTGGTTTGTGCTTGAAAACATAAAATTCTTATTGTTTTGTGCTTGAAACCATTTAGGCTCTATGAGAGAATGGCTTGTATGTGGCTATCTTAGGGATTGCTCTTAGGTCCAACTAGTGCATCCCTATCTAGCACCCTTGCTTCCCACATTTATACCCCCTCTATTCCCCCTATATGTAGGATCCAAGTAGCTAGCGTGGGAGTGCTTAACGCAATTGCCAAGGAGCTTCCTAAAACCTAGATGGTGAGTGATGTGAGGTGAAACACCCTCACCTCCACTCTCCATTCCTACTTTTGACTCCCAATTACCCTAAGAACACTTATTATAGAAACCTAGATTTTCCAAATTCTCTATAATTCCACCTAATCCCTAGTCTAATTGATCCTCATAAGGTTGGATAGGGTGTACAAGGGCGTAGTTCCCCTTCACACACCTTATACCACCCATGTTCAACTAGTAGCTTAGGGTAATTCTAAAGCATTTGTCTTATTGTTTGGTTTAACAATCTAGAATGAATGGATAGGGTTTGCATGTAATAACACCCCTCAATTTGGAATATAGTAACATCCCCCAAATAGCCCACACCTCCATAATGTGCTTAACCCTAATTTGTTTCTTGTTAGTTCATGCTTGCTTAGTTGCTTGTTTTAATTACTTCTTAGCTAATTTCCTTATTATTTCTAGCTAGAGCTTGCTAGTGTATCATGCCTCTCTATGCTTGGTTTTCTTATCTATTTTTAATTTATCTCTTTGCTTGCCCAAGTTTTCTAATTGCTAGTCTAGTGTAGTTTATAGCTTAGCTTAACTGGTTGTCACTTGTAGATTGCTAGTTAGATCTTGTGTAGTTCTTCATAGTGTAATTTCTCCCTTTCTTACTTTTTTGTCATTCTTGCTAACTAGAACTTAACTAATCTAGGGTTAATTTAGGTTTTGGTTGATTATTACCTTTAAATGCTTACTCATCTAACTAGTTTAACAAACAAACCCATAATTAAACTATTGAACCCTATACTCCACATTAGGACCCTATATTAACCTAACTAAATTCTTGTGCCCCCTCTCTCCCTATGGATCGACCCTTATCTTGCCTCTTTCCTATACTATAACACGACCTCATGCACTTGAGGGTAAGTGTGTTAGTTTAAGTGAGTGTGTTAGTGTAGGTCCTTATAAATATCAAAATATCCCAAGTGTGATCGAGCCTAGGGGTAAATCTAATCAAAATTCAATTGATTTAGGTGTACAAACCTTGAGGCAAGGAAGACCACACCAGCATGTCCTAATAATCTCCTCATTTCCTACACTGACAATGGTGAAGGAAGCCAGAATATCACCTCAATTGTGACTGTATCTAACTCTGTACCTTTATTGGAAACCTAGTATCCATAGACTATCCCCTCGTTTACCATCATGTGGCATTTATCCCAATTTCAAATGAGATGGGAATCCTCACATCTTCTTAACACTCAATCTAGACTTGAGAGGAAGCCCAATAAAGACTCCCCATACATGAAAAAATCATCCATAAAAATCTTAAAGCACCACTCTACCCTATGGATAGGATGCACCTTTCAAAAAATGCAGGTGTGTTACAAATTCCAAATGGCAGACAGTGATAGGAAAACATGTCATAAGGATGAGTGAATGTGGACTTCTATTGATACATAGGAACATTTGAAATATTATTGTAACCCAATAAACCCCCAAAAAGCAAAACCAAGAGAGGTCAATGAGCCGCTCCAAAATCTAGTCAATCAAGGGTAACATAAAACGGTCCTTAAGTGTAGTGGCATTGAGGTAGTGATAATTAGTATAAACATTTCAAGCTTTCACTATCCTAGTAGACACTAATCATTTGTAGAATTTGTGATCATTGTTATACCATCCTTCTTTGAGACCACTTGTGTTAGACTTACCCATTTAGAATTAGAAATTGCATAAATTGTACCTACTGGAAGATATTGGTTGCCTATTTATATACCACCACTATCATGACTAGATATAATTCCCACTGTGGATGTACCATTGGCTTGGATCGTTCATCAAAAAGGTATTTTGTGCTAGAAGATGCTTGGAGAAATCCCCTTGATATCTACTATCAACCACCAAAATGCTTCTTGGTGGTTCTTAAGCACTTCTATCAACTCATCCTCCTTTGAGCTACTCAATGAAGAATATATGATGAATGAAAGTTTCTATTCTACTTATAGAAAGGTATACTTCAAGTATTGTGGAAATGGCTTTAGATCTAGGTCAGGAGGATGCTCACGTGATGTCACCAACATGAGGTGGTTGATGTAGCCCTATTTTAGAGCTCCATCTTGTGTCTTATTGCACTTCAATCTGAACTATTACTATCAGATTACATGTTATTTCCCCTAATATCCATATTTGTGTAAAATTCACTTATAGATGTTCTTTGCATGATTTTGAGGTACTTTGACCATGATTAGAAGGAAGGGAGAGGAGGAGAATCTAAGGATTTTTTCATCCTTAAAGAAGCCTAAAGAGAGCCCAAGAGCTTCCCCAACCTCCCCCAAGTGGTTAAGGATCAACCCAAAAGCAAGGAGCATCAAAGATAAGTAAGTTGAAGATCAAAGTGCAAGGAATAAGCTCCAACATGGATGTGGTACATGGCCACGACCGCGACACAAATGCCCCATGTCACAGTAAAGTGCAAGTTTGAAGTTGCTTTCCATCACCCCAGTGGTGAACCACCACCCTAGTAGTGATTAGGCTTCACCATCCCTGTGGGATCAGACTCCACCACCCCAGTGGTGAACCGCCACCCCCGTGGTGACCAAGCTCCGCCATGCCCATGGTGATCACCATGGTTGTGGCATTTCATGTACAAATTCAACCAATTCCCTATGATCTTTAGCCATTTTCACCTTGCTCGTGCCCATACACCACGACCATGTTCCCCTACAACCACCACAGTTGTGGTGACCCACCACCCCTGTGGTGGGCATCAACCTTAGCCTATTTTTGCACTACTTTACCCATATTTCCCCACTTAACCCTAGACCCCTATATAAATCATGGGAGCGGCTGGAGCTCGATGTTAGCTACCCTATAGAGAATATAGCCTCCCCATTTTGTCCTCCATCCATTCCCTCATCATTCCACCTCCATTCCACCACTAAAACCCTAATTTTCTAGTGTTTTAGACACTTTCCACCATATATATGTTCCTTTCACCTACCTTGGAGGGAGGATTTCGAACTACAACTACTAGGAGGTGGAGAAGGAGGAGACTTCACCTAGCTCATCATGGATGCTCACTCCTCTACTCATTCTTCTTCCTTTCTTTTTGCATTTTTATGTTCTATGAGTATCTAGGCCCCTTAGGTGGGTTATTTGAGGCCAAAAATGTTACTTTGATACCATGTTTGGGGTATGTAAACATTATAATTTCGTTTTCTAATGATTATGTTCTATTCTATATCATTCTCCTTGGATTTCTTGTTGGTTTGTTCTTGAAATCACATAGTAATTTTGGAAAATTGCTTATATGTGTGAATTTTGGGATTTGCTCCTAGGTCCAATTCATGTATCCCTAGCTAGCCACCCATCTTCCTACATGCTAATCAATTCTCATAACCCTAGTTGAGAGATCTAAGTAGCTAGTTTAGATGAATTTAGTGTGATTATCTTAGAGCTTTCTCAAGGATAGAATGTGGATGATGTGAGGACTAAAACCTCATTTCCACTCCCATTACTATCCTCATCTCCTAATCACCCTAAGACCCTCTAACCTAGAAACCTAGGATTGTTTGGACTCTAATTAATTGCACCTAGATCCTAACCCAAATTGAGCCTCGTAAGGGTAGTAGGTGTTTGGGACTAGTTCCCCTATATACAATGTATCCTATCCATGGCCAGCTAGTAGTCTAGGGAAATTCATTAGCATCTAGCTAGTCATTTGATTTGGTAATCTAAATGAAAGCATAATGTTTACATGTCACCCCCAACCTAATTGATAAGTGCATCCCCCAAACAACCCACATTCCTCTTTATTGCTTTAAAACCTAATTGCCTTCTTGCTTAGTTAGTGTTAACTTTGGTTGATCTTACTTTCTTAGTTAGCTAATTGCCTTGTTCTTGCTTTGTTCTTGCTAGTTGAGGTCTTTAATTGCTCTTTTGTGTAGTTTGCTAGATTAGTGGAGTTAGGCTTGTTCTTGCTTGCCTTAGCATAGATTGCTCTTTTCCTTACTTGCCTTGTCTTTTCTTGCTCATTAGAATTGATTGTCTGGGATTTACTTAGGTTTTGATCTTGTTTGTTTTCCTTTAATTGCTTTCTTGTTCACCCACCTTAGTGTAATAAACAAATCAACTTCAAACCCTTCAACCCTAGACTCTACAGTCGGAACCTATCCCAAAAATTAATCTAGCTCTAGTGCCCCCTTTTCTCCCTATGGATCGACCCTATACTTGCCACCCTCCTATACTACGACACAAACCCGTGTGCTTGCGGGCGTAGTGTTTTACTAGCAGTAGGTGTGTTGGTTAGGTCTTTATAAAATTTGAAAGTTATCCCTTGTGTGTTCCTATCTTGTGGGTCACATCTAGTCACGTCTCAATTGATTAGTGTGTGCACCTCTGGTGGGATGCACCAGTGGAAGTGGATCCAAGTCCTCAAAATGTTGTGTATAGCAAATAGGTAATGCCTTCGAAAATAAGGCACATTCAACATAAACTCCTTATGAATAGTAACCTATGTGAGATTCATCAAGTATACATTCAATGTGCATGTAGGATATGAATGTTGCAATGCTACCTTAACTCCTTTAGAAATACGTGAGGGAATAAGAAAATATTTTGTCTCTTCTAGATGTCACATAGCTTTGACAAGTGAGATTGTGTAAACCTTTTCCATTGACTCTACTTGGAGATAACCATCATAAACATACTGAATAATATTCTACATGTATAAGAAGGGTTTCCCCAACCCCGAGGAAACCTTTTCATCAATATGGTGCATGTAGAAGCATGCAAATGCACTACCCTACTTTGATGGATTATTTGGTTGTTCTAGAAGTTTGAACTCCATTGTATTATTTGCAATGCTCAGAGTCATGCTCCATCTCCCCATATCCAATGTCACATCCACTATATCCAAGAAAGGTCTCCTAAAGTAGCTCATAGTCTTAGCCTTGTTGCATCTCCATGACTACAAAATCTACCAAAAAAAAGACTTCACATATTCAATAGGGTCGCACAAAGGATTTATTAGCTAATTGAATTATCATATTGGTCTTTTTTCTATGTGGAAAACCCATCTTCTTCAATGTATTTATTGGCATAAAATTGATGATAGATCATGAATCACAAGAGCCATTTCCAAAGTGGAAACTTTCTATTGATCAGGGTATGTGAAAGAACCTTAGTTCTTCTCTCTCCATAGGTAGCTTTCTTTGAATCGACATGTTTGAATCTTTTTTTTATCAGTGTGTTCAGATCTTCATCTAGAACTATCACATCGAAATCACCTATCCTCATCTTCTTTGTAATCATTTCCTTTAGGAATTTACTATAACATGTATTCTACTCAAGAGCCTCTACTAAATGAATATTTATATGAAGCTTGCAAAAAAAATCCTAGGAATTTATTCAATGTCGCTCTTCCTTAGTCTTCTTAAGGCTGTCTGCTCTTCCTTAGTCTTCTTAAGGCTGTATGGAAATGGTATGGGCACCCCAATCTTCTTGTGATGTGGTGGAACATGTTGGATCTAGGGGGGGTGAATATAGCTTCAAAACTTGCACAAGAATAGTTAGACCTTCAAATTATATCAATTGAAACTAAATGGTAGAAGTGAATTTGAAGTCCTATATAAACAAGCTTAGGAAGAATGAGAGAGATTGAAACAAACACTTGAACAAGGTGTTTAGAGTGGTTTCAATCTTCAAACTAGGATACCGTCAATCCAATACCTAGAGAGCTCAACCTCTAGGACTTTGTAGCCCATGTATACTTATATTCCATTATAATAGATATACGAAGACCGCCTTGCATCCAAAGGCTTACCTATCCAAGATCTAGTCTTCTACCTCACAAAATGTCTTACCCACTCTTGAAAGAATCTTGATTCCTTCTCCTAGGACATCTCCTCCTTCCAACAAGTCTTCAGCCTTGAGGATTTACCCACCAAGATCCTTGGATCTTCCTCCTTGTCCTTCTCCTTCACTTGGAGAAGATATTCACACCTTCTTCAATGAAGAACAAAAACAACTCCTCCTTCACTCAGAGAAGATCACTTCAACCTTTGATCTTTGAGAAAGGGGATTGGGAAGTGGAGAGATGGATATCTTTACAAGGTAATAATGAGGTAGCTCTCTTACAACATGCCAAACTCACTTAGAATCACAAAATACTTTGTAAATGAGAGATAGAAAGGGGTTTAGCACACTAAAATATAGCAAGGACCAATGATATCATGAATGAGCAACCTTGGAATGAACTCCAAGAAGTCATATTTATAGCTGGGGGTGTTCCTTTGAGTGTGGGATCACTTAAGAATGAAAATAGCCATTTTACAACTTTCAACAGATCTATTTTTGTTTCTAACAACTCTCCAATGGTTGAAATCACTTTTTCTGTGTTTTTCGTATAGAGCATTTGGTCGAGTTTCAATAAAGGTAACTCGATCAATCCACTATCTGAAAATCCAATTTTCAAACTATTGGTCGAGTTTGTCATGGGAAACTTGACCGGCCAGCTAAAGTCAACTTTGGTTAGAAAGTTGGTTGGTTGAGTTCTGTGATTGGACAACTCGACCGATCCAAATATTTCCAAAAATCCATCACTGATCAGTCAAGATTCAAACTCGATTGATTAAGTTGTTGTGACAAATTTTCCAAAATGATTTTTAAGTGATCAAATGATAGAATTAAGTGTCACTGCTTTTTTTTCTCATCTTAGTTACAAGTCATATCATAAATACAAATGATTACAAAAATATTCTAAGGTGGTTTGGAGTGTTTTCCACAAAAGTGCATTTGCATAGAAAAGCTAGGGCTTGAGGAATTTAATCCTTTTCATGTACCTAATGCCTAAAATCAGTCTTAATAAATATGTTAGATACATATGAATGGAATGGTTAAATCATTATCTAAATAAGGGCAATGTATAATTCTCAAGTCAACATTCTCCCTCTTTTTGACAATGACAAACCATTCCTCAACATATTGAAAAGGATATGCTAAGTTATACCTTAGCCTTGTGAACTAAAAGGGGATTCATAATTTGAACAATGTGAATTGCTCCCCCTCAATCTATGCACACTCTCACCTCCATAGTTAATCTTTCTACACAAAGCTATATAACATGTATATGACATGGTCCTTTAGCAAGTTGCATGATAAAACATACACTTAGAAAAGAAAATGATCACATAGATAGTAAAAGCAATATGGTTTAGCTTCAAAACATCAAACTTCTCTCCCCCCTTTTCGCATTATAAAAAACTAAGGGGGGTAAAAGAGCATAAACTGGTCTTCTCCAAACACAACCAAAGCATGTAACCATAAGAGAAAGCATGAAACCATAGACTACACATCAAATAGAGATGAAAGAGAAACAAGAAACCATGGCCATAATCAAAATATGGAAAGCATACCAAGAACTCACATGATAGGACATACATAGAGTTATCATTCATAGGATCAAGATTACAGCACATAATCAAGTACTCAAAGCAACTACAAGCCAAAACAATGAAAATAACATGGTGATAGAAATAATACAACTCAAATAATGTGCTCAGATTCTTTTAGTACAAAAAGGTCTAGAAATATATATGATGAACATTTGAGAGATAAAAACTAAAACATCTAAATGTCTATGGCATCTATGTCCACAACATCATCATTGGAATCATCATCATCATCATCTCCTGACTCATAGTCCTCATCTCTGAAGGTGCAACAACTTCACCTTCATCACCAGAGCCACCGGAAAAGCCATCATCGTCATAACCATCCTAACGGCCATCATCCTTCGATGCCTCCTCATCATCAACAGTAGCTTCCTCATCATCCTGTTCGGGCATCTCCTCATTGACAAAAGGACCGAAACCATGACCAGGCCACATGGAATTCTGCTCATCCCAAGTCATGCCAAGATCATAGAGCTCCTTGGACAGAGGGGAAGTGGGAGCATAAGTGACCCATTCCTGCAAGCAGGGTAGCTATGGGGCCAGTAGGTAGTGGTAGCACTCCATGGTAGGTGCAGAGGAAGATCCACCAATAGTAGAGGGTGTAGAAGTGGAAGCAGTAGGTTGAGGGGCTTGGGTGGAGGTAGAGGCTCCAAGTGTGGTTGAAGAAGATGTAGGCAAGAATGTTTTCTTGATAGTGGTCTCATTGATGCAGACTTCTTTTCTAGATGGTTTATAATGAAAATCATGAAAACAAGACTTCTCATATGCGAAGGTGAAGAGATAACAGATCAAGGCTGGGTAGGGTGGGTGGGATCCTCGAGTATTCTTCCTAGAGTCAAAGCAGGTCACATGGAGAAGAAATATCTAGACCACTTGACTCCTATGTTCTTCAAAAGACAAAACATAATTACTGCAGTATTCTTTGCCATTTGAGCTTGATTCTTCTTGGAGTGAATACTATAGTTGACTACCAGAGAAAGTATGCAATTTTTTAGACCCAAGGAAGAGGATGTGATGGTTGATTTCTTCCTATAGTGTGTCTGAGGCTTCTTTAAGAATTTATGAATATGAGGGAGAGTAATATCATATTTCTTGTAGAAGGCCTCAAGCTCAAGAAAGTCAAAATACTCAGGATAGTCTTTCCTCCATGTGTATGTTACCTCAATACCATTGAAAAGAATCTTCAAAGTATCTTCTAAGAAAGTGAATTTCTCACTGGAAATCATGAAAGTGACAATCACTTGAGTATTTTGAGGGGGTACAAGAGTGTCATAATTTCACGATAGATTGGCGTAGAATTCATGAACTGCCTTAGTGCTTTTAATGGAATTGTGAAAGAACCAACGTTCGATACTCAGGGTTGCAAGGCGATGGTCATAGAGCAACTTGGATACCTCATCTATCACCTCTTGTTTATGTGGACAAGGCTCAAACAAGGCACGAAAAGGGAATGGGTTCCTAGGAATGAGCTCCTTGTGCCTTTTTAGAGCTTTTCTGGAAACAAAGAAAGTGTCATCGAAGGGAATGAGGTGACAGTTGGAAGAAGATGATGATGGTCCAGAAGGTGCGGCCCTCTTTCTCCTATTGGAGTCCATGGAGGTGAAAAAGAGAGGTTTGAGAGACCAAACACGAGAGAAACACCACCAAAGATTGTGTAACCACCTAGGGCAGATGGGAGAAGGTGTTAGGAAGTCAAACAAAAGCTGGCTAGGGATAGGAGAGGGAAGGTCGGGGCTAGGGTTGAGAGATTGAGAGAGTTAGAGTGAGGATCGATTTACTTTTCTCTAGTTGAGAGGAAGAGAAAAGTCGGTCAAACTCTACTTAAAAGTTAGTCCAGCCCGACCATTAGTCGAGTTTTGTGAGAAGGAAACTCGACCAAATGGCTTTTTTACAAAAGCCCTTCGCCACCAATCGGTCTAGTTGGCAACTCGACCGACAGAAGTTCTGCCCCAACTTTAGAAATTCTAGATTTTAGCCATTTGAGTGCTAATTAAATTTATTATTCTAGTCCATTTAGCATTTTAAGCATGCTTAGGTACATATCACTCATCATTAGGTACTATTTATCTATAAAACAATCATTTGCAAAAAATACCCAAAACAAACAAAAAACAAGGAATAAGAACATGAAATTTTTAGCACTTTAGCAAGCAAGGGTGATCAAGGCATGATCAAAGCATATAGGATAGATAGAAAATAACTAGAAGGCATATTAGATTCATCCAAAGTAGTTATGAGTAGTTTCGATCTAATAAAGTTAATTTTCTCTCTGTCTAGAGTTTTAGTAAAAATATCTGCCAACTAATTTTCATGTCCTCATGCGTGATATAAATATCCTTCTTGGCAATGTGGTCATGAATAATATGATGATGAACCTCTATATTCTTGGCTCTACTATGCAATATAGGATTCTATGATAAATTTATTACACTAGTATTGTCACAAAAGATAGGAGAAGCATCAAAATAAATGTTAAAATCTTGCAACATTTGCTTCATCCATAGAACCTAGGCACATCAACTCCCAACTGTAATGTGTTCAACCTCGGTAGTTGATAGATCCACTGTGCTATGTTCTTGGAAAACCAAGACACTAAGCATGGTCCTAGGAGGAAGAAAGTGCCACTTGTTCACATTCTATCAAACAAACATCCTGCATAATCAACATCACTATAAGCAGTAAGAGTAAAGTCCCTCTACTTAGGATACCATAGTCCAAAATTTTAGGCTTTGTCTAAGTACCTCAAAATCCTCTTAACAACTATAATATTTGATTTCTTAGTACTTCATTGAAAGTGAGCACACAAGCCATCACTAAACATTATCTCAGGTCTAGATGCAGTTAAATAAAGCAAACTTCCAACCATACCTCCATAGAGAACACAAGCTAATACTAAACATTATGTCAAGTCTAGAGGTAATTAAGTAAAGTAAACTTCCAATCATACCTCTATAGAGCTTCCTATCCACTTTCTCACCTTCTTCAGCTATATCAAGTTTGACGATGTTTGACATGGGGGTGTCCATTGGCTTGGTGTTCTCCATCCCAAAGCGCTTGAGTAGCTCACTTGTATACTTGCCTTGGTTGATGAAGTTCCATCTTTAGTTTGTTTGATTTGAAAGTCGAGGAAGAAAGTAAGCTCCCCCATCATGCTTGTCTCAAACTCACTCTGCATTAGATCACTAAATTCCTTGCAAAGATAAAGATTAGTTCTGCCAAAAATGATACTTACCACCTTGTCACTTTCATCTAGTTTGTTTAGGTAGACCCACTTGGTGTCAATGAACTTTCTATCACATGGTCTTGGCATAAGAGTCCACACTTTGTTCTTCTCGAAATGCTCCAGTTATTCCTACATGGCTAGGATCCATTCATCATCCCCAAGAGCTTCTTTGACGTTCTTTGGCTTGAGTTGTGAGATGAAGGTGATGTTTGCTTATTCTTTGTTGCAGGCAGGCCGTGTTTTCACTCTTTCAAAGGGATCACCTATGGTTAGGTCTTTAGGATGATTCTTTGCAAAATCAAGAGTTGGATCCTTCTTTTTTTCATCTATCTCTTCTTCTTGAGTAGCCACCTCTTTTCCTTTTTGGGTGAGGTTGAGTCCTTTCAAGATAGGAATTACTTCATCTGCAACATCATCATTAACAATACCCTTAGACAGAGGGGTTAGTCTCAATAAATTTGACATTAATAGATTCTTCTACTTTAGATAGATTAACATTATACATTCTATAAGCCTTGCTAGTAGTGCTATAGCCAAGAAAGAAATCCTTGTATGATTTCAGATCAAAATTGTCAAGATAATCTTTCGTGTTCAAAACAAACCAAGGACACCCAAAAACATAAAAATACTCGATAGAAGGCTTCCTACCACACCATAGCTCATAGGGGGTTTTCTTTGAAGAGGGATGTCTGAAAACCCAATTTTGCGCAAAACATGAGGTACTAATGACTTCGGCACAAAATTTCTTTGGAGTGTCATACTCTAAATGTATAGTCCTAGCCATTTCCTGTAGTGACCTATTCTTCCTCTCTACAACAACATTTTGTTGAGGTGTTCTGAGGTGAAGAAAAGTTATGTGCATATTTGGACTCTTCACAAAATCGTTCAAAAAGATCATTTCCAAATTCTCCCCCATGATCACTATGGAGAAGTTCAAGAGCTCTCTTGGTGCTAAGGACTCATTTAGATTTGAAGGGGGACTTGGTTTTCTTTCCTTGGGTACAAGGTTGGCATTCCTCATCCTTTTCAAAATCTAGTTTGGGAAGTCCCTTGACCAAGTCCTTTTTGCCCAACTTCTTCAACGGATGCATATTTATATGACCTAGCCGACGATGCCAAACAAAAATATCATTTGAATTGACTACTAGGAATCTACCAACCACAAGCTTAATAGAGTCAAGCACAATTACATAAAGATTACCATTTCAAGTTTGTTATATATGTCATTATAAGAGAGGGAATTGGTGCGCCTGCCAAAGGTGTGCACACTAACCGATTGGATTTGACTAGATGCTCCCCACGAGATCAGAACACATGGTGGATTTACTTTCAAAATTTATAAACCTAGACCAACACACCTACGTCTACTAAAACACTATCCCGCAAGCGTACGGGGCCATGTCATAGTATAGGAGGGAAGTAAGTATAGGGTCGATCCACAGGGAGAAAAGGGGGCACTAGAACTAGGTTAGTTTTGCTAGGTTCCTATTGTGGAGACTAGGGTTGAGGGTTTGAAGGTTGCTTTAATTATTAAGCTAAATTGAGAAAGAAAGTAATTAAAGGTGAGAATGAAATCTAAGTTAACCCTAGACTAGATTAAGACTAATTAAGCAAGGAAAGACTAAGCTAGGTATGAAAAGGTAATTTATGCTAAGATATGCAAGAAGAGAAAGAGAGCAATTAAAGACCTAAACTAGCAAGAATAAAGCAAGAACAGGGAAAGAATCTATCTAAGCAACAAAAGAGCTAACTAAGCTAACACTAGCTAACCAAGATGAAAACTAGGGTTTTAAAGAAATTAAGGGAGATGTGGATTGTTTAGGGGATCCACTTATCAATTAAGTTGCGGGTGACATATGAACATTGTGATTTCATTTAGAATATCCAAACCCAACAAAAAGTTAAAGTCTAGTGAATTATCCTAGGCTACTAATTGGCCATGGATATACTAGGTTGTGTATAGGGGAACTAGTCCCTAACACTCCCTACTATCCTTGTGAGGATTGATTGGGTTAGGGCTTAGGTGTAATTCAATTAGAGTCTAAACAACCCTAGGTTTCTAGATTAAATGGTCTTAGGATGATTAGGGACCGAGATTAGTAAAGGGGGGTGGAAGTGAGGTTTTAGGCCTCCCATCACCCACATTCTAGCCTTGAGAAAGCTCCATGCTAAACACACTAATTTCATCTAAACTAGCTACTTAGATATCTCAACTAGGGTTAGGAGAATTGATTATGATGTAGGAATATGGGTAGCTAGATAGGGATCCAAGAATTGGACCTAGGAGTAAATTGTAAGATTCACAAATACAAGCAATTTTCATAAATTCCCAATTGATTTCAAGCACAAACCAACAAGCAATTTATGGAGAATGAGATAGAAATAGAGCATAATCATTAGCAAACAAAATTACAAAGTTTACATATCATTTCCCCCCAACATGGTATCAAAGCAACATTTTATACCTCAAACAGCCCACCCAGGAGGCCTAGCTACTCATGATAATGCAAAGTACAAAAAGAGATTAGAAAGAGGAAGAAGTAGCCATGGAGCTCAGTGTAGATGAGTGAATCCTCCTCTCTAGCTGTTTCAAGGTCGACCTCCTCCTTCTTATTGGATGGAATGGTGTGGAATGATGATGGGAAGTGGATGGAAGCTTGGAAATGAGGGTTTTTATGGTGGAAATGGTGAAATGGAGTGAAATGGAGGTGGAAATAGAGTGTAATGGATAATGGGAAAAAATGGGGAGCTAGGAGGTGGTAGGAGGTAGCTAACCTTGACCTACGGCTGGCACCCTCCTATATATAGGTGTGGGGGAAGCAATAGGTCAAGTAGGGGTACATTGGGTAGTGTAGTGGTAAAAATAGCTAGGTTTTGTGATAGCATGGCCGTGGTGGATCACCACGGCCATGGTGGATCACCACAACCATAGTGGATCACCACGTCCATGGTGGGTAGAGGTGAGCACGGTCGTGGTGGGGTAGACCGATCGTGGGAATTAAAATGTGGAGATCACATGTTGAGGTCACTTTTGTACTGAACTGGCATGGCCATGGTGATCACCACGACCATGGTGGGGTAAGGGTAGCATGACCATGGTGGTCCCCATAGCCGTGGTGGCTCAAAATGCTCAGGTCGTTCTCTGATCCTTGACTGTTTTGCCTCTACTGCTACATGGTTGTTCTGGGTCAGTGCACCACGACCAGTCTATGTGGCACGCCGTAGTGATTCTAGCTTTACTTGAGGATGACTTTGTTGATTTGCAAGTGACTTAGTATGGCCGTTCTATGGTACCATGGCTGTGCTGGTCTCTGGATCAACACTTTGACTTGATTCTTTGGATTTTCTTGGACATATTTGCTTTAATGGATCTTTGGCCACTAGGGGTAGGCTGAGGGAGCATCAGACTTCACTTTGGGTCTCTCCAAGGTAGAGAAACCCTAGGATCACTCCTTCTCTCTCTTCCATCAAGTGTGGTCCAAATGCCTGAAAAACATGCAAATAATGTCCATAAGTGCATTTTACACAAATATGCATATTGAGAGAAATAACATGTAATCTAACATGTATATATGTGATTGAAATGCAAAATGACACAAGATGAGGCCCTAAAATAGAGCTGAATCACCACCCCAAACTTAAAACATAATTGTCCTCAAGTATGCTTCAACTCAATCTCTCTGCAATTTTTCCACAATCAAGAAATGATAAATATAATGTAAAGGATGATTATTGCTTAATGGGATCAATAGTGACTAAGTACATGCATTCCACCTCTCTCCTCTCTTATTTTTACAAGCCAATCATGAAAAGATCACAAAGCATATGAAATTCAAATATAGTGCATGAAACACACAAGCTATCCATATTTCTTTCATGTAGTTCCGGGTAGACCGTTTCATGATGGCGTTAATCAAGGATGACTAGGAGTGCTATTTCACCTTCATGCATTCAACCTTATATTTCAAATTTCACCAAATGATCCACGAGATTGCGAATAAGGGAAAAATGAGCTAGGTTTAATGTTTACTAGCTCAATGGTCATGAAAATGGAAGAAATGATTGCAGTAAGATTTTGGAGTGCTATTACATAGAGAACTCATATTTTCTTTATTTAAATGCTCTTAAATAGAAGCATCTTTTATTTTCTTTTTGCATGTTTTGTTCTCTTTTCTTTTTCCTTGCCCTTAGAGTAGATATGTCATATGGTGATGAGAGTGAAGTGGTGAGATGTAGATGTGGCCACCCCAATCTTTTGGAGGTGGCAACGACTGATATGTGCACTTTGGCATCCTTTCATGAGGCAGAGGGGTAAGAAGATGGTGAGTAAATAGTCAGGTCAAAGATGGGTCACTGGCGTGATTCTCAGCATAAGGTATCCTGCATGAAAATTAATCCAACACTTCATCCAACAATATCACACCACATGAATGAACAACCTAAAATTGATACTTCAATCAAGTGATTTCATAGGCACTAAGCGCTCATAGCTTGCTCAAGTCACAATTCAACCAAATCATTCACAAACACAAGAGTGGTGATTCACGTGTTGTCAAGAATTGATACCATTTAACAATAAACAATGATAATTCACTTGCATTTTTCAAAGGTCATCATTTTTAATCCAAAAAGTAGAGATTGGGTCAAAAACACACTTTTTGGCAAGAAATCTCAAATTTGGGCAAAATTGGCCAAAACAGTAGCAAGTTGCCTTCAATCACATCTAAGCCAATATTATTGAACTTAAAACATTAAACAAGAAAATCCTAGCTAAAACATGCAAAAATTACCAAAAATCTACATGATATGAAATGCATGGAAAAAAGAGAATTTTTTTTTAAATTACATGAAAATAGTAAGAAAATAAACTACATGACATGCATGTATGCAAAGCAAGAAAATTCTAAACTAAGGCAAGCAAAAGCAAACAAACAAAAGTAAATGACAGGTGAAATGCAAAATAAGAGTGCAAATGAGATAGGGCATACCTCCCTACCATCCCAAACTTTTGAATCATGATGTCCTCATCATGACACTAAAGTCTGGGAGTGATCCAGTAGATGATCACTGTGGTGGCGATGGTCTTCCCTGTGGTGGACGATGCTGGTAGTAGGAATCCCAGTAGTCTGACTGTGGAAGTGGGTAGTTGTCCTGATATGCTGACAGTGAACTCCACCAATCTTCCCCCCATTGGGGGTTCCTCTGTTCCTGGGCATGTTGGTACAGGTGGTTGACCAGATAATGCATCTGCTCATGTTCTAACCACAAGGCATCCTGAGTACACTGAAAACGCTCCTTTACCCACAAAATACCCTCCTGGGTGTTCAAAATGCAGTCTTGAGTGCTCTGAATACCCTCCAGTTGTGCATGTATGGTGTACATGTCATATGCATTTGCTATGGGTTGCTACCGTTGTTGTTATGTTCCCCCCTCACGACACCTCACCATGTAGTTCTCTCACTCCTCAGCTGTCCTCCTCCTCTCGGCGGCTACTTGTGACTCTCCAAGCCCCTCAGGTAGATCTCTGGGCTGCTGCTGCCATGTGTCTCTAGGATGCTCCTCTTTCCATCTCCTCAAGATGTCTAGAAAGTCTAGAGATGGGCCACATCCCTCTAGGATAGGTGTGGCATGGTAGGGGAGCTCAAGTGAAACCCCAGCATAAGGAGGATTGACCTAGTAGAAAATCTTCTTATCAACCATTGATGCCATCGATGACTGGGTCAAGTAATGCAAGTCAACAAGCTTTCCTCCTTCTGCCTTTGTGTAGACGGATACATCATGTCCTAGGGCCAAGGCAATGGAAGTAATCTGTTATAACCTCAAATTTTGCTTATATGACTGTAATTGCAATTGTTTCAAAAGAAATGTACTTGGTTGTAAATTGCATGATTTATGATAAATATATGGATTTTTTTACAACTTTTCCTTGTGCATGGTTTTTCATGCACCTTTGGTAATAATGGGTCCAAGATAATAAAAGAGGAAGATAAGTTAAAAGAAAACAAGTAATGCATTAATAGTAAGAAAGGAAATTGGAATAAAGATGAAAATATAAGAAATAAATAGAGAAGTGTGGATCTGATCATAATGGATGGTGTTTCGAACCCCACATGGATTCTTGAGATACAAGGAATCGAAATAAAGGGAAAAAATAAAGTCAGAAAGAGAAAATATGAATGAAATATATATATTTAATCAATAACCTGCACATAAAGAAAATATTCATTTTCTTTTGAATAATGGCCCCAAACTTCGCACTCCAATAGATTAAGTCATTATTAAGTTTCCCTCAAAATTTGGGATTAAACAGATTCATGGTTTGAGAGTTGTGATTTTTTCCAAAATTTCCTAAAGTGAAAGGATGTCAAATACATGTCACGATTATTTTCTGAGGTATTAATCACTTTTCTGATTATGCATGTGCAATGTGATCCATTGGATCCTAGATCCATGGCTTCCGCTCATCGTCTAGTTCCAACTGAACTAGGAAATAGGCCACCGACAGTGGGCTCTTTCCATCCAATTTCCTCATAGATCATTGCATGTGCGAACAGGGAAAGATCATGGTTGAGTTTAGGAGAGAATTATGCGCATCCTATACCTAGGTTCTTCGCACTTTGGAGGCATCTAGAAGAAATGCCTAAATTTCCTAAAACGATAGGCGACGACATGGGTTGGGAACCCTAGAATCAGCCCCCCAATCCTATAAATAGCCCCCCCTCGACTTTGGTCGATCCTCACGATCTCAAACGGCCACTTCCCTTCTGCTCTCGTGCCTTGGATACTCGTATTGGAGTTGCTCCAACGAGCTCCAAGCTGCGGCACTGTCGTAGGTGTGACTGCTGGGTTGAGTGGAGATGAGAAGCAGCAACCGTTTGATCGAATTCCACGATAGATCGCGAGAAAGATCAACAGTTGGGCTCGCTCCGTGACTTTCGAAGGCCATTAGTGGGTGCGAGCGCTGAGAGCTGTGCGATCTCACTCAGTCAATGATGACCCGGGATCTGACGGCTTCTGATTTTCCAAAAAGAAAAGGGTAATTCTCCTCTCTAGTCCAAATTCCAAAAAATCAGTAGAACTTGTTTAATTCACTAAAAATTGATCCTTTGGCCAAAAAATAAAAGTAAATAGTGCTTTTTATTAGAAAAATATGTATAATTTGGTAAAAATAGAATTGGAGTCTGATATTATGTACAATTCAAAAAGTATATGAAGTTACCTCTCTTAATACATTAGATCATAATAAAACCCTAAAATGATGTGAAAATCGAGTATGATGAATCATTTAGGTTATTTTTGAGTAATGTTAACCCCTTGAGAATACAAGAAAAGGAGAATATGAAAAAAATGATTGTATGCTTGTTTTAGGGTTTTTATGCACATGTTTATGTCTTAATGGATTAAAACCCTAATTTAGGAAAATATGAGTTTTAATGGTTGTAATCCGAAATTGTAAGTATACAATAGAGATATAATGATTCTTGAACTTGGTTTAAGATTAGAGAACCCTTAATGAAGATAATTGGAATAATTAGGACTTTTGTAAATAAGAAACCTATTTAGGGTTGTGAGCCTAAAAAGGAGATAAAGTTGGATAAAGAAACTAAGAAACCCTAATGATCCCTCAGGGCTTGGAAGCCTTAGAAAGTATCCTCATATCATTTGGAAGTGTTTTGACATTAGGTAATCTGTATGTTTCGGGAATTAAGGGTTGTTTGCATAAAGGTGCTTGCTTGGATATTTTGTTGAATTTGGATTTTGTTGCTCAAGAATGGGTATGTGGTTACGCTTATGGTTAAATCATTTTAGTTTCCCTGTGATTCCCAAAGTTTTACTGATTTCTTGGAATGATTGCTTGATTATATTTTATTTCATGCAACTATAAAGTGACTATGACTATCACCATAATTATATGTGCATAACTAGCTCATATCCTGGTCCTCCTCTGTATCTCTAATGTTGATGAGATAGATGACCTAGTACATGGTCCACCTATGAGGTAGGATCATCAAGTTATCATGAGTTGATGTGTTGGTCTACCCTTGGGTAGGACCATACGACTCCATGACCCTATGTATTGATCTACCTGTATGGTAGGATCATGGGGGTTAGTTGAGATCTACCATATGAAAGGTAGTATCCATGTCCACTACAGGGATAACACAGAGGCTAGGGTGTGTAAGGATTGAGTAGTCATGTTTAAAATATAAAGTTTGCTTGTTAAACCATAATTGGTTGCAATATGTTGTTACAATTAAATGCAAGATTATTGTTTCCCCCCACATACCAGTTTAATTCGTTATACTAACGTCGTTTTGTTTGTCGGCATTTTAGGTTATCAAGAAAGTGGATATTCCTTTAAAGTGACATTGATGGAATAAAGCTTAATAAAGAATTGGATGATTGTAGTTAGATAAGTTCTTTCTTGGGTGAAGAATTCCACTTCCTATATTTTACAAGGTATGAATAGAAAATTTTTATTCCAGTAAAAGTTTAGTTATAGTAGAATTTATTAATACTGTTGATTATTAGAAAAACCACTTATCCTATTTTGGGATAATGCCTCTGACCTCTTGGTCTCCCTTAACAGGGGGTTATCAGGAGGTAGGGTCGTTACACAATCCCTCCCATGATAAATGGATTCTTGCTCTTGGATGGGATTGACTTCATATGATCAATGATAAGTGATCCAAGATTTACAATCTTCTCTTGCACCATCCATCCTAACACAAAAACGTCTTTCCCTGTACATCTACCTTGATTTTCATATCGGGTGTAGACGGTGTTTGCTAAGACCTTCTGAATGTACCTTAGGATAGGGTTGTGAATCAAGCTAGTCTTTGATTTACCAGCTACAAAACTACTATTCTCGATGAGTTTCTTTCACATAGCAATGTAATTTGCATTAGTTTCTCTATCAATGCTTCCTTCATCAAGTGACGCTCTTGCCTCAGGAGTCAGAGTAAAGATGCAGTAATAAGGTAGGTGCTACTCCCCAAGATGACATTGATGGCGTCCTACGAGACCTTCTCTAATGTGGCAAAGAATTGTTGTGTAAGCTCCACATAAGTCTCCTGCATATTAGTCAACACCTCAACTACCCAACGGGCTCCACGACATCCTTAAAAAAATTGAAGATGCCCAAACTCTTCATCGTCTCCTGGCACGCACAGCGAGTGGCAATCACTCAGCATGTCAATCACTCTGGATGCTTGGGTTTCTTCCCTTTCTTACTCTGATTGTCCAATGTTGCCTCATGACACACTTTAGGTGCATCATCTGGATGTGCATCTGGCTTGACCTCATCAGTATCATCTACTAGTAGCTGCCGTTGTGCTCTCGACTGCTGCTGTAGCTGTAGTGCCACAGATGTCGAGGGGTGTGCAGCTGAAAATGATGGTCGAGCTGCTAAAACTAAAGGACGGGTTTCCGAGACTGATGGTCGGGCTACTGCCGTACCTCCTCTAGGTATCCTGGATGATTCCTCCATTATTGGATCCACTGTTGCAACCACATGAGGTGATTCCCCTTGTGAACTAGAGACTGTCGAAGGTGTCGCGAGGGCAAGACGTGTTGTCGGGGTTGAAGAGGATGCATTCTTGGACCGATGTCCATAGGAGATCACATCCTTGGTCTTTTCTACATCCTTCTTACCCATTTGCTTCATTTTGTCTCGAAATTGGAGGAGAAAATAGGATTTTAGGTTTTCTCTAAAGAACAGAGCTGTTTGGGCGGATTTGAGAGAAATGGTGTTTTATGGATGGAAATGGGAGAAATTTGGAGATTGAGGTAGTGGAAATGTTGGGATATTGATTGGAGATGGATTGAGGGTAATTTGGTGGGGATTCGAGGGTGGTAGGATGGTTGGGGAGTGTTGTGCGGTTGTTGTTTGTAGATAACGGCCGTGATGCTCACAAAGAAACTGTTTGGAAGTGATTTGGGATTTTACAAAATGGCTGACTTAAGTGCTGAGTCGAGTTGCAGCACGGTCGTGCTGTGTAGCACAATCATGGTCAATTTCATGTTGCACGACCGTGGAGGACCACATGTCCATTCTGCGAGGATCTCTACATGGCTGTGTTGCCTTGCACGGCCATGGTGGCTCTATTCTTCAATTTTTATTTTTCTTGACTCCCCTACTAATTGTGAATGTATCACCACATGTGTTCCATGTCACCACGGCCGTGGTGAGTACTGTGGATGTTGATTCCAACTCAAATTTCATCAAACATCAAATATTTGTCCCATAATGATTTTTCATGGATCACTTTGTCAAAATCTCATCTAATTTTCCTCATTTCACTCTAATTTCACTACACATCTTAAACTTAAACAAAAACTATTAAAAACAAGTGTGTGTGTGTGTGTGTGTGTGTTTTCTTGGAAAAATGTAAAAACAAAGCAAAAATATCAAAAATAGAAGGTTGGGTGAAAAATGCCAAAACCTAGGTGGGTTACCTCCCACAAGCGCTGAGTTTCTTGCCTTCAACTTGGCTTCTTGGCGATTCTTCATTCATTCATCTATTTGGCATTCTCATGTGTCCATTCTTGCAAAACATGCATCCCTCATTTTCACACAATCTATTTTCCTCATCCCTTTGATCAAAATAATAATCATCATTTGTTCTATCTTGATCTCCTTTTTGCAAATGATCATTTGAACTTGTTAAGTAATCATGTCCATTATCCCTATCTCGGACCTGCTGGGTTGGGTTTTTGTACATGTTGATCTTGATCTTCATGTCCATGAATGAAACCGTCATGGTACCACTGCGTACATAAATCTCAGCATCAGCTATAGATAAAAACAACCTTCCCAAGATGATGGGAATCTTCCTATCCTCCGACTCCATATCAAGTACAATGAAATCCGCTGAGAACACTATGCCTTTGTCTTTATCTATCATCACCAAGACATCATCCACTCTAGCCCTAGGCACTTTTATGGATCTATCTGCCAATTAGAGAGTGCAATGTGTCGACTTCAACTTCTCTAAGCCCAACTCAACATAGACATTGTATGGCATCAAATTCACACTAGATCCCAAATCAAGTAACGACATGTCTATGCAATGTCCCCCTATATACCTAGGTATGAGTGGGGATCCTAGGTTTTTTCTCTTCATAAGAAGTGAATGTTGTATGATGGAGCTCACTTGTTCAATCAACTTCACTTTCTTTGGAATCCTCCCCATTGACCTTCTCTTCACAGTGCATAGGTTCTTGAGGAACTTGGCATATGGTAGGATTTTCTTGATAGCATCCAAGAGTGGAATGTTCACCTTCACTTAGTGAAACACCTCAAGAATATCCACATTATGCTTTTGCCTCCTCCTCATTTCTGGTGGCTCATCTAGTTCTTCAATGAATGGAGGAACATTGGCTTTTTCCTTGCTTGCATCAAAGTGAGGTGGAACACTAGGGATGGTGGGACTTGCAAATGGAGTATTAAGTGGAGCACATGGTATCCCAAAATCATTAGGATGTATCACTAAATCATCTTTGAAAAATTCAATCATAGTATCATCACTTGGATGCCTTTGCTTTGCTTTGTCAACCTTTCTTTGGCTTGTGGGCTGCTCAAGAGATTTCCCACTTCTTAGGATTGTCACAACACTTCCTTGCTCATGGTGGAGAGGGGGAGCTAGTTGTGGCTATGGAGGAGGTGGAGGTGACACATGGTGTTGAAATTGAGGTGGATGGGAGAATTGAGGTTGGAAGGTGAATTGTTGGGAAAATGACGGTGATGGAGGGGGAGGTGGAGTATAAGGCTTGGGATCACCTTGGAAATGGTAGATGGGCTATGCTTGCATGGGATGCGGACTATAGAAAACTTGAGAAGAGGGCATTGGTCCACTTGCTTCATGGTAGCTCATGATGGGTTTTGAAGACAACTTTTCTTCTTGGAGAGCAATTATGGAAGATAGCTTCTCTATTCTCTCTTCTAGCCTTGCAACATCTTTTTGAACATCATCAAATATTTTCAATCTAGAGAGAACCTCTTCCTCAAACCTTGAGATATATTTTGGACTTTGTGGCTCTTGATAGATATAGGAGTGAAGTGTCTTCTTTTACTCACCATAGAACTCAATAGAATTGACCGGGTGGAAAGGAACATTTGTCACCTGGTTCTTCATGAAGCTCATCATGTCACCAAGAATCTTCATCACTTGCGAGCTTGATTCATTATGAGTAGGAGGTGTCCCACCAAAGGCATAACCCCCATCATTCATCATGCTAGAAGCTCGAATCCTTGATCCTTCATCCAACTGCTCAAACAAAGGCAAAATCTCCTTAGGTGTCCTAGACATAAAAACTCCTCCATAAGAAGAATCCACTATGTCTTAGTACTTTAGAGATAAAACAGAGTATAATGATTGAACTAGCTACCACAAAGATATCTCATGGTGAAGACACTCTCTCAAAATCTTCTTAAATCACTTCGATGCATGGTGGAACTACTCATTGCCCATTTGACTAAAACTTGTCACGACACACCACATTTGTGCTAACCTTGATATAGAGTAGAATTGTCTCAAGAAGGCATTCTTCATTGTTTCCCAACTTATGATGTCCCTTCTTGAGTCATACTAATCTTTGGCTCTATCTTTGAGGGAGAAAGAGAACAAGGTCAACTGGAATGTATCATCACTAGCCGTTGACATCCTGGAGGTGGAGCATACTTCAAGAAAGGAGTCCAAGTTCTTATAGGGGTTCTCACTCTCTGAGCCGTAGAAGATGGAAAGGAGCCCAAGAAGACCTGGAGGGATGGAGAATTTCTCCCATGACATTTGATCAACCTTGCTAGCAATTGGCGATTCATAGTTGCTAGGCATGAAGTAGTCTTGAAGTGGATTGTGGGGTGCATCTTGGCTTCCATCTTGTTTTCCTCGAATGTCTTGTCACATGCACAAAGCACAACCAAACAAAAGAGAACAAGTTAGTAAACCAATATACATAAAGAATGCAAAGAATAATGAATAAAGAATATCAATGATGAGGGAAGTAGGAAAACTCAAAGAAAAACTAACTAACAAGGATGAAAGCCTTTCTCCCTGGAAATGGTGCCAAAAAGCTTGGTGCGCCCACTAGAGGTGAGCACACTAATCGATTGGATTCAACTAAATGTGCCCCATGAGATTGGAACACAAAGTGGATTTAATTTCAAAATTTATAAACCTAGACCAACACACCTATGTATACTAAAATCCCTCAAGCGCAAGGGGTCATGTCATAGCATAGGAGGGCGGTAAGTATTGGGTCGATCCACAGGGAGGAAAGTGGGCACTAGAGCTAGGTTAGTTTTGTTGGGTTCCTACTGCGGGGACTAGGGTTAAGGGTTTGAAGGTTGTTTTGATTGTTAAGCTAAAGTGAGCAAGAAAGAAATTAAATGTGAGAATGAAATCTAAGTTAACCCTAGACTAGATTAAGACTAATTAAGCAAGGAAAGACTAGGCTAGGTATGAAAAGGCAATTTACACTATGGCGTGTAAGAAGAGCAAGAGAGAAATTAAAGAGAAAAACTAGTAAGAACAAAGCAAGAATAGGGCAAGAATCTATATAAGCAAGAAAAGAGCAAACTAAGCTAACAATAGCTAAGCAAGATGGAAACTAGGGTTTTAAATTAATTAAGGGAGATGTGGGTGGTTTAGGGAATGCACTTATCAATTAAGTTGGGGGTGACATATGAACATTGTGATTCCATTTAGATTATCCAAACCAAACAACAATTTAGAGTCTAATGAGTTATCCTAGGCTACTAACTAGCCATGGATGTGCTAGGGTGTGTGTAGGGGAACTAGTGATTAACACTCCCTACTACCCTTGTGAGGCTTGATTGGGTTAGGGCCTAGGTGTAATTCAATTAGAGTCTAAATAAGCCTAGGTTTCTAGGTTAGATGATCTTAGTATGATTAGGGGATGAGATTAGGAAAGGGAGTGGAAGTGAGGTTTTAGGCCTCCCATCACCCACATTCTAGCCTTGAGAAAGCTCCATGCTAAACATACCAATTTAATCTAAACTAGCTACTTAGATCTCTCAACTAGGGTTAGGAGAGTTGATTATGATGTAGGAAGATGGGTATCTAGATAGGATCCAAGAATTGGACCTAGGAGTAAATTGCAAGATTCACAAATATAAGCAATTTTCATAAATTCCCAATTGATTTCAAGCACAAACCAACAAGCAATTTATGGAGAATGAGATAGAAATAGAGCATAATCATTAGCAAATGGAATTACAAAGTTTACATATCATTTTCCCCTAACATGGTATCAAAGTAACATTTTACACCCCAAACAGCCCACCCAGGGGGCCAAGCTACTCATGACAATGCAAAGTACAAAAAGAGAAGGGAAAGAGGAAGAAGTAGCCATGGAGCTCAGTGTAGATGAGTAAATCCTCCTCTCCATCTGCTGCAAGGTTGACCTCCTCCTTCTTCTTGGATGGAATGGTGTGGAATGATGATGGGAATTGGATGGAAGGCTTAGAAATGAGGGTTTTTATGGTGGAAATGGAGTGGAATGGCTAAGAGGCAAAAATGGGGAGCTAGAAGGTGGTAGGAGGTAGCTAACCTCAACCTATAACTTCCATCCCCCTATATATAGGTGTGGGGGAAGCAATAGGTCAAGTAGGGGTAGATTGGGTAGTGTAGTGGCAAAAATAGCTAGGTTTTGTGAGTAGCACGGCCGTGGTGGATCACTACGACCATGGTAGGTAGAGGTGAGCACGGTCTTGGTGGGGTAGAATGATTGTGGGAATTCAAATGCGGAGATCACTGGTTGCGGTCACTTTTGTACTGAAACTAACACGTCCGTGGTGGTCATCACGACCATGGTGGGGTAAGGGTAGCACGACCATGGTGGTCACCATGACCGTGGTGGCTCAAAATGCTCATGCCATTCTCTGCTCCATGTATGTCCTACCTCTACTACAACACGACCGTGTAAGGGTGCACGACCATTCTGGGTCAGTGCACCACGACCACTCTATGTGGCACGACCGTGGTGATTCTAGCTTTACTTGAGGATGACTTTGTTGATTTGCAAGTGACCTAGCATGGCCGTTATGTGGTACCACGACCGTGCTAGTCTCTAGATCAACACTTTGACTTGATTCTTTGGATTTTATTGGACATCTTTGCTTCAATTGATCTTTGGCCACTTGGGGTAGGTTAAGGGAGCATCGAACTTCACTTTGGGTCTCTGCAAGGGTAGAGAAACCCTAGGATTACTCCTTCTCTCTCTCTTCCATCAAGTGTGGGCCAAATGCCTGAAAAACATGCAAATAATGTTCATAAGTGCATTTTACACAAATATGCATATTGAGGGAAATAACATGTAATCTAACGGGTATAGATGTGATTGAAATGCAAAATGACACCAGATGAAGCCCTGAAATAGGGCTGAATTAGGAATCTAGAAGCAAGCATTCAAAAGAAGTAAATAGCAGAAGGTAACCATTATCACATAATTGACTACACTTGTTATATTGTGATGTAGGCCATCCACAAAGAGAAAATTCTTGATAAACAAGGATTCACCTACATCACCCTCACATTTTACTTTACCTTTCGCGTTGTCCCTGAAAGTAACCGATCCTCCTTTATTCTTAGTGAAGTTGTTGAAATGGCTTATATCACCTATCATGTGCTTTGTGCAACCATTATCAATAATTCATTTTCCTTTTTCCTGCAAGAAAGGAGAATGTCAGTTCCCAACTCAAACTTTGGGATCTGGTGTTAGCTTGGGCACCCATTTCATCTTTGGGTTGGTCCCCTTAAGCTTGTATGAACAATAAGTAGAATAATGGTCATCACTCTTGCAATGAGAACAAATCATATGGTTCTTTGAGCCATAGGACTCTCCAGCGAATAAAGGAGGTTCCTTACTCTTCTTCTTACCTTTGGCCTTACTCTTTCCCTTAGGAGACCCCCCTACAAATCCCAAACCACTAGTACCACTTTGTTTGGTAGAATGGTCAAATATTTCATTTAGGGAGTTCTTCCCTTTGAGGAATTTCTGTATACAGGTTCTACGTCTATGATTGTCATCATTAAGAGAGATAACAATAAAAGAAAAATTAGCAATATCATCTCTAGAATGAACAAGGTCGGTCTCTAAATAGAGGGCTTTAGTCAAATAAGAGTCATTTTCAAGAGCAATGGAAGCAACATCATTACTAGTAAAAATAGGTCTAGAATATAAATCATTAACTTGAGCAATAATCCTATAATTCTCAAATTTTAGCAATTAAATTTATTTGAGATAAGCATCTCTCTCATCTCTACAAGCATCACTAACCAGCTTAAGTTTAGCATTTTTGGTTTTAAGTAATTCGTGCTCATTAAGGCACTTTTGGTTATCTTCCTTAAGAGATGAAATATTTTTAAGATAGTCACCATTATCTACTTCAACTCCATTGTATCAGAACTCAAGATCAAGAAATTGGCCTTGCAAGGAGTCAATTCTCTCAAGATGAATTTTCTCATTTTGCTCAAGAATATCAAGTTCAGCATACAAGTCATCAATAATATTACCCAACCTCTTCTTTTTAGATTTACATTTAGAGAAGAATGGGTAGAATTAAGCATGTCAATAAGAGTCTCTTTAGCTAACTCATGCAAACTTACCTCACTAACCTCACCTATCTCACCAATATCTTCACTTGTGGAGGTCATGAGTGCAAGGTGGAATTCTCTATCTTCATCAGAGCTTAAACCACTAGAGGATGAGCCTTCTCGAGCAACATGAGAAATATCTTTGTTCCTCCTCTCCTTCTTTTCCTTACTCTTGTATTTTCTATCTTTCTTGTAATCTTCCTCCTTTTTGGAGCTGCTCTTATGGCGTGACTTTCTAGCCTTAGGACATTCACTCTTGTAGTGTCCTTTTTTACCACACTTGTAGCACCTTGGAGTATTATGAAGATTGCTTCCCTTTGAAGTGCTTTCCCTTGGAGAAATTTGCTTCATGCTCACTAGGTCCATCATCTTCACTAGAGGAGGATGGAGAGGTTCGACAAGCAAGTTGTTTTTGAAGGATGAGAGCCTCCACTTGATTATGGGGCATGGTGAGAAGGGACTTGATAAATTTCATTACTGAATGGTGGCTAGACATGACTAGTCTCACTCAGACAAACAAGATAGATATCGTGCTTATCCCAAAGGTCAAATGTCCAAAAACAATTACTGAATTTCTCCCAATCAATCTTTGCAATGTGCCCTATAAGCTTATCACCTAGGTGATTGCAAATAAAATAAAGACATTACTAGAGAAGATGATATTTGGAAATCAAAGTGCCTTTTTGAAAGGGAGGATGGTCAAGGAAAATTCTTGGGTATTTTATGAACTATTCCATATGATGAAGAGGGGAAATAAGGGAAAGCTTTGAAATCACTATATTTGATCTTCCTTGATTCCTTTTCTTCTTGCTTTTCTTCCTTTTCTTGCTTGTCAAGTCTTGGCTCATGAGCTTGTAGATTGCCAATTAGCTACTCAGTTTAAATATCACCAAGACTTCTTACTTCTTCAATGGTCATCACCTTTGAATCCCATCTCTTTGGAAGAGACCTTAGGATCTTTTCGTTGATTCCCCCTCCATACAAAGTATGTCCCAAAGCAGCTAGGCCATTGATGATGATGTTGAGTCTTGAGTACATCTCGAAAGCTCCTTCTTGCCCATCTTGAAGTTCTCTAGGAGGCTATTCAACATATAGATTTTTTCCTCCTTCACCTGCTTTGTGCCTTGATAAGTGATGCACAACTTGTCTCATATCTCATAGGTTGTGTCCCATGAGGAGATGTGGTTGAACTCATAAGGAGTGAGGGATGCATAGAGGATGCTAATTGCTTTGGCATTGAGTTGTGCATTCTTTATATATGCTTAATCCCAAGTAGATATAGCTCTGGTTGGCTCCTTTTAGGGTGCAATCATCACTTTCTACATATCTAAGTTCATTCGTTGAATATAAAATTGCATCCTCCACTTCCAATAGAGGAGGTTGGTGCCGTCAAAGATTGGGAGGTGCATAGAGAAGCCTCCCTCTAGGTTGAGGGAACCAAGTAGGTTCTCACCCATCTTCTCATCTTGTGGGAGATTTGTTGGAGAGATCGTTGCTCTAATACCACTTGTTGGATCTAGGCCTCTAGAGGGGGGTGAATAGAGCTTCAAAACTTACACAAGAATAGTTAGACCTTCAAATTATATCAATTGAAATTGAATGGTAGAAGTGAATTTCAAGTACTGTCTTTACAAGCATAGCAAGGATGAGAGAGATTGAAACAAATACTTGGACAAGGTGTTTAGAGTGGTTCTAATATCCAAACTAGGAGACTATCAATCCACTACCTAGAGAGGTCAACCTCTAGGACTTTGCAACCCATGTATACTTATAATCCATTATAAGATAAAGAAGAAGACCACCTTACATTCAAGGGCTTACCTATCTAAGATATAGTCTTCTACCTCACAACAGGTCTTACCTACTCTTGCAAGCAGCTCGATTCCTTCTCCTAGAACATCTCCACCTTGCAACAAGTCTTCAGCCTTGAGGATTTACCCCCCAATCTCCTTGAATCTCCCGCCTCGTCCTTCTCCTTCACTTGGAGAAGATCTTCACACCTTCTTCAACCTTAAAGAATAAGAACAACTCATCCTTCACTTGAAGAAGATCACTTCAGCCTTTGCTCTTTGAGAAAGGGGATTGGGTGTGGAGAGATGGAGAGATTTATATGGTAACAATGAGGTAGCTCTCTTAAAACATGCCTAACTCACTCATAATCACAAAATAATTTGTAAATGAGAGAGAGAAAGGGGATCAAAGGGGCTTAGCACACTTAAATACAATAAGGACCAAGGATAGCATGAATGAGAATCCATGTAATGAACTCCAAGAAGTCCTATTTATACTTAGGGGTGTTCCTTTGAGTGTGGGATCACTTAAGAACAAAAAATAGCCATTTACAGCTTGCAACATATCTATTTTTGTTTCTAACAACTCTCCAACGGTTGGAATCACTTTTTCTATGTTTTCTGTACAATGCATTCAATCATGTTTCAATAAAGGTAACTCAACCAATCCACTATCTGAGAAAGCTAATTTTCAAACTATTGGTCGAGTTTGTCTTGGGGAAACTTGACCCATCAGCTAAAATCAATTTTGGTCAAAAAGTTGGTCAGTCGAGTTCTATGAGTGTACAACTCGACTGATCCAATCATTTCCAAAAATCCATCACTGATTGGTCGAGACTCAAACTCGACTGATTAAGTTGTTAAGACAAATTTTCCAAAATGATTTTAAGTGATCAAACAATGGAATTAAGTGTCATTAATTTTTTCTCATCTTAGTTATAAGTCATATCATCAATACAAATGATTAAAAAAATATTCTAAGGTGGTTTGGAGTGTTTTCCACAAAAGTGCATTTGCATTGCTTTTGACTTGAACTTTGACAAGATAGGGCTAGGGGAGTTTGATCCTTTTCATGTACCTAATTCCTTAAATCAATCTTAAGTAAACATGTTAGATACATATGAATGGAATGGTTAAGTCATTATAAAAATATGGACAATGTATAACTCTCAAGTCAACAGAACATAGAACTTCATAGGGATCTTTCTGCCCTTAAGTGGTTTTTCTTTATATGGATCAAAAGTGTAATCATAATTTCCTAGTCAAAGATATTAGACTTCAAATCAATACTTGACTTTTAGAGATGTTCACAACTCAATATAGAGTCTATCAATATAATACGAGGTCGAACACAGGGAAAATGAGAAACAATTGAATAAGAACCTAAAGGCTTGGATTACTTTCACCAAATCAAAGGGATGAATTTGGTATTCTAGTTAAGGAACAAAACAATCTATGAAAGATAAAACAAAATGATAATAATTGTTAATATGACAAAATGGAACTTGGATTGGGTTACATCAATCATATGAACCTCAACCATGAAAAACCTTCTCTTATAATTTATATATATTCTTGACATATTTTGCAAGAAATCATAAAATTTATCTACATCTTCCTTCCCTCAAGACCCAGGTAGATTTGTATCTTAAGGTACATCTATCTTGAGATGATAACCAATAGATCAAGGATAAATATATACTTTTTTCTATAGTAACTCCTCACTATCATGTCTTGTTACTAATTTGTACTCTAAATGTTAATGAACTTGTTCTCTTGAATTTATTCAAATCAAACACCACAAGAAGGTAGCTAATCAAATAAGCGGTGTGTTCAAACATGAGTGTAGAAACAAAATTGCAAGAATATATGTGTTTAAATAGAAGAAGGAAATATTACATGGATGGGAGGGCCTGATGGATACTCCCAATCCAAGTTAATGATTTTAGCCACTCATAGTGCAAGAAAAAATCAAATGACAACTTAAACAAGTCATAGCTCTCAAAATAAAGTAATGTAACATCAAGAAAAGGAGAAGAGATCGATACACAGGTAGATTGAGTCTAAAGATCAGTCTATCAACCTTTTTTCTGAATCTAATAGAGAGCTTGATCACTATGAGAGGTCAATTACTTCTACTTCATTTCCTGGTAGAAATTGATCAGGGTGGCTCTATAGATTTGATGGTGAAAGTGTCTAGTGGCAAGATTAGAGGTCGATCACTCTCTCCAGGTCAATAGAAATAGATTGGTCGATCGGTCTAGTCTTGGTTTTTGTCAGTAGCATCTCAGCTTGTTCCCAGAAAACAAGATGCCTTGGAACTGATACTTGGGGGTTCTATTTATGGGGTATGACCAGCCATTTTTTGACCTGTGATTGGTCCACATGGTACTCACCTTTGTACTTCCTTCCATCAACCAGGGAGGCTGATGAGTCTTTATCTCGATTGATTCTTCATTGACCTAAAGTCAAAGTTTTGAAGAGTTTAATTTCTCTGCCTGCTTGATTTCTAGTTTTATCTTAAAGCTCAATATGCCATTTCTAGAAATATCAACCTGGAACTTGATGGTGTCTTGTAAAGTTATAACTCGATGGGTTTATTATTGAGCTTGTAACTCGTTTGCTTTTGTATCAAGCTTATGTTGTATTAAGTTCTGTCAAACTGAGGGTCAAAAACTGTCTAGTTGTAGTAGCTCAATTAATAGCTATCGAGCTCCAAAGTTAGGTTCCCGGATCGACCTAGGAGGTTTATAGTATGTAAATTATTTGATTTTCTATATATCCTCTTTATAAATATTGACCGACCTTTGAAGTTGATAGGTAGTCTGTTAAGCTTCATGGTTTTGAGTCCAATCTCTACATTTTTCAAGGTAATTTAGTCAGAATAGATTATTGGTGACTGAGTGTAAATTGAAGGAATACATGATTATTATATGCTTATACAGATGATTTTTTATTGTAATAGAGTTATGAAATATTCAGTAAAACTTATTTTATCATAATGAAGACTCAAAAGATTCTTCACCTACCACTTCCTAAGGTACCTACACTGTAATTACTTTCTCCCTTTCAACTTCTACCTCAGAAGTGTTTATAGTTGACTCAGCCTGCATTTTATTATGCCATGTTGCTTGTTCCTTCTGTATCACTCTTCCACTATGTAGTTTACCTCTTTGGCATGCTGATTATTTTGTGGGATGTATTTATTTCCTAGGAACCCTTGTTGAGTAGGCTTCATTAAATATGCCAAGTATGATTCTATTTGTGATATTTGAGTCCCTAGACTTCTAATTTGGCCACCTGATTATGTCAATCTCTCTTTCTATATTTAATATATGACTCATTCTTAGTCAAAATCCCCCAAACTTTTCCTATAACTTCTCAAGTCTTCTTGGACCTCTTTCATGATGATTTTTCTATGGACCATTTTGCTGGTGCAATTGAGGAAGTTGTACCTCTGAAGGTCCAGTTGAAAATTGTTAGGATCTTTCAATGAAACTTTGGTGTTGTTTCTCCATTAACACTCATTTCTTCTATTTTTATATAGTTGAACGTACATGCATTATGTCTAACAGAAGACACCAAGATGGTTAGGCACTCAGTTTGTTAGTGAGAGGTCCTAGGATCGAGCCTAGACCACAGGATAAATAGAATGGCCAATTTTAAAAAAAAAGAATGTACATGCATTATTCTTGATCAACTATATATGAGTTGATAGTCTATGTCTTCAATTGTCTTACCATCCATCTATGTCTTGAGATCCATGACCTCATGTGATTATGTGGCACTCTTTCCTACTAGAGGATGTTCTCGCTCATCACCCCAAGATGATTCATGACCATGTTTTTCAAAATTTCATGACACTTTTATGCCTTATTATTAAGAATGAACCCTACATATACACTATTTAGAGTAGTACCCACTCCCTTAAGAAAGTTCGACTAACCATACAAATCAATTACATGATGTGGCACCTTCTTCAACATGTTTTGATAAGGTTCCCAAGCCACTAAATAAGATTCATTTTTGTGCTTCTTGAAGCTACAAAATTTTCCCACTAACACTTTTGTCCTTGAGGTGGAAGGTACCTTTTCAAATTAAATTGATCACTTCATCCCAAGAGACCATGGATTGTAAGGCTAGACTAAGAAACTGAGTATTTTCTTTGTCCATCAACGAGCAAGGAAATAATTTTAGAGAGATCATTATGTATGGAATCCTGTCCATCTTCAAAATATCACAACTCTCAATAATGTTGTAAATGTGTTGCATCAGATCCTCTATGCTATGCCTATAATGCTTGTGACATGACCAATGCAACTAGAACTAGATCAATTTTATAGCTTCCCACATTAGCATCATGTCTCTTAATATGACCCAACTTAGATATGGTTGATGATGTCTTTATTTTATCCCAGGTAGTTTGCTCATCATGTAAAAGTGCCACGTCCTCATTGTCTTCCTGGTGATTAGATATGTCTTCCCCTTTTTCTTCTAACTCAAGTTCTTCTAGAATAATAGAATGCTCCTTTTTGTCTTCCAATGTAACCTCTGGTGTTTTTTGAGGTGTACTTGGAATCAACCTTAGAGATGAGGCTAAATATTTCTATGATGTTTGCAAAAAATCCTTTTACGTTCTACCAATATCACCAAGGTGCAACCTCTTTTCTAGGAGTATTTTACTAAGAACAATGTGGTTAAGCAGGCCATCCCAAAGTAATACTAGGATGGCTGACATGTCAAGAAATAGATCATGGGTTGTGTGTTTGTGAGGTTAAAATGTTAGAACCCCTATCTTTCTTTATCAATAACCTTAGGGTTAAAGACAAACTTCGTATTAATAATGACCTTCATCAATACCTGGCATTATTATTTGATTGATTTATTTTTTATTTTAGCTTAAATGTGTTCCTTGATAAGTCAAAAACATGTTTTGTTCATATTTTGAGATTTTTGGTTTAAAAGTAATGGATGCCTGATTCACACATTTGTACTACTATTTTTCTATTCTAGTTTAGGCTAGATTTTTTATAAAAATATCAAATATTTGCATGACTCAAGCATCTTTCTCCTAGTAGCATGTGAAATTTTGGTGCATCCCTCTATTCTATTTTTAATGCATTTGTTTCATAATTATGGTATTTTATTATATCCTAATGCATTTCTTGTGTCATTGTAGGAAAAACAAGCATAAACTGAAGCATTTTGGTACCATCAACATGGAATAGAGAGATACCTATTCAGAGAGTTATCTTGGTAGCACTGTGATAGGACTTGATACCACTGAGAGGACAAGTCAATACCACTGATGGCCAACTCATTGGCCCAGATGAGAAGAATCAGAGTGGCTCAGTAGAACATGGGTACCACCAACTCTCAAGTTTGTCGTACTGACATAGTTGTTCTTGAGCCATATAAAGAGAAAAATTGATGGCACTGACTTCCAAGTAATTACCATCGAGATTTTTCTAGTTGTCATAATCAAGAGAAGAAACATCCAAAGATTTGTGAAATATGTTGCATTTTTGTCTCTTTGGTCAAATCCTAAGAGGATGGCCCAAAAGAGGGCATCAACTGTTATTGAAGAGGTCAAAGATAGAGGATATAGTGATGCAAAGACGTGGATCAAGGATCATCCAGTTACATCTAAGGAGTATTTTGGTAGCCAAAATGTTGTCCGTTCTGACAATCTTAGTAGAGAATCATCCCCACTCCTATATTTAGGGTTTTTCCCATTTTTTATATTATTTTTCTTTTACAAGCCTTCTTTTAATGATATGTTGTGCATGAAGGATAATCCCCATATTATCTAGGACCCAAGAGTTGCCTAATGTTGACTTTATGCATGATAATATTTAACATAATATAGATTAATTGCATTGAATTTTGATAATGGAAGTTCATTAAATTTTCCATGTTTATGATTTATCACCATGAATATGCCTTAGATTATTGATCACTATGAGAGGGAGATTAACAATTGGGGTATCCATTATCAACATAATCACTAACACACTGTAAAATAAGGTTAACCATTGTGAGGTCAGTTGTCTCAAGGGATATCTTATCATTTAATCTTCTATATTGACATTGTGAAAGTTGTTTAGTAATTAAGTTAAATATTGTGTTATTCCATGAGCATGTAGTGCAAGATACATACATCTAATCCAAAAAAGTAGAGATAATTTATGTTAACTAAAGGGAACTCATGTACAAACCACACTATGGTGAAAGTGGCATCCCAAAGGACTCATTCTTATGATCTTAAAACCATTTTAATTCTTTGTTATTTAATTTTAGTTCTTAGTTTAAATAAAACCAACCAACTCTCTCTTTAGGTTGGGGTGATCTATTTTAGTTAGTACTAGCCCATAGAATTCCTAATTTCTTGTGATAAAAAACTCATGCCTCTTTGAGTCCCTTACTATAGTGAGGCATACACTTTTGTATTACACACACATATAAGTTGTATTAAGTTTTTGGTGTTGTTGCCTATTAATTGGTAGCGCTAGCACAATGAGTATTAAAACTGGCCACTCTAGGGCATTCTAGTTCTTGTTAGTTTTCTTTTGAATTAGAAATGATTTCTTAAATCATTCGTTACTTGTATCTAGTATTATGTATTCTCACACTATGTTTTCAACTTTTCAAGTACTAGTTAAAGGAGGTGCACCTTGGCTATATGGCTAGTCCAATCACTCCTTTTAAGTTCATTTTATACAAGAAAATAAATCCTAGGATGTTACTAGGTCCTCCATTTAGAATCTTGACATCCTCATCAAGGATCAATTATATAACCCCATAATCTTTCTCCGTTTCAATGCAGACCCAATATGACCCTTTATACATCCAGATTCCAATCATGACTACCACCGCAAGGGTGGTTCATCACCCAGGATAGCCATTTCCAACATTGATAGAATATAAAACTCAAGACTAGCATGCCACATTCCCATATGGGCCCACCTACTATAGAGAATTAGGTTTTGGTACCATTTGTAATGATTAAGATCATAATCTATGGTTCTAATTGAGTTTCAGGAATGATGATTGGTCCCATAGACCAACATGGTCTCGTCTACACATTTTTTCCTCACTTAGACACATCCTATAGGATCAACTTCTCATTAAGTCGGCCACCCAATTATAGTAAAATTCACTAGTCACATTGAACCATAGAGTTCTTAGTAACAAGCTCCCTAAAAAGGAGGTTTACTTTGGTGATATGGATAACCCAAGAATTGCTTTGAAGATCATTTTATCCTAGGCCAAAAATCATGGGATATTTTAATGAGAATGAGAACGAAAACCCACTTTATGACATAGGAAGGTGTTTTCACCCAACATCATGAGAAAAAGTAGTATGACATTTGCGTTCTCCAGTTTCATAAAAAGCATGTGATTGGATTTGGTTAAGAAAACAAAGAACAAGGAAAGTCATGCTTAATGACTGTGAGTCTTTGAGTACTTAAGATGACCAATGGAACATTACATTGTTAGTGCATAAAGACCTAGTTTGTGCGAGGGATCCCAATAACTTTAGGATCTCCCATGATAGATATTCATCCTAAATGATTGGAATGAGATGTGGGAAATAGAGAGAAACAATGCAAAGGGAAGTTGGTTGGATCAAGCAAGATCAAGATGTATGTGTGTGTGTTCAACGATCTAATGTTTATAAGTTTGTTTATTTTTATTAAGATGTATTAGAGAGAAGTAGTCAATCATTAGCAAGATGGTGTCCCTTTAAGAGATCGGGAAAGAATGTATTATATTGATAAATTAAGCATGGGAATATGATGTTTGACGAATAACTAATTAGATGGTAGTTATTTCATGAACAAGGAGATAAATGGTTAAAATATTTAACCACACAAAAATATGATAAAGTTATAGTTAAAAGATGAATGAGTATAGAAAATCAATTAGATCAAGAGGCCCTTGACACCTCTTTACCATTCAGCTTTACATATAAAATCATTATTCTAGAAGAAGGAACTTTTAGAAAATGCTAGTATGGAGTCTGATCAAGATATGGTACTCTTTATCTAACTTTAGGATAGAAAAGGGGTGCTAGTCAGAGGTGGTTACGGGTGTATATTTATAGTTGTAGGTGAGAGTAGGATATTTAAACATTAAGAAAATTAATTCCACTAGAATTTTTATCTGACTAGAAATAGGAAATAAAATCTGGATTTGTCTTTCTTGGAGGACTCTTTATAATGCTTATTTTTGTGGGATGCACCAATGGATGAGTGTCACATTTGACCAAATGGAACCTTGGTGAAGTGAGGTTTTATTTAGGGTTTCCCAAGGATTGAAGCATAGCCTTTCTTTATCTGAGGTTCTAAACTTTAGGAAGATTCTGAGTGTATCTTGGTTAAAAAACTATTCTTTTATTTCATAATTATATCTTTGAGCAAAAAATATCAATTAATAGGAAAGCAACACAGATTAAAACTTGTGGGACAAGTATTCCTTTTCCTCTTTTGTTGCCAAACATGACATGTCATTTAATTAAATATCTTATCTATCAAAGTAATGCCATTGTTTTTTTAAAAAGAAATAAAAGGGGTACTTGTATTTACATGTGAATTTGGATTTGGATATTTTATTTATGATGTAATTGGAAAATTTATGGGAAAATGGTTGTAAAAAGACTAATTAAAGGATAAATAGCACTCAACTTCAGAGGATGATGTTTTCCCTGTGCACATGCTCTATATGTGGAAAATGGCTAGATGATTGAAATAATATATGGGAAAATATTAAAAAAACAAAAGGAATTAGATTAATTCCTTCATTAGGTAGTGAGTAGAATCAATTATGATCATTGGTTGAATGATGAAAAATGGAGTGTCAATATTTTGACCCTCTCAAGATAAGGTTTGAGATATGAGGGAAAACTGTAGACTTGAGTCAACTCTCTCTCTCTCCCATTTTTTCTCTCGAGGTGCCAAAAGGGCATGACTTATGAAGGGTTATTCTGTTGAATTTGGAGTCTCTAGTGGGAAAGGTATTTGTAGTGCTTTATTTTAGAAATATCATTGTTTCCCTCTAAAATCCTATTATTATATTAAAATTTCATTAGGTCTATAAAAGAGACGTGATGGAAGGACCAAATAAATCTATATGATAACCCTAAAATGATGACATTTAGGAGTCATTTAGACAAAATAGGGCTTATGAAATACAAAGTGCCTATTCTAGATAGGACTTAATCGAGAGGATTAACTATGAGGTTCCTACTTTGGGTAGAGCTTGTATGAAATAGTGGGTGCCTATTTGGGATGAAAAATGGTTTTACCTACTGTGAGTAGGCAGTGGATGAAAAATTGAGTGCTATTCTAGATATTCCTTGGTTGGATTTTTCTACTTGAGGTAGTTCTTGGTTGATAATGGTTTGCCTACCTATGATAGGGATTAATTTGGAATGAAAATTCAGGGTTTGCCTACTCACGGCAGGGATTGGATGCCAAAGTAAAGATAGGTTTTCCTATTTAGGGTAATGCTTTGAGTAAATGAGGTTCCTATCAGGGATAGAACTTAAAATTGTAGATGGGTACCTATTTTGAATAGGGATTTATGAATGCAAATCACAATTTAAGTTCTTGATGTAGGACCTAATAAGGGTACCTACCATATGTTAAGTTTTTCAAAATGAGGTGCCTATTTGAGATGTAGTTTTATTTATGACATACATGGTCTAGATTGAGGTCATGTCTCGATACCCTAATGAAGATAGTGATGTATACATGTTATTGGGATTCACATTTCAGATGAAAGGTCTCTGCATATGACTCAAGATTACATATGATTATGGGTCAGTTGTCATATTTCAAAGATAAAATCTTACAACATGATCGAGATCAAATGATTGAAATTGAGTAGTATGGACCACGTCTCAAGATTTAGGATCTAATAGATGACATTGCCTCAAAGATGATGGAATGAATTTATCTTCCTTATAATAGTGATTTGTCATCTGTTTAGATAAAACCTAAGATATTTGGATTTGTACAATTTTTTGAGTATTTAGTTTGCATTTTTGGATTTCATATGCATTTTAATGAATTTTAGAATGATTTTGCAAATTCTATCAAAAATCTAGGGAGATATTGTAATTTTTAAAACCTTCTTTTCAGGGTGAGCATGAAGCAGTGTTGGGTGTCTTCCTTATTTTCCTAATATCCAGCAATGACAAAAGCATGGGAGCTCAATTTTGAGTGAAGGACAATGAAGATGATGTTCACTCGAGAAATGTGGCATTTTATGGATGGTGGTGGAATGCATGGTTCCACTAGATGTATTTGGTTATTTCAAGTGATTTTACCAATATTGACGTTGAGGTGATATGTTCAACATTCTCCAGCAATATTCCTAGCAATTTTAGACTCTAATTAGCTTTGATAAGGTATATTCCTATGGTTTAATTTTTGACTTAGCATTTTTGACCTTCTATGGTGAATTTTAGATTTTGTCTTCATTTGGTTCCTTGCATTCTATAAGTTGAGATTAAATGAGCTCACATTCTAATTTTTTCTCCATCTGTTTTATCTATGTTGTCATTTCTTTGGGTGTCAGGTGCCAGATTGCACTAAGTGAACTTGTGTTGTGAAAATGATGTTGATGTGGCTTATATGAGGTACCATAGATGGCATGGATTGGCTTAATAGAGAATGAATCAAATGGGTTTATCTAATGATCCTTCCATCATGGATGAGTAGGTCGCCAGTGATGTGGGTGAGGGATATGAGGCATATTCTAGATGAGCCCTTAATATTTTATTTTTTTACTATATTTCTATCAAACTAGGAAATTTGTAATCCTTGTTTGCTTTAGATACTCATCATGTAGGTGTGGAAAGCATTCAAGGAGATATTCACCATGTCAAAGATATGTGATCACCTCCATTGTGGCTGAATTTCCACCATCAAGGATGTTGACCAAGCATGAGTTATAACTTGAAGCTTTTTTCCCTTGTTATTTCTAGTGATTTCTAATCCTGCATTGGAATTTCATTTCTTCTTCATGGATATTGATGCTATGTTTAGGAAATCAAGATGTAGTGTGTTATCTTGCAATCTCACTAGGAGGGTCTATGATATTTTGTCAATCTGGGATGGATACAAATGACATGTTTTCCTTGTTGCTTCATACCCCTCGTGAATTCAAACTTTTGACTTCATGGATATATCTATGACCGTTGAATTTTCCCTTTTGATGAGTCCTAAAACAAGTCTGTCATTGGCTAAAAAATGAATCACATACATGTACGAGAAGAAGGAGGTGGATATGGCAAGCTTTTATGTGACTTGGAACCTTCATCATTTTGCATATGTCCCTATATCTAGGGAGATGATGTGGACTATTGTCCATCTCTGAGACCCTCTTAGTCACACATTCATATTTTGGGATTATATGATGACTCCCACTCTAGAGGATGTACTCAATATAACTCTTCTAAATCTATATGGTCACTAACATATTGTTCGGAAGAAGTCAAGTAGGACCATTGAAGTTGTTGATCTATTGATGTGAACAATACTAGATCCAATCACTATTTTTCTGTAGATGCTTTCTTCATCAAGTTCTCTCCACTTTTGGAGTCATTTAAAAAAGAGGAATGTAGGTATGCACAATCTGTAGATATGTCTTTCCTATGAGTTATAACTTGAATCTTTTTGCAAAGATGTTCCTTTAAGAGATTATTAATTGGGTATCAATGTTTGTTAGGTACATTGTGGAAACTATTTGGCACAATGAAACCATTTTTCCATTTTAAGAACAAAAAATTGCAACCAAATTTTTTGTACTTCATATGTTTGCAACATATCAACTAGTCTTCATACATTTATACTATACATAAAAATGCATGGAAGCGTATACATAAAGGTTATAAATTGAAAACATAAGTCTTGTCACCTTTTTAATCAAAATAGGACATCTCTTGCATGTCTGTTTTATTTCTTTCTTTAGTCACTTGCCCATGTACATCCCAAAAAGGTGAATCCATCCAAGTTATGGACCAAAGAGGACAAGGGTTAGACAATGCTGGTACTGAATCCTTCTTAATGATATGCAACAATATAGAGGATTAAACAGAAACACAAACTAGGTAAGGACTACATGGTGGGCTTATATTATCAAGATCATGATTGCAAGTATTCAAATTTTCATGATTCGAGATCCATGCTATAGATTTCACTAGATTATTCAAATGGAAGAATTGCAAGATTGATCAATTTTCAAAATTAGCCACAAGATATCAAGAACAAAAATATTCCAAATATCCAAAGTTGTTCAGAATAATATAATCAATTTTGAATATTAAGATTTATCAATTTCATATGAAATGTTCTCTAGGGATATGTGCATTTTTTTCTCACAATCCACATGAAAACAACTCTATCTCCTATATTTTAATGCAACATTATATTGGGTGAAAACTAATCCAATATAACCATTACATAGGATGGTGGGATGTTACCCAACCTCAAGTGAGCCAAAAATCTTAGGGGCCAAATCTCAAAGGGACCAAAGTTCAAAAGGGGGCTTGTGACAACCCCCTCTCCCAGCTATCCACCCTTGAAGGCAGACCACAGGGAGAAGTATCATCATATCAATTTTCCATGATCAAGATTTAAGAAATAACAAATAATAACTAGTAGTTTCATTTCATTACTTCTTGATACAGAAGGATGAAAGAATTCTCTGCAAAGGAGTTTACGTAGCCTTCCAAATAAAATAGAAACTATATGAAGATAGATTATTACATGGAAAGAGAGTGAGTTATATATCTAATCCTCCTTCTGATATTAACTATATGATCTTCAATGTATCCACTTGGATCTCCATATATTCATATCTTTACATAAATTCGCTACCTAAAATGCCAACATACAAACAAACACACTATTTATATTACTATATTGTGTATGTTGGTGTAGAAGATAGTGCACATATATGATTATCAACATATGTTACTCATCAATCAAATAACTTATCCTATGATCTTGAAATTTATTTGTATATTCTAATCCATACTTATCATGTCACCTAGGGAGTATTCAGTTCTACACCCATCATTGGACTTATACGAATGACCCCTTGGTAAGTCTAACCATGGGTTCTTTATATGATACACGTGTGCGTTATATTGAAATGTAATTAAATAAACATTTAAGAAGATTAAAATAAGATCAAACACTTTAGAAATCATTTGGAAATTCTTTGCACTCGATATGATTGAGTATTCATAAAATAACCATGTACCTTATCAATAATACCATACAATACTATCCATGTATTTCAAGTATGTATGCAATCCAACTATCAAGTGTGGATTCAATCAATGAATCAATATGCAAGTATTCATATCACTAGGGTTTCATCGTGTATTCATATGACTTAAATCAGGGCCTATTCTAGGTCTAGATCATGTGTATTTGTTTAGGGTGATGTTAGGGTTAGGTTTCAAAACCCTAATTCTCATGTTTAGAGTCTAATGATTTTAGAAACCCTAAGTAAATATCATTATCATCTTAATATTACTAAGATTTTTAGATTTCATTACTACCTAAGTAAGATCAATCATATAACAAACTTATGACATTTAACATGTTCAACAACATATTCATCAAAATTAGGGTTTGCCCATAATTTTATCTTATACTTATTGATTTGGATGTATAATTAGTTGTTGTAACTATTTGATTTGTACTCTACATATTTTTCTAATCAATTTGGTACCATATTGTAATCTAACCAACTAATTTTCTCCTAGAATTAAAACAAGCTTAACATATAAGGACCAAAGAGAAATTGCCATGTCAGTAAATAAAACGTATTTCTATGTGAACCCGGGTCGAGTTTGGGCCAATGAGCCAATGCCACATTAGCATAATGCTTCAACATGGACTTGGCTTTTATAAAAAGAAAAAGGATCCGATTTTCCATGTGAAAAGAATATCTTGTCACATACCTTGAGGGCATATCGGCCCAACCACCCAATAGATTGCTTCTTTCCCATCGAAGCTACTTACTCCCACCATGTAAGGGTAAACGATTTGGTTGATTTCCCTCTCATGAATCCAAGGAACTTAGGAGGATACTTAGGTACCTCCACAAGGCCATGAAAAACATGGCAAGCCTATGGTTTTGCATCACAATGGCCTATATCTTGGGGACTAATGTCAAGAGAGGTATCTTTAAAATGGGGTTGAAAGGCATAAATCCTATGGGAATGAAATACATAATTAAGGGAAAAATATCAGCATTACCTGGGCATCTTGGATGCATTGGTTTTGGGTTGGTCTCCTTCTTCGATGCTCGTGAGTTACTACCATGTTATGTGGTGGTCACCTATTCTGAGACTACTATGACCATGCTTACATGGATACACGAGAGTAGGTGTTGTCATCTCCACTTTAAATAGGGCAAGGGGACTCAGAGATTCTCTAGTCTTATGGCTTAAAGGTGATAAGTATCTTATATAGGCACTTGAGTTTTGGAGTGGTAGTGGTGGAAAAACCTAAAGTTTTGAATAACTGTGTATTTGGGGATTATCGAAACATGAGGAGACATCATAGACCCTAAAGTTGGTTGAATTAAGTTCCATCTCCTACAGATAATGGTGTGGATTGTGGGGCAAAAGGTGGTCTAGAGAAAAAGAGAATGACCGAGGGAGTGTGGGTGCTTGCTTCCATGGGAAAGGATAGTGTTTTGGAGAAGGACATAAAATCTCCCATCTTTGATACACTCAGATCCAATAGTCCATCCTTGCTTGGGCTCTATCCTTACAATCAAACTTTCCTTTTGACAAAACTTGCAATATAGAAAATTATTATCTATGCCATTTACAACCCCATTTAATCTCAAATTTTAGGATAAATCTTAAACATCAATAATCCACCAATGACGTAATATTAAGCCCTAACTAATCTATTAGTGATCGAAACATGGTTTCCAAGCTTTAAGTAGATAATTCTTTCATCAATTACCTTGGTCACATGATAACTTGGAATCTTCTACATTTTCTTTCCTAATCTAATAATTCATTTTTCAACAAAAAAAAATATGGTATATATTATGATCCCGAAACATTGAATTCCTATTTTGTATCCCAAGAACCTATTTGTAACCAAAAGTGGTTTAATTGGGCTTAGCTTGAGTTCTACAACCCCTGGCACGAACCTAGACCTTCTAATGAATCCAAAAGATTCAACATACTCTAAATTATTAATCAAGGCTTGAAACACCATAGAATGACAATTGAAGTTTCATATTAATACATTTGCTCAACTTTTCTTTATTTACATGGATTGAAGATTGAATCTAAGTGTATAGCTCAAATTCATCAACCACATCTGATAATGTCACTCATTGCTTTATTTTTCTTCTCACATCATATTATTGATTTAGATCTCAAACTCTCACAATTTGAGGTCATTCAATTCACCCTCCTTATAAAAATTGTCCCTATAATCAGGTTAAAGTGAATGACAACTTTGTCAGCCACACGTATTAGAGCTAGCAACACATTTTGGAAATGTTTTATTTATATCATCATTAACACTTCAATTAAAGTGCAAATGATATATATATATATATATATATATATATATATATATATATGAATTTGGCACCTTTATTTGTTCAACGGGTAGCCCCACATCCTCATTCACTGCCTTACATTAACACTTGGTGAATTCATTTTAACATGGTGATTAAATTTCCACTTGGTGATTTCATTTTCAATTGGAGATTGCATTTTCTCTTGGCCCTTATGTTTTTTGCCTAGATGTCAAACATACTAATCATTATTTACCTATATTCATGATATGGTTAGGGAAAACCTCTATACCTTAAATTATAACATTACGTGTATCTCAAGATATTCATATACATGTAACATTTATGTGTATCAAAGGGTGATACTCAATCTCTCACACCTATAGTAAGGTGAAATAATTATTTGGCTACAATCCAAATACAAATTTCACCTTTTTCCCTTATATATAGGTGGTGTTTCCACACATTATCTTATACTTCTCAAATTAGAGTGAGTCATCTTAAAAAATGACATCAAATCTAGAAATGTTTTAACTCCATATTTTTATATTAAATGTCACTAATCCAATGTGAATAAGTGATTTTCTTAGATCTCTTGCATTTATGGACACCTACATTAGGATTTTATCTCAACCATTCTAAGTACCGATATACTTTATATCTACATCTTGTATATCATCATGCTTAGTCATTCCCTTAACTTTCTAAGGGTATGTCTATCTTTGGAATTATATCCTTTTGACCCCAAGGGCCTCATGTGATGGAGCCTGCACCAGAGTGAATATGTGGCTTCTGCTTATGATCAATGTGACCACAAGATCAGAGATCCATGACCACAAAAGGGAAACACATCTGGATTTAAACAAAATGGTGTGTGACATCAACATGTGTACTAAAATCTGGTCTATCAACCATCAATAATGCACATCATTTCAAAAATTTCAAACCTAAATAACTTCTTGTAGAATCCTCCAATCTTCTTAAAAATTTTACCATAGCTTTATTACAACTCAAGCTACATTGTTCTCGAATTTTGTGCCAAAACCCGACTGTCTTATCAGTCAATTAAACAAATACCACAAAATGGCATAAAATTAGGGATATTAACCATAAATTTATGGCAATAACTCTTCAAACTTCATCAAATATTTGGCACTCCTAATATAAACCAAACAAGATTAACTCAAATGTATGGAGTGCCTCTCCCTTGAACCCTCAGGCCTAATGTACTCATGAAGTGGATATTCTCCTAATCCCATGGGCTTTCTATACTCATGCATGGCTTTCTCTTGGCCCCATGAGCCCTATCTTCCCACGACGTGATCAACTCTTGAGCCCTTGGATCTTATGTACCTTTAACAATCCCTACTTGACCCTAGGGTTGAATTAGGACTCTATCCTACCTAGGGTTAAATGCTATGTTATAACTTTATTTCATTTCTTACACCTTGTTTCATGATAAGGGTCTCTAATATCATCACATATTTATGTCATATGACTCATCCTGATAAAGGAGACTCAATAACTTATGCACATCATAGAATTCCTTTCATTGTGTTAATTTTATTACACAATCATGTTGGGATTTCTCTAACTAAAGTTTTGACATGTATGTATATGTATATATATATATATATATATATATATATATATATATATATATATATATATATATACATGTATATATATACATATATATATACATATATATATATAGGTTGTTCATTCAATACCCGGCGGGTGGCCTGGATTTTCACTACCCTTCAGCCAAAAAGTAACTATATGGTTAGAAAAGTAACCCGCTGGACACAAAAGTAACTATGATGATAAAAAAGTAACTATAAGAGTAAAAAAGTGAATCTGGGCAGAATACACAACAAATATATATATGTAATTGTATATTTGAATCTATTATTGCAAGTGTAACTATCTATGCATGAAAAGTAACAGTTTGCAAGGTAAAGTATCCCTCTACATGTGTAAATTAAGAAACTAAAAAAAAGTAACCAAAATATGGCGCCCACCTAATACTTATAGTTTAAGGTCCATCTAAGACACCTGAAATTACCTCAATTTTGAAAAATCGAAATGAGGTTAGTCAACTCATGTTTCTAGGGAAGTACATTACCGTGTGTCATCTTGGATTTCAATAGGAGGTTTGTCTCTCTAGCTACAATCTGACCCCATGAGTTTAGGGTTATCCCTCCTTCAAAGGTCTTTCCCTTCCAGGAGGATGACCTACTAGTCTGAACACCATACCTAAAAAGTGAGTTAAGGGTCTTATATTCATTCTTATGTAACCACTGATTTTATATGTCTTATGTATGTAAATAAATAACCCTTATGAGTACCTTATGTAATTGCATCCCTATATATACTCTACTTATTTTCATGCATGTGATACAAGTGGTAACTTACATTGATGACCAAATCATATTACACAAACCTATTTGAATTTTTTCCCTCAATTCTTGGGTAGTGTATACTTTTTATAAGTCATATTTCAAATATTAGGGTCTTTAATTAGCATTAAGGATCGAACACTACATCACATGGTCTTATTTTTACTCTAACCCATTTACATTTTCATTTAGAAAAATGGGTTAACCTAACCCATCCTTTAAACTTTTGAGGGTTTACCCTCATAAGGGGAACATATATGAAATACCTTCATATTTGTATGTGTAATTAACAATATGTGTACTTCAATTGATAGAGGATGACATAATCCTATTTCTTCTCAAGTTCCAGACTCAAGATGAGGAGAGAAGTGAATTATAGGGTTTAGAAAGTAAATAGACTAGGATTGGAAAAATTTATGATGATAAGGCTTAGAGATAATAAATTTTAGGAAACAATCTTAGACTTTGGATAGGTCATATTTCTAAGGGCTCGAGTCATATTTACCAACTAGAGGTGAAAAGGAAAATCTTTCCATTCCCCAGTCTATGATCCTTACTATGTAAAATTCTTTTTGGAAAATGCAGTAATAAATCTGTTATGGATATATGGAATATTTTAAACTACTAATTATAATTAGTTATTTGATAAATTTGTATCTGATACAAATTGTGATGAACCCTACCCTAATTATCCACCATTAAAGGAAGACAATATAGACAAGCATCATCATCACATTTTTTCAAGATCATATTTAAGAAATAATAAATAATAACCAATAATGTCATTTCATAACTTCTATGATACAAAAGGGCTACAATTCTCCTCAAAGGAGTTTGCTTACTTTTCCAAGTTAATAAGAAACTAGATGAAGATAAATTACTACAGGGACAGAGAGTTATTTAATCCTCCTTATGACATTAACTCTATGATCTTCAATATATTCATCTTTAACTCCATATTTTCATATCTTTTTTTTTAATTCAGATATTGAAAATGCCAACAAAGTAAATACATAGTCAATATTTTTACTATATTGTGTACATGGATGCAAACAAAAGTGTGCATATACAATTATTTTACTACATAGTTACTGATCAATCTAATAAATTCATATATGGTCTTGCATTTGTATTTGAATATTCTAACCCATTCTTGTCATGCCACCTTAATGAGTATTCACTTATCTATCCATCATTGGACCTATATGAACTACCCCTTGTTAGCCATGGTTCTTGAATACCTAGAGTTGCTTTATATGATACACATAGGAATTATATTGAGATACAATTAAATAAAACATCCAAGTAGTTCAACATAAGATAAAGCATTTTAGAAATCCTTGAAAAATGCAATGACAATCCATATGATCAAGTATTTACAAAATAACCATCTACCTTATCAATTAAGATACCATACAATTCTATCAATGTACTCCAGGTATGTATGTAATGCAACAATAAAGTGTATATTCAAGCAACAAATCAACTTATAAGTATGTATAACACTAGGGTGTCACCATGTATTTGTATGACTCGAATAAAGGACTAGTCTAGGTATATATCATATGAGTCTTGGATTAGGGTGATATTAGGATTATATTTCAAAACCCTAATTCTCATGTTCAAGGTCTAATGACTTTAGAAATTCTAAATATATAACATTATCATCCTAATCTTACTAAGATTTTGATAATTTATTATTACCTAATTAATATTAGATCATATCACAAAATCATCATATTTAACATGTTCAATGACTTATATATCAAAATTAGGGTTTACACGTAATATTGTCGTGCACTCATACATTTTTTTTTAAAAATTGGTGATTCGTTCATCCTGTCGTCAAGGTTTGAACGCATGACCTCACGGTCTTACGACATCACTTTTACCATCAGGGTGCCACTTCATTGGATTGTGCACTCATATGTTAAAACATACTTTTTGAATTCAAAAATAACAAACGATTGACACTATGAATTCAAAAATAACAAAGGATTGACACTATTCTATTTGGATTCTATGTATTCTTATGATCAATTTTGTATATGGGTTGTCTATAATACGACCTACTAATTAGTTTCAAGAATTAAAACAAGATCAACAATATATGGACCAATCAGAAATTGTCATGTCCACAACGAAACCTATTTCTATTTGAACTTGGGCCAGGCTTGGGCCAATGTGAAAATCCCACATCAACACTATTTTCCAAAATGGGCTGCGATTTGATAGAAAGCAAAAGGATTTGATTGGTCATGTGCGGTGAAGTATCTTGTCATGCACGTTGAGGGAATGAGTCCAATCACCCTTGATATTTCTTTATAAAATCTACTTCCTCCCATCATGGAAGGGTTAACTATCTATTTGACTTTCCTCTCATGGCTCCAAGGAACTTAGGTAAAGACCCACACACCTTCACAAGGCCATGCCAAACTTGAAAAGCCTCTAGTTGTTGTGGTGGTGGCCTAAATCTTGGGGACTAAGGTAAAGAGGGGTAGCTCTTAGACATGGTTGACAAACTTAACTAATGAAATATGCAACATTACATGGGAAATCTTGGATGCTTTGTTTGCATATTTGGATCCTTCTTGGATACTCAAAACTTCTTTCCATGACTTGAGGTGTTCACCTCCCATGAGATCACTATCACCATGCTCACAAGGAGACATAAGATTGGGTGTTACCATCTCTTTGACACCCTGCTACACTAAATGAGATTACTCAAAGTAAACATGCGATCAACAACTAATCATCCATATTATTAGAAAAGAGGGTAAAGTAAAACCAATTTTAACATTACCATCATGTTAAAAAAAATTACATAGAGGTACAACAACCTGTATCACTACATACCATATAAAGTATTTACATGCATGTTCAATGCAATCAGCCATAACATGTATACAAAAGAGAAGTTCTAAATATACATGCCATATACAAAACACAAGAACACTTCCAAAAGCTCAAGTCGTTATACACATCATCTAAAAAATATCCCATGCTCGAACCTGGGAGTACATGGACAACTCTACTACTACTACTACTACTACTACTACTACTACTACTACTACTACTACTACTACTACTACTACTACTATCAAACCTTCTTCTTCTATTACTCTCCAAGCTACTCTTTTCTAGCACCACAATCCTGACCGTGTTGTTAATGACCTCCTAAAAAGATGTGCTGACCCAAAGGTGAGACCCATGTCTGAACGAGAGATATAACTCTCAACCAATGGTTATTGATTACAACAAGTATCATTATTACTAAAAAATTTAAGCATGTTAAACTAACTAAGTAGGTTGAGCATATTAAATACACAAAACCAGTTAATTAGATAGGCATAGCAACAGGTAAAACTAGCAAGAATATGAATGGACGGGTAAGACGAACATCTTCTAAATAGTTGATATTTTTACCACATTATACAACAACTAAGAATTATAAGAAACAAGCCAAGGGTTAACATACAATGTGAAGTGTGTTTAACCCTAAACAGATATACTACATAGTTGGATTACGTCTTTTATTAAGCCCTTAGGAGTTTGAGGTATACCACTCAGACTCCAACTAACCACTACTAAGTCAAAATAAGTTCCATACAATATATAGGAGGGTCGAACTCATATGATCTCATCTGCCCTCGATCAGTACGAGTCAACCATAGTGACATATATCGTCAAATTGTAAAATAGCATAGTTAACCCTTGGTATATAGGTCACCACACTAGTAACTAGGGTATACAAACCCTATCATGTGAGGTACAACCATAGTCCTAATCTCATCATATATACAAAATCTAAGATACATCCACAACCATTCTCCTAGTGAGGTATGACCTCAACCATCCTCGATAAACTTCAGATCAGGAAGACAATGACACATAGTCTGAGGCACGCCACATACTCAACAGTATGTGCTCCAAGCTTCCTATACTTATTTCACCATCGAGCAAGTCCTCACACTGGAATGGATCTATGGCACGTGGCACTACATGATTAGGGTTTCACTTGATTAATTAATACCAATTGGGTATGTTTTAACTGCATCAATCAAGTTACATACAAACCCTAAAAGAGTTCTACAAAAACATGGTGTACACTACAACTTTTGAAGATATAAACCATATGAGCTATAACTTTGATCACAAAAGTATATGGTACTATTCATTGTCATTCATGCATCCATATTTGTAATCATACCATTCTCGAGTTACAAATCGATGTCACATCATGAAGAGGATAACACCTCAATTAAGGTACAAAACCATGTTTGAGGGTCATAAGACAATTCACACTATTTCCTGTAAGAACATCATTATCTTTTCATGCCTCATCAAGGCTCATCATACCATCACCATACACGAGAAATATAAGTTTGATATAATATTATTTAAGAGATATGATGTTCATAAGATAGCAAATTAGGGTTACAACAACATAGAGAGAGAAAGTACTCCATTATCATGCTAGTCACACAAGAAGCTTTGTATCATCATCACTTGCTTGTATAAGGGTTAGGTTCTACATGGATAGTTGAATGAACATTACTAATCAACATTTTACAAAAACCTTCGGGTTGTATTTATCTAAGGGCAAAGGTAAGACTTATTAGATCATGTATAACCAAGCACCAATAAATTAGGGTTATTTAATAAAAAACACCATCAATAATGGACCAAGAAACATAGCAACCATGAATAAAGAAAATTCTAATCAACCACTAAGGGTTAGATATGTCATCGACCACTAAGGTTCAATGGGGTTGGCGACCGCTAGGGTTACCAAACATTGGCTATCAATGATGACATAAAGCTTGGCAACCGATTGAAATCACAAGAGGTGGAAACTGCTATAAATCCAACCCTTCATTGACCGTTAAAAGGTTCAAGGCTTGGCAAACAATGATGATCTCAATGACCTAAGTGACCAACATGGTCCAAAAACTTGGTTACCACTAAACATCAAAATCTTAGTGACCATAGTAGGTTCAAATCATAGCGGCCATTATAGCTCAGAACTTCATTGACCACATAAATGGGTGAAAACTTAGTGACCATCAAGATGCAAAATAGTAAAATGGTCAATTCCACCAGTTGGCACAAGAAAGTCAAGCAAACCAAACCAAAACCAAACCATCAGGTTCAATTATAAGGAGGAAAATCAATGCAAAACCCTAGAAAGAATCCATCTTTTGAGAGAAATAAAACCATCATTTTCCACATGCAAAAAAGGTCTAGGATGACCACTTCCATTGAGAAAACATGTACAAGAGTTGGGATTAATCTAAGAGGGTAATCTACTCAAGAACTATTATGTAAACTCAAACCCCAGGTCAAGATATCATCTTCTTACTTGGAACCACATTTTTAGGGTAGGATTATGTGCATGAAGATAGAAGTAAGCAATATACATGGACAAAGTTATATCACTCACCTTAGAGATGATGTAAAAATCCAAATAGCAAGTTAGCTTGAAGAAGAAAGGTAGGAAACCCTAGCTTGAGCACTCCTTCCAGACAAGCTAGCTCCTTCTCTAAAAAGAGAGCAAACCTTAGGTCAAGGAAGCAAGAAAGAGATGTTCTTCAAGCTCTAACTCAAGCACCAACATGGAACACCATGGGTTAGGACAAGAAGAGAAAGAGAACAGGTAGAAAAGTAAGGAAAATGAAGAGAAAACATGGGATGTCACTTACCAAGACCAAGGAGAAGGGCAAAATAGCACCAAACAATCACAATAAGGGTAGATCCAAACCCTAGATCAACATGTGAGGAAGACTAACCTTCTTCTTCAACCTTGAGATGATCCTTCACAACAAAGCAAGTGGGGACAAGCTTCAAGAGTAAGAAGAGACAAATAGAGAGAGAACTAGATGTGTAAAGAGATTATTTGCAAGCAAAGAGAGGGGTTTATGTAACTTAAGGTTGGAGAGAGAGAAAGGGGGGTAGGTATTAAGCTAAACATGTCATGTGTTTAAGGGATCTCATCCATGAAAGAACCACACACATCCATGAAACTAGGGAGATAAAAAAAGAAACCAATCAAACAAACTTATCTAGAAAAATAAAATGACTACCATGATCTTGGTGACCAAGGGATCAAAAATTCAAACAATCGCTAACCCTAGGTGTGTTGGCGACCAAATATGAGTTAGGAACTTTCATCGATCGCCAAACCTAGGTATATAAGGAAACCTTGGTGACCGCTAACCCTAGAGGGAACACATAAAACTTTGGTGACCACCAACATAGGGGGGTTCATCAACCAACACACTTCAAGGTCAACCATCAACTTAGGCCATCCATGCAAGCCCTAATCTCAACATGAGATGTCACCACTCACACCAAGATGTAACAACGCACCCCAAAGAACAACCATATGAAAAATGATGTCAAAAGATGCGAGGCACACCAATAATGTGACAAATTGCAATACAAACCCTAGAAGTGAGTAAATTGCAATTAGGTCTAAAACCAGCACACATAGGCATTAACTAGCTCAAATAGTGTCCAAAGGCCAAACTTGAAACATAGGCTTGTCACATGAAATTAAGGCACATCACAAGGTTTTATTAAGGTTTTAAGCATATAATTATTGTAATCAAACATGTTCAACCAAAAAGAAAGGTCAGGGGTCTTACAACCATAAACCCCTAACCAAGATTTCTCCCCTAAAATCTTACGTAAACAAAGATGGGTACTTCCTATGCATCTCATCCTCTAACTCCCACGTGGATTTCTCCACACCAGGTGATGCCATAAAAACTTAACTAATATTATATTATTTTCTTTAGCTTCTTCACCCTCCTATCCAGGATCAACATAGGACCTTTGACATATGACACATCCTCCTCCAACTCAACCTCCACAGACTGCAACATTTTCTCTATATCAAGATGACACTTCCTCAACATAGAAACATGAAAGACATCATGCAACCTATGCAACTTTGGTGGTAACTCCAACTTGTAAGACACCTTCCCAACATGTGTCAAAATAGGGTATGATCTCATGAACCTAGGAGCCAACTTACCCTTCCTACCAAACCTCAGCACGCCTTTCCAAGGGGAAACATTAAGTTACATACAATATCTGATGCACTATTTATTTGCCATTTCCACAGGCTATTTTGTATTCATTTTTGGGCACTTTTTGGTCAAATATAATATTAATTATGCATGATTTATTTTTATTATCATGTGATACTCATTTGCATCAAATATGCATAATTTTAATGTTTCTAAATGATTCAATCTATATCCAGAGCTTATGTTTGGATTTTATGCATTCAGGAGAATGTACAAGAATCTACACAACTCAGTACAACTGACTTTGGAGTTAGTGGTACCGACACATGCTCAAGTTTCAACAACTCAAATCGAGAAGACTCGATAGTAACGATGAGACCGTGGATACTACTGACGATGTTATAACATTTTTTTTCAAAGGATTTCAAAGCAACTCAATACTATCGATAGCCAAATCAGTACTACTGACAACTTGACCGGTGGCCACACAATTAGAGGAGTCGGTAGTACCAACACCCTATTGGTAGTACCAATAGATTGGAATTAGATAGATCTGAAGGATGTGTTTAATCCAACGGCTGAGGTTCTAATTCACCCTAAGTCATGCCTATTACTTAGGGGAAGTGTGACCAGACCTAAGTATCTCATCTTTTTTCATTGTACGATAATGGATATCAATAGGAGGAGATAGAGAAGAAGGACACAAACTAAATGATCAGGGCACTTCTAGTGGATAGAATTGTAGTCGGAAGGTATCAAATTGACACATACACAAGAAGGGGTCATTTGAACCGTCCACTTTAGGGGTTCTTCATGTTCTTCACATTTTTTCTTTTTCCTTTGATGTCTTTGACTAGGGAAACCATGAGGGGATAATACCCACATTCGTTAGGACCTGGGAGTATCCAAGTTATGCATTGTATTTGACTCTTATGCATTAATTCATCAATTTCTCTTAATTACTGGATTTATCTCTATGTGAATGAATAAACTACTCATGCTTGATCACCATAGGTAGTCCTTGAACTATGAATTGCTTTGAAAAAGGAAAATTAATGGTTGGAACTTCATAGAGATACATGTTTTAAAAAGCCCTTTGAGAAAGGTGGTTTAAAAATGTGAGGAGATTAGCTAGAGTATTTGATAAAGCATCTATCTAATAACTCAATCGATATGAGAATGGGGTTGGTATTAGGCTAGGTAGTGAATTACACCGCGAGAGTAGGTAATTCTCGCTACAGGCTCTTAATCCATGGATAGGAGAATTTTTAGTAATGTATTGAGATTAAAGTGCAATCTTAACTATGGTGAAACCAATATCCTGAGGAATTCACTAAGACTGAGAACAACAACCAATCAATTAGTATTTCCTATTTTAGATAATTCAACCAATCACTCAAGTTTCTTTGTCATAAGCTGGTTGTATTACAGTTAGTAATATTTTCTGAAGAACATTTCCCTATGTTTGACGTTCGGGCCTCATAGGCCTATGTTACTACGATAGTGTGTACTTGCATTTTGACCATATAGAAAATACCTATCAATCTCCAAATTAGAACTCAAGAAACCTACAATGATTATCAACATATGACTTATGTCTATCCTGAGCTGCCTTCAACTATTGTTGTATCACCTGATATGATCTATAGTTTGTTGTACTAGCTCTACACACAAAAGTTGATACTCGCTTTCCTCATACCAACAAAGCAGGGACTAAAAACACCTCCCAAATAAAACTTCATAAGGTGCCATGTCTATGCTCATCTGATAACTTTTTTTGTAGGCAAACTCTATCAAACTCAGGTGCACATCCCAACTCCCAAGAAACTACAAGACACATGCTCTAACAGGTCCTCCAACATTTGAGTGGTCCTTTATGACTGGACATCTATCTGTGGAGGGAAGTTTGTGTTAAACTTCAGCTATGTCCCCTTGGTTGTATGTAAACACTCCCAAAAATGACTCATAAACTACAGACCTCTATTAGATATTATGGTAACTGGAATACCATGAAAACAGACTATCTCATCCATGTAGATATTTGCCAACTTCTCCTCTGTATACATCATCTTAAATGGCAAGAAGTGAGCAGACTTGGTCAACCTGTCATGTATCACCCAAATGGAATCATGACCTTTAGTTGTCCTAGGAAGACCAACCACAACGTCCATGGTAATATGATCCCATTTCCACTACGGTATCAACAAAGGTTGTAATGTTCATTCAGGCTTATGATTTTCTACCTTGACCTGCTGATATACGGGACATCTAGTAATGAACTCTACCACATTGCACTTCATACCTGGACACCAATACAAATCCTTTAGATTATGGTAAATCTTAGTACTACCAGGATGCATCACGTACATCAAGGGATGAGCATCTAGAAATGAACTCTACCACATCATACTTCATACGTGGCCACCAGTACAGATCCTTGAGATTATGTACATATTAGTACTTTTGAGATGCATCACGTACATCAAGGAATGATCTTCCTCAAGAACCAACTTCCTCACACCATCAACATCTAGAACTACTATCTTGTTGTGAAAGCAAACAATCCCATCCTATGACTCATGGAATCCATCATACTTCTTGTCGGTAAACTCTTCCCAGATGTTCTATATCACGGTATCATTTTGATGTGCATCTCTAATCTATTGCATCAATGTAGGCTTCACCTACAATTGTGCTAAGAAGCATGGTAATAGAGAAACCTATAGTTGTACGTTCATCTAAAGGAATGACACCAACATGTCTCGCTTGTGGCACACCAAAGCACACAACTGTGTCTTGTTTGCAGATGATGACAAACATGACATCCTGCTCAAAACATCATCCACCATATTCACCTTCCCTAAATGGTAGTCTATCATGCAATAATAATCTTTGATCAACTCTATTCATCTCCTCTATCTCATATTCAGCTCCTACTTCAAGAAGTTATACTGAAGGTTTTTGTGGACAGTGAATATCTAACACTTCTCCCCATACAGGTAGTGTCTCTAAATCTTCAAGGCATGGACCACGCTATAGCTCTAGATCATGTGTTGGGTAGTTCTCCTCATATTTCTTAAGTTGTTTCAAAGTAAAAGAAATCACATTGTTGTCCTACATCAGTACACATCCCAAGTCATTCTTTGACACATCACAAAAAATGACATAGCCTTTCCCTTTCTTTGGCAGAACCAACACCAGTGCACTAGTCACCTTATCCTTCAACAGCTACAAAGAACGTTGACACTTGTCATCCCAGACAAAAGGGACACCCTTCTCAGTAAACTTGGCTAGGGGTAATGCTACAACACTGAAATTCTTTATAAATCTCCTGTAGTAACCTACCATACCTAAAAACTTCAAACCTCAGTCGATGTCTTGGGCTTTTCCCATTCCATCACTGAATGTACCTTCTTCGAGTACACATAAACACCTTTAGTAGATATGAGACTTGCACTTACTGAACTTGGCATACGTCTAGTGTTTCCTCAACAATGTCAATGCTTAGCGAAGGTGATGCTTATGCTACTGATAATCTTTGGAGTATATCAAGGTATTGTCTATGAACACAACTATGAACTGATCTAGATATGATCTGAACTTTGTTCATCATATCCATAAAAGTTTTTGGCACGTTGGTTAGCCCAAATGACAACCACAAACTTGTAGTGACCATACCTAGTCCTAAACATTGAATTGGGTATGCCATCTGCCTTAATCCTTAGCTGGTGATATCCTGACCTTAGATCTATCTTTGAGAACACTGTGTCACCTCTCAACTGGTCAAACAGATCATCCATCCTTGACATTGATACTTGTTCTTTACCGTGACCTTGTTCAACTTCTAGTAATATATACATAACCTCATGAAACCGCCTTTCTTCCTAAAAAAAAAACATAAGATCACCCCAAGGGGAAGTGCTTGATCTGATAAAACGTTTCTCTAACAACTCATGCAACTTTTTCTTCAACTCTAACATCTCTTTCGATGCCATCTTGCAGGGTGACTACACTATGGGTTGCATTCCAGGAACAAGATTGATATCAAAATCAATCTCTCTAGGAGGGGGAACACCAGGAAACTCTTTAGGAAAAAATCCCCAAACTCTCACACTGTAGGCACTTCCTGAATATCTAGGACTCCTCACCTTAGTATCCAGAACATGTGCCAAGAAGTCCTCACATCCCTATCTCATCAACCTCTCCACTGACATAGCTGATACCAAACATGTAGAAAGAATCTTCCTATCTCCTTTGAAGATCTACGAAACATATCTATCACGGAACATCACCACCTTGGAACTACTGTCCAAATAACCTTGTACTTCTCCAAGGTATCTATCCCAAGGATCACATCTAATCCATGCATGTCAATTGGTATAAGACATAATTGAATGATGCATTCCGATAAAGAAAGAATGCAAGATGGAAACACCCCCCCCGCAACTCAGTGGAACCAACTAATGGGATTTCTATATGAAGACTATTAGATATATTGCAAACATGTAGATTACAACTACTTATCACCTCTCTATATAGTGATAAAAGAGTGTATCACACCTGGGTCAACCAAAATAGATACAAAAGAAGATGCAGAAAAGTCAAAATGAAAAAGTTCCATCTGACCTATCACGAACTACAGAATGACCACTCCGTCTGGCTAGCTCATAGCATATAATCTAGCCATCACCTATTGTCATCCTTGTCCTCTACTATCTGGTCTAGATGACCCCATTTGCAAAGCCTAACCACATCCTCTACCACCACTGCTGCTAAACTGTTGTTGTTGCAAACCTTGCTGAATCTACCTTGATTATTGTGACATTTATTCATCCTTCATAGGGCATGCCCACCTGATATGCCCTACTTAACTACACTTGTGACAAGTCCTCGAATCATATTATGGTCTAGACAACCCTGTCACTGACATAAACACAACACTTTGTGCTCCTGATGATAGAAAACTACGACCTCTGCCCTTACTCATGGACCACTGTGCTGACACTCTTGATCTCAGCTAAAAAAAAGCTGACCTCTACTGTGAATGTGGTGATGAAAAGCTTGGCTTCTTAAAGCCTCTAAAAGACTGTCCCTAAAACTGGGTTGTCCTCTTCTTACCATTGGCTTCATGCTTCTCAAAAGTAGACCTCTCCATCCGTCTCAGCAATTCCATGAAGGTAGATAACCTCTCCATGTTCTCCAAAGCATATGTTGTCACTGACAACTACATGATTAGGCCCTTCTCAAACCTCTAGATCCTCTCCTTCTCTATCTTCACCATATGAGGACCACCTCAAAAGCTTCATAAACTTGGCCTCATACTTGTTGATGGTCATCAAGCCCTATCAGATCTTCTTGAACTGAGCTATCTTCTTGTCTAGATAGATCTACGGAAAGTAACGGCTCACAAACTCTCGCCAAAATGGTTAACTACCTATCACAAACTCGGGTATCTTCTCCTCTTCTATGGCCCACCATTGTCCAGCATTGCCCTTCAATAGATAAATAGTGTGCTCCACCTTGTCCTCTTTCAGGATATTGAGGATCTTGAATGCCTTCTCAATCTCTATTAACTACATACCTACATCTGTTGGATTCGTTGTACCTTCATATTTGATCACCCCCACACATTTCAACCACTCAAAAGTCTTCCTGGAACCCTGAGATTCTGCATTATGGACAACAACCCTAGCTTGAGGTGTGGGCACTCTATCATCTACATGCATAATTGTCACCATGAGTTGTCCAAACATGGACTAAAATGCAGGATTTTACATGCATGTAGGGTCAAACTAAGGCATCGCGGGCTTCTCTGACCCCATCTCAGACACTCTATCTTCTCATGCCTACCTCCTAGTGCCACCAACTTCCATGATGTAACTGATCTCAGAATGTTCTTTCCACTCTCAGAACATATTTGCATAAGCATAAGATATAATCAGATATGTCAGATTATGTAATAACAAACACAGTGCTAGTCCTATGTCCTTGTAAACTTAGTGAACCTAGAGCTCTGATACCAACCTTTTTTCATGTGACATATTACTCAAAACAAAATGCACAATCAACAACTAATCATCCATATTACTAGAAAATAAGGTAAATTAAAACCTATTTCAACATCACCATCATGTCCAAAAAACATTACATAGAGATCCAACAACGTGTATCACATTACATACCATATCATGGATTTACATGCTTGTTCAGTGGCATCAGCCCAACATGTATGCAAAAGAGAAGTTCTACATATACATGCCATTTACAAAATATAGGCTCAATACCAAATCTCCTATTCTTATACACATCATCTACAAAACATCGCATTCCCAAACTTGAGAGTACATGGATGACTCTTGGACTCTATGACTACTACTACTACTATCCAACCTTCTGCTTCTACTACTCGCCAAGCTGCTCTTCCCCAGCACCATGATCCTGACCACACTACTGATGACCACCTAGAAAGATGTGGTGACCCGCAAGGTGAGATGCATGTCCCAACGTGAGATATAACTCTCAAACAACAGTTATTGATTACAACAAGTATCATTATTACTAAACAAATTAAGAAGATTAAACTAACTATGAAGGTTAAGCAGGTTCAACATGTTAGATATACTAAGCCAAGTAATCAGATAGGCATAACAACAGGTAAAACTAGCAAGCATATGAATGGACATGTATGACGATTATCTATTATACAGTTAATTTCTCTTACCACATTATATAACAAGTAAGTAGTAAAGAAATAAGGTAAGGGTTAACATCCAATGTGAAGCACATTTAACCCTAAATAGATATACCATATGACTGGATTACGTCTTTTATTAAACCCTGAGGAGTATGAGGTATACCACTCAGACTCCAACTGACCACTGCTAAGTCACAATCAGTGTCATACAAGATCTAGGAGAGTCATACTCCTATGATCTCATTTGCCCTAAGTCAATACGAGTCAGCCATAGTGACATATATAGTCAAACTGCAAAATAGTCTAGTCTACCCTTGGTATATAGGTCAAGACACTAGTATCCAAGTTATACAAACCCAATCATCTGAGGTACAATCATGCTTTTTCTCAATCTCATCATATGTACAAAACTTGAGATAGGACTACAGCCATTCTCCTGCCAAGGTATGAACGCAACAATCCTCCATATATGTAATATCCACATTTTTTTATATCTTAATATAATTTCTTAAGTATATAGTAGTATTCATGATAATCGTTATATACATGGGTCTCATTAATCCTAAGTTTGAATATTATAATTCAATAAGAATTTTCCTACTAGGAGATAACGTGTGAAAATAATGTTACATACATTTTCAAAATCTAATTATGTCCAAATGATTAGTTATTTAACAATTAAGTTATCTTAGGTTAATTATATTAATAATTTTAGTTACATAATTAGAAAACGGACTTCACCAGACTATTCAAGACACTAAGATATGAAGGTTGTAAAAATTTGAGATTATTTGAAGAAAGTTTGATTAGGTAAAAAAATCATAAAGATAATGGTAAAAAATAGGCTTTTCCCATTATTTTCTAAGATTTCATTGATTTCTTTGAATTTCAATTTGTTTAAACCGTCGAATCTAGGCACAAGCTGAGCCACTTTAATCCCAATCGTTGCCCCTCTTCTTCAACCTCCTAGATGCAACAAGATTCCCACTCCTGGTCGTGAGAGGAGTGCTCACTTTGTGATTATCTATCCTATAAACTAATTTCTCCACTGGATTCAGGAGAAAGAGACACATCCATCAATCCTTTACACAAACCCTAGAATTGACCCTATAAAATGCATGATTTTTCTTGTGCACTACCTACTACCATCATTCTCTGCCCATGTACTACCTCTATCCAATTAACAATGGATGGACCATGTCCTAATCCCCCAAAACGCACTCCAACCCTCATCCTCTCATGCGACACCCTGGTTTGCTCAACCCTCAAGACCCGGTGACAGTAGCAGGTTAGAGCCTCACTACTGAGGATCTCTAGGCATGTGTAGTTGTGCATGAGATATGAGAAGATTCCTTAGAGTCTTATGCATCTCCTCCAACTCCATCTGAATCATAGCAAACGATAAGTCACATACCCCCATCTGTCATTGCTACTTATTTTGTCCTAAGATCATTAGCCACAAATGGTGTTATAAACCCTTCTCTTTTCTTGACTTCCTTGTGCAAACCAATGGAATTGACCATGTTGCTATTTTGCATCTTAATGGTTGCTAAGTTTTTACCCCTTTATGTGGTTGATGAAGTTCTGAGCTATAGTGCCAACTAAGATTTGAATCCACTGTGGTCACCAAGATTTTGATGTTTAGTGGTCACCAAGTTTTTGGACCATGTCGGTTACTTAGGTACTTGAGATCATCACCAGTCTCTAAGCTTGAACCTTTTGGCAGTCAATGAAGGATAGGATTCAAAGTGGTCTCTAGGTCTTGTGATTTCAATCAGTCACCAAGATCTATGTCATCATTGGTCGCCAATGTTTTATAACCCTAGTTGTCACCAACCCCCTTGAACCATAGCGGTCAACGACATCTCTGACCCTTAGTGGTTGATGAGAATTTTCTTGCTTCATGGTCACTATGTTTCCTGGTCAATGACATCTCTGACCCTAATTTGTTGGTGCTTAGTTACACATGATCTAATAAGTCTTACCTTCATCCTCACATAAATACAAACCTAAGGTTTTGGTAAAGCGTTGATTGGTAATATTAATTCAAATATCCTTGTAGAACCTAACCCTACTACAAGTAAGTGACGATGATACATAGCTTCTTGTGTGACTAGCATGATAATGTACTTTCTCTCTATATGTTGTTGTAACCCTAATTTTCTATGTTAGCATGATAATGGAGTACTTCCTCTCTATATGTTGTTGTAACCCTAATTTGATATCTTAGCATGATAATGGAGTAATTTCTCTCTATATGTTTTTGTAACCCTAATTTACTATTTTATGAAATCATAGCTCTACAATAATGTTATATCAAACTTATGTGCCTCATGTATAGTGATGGCATGATGAGCCTTGATGAGGCATGGAAAGATAATGATGTTCTTTAAAAGAACAATGTGAATGATCTTATGACCCTCGGACATGGTTTTGTACCCTAATTGAGGTGTCATACTCTTCAAGATGTGACAAGAATTTGAAATGTGGGAATGATATGAATATGGACTATTGCATTGCAATGAAATAGTACCATATACTTTTGTGATCAAAATTATACCTCATATGTTTTATATGTTCTGAAGTTGCAACGTACAACATGTTTTTGTAGAACTCCTTTAGGGTTTGTATGTAACTTGATTGATGCAGTTAAAATATATCCATTTGGCATTAACTAATCAAGTGAAATCCTTATCATGTAGTGCCCTGTTCCATAGATCCATTCTAGTGTCAGGACTTGCTGGATGGTGAAATGGGTATTTCTAAAGGAAGATCATAGCACGTACTATTGAGTATGCGAGGTACTTGAGACTATATGTCCTTATCATTATAATAAGTTTATTGTAATATCCTCATTTTTGGTTACTTTAATATAATTTCTTAAGTATATATAAGTATTCATGATCATCATTATATACACGGGTCATTAACCCTAATTTTGAATATATTAATTCAGAAAGAATTTTCCTATTAGGAGATAACATGTGAAAATAATGATGCATACATTTTCATGATCATTATTGTATCCAGATAATTAGTTATTCAACATTTAAGTTTTATCTTTTGTTAACCATATTAATTATTTTAGTCACATAATTAGAAAAAAAACTTCACTAGAATATTTTAGACATTAAGGTAAGAAGTTTATAAAAATTGGAAATTATTTGAAGAAGTTTTGATTAGGTAAATAAATTCCTAAATATAATGGCAAAAAAATGGGCTTTTCCCCCTATTTTCTTGGATTTGACTGATTTCATTGAATCAAATTTGTTTAAACTATCTGATCTAGGCACAATCTAAGCCACCTTAATCCTAGTTGCTTCCCCCTCTGCTTCTACCTCTCGACTACAACAAGACTCCCACTCATGGTCCCGAGAGGAGTGATCGCTCTGTGATTATCCATCCCATAAACTAATTTCTCCACTGGATTCAAGATAAAGAGACGCATCCATCAATCCATTACACGAACCCTAAAATTGACCCTATAAGATATACCCAATTTTTCATGTGTATCATCTCCTACCATCATTATCTTTCCCTGTGCTACCTTTGTCCAATTGACGATGAATGGACCATCTCCTAATCCCCCAAAACCCACTCCAACCCTCAACCTCTCATGAGATGCCCTAATTTGCTCAACTGACAACAATCGATGATAGTAGCAGGTTGGAGCCTCACCACTAAGAAACTCTAGGCACACACAGATGTGTAGGAGATGTGAGAAAGTGCCTTAGAGTCTTCTACATATCCTACGACTCCATCTAAATCACGGAATAAGGTATGTCATCTACCCCCATCTATCTGTTGCTACTGTATTCATCCTGAGATCATCGCTACACATGGTTTTTCCTCCCCAGAGTTATGTGTGTGGCACGCCCTCGACTCCGTTGGGGTCCCAATAATTCTTTATGATCGGTTTGAGAGCGTTGGTGTCACCTCCCTTCTCCCTGGGTTTTTTCCCATGATTGACCATGTTTCTTTTCTTATTTTCTGGCAAGTCAGAGACATGTTCTAGCCATTGTTTGACCCTGAGCAAGGAAGCACCGTGTCTGATTCTGCACGACCAAGTTGTCTCTTCACTCTATTTTTCCTTGGGAGTTTCACAACTATTTTTATCTTGGAAGCATAAAAAGTGATTCAATTTTTTTCTTGGGAGTGTCACAACTATGATATACATATAAAAAAATATTCTTGGGAGTTACAGACCTATTGTGCAAGAGATATGAGAAAGTGTCTTAGAGTCTTCTGCATCTCCTTTGACTCCATCTGAATCACAACAAATGATATGTCACCTACCCCAATATGTCATTGCTACTCTGTTCATCCTGAGATCATCGCCACACATGGTGTTATAATTTTTTTTCTTGGGGTGTTATAAAATTTTTTATAACACCTAAGAAAAAAATAATACATATATCATAGTTGTGACACTCTAAAGAAAAAAATTGAATGGTTTTTTATGTTTGTGCTATAAAAATAGTTGTGACACTCCCAAGGAAAATAGAGTGAAGAGCCAACTTGGTCGTGCAGAATTGGACATGGTGCTTCCTTGCTCAAAGTCAAATAATGGCTGAAACAAGTCTCTGACTTCCCAGAAATCAATCGTGGGAGAAAATTCAGGGAGAAGATAGGTGGCACCAACTCTCCCAAACCGACCAGAAAGCATTACTGGGACCCCAGCAGAGTCGAGGGTGTGCCACACACATAGCCTGGGGGAGGAAACACCATGTGTGGTGATGATAACATGATGAACAAAGTAGCAATAGACAGATGGGGTAGATATACCATTTTTTATGATTTGGATGGAGTTGGAGGAGACGTAGAAGACTCTAAGGCATTTTTTCACATCTCTTACTCATTTGTGCATTCTGGGAGTTCCTCAATGGCGAGCCTCCAACCTGATATTGTCACTAGGTCTTGTGACTTAAAACAATCAGGGAGTCGAACGAGAGGATGAGGGTTGGAGTGGGTTTTGGGGGGTCATGAGATGGTCCATTCATCGTTAATTGGACAGAGGTAGCACATGAGTAGAGAATGATGCAGGAGACAACACACAAGAAAAATTGGGCATTTCTTGTAGGGTCAATTTTAGGGTTCGTGTAAAGGATTTATGGATGCATCTCTTTCTCCTGAATCCAGTGGAGAAATTAGTTTATGGAACGGATAATCACAGAGTGAGCACTCATCTCAGGACTAGGAGTGGGAGTCCTCTTGTAGGTGAGAGGTTGAAGAAGAGGGGCAATGGCTAGGATTAAAGTGGATCGGATTGTGCCTATATCCAACGGTTTAAGCAAATCCAAATTCAAAGAAATCGGTGAAATCTGAGAAAATAGGGGGAAAAGCCCATTTCTTTGCCATTATATTTAGGAATTTATTTACCTAATCAAAATTTCTTCAAATAATCTACAATTTTTACCACCTTCTTATCTTAGTGTCTAAAATATTCTAGTCATGTCTATTTTCTAATTATGTGACTAAAATAATTAATATGGTTAATAAAAGTAAGACTTAAATGTTAAATAACTAATTATCTAGATACAATTAAAACATGAAAAATGTATGCATCATTATGTTCACATGTTATCTCCTAATAGGAAAATTCTTATTCAATTACTATATTCAAAATTAGGGTCAATGACTCGTGTATATAATGATGATCATGAATACTGGTATATACTTAAGAAATTTAATTGAAGTATCTGAAAATGAGGATATCACAATAAACTTGGGATCATGATGACAAGGACATATAGTCTCAGGCACCCTGCATACTCAATAAAATGTGCTCTGAGCTTCCTTTAGGAATACTTTTTTCACCATACAACAAGTCATGTCACTAGAATGGATCTATGGCACAGGGCACTACATGATTAGGGTTTCAGTTAATTAGTTAATGCCAATTGGATATATTTTAACTACATCAATCAAGTTACATACAAACCCAAAAAGAGTTATACAAAAACATGACCTTCAAAAGATATAAAACATATGAGGCATAAATTTGATCACAAAAGTATATGGTACTATTTCATTCCCATGCATTAGTCCATATTCATATTATACACGCGTTTCAAATCCCTGTCACATCTTGAAGAGGATAACACCTCAATTAGGGTATAAAACCATGTCTGAGGGTCATAAGAGCATTCACATTGTTATCTTAAAGAGCATTATTATCTTTCCATGCCTCATCAAGGCTCATCATTCCATCACCATACATGAGGCACACAAGTTTGATATAACATTATTTTAGAGCTATGATGTTCATAAGATAGCAAATTAGGGTTACAAAAACATATAGAGAGAAAGTACTCCATTATCATGCTAGTCACATAAGAAGATATGTATCATCATCACTTACTTGTATTAGGGTTAGGTTCTACAAGGATATTTGAATTAACATTATCAATCAGCACTTTACAAAACCTTATGTTGGTATTTATGTGAGGGCAAAGGTAAGACTTATTAGATCATGTGTAACCAAGCACCAACAAATTAGGGTTACTTAATCAGAAACACCATCAATTATAGACTAGGAAACATAGCGACCATGAAGCAAGAAAATTCTCGTCAACCACTAAGGGTCAGAGATGTCATCGTCTGCTAAGGTTCAAGGGGGTTGGCGACAAATGGGGTTACGAAACATTGGCGACCGATGATGACATAAATATTGGTGACCAATTGAAATCATAAGACCTAGAGACCACTGTGAATCTAATCCTTCACTGACCGCAAAAAGGTTCAAGACTTGGAGACTAATGATGATCTCAAGGACCTAAGCGACTGACATGGTCCAAAAATTTGGTGACCACTAAACATCAAAATCTTTGCGACCACAGTGGGTTCAAATCTTAGCGGCCACTATAGCTCAGAACTTCATCGACCACATAAAGAGGTGAAAACTTAGCGGCCATCAAGATCAAAAATAGTAGCATGGTCAATTCCATCGGTTCGCACAAGGAAGTCGAGTAAACTAAACCAAAACCAACCATTGGGTTAATTATACGGAGGAAAATCAACTTCAGACCCTAGAAAGAAACCATCTTTTGAGAGAGAAAAAACTATAATTATTCACATGCAAACAAGGTGTAGGATGACAACTTCCATTATGAAAAACATGCACAAGAGTTAGGGTTCATCTAAGAGGGTAATCTACTCAAGAAATATCATGTAAACTTAAACCCTATGTCAAGATATCATTTTCTTACTTGGAACCACATTTTTAGGGTATGATTATGTGCATGCAAGATAGAAGTAAGCAATAATTGTGGAGAAAGGTATATACTCACCTTAGAGATGATGTAGAAACTCCAAACAACAAGTTAGCTTGAAGAATAAAAGTAGGAAACCCTAGCTTGAGCACTCCTTTTGTCCAAGCTAGCTCCTTCTCCAAAAAGAGAGAAAACCCTACGTCAGGGAGGCAAGAAAGTGATGTTCTTCAAGCGATAACTCAAGCACCACCATGGAACACCATGGGCTCGATCAAGAAGAGAAAGAGAAAGGGTAGAACATAATGGAAAAGGAAGACTAAAGATGGGATCTCACATGCTAAGACCAAGGAGAAGGGAAAAATAGCACCAAGCAATCACAAGAAGGGTAGATCCAAACCCTAGATCAACATGCAAGGAAGATCATGCTTCTTCTTCAACCTTGATCTCCTCTTTCACCATAAAGAAATAGGGGACGAGATCCAAGAGTAAGAATATATAAAGAGAGAGAAGACTAGACGTGTAAAGAGTTTATTTTCATGCAAAGAGAGAGGTGTATATAACTTAGGACTGGAGAGAGAAAAGGGGGTTAGTTGTCAAGCTAACAATGCCATGTGTCCAAAGGATCTCGTCCATTAAAGCATCACACTCATCCATGAAACTAAGGTGATAAAAATAAGAAAACCAATTGACCAAACTTGTCTAGAAAAAGAAAATGACTATCCAGATCTTGGCGACCTAGGCATTAGAAATCTAAATAGATGCTAACACTAGGTGTGATGGCGACCAAAGATTAGTTATGAGCTTCCATCGACCATTAACCCTAGGTGCACAAGAAAACCCTAGAGACTGCAAATCCTAGAGTGCACACATACAACTTTGGAGACCGCCAACACAAGGTGGGGTTCATCGGTCAACACACTTCAAGGTTAACCATCAACTTAGGGCATCCATGCAAACCCCAATCTCAACATGAGATGCCACCACTCACACCAAGACGTAATAAGGCGTTGCAAAGTACAACCATGTGAAACATGATGTCAAAACATGTGAGGCAAAACAAGTATGTAACAAATTGTAAGAAAAACCGTAGAAGTGGGTAAATTGCAATTAGGTCCAAAATAAGAACATATATGCAAAACTAGCTCAAATAGTGTCCAAAATGGATCAAACTTGAAACATAGGCTCGTCAAATGATATCAAAGCACATCACACAGTGTTATTAATGTTTTAAGAATCTAATTATGATAATCAAACATGTTCAACCAAAAAGAAAGTCCAGGGGTCTTACAATCTCTACTTCAATTGAGGCAATGGGGACTCAAAAATGCTCATGTCTCATGATTTAAAGGTGGTACGAGCCTTATATAGGCTCTTCAGTTGCAATGCATGGAAGCAATGGAAAAACCTAAAGTTTTTGATAACTACAAATTTAGGGATTCTCATAACCTGAGGAGATACCAGTGACCTTAGGATTAATTTGATTTGGTTCCATATCCTAAAGATAATGGTGTGGACTATAGGAAAAAAGGTGGCTATATAGGAAGAGAGTGACCAAGGAAGTGTTGAATCCTACTTCCTTGAGAAAGGCTAGTGTTTAGGAAAAGAAGATGAACTCTCTATTTGTAGATACACCCAAATCTAATGGTCTAGCCTTGGTTAGACTCTATCCTCAAAATCAAATTTTTTTGTTTGACAAAACCTTGCTATATATAAATAATTATCTAGGTCACTTATAGTTCTTTTAAATTTCAAATTCTAGGATAAATCTTAAATATCTATTATCTTCCACTGGACAAAAAATTAATCTCTAACTAATTTGTTAGTTACCCAAAATTGATGTCCACGCTATAAGTAGATAAGTCTTTAATTAGTTAACTAGATCCAAGGATAACTTTGAATGTTTTTAGTTTTCTTCCAGGATCTAACAATTCTATTTTCATCCAATTAAAATTATCATTAGTATATAATGTGAAGACAAAATGTTGAGTTGCTATTTTGTATCCCAAGTACCTATTTGTAGATTGCAAATGTAAATTAATTGGGATTAGCTTGAGTTCTAGGTCCCATGGCATGAACCTAGGCCTTCTAATGAATCCACAAGATTCACCATACTCTTAATTTTGAAATTAAAGCTTGTTTCTCAATTGAAATCTTAGATTAATACATTTCTTTAAATTTCTTTAATTGAATACTTAATCTGAGTCTAGATCTCAGATTCATCAACCAGATTCATATAGTGCCACTCATTACTTTATTTTTTTTTCTTGCATCATATACTTTCTATATCTTAAATTTCCAAAGTTTGAGGTCGCTATGGGGCCAAAGCTAAAAGGGAGTCAAAACTCCAAATAGATCAACTCCAATGCTATGTTAATGCTCAATTAATTTCAACATTTAAATAATTGTGATGATCTTCAAGAGGCAAGAAAAGTTTACCACTGATTTTAGATTTTCATGCATACAATTCAAGAGGGAGATAATAACACAACAATGGGATAGATAATCCAATACCTCAAACATTTAGACTCCTAAGGTTGAATATTCACAATATGGATCTAAGAGGAGAGATATGTAAAGTACAATATAAAGGGGCTAACACTTGTCTTAGAATCAATTATTTTCTCAACCTTTTCTATTTTGAGTTTTCTTTCCCATCTAGGTTTATCATAGTTCTTTCATTATCTGACATATAGTAATTTTGGCTATATTGTACACATGTTAAAATCTACCACACACATAACCACCCAACTTTATTTCTAAGGTTCAATTGTGTTCAGTCTCTAGGAATGTTAATATTATTAAAAGAACATAATAATATATTTAGTGTCTATTATGTCCATGATGTAGTTATTACATGTATATAATCATTCTAAGATAGGGTACATCATTTTTTCATGCATAGTTATTCATTGTTACATATATATCATCATTTACATAGGAACCATATTATGCGTGGACTAGATGCTACATATTCTTGTCTCTCTCATATAAGATTATATATTGATATTTTTATCTATTCTTTGTCATAATCCACTACTCATAATTAGGGTTATGATCAATATTCTTTCATCATTGACCATCCTCATGGTTCCATATTTGTAAAATTTATAATTTTCAAGACTATTTTATGCATTTTGATTTATTCATACTTCCAACTTTATAAGCACATTTATTAGTATATAAAATATTACTTTGAATTGCAATTTATGTCTCAACTGTGTTTATTCTTCAAAGTATAAAGTTGTCCCAAATGAGTATCCTTTAGATTAAGAATTTTCTTTCTCAATTTCTATTTAGTAAAGATGCTTCCATTTTCTTGAAGTTGATTTATTGATAGATATCAAATCTTCCAAAATATATGTAACATTTATTTTTAGATTTTAGTTTTCCAGCATCGATAATGTGAATATTTACTAATCTTAATTTTAGTAACTGGAACTGATCACTTAAAGCAATTATTAGTGAACCAACATATATATATACAAATATATAAATAAATAAATAAATATATATATATATATATATATGAGCTCATCTTTAATAACCGCGCGGGTAACTACCTGCCACCTATTTTGGTTATTTTTTTCAAATTTCTTACTTTCAACATGTGGAGGGTTACTTTACCTTGCAAATTGTTACTTTTCATGCATAGATAGTTCCATTTACAATAGCAGATTTCAAAATACAATTACATATATATTTCATGTGTATTCTGCCTGATTTTACTTTTTTAGTCATATAGTTACTTTGTTATCAACATAGTTACTTTTTGGTCCTTCCAGTTACTTTTTTGGCCATATAATTACATTCGCGACTGACGGGTAGTGAAAATCTAGGCTACCCGTCTGGGTATTGAATGAACAACATATATATATATATATATATATATATATATATATATATATATTTGTATTACCAAAAATCTAGGTCTCATAAATCAAATAATATGTAGTACTATTATGACTAGGTGTATAAATCAAAAAATTCTACATAATATTTGAAACCATTAGCATTCGATTAAGCTATTCTTTGATTAAAAAATACCACATTTATGTTTACAAGCTTATTATATATTAGTATTAGCATAGACACTAACATGAACTAATTTGCTTTATAAATCGAACTAAGCTTTGTATGTCTGGAATTTCGTGATCACCATATTTCAACTAATCAACTATTTTAATATTGACATGATATAGTACAATTGAAAGAGAGAGAGAGAGAGAGTAGTGGAAATTATAATTCTTTTGATCTATTAGTATCAAATGAACTAATGAACATAAGAATATGTATCTCGTATGATTAGTTTTTTAGATATAGTTAACAAATTGATATTGATGTCATGTTAGCTTTATATATGTATCGAGTTATGAAATCTTGTATTGTTGTAATTCTACAAGTTTTCAGTCTCACTTACATGCATGCATGTACATATATGATCATATATTGCATATGTTATATTGTAAAATGGTTAAGGCATCTAACAAGGATTATCCATGTCATTCATACTACTCAAAGTTTGATCTAAATCACTATATTCATTTATAATTTTTATTTATTTGTTTAAAGAGGTCATGATTTAACTAAAACTACAAGAAGGTGAATGATGACTTATAAATCGACTTTGACGTACGGATCATTAGTAGGTCACTTTTCTTATTATAACCCCACTGATCTTAGAGGATAAACTTCCATATATAATCTTGGTTACCAAGAGGGTGGTTGGGACATGTCACCAGACTCTCTTGGTACCCAAAGGTGATGCAATGTTAGTGTGCTCAAGGAGTAGGGATCTTCCTGGAAATAGTCTCAGGAGTCATTAGTATGGCATGAAACACATTCTCATCTATAAGAATGAACAACACAAGCAAAGGGAGGGAGTCTTCAGATCCCTAGGTCTCATGGGAGTTTTATAAAGAGGATACAGGGTAGGTAGCCACCATAGTTGGGGTACACCACATCAATATTTGTCCACATGGCAAACAAAGACATTGGGCCAGTAGGGTAGAAGTTGATCGAGTTTGTAGAAACTAAACTTGACGTTGCCAGACATGGTGAAGGTGTAGCATGTGAAACTGAAGACTCTAAGATCTGCTAGTTTGTCATCAGAAGGAAGAATCTAGCATCTGGTTCTTCCTATGGTTGTAGAGGCTATAGCATTTTTTTGACATCTAATATGTGGTGGGTGAGGAAGTCACTTATGGTGAGTGTAATTGGATCAAAGAAGGTAGAAAGACTCCTCCACATCAAGTAGTTCCTATTGCTTAAGAAGGGGCAGTTAAGGACTAGAATATAATACATGTTTTTTTAAAACCAAACTTCAAGATAATAAGAATACTCATGAGGATAATATTATTGGTCATTTAATCTTTTCTAACTAAGGTGTTGTAAAATTTACAAGACACTGATGAAGATTGGAGAGAGAGAGAGAGAGAGAGAGAGAAAGTTTGCATGTACTATAGGTCTAACAGAAGCAAAGAGATGGTTACATCAACAAGGCTTATTACCAAATGGAAATACTAATATTAGATCTTGAACCATGATATATGTCTTTTGAAAGGTGATTTTGCGCTATGTTAGTATGCATTAGAGGTGAGAGGTAAGATCCTTACCTAGAAGGACTTTGCGGAAGGATTTTCACACCAAGCATTATCCTCCTACTCGTCTAAGTAGTATGATCAAACATGTGGTGAAATGATACATGGAAATGTGTACATCGACGATTGTGAGGATTAATTTATCATATGTGCCAATTTCTACAAGCAACAAATGTATATAAGGCATAGAAGTGTAAGAGTTTTGAAGCATGATTTCATGGATGAGATCTGACATGTTTTTAGTGATTGGAAAGAGGAGTAAAGAGATCTTTGGTGAGTTTGTTCAAGCAGTTGACATGACTGGAGATGAGATGATTTTAACAGAGTGGGAGGTGGTAGATTATGTAACAAGCTCAGTCGAAGTTCATGTTGTTTCGAGGCCATACATTTTTGGTATATCTTCTTCTTACTATAGGAGAGATGTATGAATAGGAGAGGTCCAGGGATGAAGTGAGCAAGTCCATTGACTTCCCAGTATAACTCTACATGAACAATATGTAATGAAAATCATTGTTTATGTGGTAGTTTAAGAAATGTTCTCTAAAAAAATTAGTATCAAGGTTAGGGATGATTATTGGTGGAACCGGCCCGACCTAACTCATATCCTGACCTATACAATCTGATCCAAACCCACAACCACATGTTTATATATAATACATATCTTTTACAAGATACGTTTTAGTATAAACTTTTCAAATTATATTCTATCTAAAATGTGTATGGTCAGCCATTTCAGGTGGATGCTGCGGCGGAATGGCAGAAGAAGAATTAATTAATGCCGAAGAAGAAGACAAGGCAACGCTGAATTAACAAAAGCCAAATGGGAGAAAACCACGGAATAAGTGTTGCATTGGACTCTACTAGTTCTCATTGGGCTTCTTGAGTTAGACGCAACGTTGGAATAAGGTCCCGTTTGGATGGCGCAGTGAAGAGTACACCTGTAGTTGTATATTGTAGGAGTCCAACTGCATCAAACTTAAATGCTGCTGTTTATGAATTAGTTTGTTTGCAAACCTAAAACTTCAATAGCAAGTATTTCTATTGACTAGACCTGCAAGGCGGGCACCTAAAACGCACAACAACTCAAGTTGGTCCCGAGGAGGGTGTAGCGGCAGAAGGAGGGACGAGGACGGAGGTGGAAATATCTACCGAGGAAGGGGGGCAGCAACGATCTAAGCGGAGGAAGTCCGAGCAGGAAAAGGAGGGAGGGGAGGACGAGAAGGAGGAGGAATAGGAGGGAGGGGAGGACGGGAAGGAGGAGGAATTGGAGGCGACGGAGATGGAAGAGACGGGAGGGGAAGGGGATGCGGATGTGGGGGCTAGTGTCAGGAGAGAGAAAAGGACGCCCGGGAGACGGGGAGAGGTCTCGAGAAACCTATGCGCGGTAGACATTCAGAATCGCGCCGCGACTGGCGTGATTTAGAACGCGACATTCCATCGTATCAAAATACCGCTCTCAGAATACGGGTAATCAGCGACTACCAGACTGAATATCCAAACGAGATCATGATAAAGACTTAGTATTTAAAAAACCGTATCCAACTACAATCCCGCCGTCAAATGCTCTGTCCCAAACGGCCCCTAAGTATTCGAGGAAGACGAGCAACATGTTCCTTTACTTTACTTAGCAACACTTGTGTATATGTTTGTGTATATTTAAGTCTAGCACAATGCAAAGAGATTGCGTGGGAATTAGACTCGTGATGGGCAACATCACGTAGATTTAAGTCTAGCACAATGCAACACCACGAAAACCACTCTACTAGCCAAAAATTAGATTGATTACATATAACATACGAGAGTCACGGTGGTTAATACCACGGAACGATCACTACCACGCAACAACTTGTACCTCATGCTTCCTATGAACCGGTCAAAAGCTACATTGCATCTAGCCATCTACCTAGACTCGTATCCAAAGGGGTTAAGCTTTTGTCAAGCTCACGCTCCGTAACGCGTGGTTTCACGCGCGGTGAAACAACCCCAAACAAATTGCTATCTCGTCGCCACGTTGTAGAATGCGATTAGTTGGTCTTTTAGGATTATGCAATAGCCAAATAAATTTGTTTTCCTTATAACTTTTGTACCGTAATGAATTTTTTAATAAAACAAAAAATATTGGTTTCGGTACGAAAATGCAATCTAACAAGTCTACTATTGACATATTTTTGAGAAAAAAATATATAAACATGATATATATATATGTTAATTGACAACTAACTATGATGCCCATAAATAGTTATTGACACCCAAAAATGGTTAATCGACGCACAAAATGGTTTGTTGACACCCAGAAGTATAAAGATGACACTCAAATAAGATAATTGACGCCCAAAATAGTTCATTGGCACTCAAAAGTTTTAAATGACACCCAAATAAGGTAATTGACGCCCAAAATAGTTCATTGACACCCAGAAGTTTAAAATGACGCCCATAAATGGCTAATGACACCCATAAATGGCTAATGACACCCATAAATGGCTAATGACACCCAAATATGGTTATTTGACGCTTAAAATAGTTCACTGACACTTAAAATTATAATGACGCTCACAAATGGCTAATGACACCCATAAATGGCTAATGACACCCAAATATGATTATTTGAAGCATAAAGATGGTGCCCACATAAGTTAATGACACCCATAAATGGCTAATGACATCCAAATATGGTTATTTGACGGCTAAAATAGTTCACTGACACCTAAAATTATAACGACACCCACAAATAGCTAATGACACCCATAAATGACTAATGACACCCAAATATGGTTATTTGACGCCTAAAATAGTTCACTGACACCTAAAATTATAACGACACCCACAAATGACTAATGACACCCAAAAATGGCTAATGACACCCAAATATGGTTATTTGACGCCTAAAATGGTTCACTGACACCTAAAACTATAACGACGCCCACAAATGGCTAATGACACTCATAAATGGCTAATGACACCCAAATATGCCTAAAATAGTTCACTGATAACTAAAATTATAACGACGCCCATAAATGGCTGATGACATCCATAAATAGCTAATGACACCCATAAATGGCTAATGACACCCTTAAATGGCTAACGACGCATCCAGAATAATATATTCATATTATTTATATTTTTTTGTTAAAATATATCAATATTAGTCTTGTTTGAATGCATTTTTCATAACGAAACCAATGGTCTTTGTTTCATTAAAAAATTCATTATGGTTCAAAAGTTATAAGCAAAACACATTTATTTACATATTACACAACATCTATCAACTCATCCAATTAAAATCCGTCACGTCACCTGCCACCTACCAAAACCACCTTTAAAAAGGCAAAACTTCTCAATTTTCCTCAAAACCACCATCTCACTTGCGCGTGACATGCGCTTGATGGTATTGATGCGTGACCAAATCAATTTCGTATCCAAAGTGAAGAGACTCACACCCATTCTATGAGGAATTCCTGGCCTTGTTACAACAATACGCTTAAATACCCGAGGGATGCTTCATTTTGCCAAAGACCAAACGAGCTCTTTGCGCCCCTACTAAGTCTCGATCTGATCCAAATCTTCTGCACCTATTGTCTGTCCTAACTTCTGATCCAAGTTTTCTTTACCTGTTGTCTTTTCTAACTTCTATCCCACAATATTTGATTCCTTGATTTATGGGCTCCACAACAAAGTGTGTGGCTGGGAATGTGCGGGGTACATTGTCCTAGGTACGGACGTACCCGCTCAACCAGCTGGATTGTGGACCTTGATCTGGTTTCTGCACGCAAATTTCTGGACCATGACTTTTGGTAGGTATTGCAACTATATCGGCCTACAAATAGGAGGCCCAACTAAATTAGGATTATATGGTTGAGTCCCGTTTATGTTAAAGGCTTGTTGGATTTCGTTTCAGTTCCGAGTTTCAACCCGCAATTTCTCCACAGGATCAGCGAGCAGGACTCGCAGGAGACAGCTTCCGAACAGAAGCAGCGTGCCTCTTGATAAGATTGTTACTTAGGACTTGTTTAGTAGGGTGCAATCGGATGACAAAGTGTGTGCTTGATTTATATTTTTACATTATAAATTCACTAAATTATACTCTACTACACCCAATCAAACTAATCTTTAGCTTTGATACTTTTTTTGTTTTACCCACATTTTGAGATTATAAAACAGAGGGTGTTGTCCCGACTCTGCACAGAAGCGCACACCGAAGCATAAGGAATCGACTGTTTTGATTGTAGGTAAGCCGTCAAATCCTGAATTACCAAAGCTCAACTACATGTCTTGGTTGTAAGCACGAGTATTCTTAATTTTAGTACCGCCCATTTTGTTTCCAGTTCTAAGAAAGAAACATAGCCGTAAGAGGTTGTAGGGATGATTATTTGAATAAAGTTATTGCCATAACAGATTAGCCAGCACATCGTCCAGCAGTACAACAAAATCATTGATAAAAAAGAATAGTACAATACATGAAAAAATAATAATTAAATGATACAACATAAAAGCTTAGCTCATCCTTTCTCGACCATTCAAATACTTTTTAATAATCCCAACATACATATTTGATGAACATGATTTGGATTTTATATGATTCAACAATGTATATTCGTGTGACACTCACACTCTCACGGGATAATTACACAACATGCATAGGTGGCTCATTTCCAACGACGCAACCAAAAATATTGCATGGGTGGGGAAAAATTGATGTAGCTACAAAAAGAGACTATAAATCCATCAATAGGAGGGAACAAATGGATTTGCAATTTAAGTACATAGTCAGTGTAGTATATTTTAGTGTGAAGTTATAATAAGGGTAGGGCACAAGCCCACTCTGGCATATTGTTTGCCCCATCACTACTTGTTTCTATCTATTTTATTTGATGGCTTCGTTGAGATGGGGTCACGAGAGAAGAGAGGCAAAATGGTTTCCCAAAACACAATCTCTATCCTTCCCCTTGAATTTTCTTGTAAGATTAAGTAAACATTTTGCCAAACCACGGTATTGGGATGGGTGTTCTTATTGTGGCAATTAGGCATTCTAGGATCTCCACTACACCAAACAACTCCTTTACTTTGTAGTTCATTAGATTTCTTTGTGAATAAATTCATTTTCGCTTATGTCAAGGCCTAAACGGAGAAGTCATTCAAATAATGTGTTACAATTGCAGCGTTATTTTTCATTCTATCAAATAAATCAAAATGATGGATGAATGTGATATTAGGGAATTTATTAATGATTATATGGGAATATAAAAAATTACTTGAGATTATGTTTAATATATTGTACAATGCACATAATCCATTATCCACAATCAAACAAACTATAAAAGTACCTTAATTAGAACTAAAATTTCATTTGTATCATTTCTTAGAGAAGAATGAGTAAGCATTTGATTAAGAACAAAAAGAACGTGGTAATGAAAGGGGTATAGGAGAATTTCACTCATTAAGTGATGTTTTTCAATTGCATCCCAATATAGCTCCACTCGACTAGTTGTCCAAAGGTAACTATTATTATCGTGGATGCTTGATCAATATTTCTTCAAAAGGGAAAAAACCATGATACTCAGGTAAGGCGCACCATCACTAGTTATCCTCTATCTATTACCTCAAACATGGTGGTGGCCCACAAACAATTGATGCAAAAGTTGTAGAGTGTGGTGACGACATTGTATAATACCATGAAAGTAGGGAAAAACCAAAAACTATGACCTTCAAACATCCAATATTGTTGTTTCAATGACATACATGGAACATGTTGTAACTTATTTATAAATTACTACAACATTATTTTAGTGAACTTGGCTCAACATCAATATAGAATCAATTAAATCACCAATAAATCTTCGATGTAGGCTCTAGACTGTGATAGACTGGGTTTTAACTTATTTTCGAGGATGAAATTTCTTTTAAGGTGTGTAGGATGTGATGAAGTGAACTTTTGGAACCTTTTGAAGTTTTTGGATGTCTAATGACATAAGTGAATTCATGTGTTAAATTTATTTGAAGATTTCCAAGTGCTTTGATAAAATATGGATGTTAGTTGTGTTGACCCATAATTATGATTCCTAAGTTTATTTCCTTTGAGGTAATTAGTTGATTGATCAAATTGTGATATTTTGATGCCAAATTTAATGGAAGGAAGATTACATGATACAAAGCTATGTCAAAAGTCTCATAATATTTGTTTGTTCTTAGAAGTAGATATCTAGGTCTGAATATAATGTAACTTTGCTATTTGATGTATGGATAACTAAGTAATAAATCTTTAGCTAAGCTTTGATGTGTAGCGGTCACACAACTGGTTAGATGAGTAAGTCAAGGATCATCTAGTGATGTAGGGAGTGACCCCATCCCTCAGATGAGATCTGACGACTATGGCCATCATCTTCTACCTTGTGGTTAGAATGCAAGTACAGGTGCAGCCAGCCATGATGCCACAATCAACGATTGCGTGGGCTGAGGGGTAATTTTGAGGGGCTAGACTTATGTTCCTGGTCGAGAGGAGTACAATGACCCCTCATAATAGTTAGTTCTTGGTGACTGGAAGGAGCACTTTCCTCTCCCAGGTTTTGCTTCTCCACCGCAACATACAGATAACGAGAGTGGGTAGGAAAGGGAGGTAAGATGTTTGTGTGAGGGTATACGATGTGGGAAATGGGGAGTGATATCTAAGGAGTAGAACCCATGAAAAACCACATAGTTCTGTGGAGGTTTCCCTAGTCTCCGAACTTAGCCTTCACGGCGATAAAGATCTAGTTTGAAAAGGGGTCTCGATGTGTTCTCGCCAATATCAAAAGGTGTATGTGGTTTGGCTTTCATACTGCGGTCGTGTGGGAGGTCTTCCAAGCATCTTCCATGTCTGGGGATGGTTTCCCCCTTTCGTGGTCGTAGAGGTTTAGAGAAGCAATCAGGGAAAAGAGTGGTCGCAGAGGGACCCTCATATCACTCAAAGTGAAAGGAGAAACAATAATCCTCTAAGGGAGCATGGAGGGCCAAATATTCCTCACCAAAGAGAGATCCCATGGCGGTGCTCCAGTATAGGGAGTCGCATGGTGCCTGGCGCTAAGATGTGTGGTATGAGACGGAGTGGGGATTGCATGAGAGAAGGAAAGAAGGATGAACTGGGTCCAGACCTAAACTGGCCAAAATCCACTCTGAACCAGACAGCAAACTGTGTGAACCGGCCGTCCTGCATCAACGCAGACCAATCAAAGAGGAACGGGCCTTAGTGGCCAGGTGGCGGCCTCTAATTGGCCAATAAAGGTAAAATACTCACAAAATATGCAGATCTTCAATAATTCGTAGAAATTAGCATGTTTATAAAAAAATGCAAATAAGTACCAAAATTCTCAGAAAATTACGTAGAACATTATAAAAGTATAATATTAGGTTTTTGATTCACTAATTTTAGTAATATCATATAAGATGTTATACACTTGTTTCATGAATAATAAATAGTAAATGATGACCAAAATTATGAAAATGCATTTGTATCTCTAAAATATGATATATAATCCATATGATGTCAAAGATGGTGATTTTTTCAATCTAAAATCATGTAATTTGTTTACTGAGTCTAATTAGGGCTAATAACCCTAATTAATGTACAATAATTAGAAATATACTTAAATAACCCTGGAAGTTGTAGAGTAAGATCATATCCATAACTGGAAGTTAATGTGGAACTTTGATATCAGTTAGACACATAGAATTCATGTTATATGAAGATGACCCTTAATACATGGGTTGTAACCCTAATTTGAATAATGTATATAAACTAGGGTTAATAGGTGCACAAAAAAAGGGTGTGGAACCTAATGTTCAGATAATGAACCATAATCTGGAAAATGACATTAGTAAGATAATTCCAAGACAAGGATAAAAATAAATATGAGAAGATCTATAATAATGAACATAAACCCTAATGGACACAACTAGGGTTAAGATGTTGAGAACCGGATGGTGATATATGATCTTATCTTAATTAGGTTTGACAAAGGATATAGATTATCATGAATGTCTGGATTAGGTTTGTCTTTCTTGATCAAGGTACACCATTACCTCTTACTTAGCTTATTATATAGTATGCTTGCATTATATGTGAAGTAAACACTGGGCATATGATATTGGATGAAATGATTGTTCTTGTATGCTATGTTTCTTGAGATTTCCATACTTATTTCTATGAACACATGAAACATAATATATTTGTTCCATTATAACCAAGCACTTCAACTCTTTGGTAGTAAAGTGTTGGAAAGTAAGTACTTCAACTCTTTGGTAGTTAAGAACTTGGAAGTGATCCAACTCTTTGGTAGTAGATTACATTGTGAAATGATCCAACTCTTTGGTAGTATATCATAAAGGCCTTAATGCATTCAACTCTCAGGTAGTAAATGCATGGATGATATAATGGAAAATGTGCCTAAAATATGTGTTCTCTTTTGTTAATAAATATCTTTGTGCAAGTATATGCTTTTTCTTATATTTGTTTATTACTTCCAAGTTTTAGTTTTATCTTATTGCCAAGATTAGTAATGAGAGGTATATAAAAAGACATGTAGGAGTATTCATTACAATATTCTTGAATATTGTGATGATGTGTACCACATGTAATCTTTTATTTAGGTTGTGGACATATGATCTTGAAGAACCAAGATAGTTGTGAGTTGTATGGCGATCTGATGTACAGGTGGACATGTTGTCTTAAGATCCTGTAGTTTAGTGGTAGTACATGTATATGTAGAAGTTTGATGTTCAATATGTAATATTAAATGTTGTAACAATTCATTATGTAATGATATGTTGAATGGTGAACATTTGTTGTATGGTTTTATTATTGTTCATGTACATGTGCTACTGTTTATTTCCTTCTGACTTGCTCTAATTTTCTTCTTCTTAGCCTAGTGTGGGGTGTTTAAATTGGGATTCTCACTGAGGTGAGGGTTTCAATTTGGACGTCACACATCAAATTCAGTTTTAGAAAATCCTGGGATGCCACACTAGACTGTCCAAAGAAGAGGTGTAAATTAAAAGTAGTGGTTGTAGAGGGAACTCATAGTGAGGTGGCATGGGTACACTAAGGTGAATGAGTGTTTATATAACACCTGATCCCACTCCCAAGACTCTAGTAGAGTTTTAGGAATGACAAATGTACCCATAGACTACCATTGGTCTTAACTATGCACCTTGTCCTCATGCAGAAGTGGGATCAATTTCTCAACTGGTCATCCATCCTATTACTACTCCAATCTGAGCACACTTAACTATAAAGTTCTAAGTGATGGAATCCTTGAAAAGGAGGTGCACCTTGGTGATATGGGTAGTCTAATCATTCCTTCTAAGATTATCTTATCTGAGGTCAAACCTTGGGACTTTACAATATTTACACTTGGACTCGAGACGTCCTCATCAAGACTCAACTAAAGGGCCTCATAAAATTTCCCCATTTCAGTGCATACCCATAATGGCCCATGGACACCCAGCTCCCCATAAGACCCCTGACCTATCCTTTTGCTTGATCTTGCTTTCTTAGCATAATTACATGCTTGAAACCTTAATCTAAACATGTGACATGCTTATGCTTTTAGAATGGTCCAGTTTGCATGATGTTTGTGCTAGTTATGCTATATGTGTGTTCTTTTAGACCAAGCTACAATTTACCCATGTCGAGGGTTTATCTTGCAATTTTTCATGTGTTTGTTGTTCTTCTAATGTTTTAACATCACGAAAGAGAGAATGACGCATATGGACACCTTGTTGTACCTTGGTTGATGAGATGACATCATGTGTTGAAGTTAGGGTTTTGCATGGATGCTTGAGTTGATGGTGATGTTGACCATGTATGTTGATCCTTTGTGTGTTGTGACTGATATGGTTTCCTTGGGTTGTGTTTTTAGTGACGGATGTGTTTCTTTAAGGACTTGTTTGTTGCATTCGAAGGTGTTTTGGATGTATGATTTGGTTGTGGCGATCATTTACTCTTGATCTTAGTTGTTATGTCTTGGTCACCATGGTGGTAGCTGTCATTACCATGTTGGTCACCATGTTCTTCTTCGACCAATGTGTTTTGCTGATCAAGTGGTCGCTACCCTAACTTGGTTTTATCACCTATGTTGCATGCATATCCTTAGTGCTTGCATGGCCGAGTTTGTGAGGGACAAGTGGCACTAGTGTCTTGAAGCTAACCTCCCTCACCTCTCTCCTACCCTTGGGGTACTTATATCCCTCTCTTAACATGCAAGTAACCTCTTTACACGCTTTTGTTCTCTCTCAACCTTGGAGATCGTCCTTGTGATCTTGGTGGTAGAGAAGAGCTAAATCTTGGATCAAGGAGGTCAAACCCTTGTGTGTGTGATCTAGGGTTGGAGCATCTCTCTTTTGGTGATCCTTTGGTGACCCTTTGGTGACTCTTGATCGGAGTAAGTGGAATATCCTTCTTGGTTTCATTTTCTTGCATGCCCTACCCCTCTCTTTCTTCTCTTGGTTGATCCATGGTTCTCCATTGTGGTTCTCTTGAGGAACTTCTCTCTATGTGGTGTAATCCATGGTTTTTCCATGGTAGTACCTATGACGGATGAAGATCTCCTCTTTTCCCTTTCTTTTCGACCTAGAGTTTGTGCTCTCCTGTTTGAGATTTATTTTGACCTAGGTTAGTTCTTCTTCTCTTGAGGTGATCTGGCTTGGCCGAGAGTTGAACCAAGCTTTGGTTTTCTCTTTCCATGAAGCTTCCTTGCATTGAAGTTGTTCTTCTCATAATCCACACGAGTTATATAACTTTCGTCTCAATTATTATTGAACTCATCTTGCATGTTAATGATCTACTCTAAATACATGATTATAAGTTGTGCAGTGATGATATCTTGAATTAGGGTTTATGATTATGTGGTGATCTTGCATAAATCAACTCTTTTTCTTAAACCCTAATTCTTATTCTGAGATCTAATGGATGGTGTAGCTATTGGTCCTTACATGTACATCTTAAACATTTGTTTTATGCTTATGAACATAGTTCAACTATCATGTGGAAGATGGGGATTTTGATTCTCACATGTAGGTTCTTAATGCTTGATTTTCTCTCTCATGTCATGGTCTATTGTTGACCCTTGTGATGATCTGATTTTAATGTTTTGGTGTTCATCTTCTTCATGTGGTTTTCACCTTGATGACTCTTTGGATTCTTAGTGTTGATTATCTATTTATATCACTATGTTTTTTGCTTCCATGTAGTCGCTATGGCTATGATGGTCATTGAGTTTGGGGTTTGGCTTGGTCTCTATAACCCTAACCCTAACCCTAACTCTATTGGTCATTGTGATTTCTAACCTTGCATGGTTGTTGTGTTTCTCTAGATTTCATGCCCGTTATGTGATGGTCGAAGTGGTTGTTCCTTGTGGTTACCATGCATGAGCTAACCCTAGTGGCCACCATGCATGAGGTCCCTATTGAGGTCTCTATGCATGGTTGTGTTGGTTACTATGTTTGACAATCTGTGTTGTGGTTGCAAGAGGTGGTTTAACTTGTATGGTCGCTACACAATTCTGATTTCATGCTTGGTTGGTTATGATGGTAACGTTTGATCTTACGGCTTCCAAGAATGTGGGAAGTGGTGAACATTAGCATTGTTTGTTAATTTTTGTTATGAAAACCCTAATTGGTTAGCTATGAGTAATCCTAACCCTAAGTTTGATTACATGGAAATTAACGAGTTGCTTGGTTGAGTAATTAGCATTATGATTATGTACTATCTCTCTTCTAATTGTTGAAACCCTAATTTGTTGATTTAATAAGCATCATAACTAATGCTTGCCCATGATAATTCTTATGTGGCACGCCATGCCACAAACCACAAGATAACTCAAAACTAACCGTGGAAACAAACTTTAACAAATAGATTATCGAAAAACACTAGAAATTAAAACCATTTTCATCACAAACCAAGGCAGCAATAACCTTTGCATGTGAGTCCTTTCATGTCATAAGGTACTTATCATGTATGCCATCAGCCTGTTATAATAAAACATGCCCCAGTTATATATATACATATCCACTATATCCATACATGAAAAGGACATACAGGCCAAACCACATATCGTAACACGTCTACAAAACACACTCGAAATCCATCCCAAAGACCTAAGTTTACAGAGACGAATCTAGCACTCTAACAACAAAAGGACCACCAACAGTACTTCCAACCTTATCATCTATTGTCCTTCTTGCTGCTTCTCAACCTCTATTGCACAATCTCTACCTCCTCGTATACGTCCACCTAAAAAGATGTGGGGAACCCACTGGGTGAGATTCCAAATCTCAGCAGAAGATATAACTCTCCATCAACACTATTATTAGTATAGGTAGGATGATTAAGAAATAGTAGTACAGTTACAAATATGATAAGCATGTAATCATTACTAACTGAATAAGCAACTGCAATTGGGTTATGAAACATCTTATCATCATAAAAGGAATATGAAGAACATGTAAATTCACTACTAACTATACTATACAAAAACAATAAAGGCCTCATCCAATATTCCCATATTTAATCCTATGTGAGTAGGCTACACGGCTGATTATGTGTTTTATTATGCTCTGAGGATTTGAGTCCTACCACCCAAATCCAACCGACCACTACTAAGTTAAAATCGGTGCCATAGAAGGTCTGTGGAAGAGCTAGAATCCACGACCTCACCCCCTCGGTCAGTACAAGTGATCCTGCAGTGACATTACCAGTCGAAATGCTACTAGTGAAATATAGTCCAGCTATACAAGTTTAGCCCTCCTTGGTACAGGTCACAATGCTAGTGAAACTGAGCTATGGCCTACAGTCACACTCCTACCAGGGTATGACTCGTAGCCAATCATGTATCACGTGTCATTGAGCTACGACCCGAACTTGCACTCCTATCAGGGTATGGCCCATAGCCAATCATGTATCACATATCACCAGGAGACCAGCTCACACATGGCTGTCTCATATATCCTGGATGTAAGGGGATATTCGTCCTCACCCCTGCATATTAAAAAATATGCACTTTGAGTTAAACTAGTTTCACCATTCAACAAGTGATGACAATGAATGGATCTATGGCACATGGAAAAGCTACATGATTAGGTTCCACTTGATTAGTTAGGTCATTTAAGTGTCTTTTAGCATCAATAAAGTTACAACATATAAAATCATAGAAAATTCTACAAACATAAGACCATAGTACTCTTCTAGAAGATAAAACATATAGTATGTGAACTTGTCACACTATCACCACATGATGCATGTATTGTTTCCATTCACAACATTTTCAACAAATCCACATGCCATGGGATATCAATGCCTCAATTCATTTCATATCAAGCCACAAGTCACTACCATATCATAGGACCATTCACAACATCATTTTGATATCACAAGTGCCTCAACATGCCTCTCAAGGCAAATTTAACATGTATTACACTAGCTAATACCTACATGGCTAGAAGTGGATCGGCAAGAGAGAAAAACAACCACATGACATTATAATCCTTTCATGATAGGAAACACGCAAGCTTACTATTCACTATTGGGGTAGGGTTTTCCTTTTTAACTGATTAGGGTTTATAAGACTAGGTTCAACCATCAACCCTAGAAGCATCACCCTCCATCATCTTGGAGTATATAAGGATTAGGGAGCATCATTAGATTTAATTAGATAACATTATAAATAGAATTGTATATGACTTATGCATCATACATATATATGGTCACTAGTACAAAAATGACGTATAACATCACATTTGCTGGCGTTGATTAAAAATAAAACACTGACGCTAATAAACTATGATGTCAGTTTAATATGACAACTGACATCTATATGTGAAGGCCAGTCTCATGACCAAATACATGGGTATCGCTTTTTCTTTAACGTCGACTGGTCGAAATAAAAACCGACATCCAAAATTACCCGTGAAATACAATTTTCTAGGGAAAAAAATTTTGCCTCTAAAATTTTCAATTCGACATCAGTTGTATAAACACCTATGACTCATCTTCCATGCCAAGCCCTATGAAATTCCACCCCCCCATATGTCATCAGTTGTTTAGAACACAACTGACGCCTAAATATCCCTCATAAGGCAAAAATTCATACCTTATTTGGCATCAGTTGTAACATAGGAATTGACGAGGATGTTTGTTCACGCGTTATCCCCGTGAAAAAATTCCCCCCCCAATTTTCCTAATCGGAGTCAGTGTTTGGGTAGAAACTGACAACTATGATTGTAACTAAAGAAAAAAAATTTGTCGGCATATGTGGATAGACGTCGGTTATTATATGTTGAAACTGACGATGAACACCCCCATCCCTGTATTTGTTTGAAGTTGTAGATGGTGTTAAGCGTCAGTTTTACACAATAACTGACGCTGATAATTAGCTGAATAGCGTCACGCGAGCCAAACTCTTCTGCTTCTCTATTTCATTCCCGATTCTCTATTGCCGCTCAAGCTAGGTCTTGTGATTCTGTGTTTCTGCTCACCGCAACCACTGCTGCTGTGGAGAGGAGCTCACCACCGCCGTTGTAGAGAGGAGCTCTCCGCTACCACTATGGAGAGGAACCACCGCTGAGGATCTCACCACCACCGCTCCGGTTCTATCACTGGCACCACTCCAATTCAGTCATCACTGCCACTCACTTGCTCAGTCATCTCCGCCAATGACCACAACCCGCCATCCTGCCACTGCTCGCCACCTTCTTCACCACAGCTTTAGTCATCTCCACCTCCACCTCCGGCCACAGCTGCGACCACCTCCACAGCCACAATTGCGACCACCTCCACCTCCGACCTCCACTACCACAACCTGCTCTACCAGTGCGATGAGGTTTCTGTAAGATTATTATTGATTAATTAGGGTTGATTAATATTGATTAATAAGGGTTAAACGAGGAATGAATGAACTTAGTTCAATATATAATTGTTCTCTAAAATTGTGAAGTTAATTAATAATGGTTAACTAAGGTCAATGATGAATGAATGAATTTAATAAATTGTTATTGCTTTCTTTCTCTCTTGTTAGTGATTGATTTAACTTATTTCAATATATAATTATTCCTCAAAATTGTGTAGTTGATTATTAATGATTGATTTGGGTTAATGATGAATGAATGAACTTATCCAAATGGAATAATGAATTGAATTAAATGATGTTACACAAAACCTAGGATATGAACGATGATACTATGATTGTAGGTATATGAATGACAACATATATACATGTATTTTGTTGGCCTAGAAACCCATCCGAGGTTTACTCATTAGGAGTAAATCTTGGTTAGTCCCTAGTTTGGGACTGTTCTTGAACACTTAATCTCACTTAGGATGTAAGTGTATAGTGTGTATTCGGTTTTCATGACAATTTGTCAGCACTTTCTTGTTTGTTCTCTAAGTACATATGTTGGTGGGCATTTGCCCATGTACATCGATGTATTTGGAGAACTGTGGGGAAACGCTGCCAATTTTTTTTGAAATTCGAATACACATTATACACTTACTAGTGAGATTAGGTGATCAAGAATGGGATAGGTGGTACACATTTATTATATATAACACACTAAACCCTAAACTTTTAACCATAAACCCTAATCTTTTAATCCTAAACCCTAATCTTTTAACCTTAAACCCTAATATATACTTGTTTTCTGTTTGATCATAGAATGGATAGATCATGGATGTCCATTCCAAATCATTGCACCCCAGAGTTTATTTCTGGTCTTGATCATTTTATTAGATTTGTCGAGGAACATAGGAAACAACCTAGAGATAGGTTCTACTGTCCATGTAGGCATTGTGGTAACAACTTGAAAGTCAACACTGGTGACGAAATCAAAAGTCATTTCATGTGCAACACGATTGTACAAGGCTATACAGAATGGCACTGGCATGGAGAGATTTCAAACGTGAAATAAGTGGATGTCGATAGCCGTGCTTGTGTAGAAGAAGAAATTGCCTCCGATGATGTAGATGTGAACGAACCAGTTCCAGTAGACATCGTTGATGCAATGCTGGATAGTTGTGGGGTAGAGCACATCGATCTACCTCCCATGTTTAGAATCATTGTGCATGATGCTGAGATATCATTATACATAGGTTGTACTAATTTTACAAAGCTTAACATTGTGTTGAGATTGTATAAGCTGAAAGCTAATAATAGATGGAGCGACAAATGCTTCATGCCATTGTTGTCTTTGTTGAAAGAAATTCTTCCTAAAGTAAACGAGCTACAAATCTCAACATACCTGATAAAGAAATTGTTGTGCCCAGTGGGAATGGAGGCCACGAAGATACACGCATGCCCGAATTATTGTGTATTATTTCAAAAGGACTATGTGGATTTGAAAGATTGTCCAAAATGTGGTGCGTCAAGGTATAAAATGACGACTTCAGGGGAGTCCAAAACTGGTTCTCCTGCCAAGATGATGTGGTATCTACCTATAATATCATGGTTTCAATGCTTATTTTCCAATCTGATAGATGCGAAGAATTTGAGGTGGCATGCAGATGTTAAGAAAAATAATGATGGGATCCTACAACATGTGTATGATTCCCCACAGTGGAAGAAGCTTGATTTATTGTACCCTAAATTTTGTGAAGAAGTCATGAATCTAAGACTTGGGCTTTGTACAGATGGGATGAAACTATATGGGGCATTGAGCAGCCAACATAGCACTTGGCTAGTTATGCTTGTTATATACAATCTTCCTCCCTGGTTGTGTATGGAAAATAAGTATGTTATGTTGTCATTGTTGATATCGGGCCCTAAAGAACCTAGAAATGATATCGACGTTTATCTTGAACCTCTGATTGATGACTTAAAGAAATTCTAGGATGAAGGTTTGATGACCTATGATGCTTCATGAAGAGAGATATTTTGTTTGCACGCTATGTTGTTTTGCATTGTTAATGACTTTCCAGCATATGGGAATTTGTCTGGATATAGTGTCAAAGGATCTAAAGTGTCTTATATGTGAAGATAACACTTATTCAATACGAATAAAACATGATGGCAAGACTGTATATCTTGGTCATTGAAGGTTTCTTCAAAAATTACATCTGTACTGTAGGTTGCACAAAGCGTTCAATGGACAGAATGAGGAATAGAGTGCACCTAAACATATTCCAATGGAGGTTGTTTATGAAAGAGTAAAAGACTTTGTCAATGAATTTGGTAAGAGATCATAATGTACCATGGCCACACAAAGTGACAAATATTTATTCAAGAAGAAGTCAATATTTTGGGATCTTCCTTATTGGAGTTCTTTGGCAGTCAGACATTGTATCGATGTCATGCATGTTGAGAAAAATGTTTGTGATAGCGTCATTGGTACTCTGTTGAATATACCAGGTAAGACTAAAGATGGGATAAAATCCAGAATGGACCTACATGAAATGGGAATAAGGACAAAATTAACAAAAGTAGTTAGTAGCGATTAGAGAACATACTTACCTCCTGCTTGTTACACGTTATCTAGAAAGGAGAAGAAAGCTTTTTGTGATTGCTTGGTAAATGTTAAGGTGCCATAGGGTTACTCATCCAACATTCATAGATTGGTATCAATGAAAGATATGAAGTTGATAGGTCTTAAATCTCATGATTGTCACACTCTAATGCAACAAATATTTCCCGTGGCAATTTGAGCTATATTGTCGAAGCATGTAAGGTTTGCAATCACCAGACTTTGTTTCTTTTTCAACAGTTTGTGCAACAAAGTTACTGATCCTGATACTCTCGATAAGTTGCAAAGAAAAGTGGTTGTTATCATATGTCAATTTGAGATGTATTTTCCTCCTTCGTTCTTTGATATCATGGTACATCTTGTTGTCCACTTGATTAGGGAAGTGAAAATGTTGGGACCAGTTTTCTTGCATTGGATGTTTCCCTTTGAACGATACATGAGCATTTTTAAAGGTGATGTTCAAAACTATTATCGGCCTGAATGGAGTATTATTGAGGTTTATGTGGTGAGAGAGGTAATGGATTTTTGCAATGACTTTCTGAGTGGTAATGATGCTCCTGTTAATGAAAAGAATATTGAGGAGTATTCTAGCAAAGGAATTTTGGGATCACGGATGAAAGTAATCATTCGTGAGCAGTTGGAACAAGCTCAATTGTATATTTTACACAACATCGATGAAGTGATTGTTTATATCGAGGAACATACCAATTTCATCAAGAAATAATATCCTCGAGCCAATTCAATGTGGCTTGCTAGAGATCATAACAAGACATTTATTAAGTAGTTTGAAGATAAAGTCTTACATAAACTATCTCAAACACCAAATAATCTTGCTGAAAATATCAAATGCCTCACCTTTAAACCAAAATTGAATGTTATGTCTTATGAAGGGTTTGACATAAATGGGTTCTCATATTACACAAAGCGTCAATATGATAAGAGTTTCGTCCAAAATAGTGGGGTCACCCTTCAAGCATCTTCATTTTTTTTACAAGTTTAAAAGATAAGAGTCCACGTGAAGCTAAAATGTCATATTACAGTGTCATTGAAGACATATGGGAGTTTGACTGCGTAGATTTCAAAATTTTGCTCTTTAAATGTAATTGGGTTGATAACACCAAAGGAGTTATAGTAGATGAGTGAACTTTGAAAAGATTGGCGAGAAGGGTAAACCATTCATATTGGCATCATAGGTGAAACAAGTATTTTACATCGATGATCCTACAAATGATAAATGGTCAGTTGTTCTTCATGGTAAACTACAGTTCATTGAAGATCCTATAGATGAAGAAGAGTACTATGATAAGTATGATGACTCGAGTCCATTCTCAGTTGGGTTGCCAACACCACCAAATATTGAAGCTAATGATGACTTGTATGTGCACAGAGATCACACCAAAGGAATGTTAATTGATAAAAGATCACGATATTAGAGGCATGTTTTTATTTTTTTATATGTTTTATTTTTCTGAATGTGAACTTTACAATGTTTTATTATCTTCTAGTTATGTTAAATGTTAAATGTTTGATTTTTTAATGACACTTTCAAAAGGTTGAGCATGAGTATGATGACTATGATGATGATTATCGTGAGGGTGAGGATATCAATGGGGTGCATCACAATGTAAGTTTATAAAATATATCCTATATTTCTATCTATATGTCCATTTATAAGTTATATCATGTAAGTGTGTTTTTTTGTCAAGTTTTAGGTTGATGATGTACCCCTTGAAGAACTTGAGGCACTTGATGAGAAACAAAAAAAATTGAAAAAGTGAGGGGCATCACTATGATGAACAAGTTACTACAACAAAGGGGCAATCGACCCAAACTGGCTGTGGATTTTGATCATGCAGGAAATCTAGTTGGAGTGAACTGCAACTTGTTTATTTCATATATTGGGGTTCTTACTCGTAGCCATTGTAGTCCTAATGTAGAATCTTGGCATAAATTTCCTAAGGGGAAGAAAGACTTAGTATGGAAGGAACTATGTGTGAGTTATTATTATTTGCAATTCTATTTTGCAGATTACTAATTTTTAGGATACTAGTTAAATATATGAAATTTTGTAGAGTATATTTGAACTGGATGAAAGCATGCATCGTAAATGTGTGATGCAGCACTGTGGGAGGGTCCTAAGGAACTATAGGACAAATCTCACCTGAGATTACATATGAGATGCTGAGAAGAGGAAGAAGTCATCTACTGATCAATCAAACTACCTTGACCTCAATGACAGGGAGGAGTTTTTTACCAAAAGAAAAACTGATGAATACAAGGTATTAAGCGCCACTCCCAATTTAATTAATATACATTCTTATGTATTCACCTATTCAATATTGACCTTTAGTGTTACTAACCAAATCAATGTGCTTACTAACAAGACTAGCAGCGATGCTCAAAGAGCAAGGCATGCACTGAATGTGCTTGACCACACGATGAGTCCAAAAGGATATGTGGGCGTTCGCCAAAGACTACAGGCTATTGTTGATGAGTCTGTTGCTACTCAGGAGACTGGGGAGTCCTCTACTGTTACTCCAACACCTCTACCTCTCCATGATGTGTGGATAGTTGGGAGGCAAAACAAGAAAGGAGATATAACCAAACCCGCAACTGCTGAGGCGGCTGCAAAAATGGTAAAATTCAACTCTCAGAGCAATCAATATTGATTATTATGTTTACATACCAATTTCTATTTATGGCGATTATTGAGAGCTTCATGAGCAGAGGAAGTAAGGCAAGTTCATACCTGAGGGCACAAGGGATGAATTGACAGTTGCTCTTGGTAACCTAGAGCATCCTGGACGTGTTAGGGGTGCAGGCATTGGTGTCGGCATAAAAGCATTCTTTGGGCCATCACAGCGAGCTGAGGTAACCTATTCTTTTTTTAGAATGTTAGTACAAAAGGGAATTCAATAATCAAAAGCTAGCATTTCTTTTGTCCATGTATAGGTAGATGAGTTAATTAATAGGAGAGTCCATGAAGCAATGACCAAGTGGCAGGCATCTCTTACTGCCACTCAGACAGTACCTGTGGTGTGCCGCTCTTCTCCTATAGTACAGGTGGTTGGGAGTAATCCTGTAGACCCATCACCTAGCACGTCCGTTGTAAGTATTTTTATGAAATAGTAGCTAGTATTTTCAAGATGATATGTTTATGTATATATGTATATAACATACTTTATATAAATTTGTAGGGGTTGAAGCCATGTCATCTAAAAGAAAAGAATTTATCGTTGCAGAGGAAGAGGCTTACCCACCCCTTCTATGAGACATGTTTCATGGCACTCCAGTACTAGATGATGCGGTTTGTGTGAACCTGAGACCCGTACTCCACTAGTGGAGGCATCATCCATTGCCATATGCCCACCTAGATTCTAAAACGCTTGGTGAAGCAGAAGGAAGAGTGATATTGTGGCCCGAAATAGATGTCTTCTATATTGATATTGTATGATAAATTTACATTACGTTAATTTGTTAGCGTGTATATACAAGCTAGTCAATTGATCTAAAATTATATATACATGTCAAAAGGAAGAAACCCGCTACAGCTCCACCTCCACCTCCACCTCTTCCCAAAGTACCTAGTTGGCTTCCAAGGGACCTATACAACTCATTAGGTCCTAATTTTAAGTTATGGTAGTATGGATAGGCGAACATGACCCAAATTCTCCTATAAATGTTTTTATTCCAGTGGATGTTGCATGCGAATCATACGATAATAAAATATTTATACAAGATATTTTGGAGTTGTTTCATTATGATTGGCTAAATACATCTATGATAGAGCTATGGATATGGTGATATCTTGTTTATGTATCTATATACCTTGTTTTATATATGGTGATATGGTTTCTAATATATTAATGTATACGTAATACATGTTTTGCAGCCACTTACACACAGTTTGTAAAGATTTTTTATTTTCCCATATGGGATTTCTAGTTCCATCTTTGATCAGTCACGTAGATAAAGACCCTTCAATAGTTACCTCATACTGCTCTACCACTTTTAAATATTTTGGTAAAGAAAAGAAGACGGTGATAATAGCTCCATTCAATGTTGAGTAAGTTTACTTTGCTTATAATTTGGACTTAAGAAAATTACATTTTTATTGTGGATTTTGCGTTAGTGATTTTTAAATTTCTTACCTCTAGTGCTCAACATTGGGAGTTACTGGTTATTGTCCCCAAGACATGGACGGTTTATTATCTAGATCCTTTGAGAAAGGAATTAGACTCATTATATGGACACTCAATGAAAAGGCCATTATTCACATGAGAAATTTTTCATATTTTATATCCGTTAACATCCATTATTACATTATTATTTAATAATGCAATTTAATGTGTTACATTAACATGTAGGGTTCTAAAAGCATTCAAAAAAGCTAGACGAAACATGGCCAAGACAAAGAAACCATTACTTTGGGAGAATGTGAAAGTAATTTCCTGACTCTAATGTATATATTATTTATGTGAACTATGCTTGTTTGTATTGCATGTTTCAATTTATAGTGTGCTACACAAGACAACGGCTGGGCATGTGCATACTACGTGATGTGATATATGCACATAATTATCAAACATGTTGCAATGGAAATTGATACCATACAATAGGTATTATATATAGTCTCACTAGATAATATGAAATATATCAATCTTATTATATAATATTAATTTTATATATATGTCATTCTCTTTGTAGGTGTTTAAAACCAGTGACCTCACTACAGGTGAAAAGTTACTAGATGTACATACTCCCTATATTATCTAAGAATTAAATGATGTAAGAGAACAATGAGAAAAAGCCTTACAAGTAGTGGGGATTTTTTATTATCATTGGAATACTGATGGCGATGATGACTATTATAATGATAAAAAATGATATTTCTAAACTTTGTTGTCATATTTATTTTGTATTTGATGACATGTTAAACTTTGAAAGACACACTTATATATACATGTCTGAATGAATTTTTTTTAATTATCTTATCTATATACATATGTGTGTGAAGATGAATACATGCATGTTTCTACATGTGTCTGAATGTAAAAAGAGATGAAATGAATGGAACTGCATGTTGCTACATGTGTGTGAATATGAAATGGAGGAATGAAATGGAATTATAGGTTTCTACATGTGTGTGATGAAATCATAATATGAAATGTGCTTGTACATGTGTGTGAATCATTCCATATATTAATGCTATCCATCCTTGTTAATTTTGTAGGTTTGTGGCATGTTGTTGGATGAAATCAATGGATGTTGTAAACCTGCAGTTTATAACTGAATTACAAGTTCTGCATCCTGTTGACCAGTCAGACAGCAGGCTTGTAAGATGATAAGAAAAAAAAACTCAAAACACAGTCGTCGGTTAACAAAAGAAACCGACAACAAAAACTTAACTCATCGATGATTAATATTTAACTGATGTCTTTATCCCATAATGGTGTCAGTTACTTTTTGGTTAACTTACAAACTATCAATAATTTTAGGTCAACGAAGTCAGTTTTTTTTGTTAACTGACACCTATGGTGTAACCTGGGGCCAACTTTTTTTGGGGGGATGGGATGTGGCATCAGTTATAACTTGATAATCGACGCATATGGTCCCCCTGCTGGCACGTTTTTTGGGTTTGCAATTAGGGGATGGCTTTGTGGAGTCAGTTATAAAACAGACATTGAAGGTGTCTACGTTTAGTGTCACCCACTTGGGTGTCACTTAGAAACTGACTTCTAAAGTCATATTTAACCGAAGCTAAAGGTGATATCTATACTAGTGGGTTGTCATTAGGTGTTTACATGTGTTTCTCATCCACCTACCAATACCCTATGTTGACCACATAACCACAAAGGTCAAGGCCACCCTCCATCGTATGTCACGACCGTGACATACACTATGGGTATATTGACCTTCACTCCCTCACCATGGGTATCTCGACCTTCATTCCCTCACCATGGGTCACGACCACCTCCTACATGTCATGCACGCGACATTACGAGTTAGGGTTTCTCTTCACCCTTCATCCATGTGTCGTGACCAAGCTCATCCTTCACCTAGGTCTTACCCATTCAAGCTCAAGTCTTCCACCTTGAAGGACTTTTCTTCTCCTCTTGGATCTTTCACCTTTGCCTTATCCTTTACCTGGAGAAGATCACCACCTCTTCATCAACCTTGAATAGGATCAACTATAACTCCTTCACTCGATGGAGCTTGCTTCCTTCAACTTTTCTTCATGGAAGAAGGGGATAGGGAAGTAGTGGAAGATTGAGAGCTTTACATGCACAAAGGTGGAGATCTCTTACAATAATCCTAAATCACTCAAAAATCACAAAATGGAGTGTAAACTAGAGAGAGAAAGGGGCTCAAGGGGTGGTAGCACAATCAACTATAGCAAGGACCTTATGTGTAGTGAATGAGAAACCTTGGAATGAACTCCAAGTGGTCCTATTAATAGTTGGGGGTGCTCCCATGAGTTCGGGAACACTTAGGGTTGAATTATAGACATTTTTACACAAGGAAACAAATCTATTTTCATCCAAGCAAGTTACCAATGGTTAGAATCACTTTTTCTACATTTTTATACAGTACATTCGGTCGAGATTCAATAAAGGTAACTCGATCGATCGGCTAAAAGACAAACCCAATTTTCAAACTATTGGTCGAGTTTGTCCTGGGAAACTTGACCGATTAGTTAAAATCACATTCAGTCAGTAACCCGATCGATCGAGTTCTGTGAATGCACAAATCGACTGATGCATTCTCCAGAAAATTGATCCAAGGGATCTGTCAAGATTGTAACTCGACCGATCAATAGTCTGTGATCAATTTTCCAAAGTGATTAAAAAGTGATTAAAACTTGGTACTAAGTATCCTGCATATTTTTCTCATCTTATTTACAAGTCATATCATCAATACAAGTGATTACAAAATTCATCTAAGGTCGTTTGAATGGATTTTTGAATTAGCACACTTACAGTGCTTTTGACTTGAACTTTGACAGGCTGGGGCTTGTGTAGATTGATTCTTTTCATGTACCTAACACCTGAGATCAATCTTGAATACACATATTAGATACATATGAATGGAATGGTTAAGTCATTATCAAAATATGGACAATGTATAACCTCTAGGTCAACATTCTTTCCCTTTTTGACAATGACAAATCATTCCTCAAACATATTGAAAAGAATATTGAAAGTATACCTTTGCCTTGTGAATTAGGAAGATTCAAGATTTGAACAATGTGAATTTCTACCCCTCAATCTATTCTTACTTTAACCTACATAGTTAGTCTATCTACACAAAGCAATATAACATGCATATACTATATGGTCCTTTAGTGAGTCATGTGATGAAGCATATAATGAACAAGAAAAGGATCACATAAGCAATAATATCAATATGATTGGGTTTCAAGACGTTGAAATTTCTCTCCCCCTTTTGACATTATCAAAATGGAAGGGGGTATAAGAGCATGCAAACATGTCTTCTCAAACACAACCAAGCAGATATTCAAACATGCAATCTCCTAACATATATCAAATAGAGATGAGAGTAACACACAATCTAGGTCATAATAAAAAAAGATGAAATATTGTGACACCCCGCTATCACTCAGACAACAAGATGACACGTGAAAATGTGCGGAACCATATATTACCGAAAACACGGGTTAATTAAAACTGATTGTAGAAACATACGTATAGAACATCTGCAACCAGGCCCTGCAAGAAGAGCGGATCATATATAGATATATTCAAGGTCACCTGCCAGATGTGTTCACCACTTAAAGCCACCCATTGTCGCAATAGTGCATATTAGTTCATCACCTGTTTATACATACAAAATAGCCACATACGGCCAGTAGCAGGGTATACAAAAATTACAGTAGCTAAACATCGTGAAACATCATCAAACACCTCCGAGGACCTGAGAGTACATGGATGACTCTAGGACTCTACAACAAAACCACCAAAATAGCAGCATGTCCATCTCTTGCCTTCTACTGCTCTTCTTGCTGCTCGGCCGCTACCTCACGACCACCACCGCGTCTAGGGCGATAACCTAAAAGGGTGTAAACCAGCGGGGTGAGACACACAATCCCAGCGAGAAACATAACTCCCTGCCGCAACTATAAAACCTCAAGAGTTAAAGAAGATAACATCAAATAACTGATAAAGCATACAATAAGAGCAGCATACTAAGCAAAATTATTATTACCATCATGCTCACCAAGATATCTGGGAGGCATATAACCAAATATTCTTTATGGAACATGATTGACAAGATAAGCTTTATAAGAACTTATCACAAGATATAAGGATCGTACGCACAACTGCATAGTACAACTAGATCAGCTATATAAGCAAGGCCTCAATCAATGTTCCATGTTTTGCTTTAAGAAAGATATACTTATTCGGATGGATTATGTTTTATTATGCCCTGAAGAAGTGAGCCTTCCCTGCTCAAATCCAACCATTGGTTGCGAAGCCCAATGCAGTGCCATACAAGATCTAAGGAGATCCAAACTCCATGACCTCACCTTCTCGTGGTCAGTACACGAATCATCAAGCAAGACCGCAGTCTTATGCTTATAGGGCCTCAACCTCTGGGTCATCTCTGCAAGCTACCCATATCTCTAGCTCACCTCATCATAGGTACTAGTACATATATCTGAGCCATGAACACACCATGCTCATCATCACATATCCTGAGCCATGGGTATGTTCACCATGCTCCATACATCCTGAGTCTACAACTACAGTTGCACTCAACCCTCCTATTTTAGGCTAGGGGAAACCTCACATATTCAACAATATGCACTCCAGGTAATCCCGCAGGATAAACCTGTTTCACCATCACCAAATACTGGCAGTAATGGATCTATGGCCAGGGCAAACTACATGATATGTTCCTCTATAATTTATTAGTATATTTTAAGCCAATTGTTGAGGTAAAACAAGGTATAAGCATAGCCTTAGAGAATTACATCATTATTGCCATCAACATACTGTCCTGGGACCTCAATCCCTCATGATATCAACCAATGCCGCTCAAGGCATCTTAGTCATGCATCAACATCCTAGGAACACATCCCTTATCTCATCATCATAGGATAACACCTCAACTAGGCACTCAGCCTTATATCAGGTCCTCAGACCTATCACTTGCTATTCCCTTAACAAGGATTAACATCACATTGTTCTATTCAAAGCACATCCATCTCATAGCTCTTACCAGGCTATGAATCCATATGAAATACCTGCAGGGTTAGTATACACATTCGCAGAGATTACTGAAGCCATCATGGATTAACAAAATGATCATGTTATCAAGTATAAAGAAGTATCCATGAGTACATCACGCATAAGCTTTATCATTCATAGTATTATTATTAATCATGGGCATATATTATGCCTTATACTTGTGACCATACACATGTGTTATATCAACATGTGAAGCAACATCATAAGCTTCCTGGTTCACAACCTATCATTATTAAAAGGGAACCATCAACTATATACATTCTGGGTTATCAGAATCCTTACCAAAACTCCTGCAACCCTCACCATATAGTATGGTGAACAACGTCAACCCTCACCAAAGGGTGTACCGGCTAGGATTAGGGTTAGGTTTCACTATTGGGCTAACCTTCAACATGAGCCATATCGGCCAAATGGGTGTCGCCCAAGGCGCCCCTATCATGCAACCATCTCAGCATCATCCGAGGGTTAACCATATCAGCCAGGGTACCCATGATGCCTAAGAATGGTGTCGTGCATGGCCATGAAGCATCTTAACGGTCAGCATCCTAGGGTTGGCATGTCGGGTATGAAGCCATATCGTCCAACACTTCATATAGGTCAAAGATTCAACTTAAGACATGGTGGTATCGGCCAAAGCTATCCTGGGCACCATACCATATCGCCCAAGCTTATCAAGGATAACGGCCAAGGCTGTGCAGGGCACCAAGCTATCAAAGTCTATCGGCCAAGACCACCCTAAGATAAGGGAGTACATCGAGCATCCTCTATACATGGTGTATCGTCCAAGACTTAACCCTAAGGAGGGTATCGGGCAACATCTCATCAAGGGTGTATCGCCCATCCATCAACTCCACAAAGGGTATCAACCAAGGGACCATCACGGGCACCAACTAGGCTTCAACTAAGCATATCGACCGGGGATACAAGGATCACCCAAGCAAGCATATCTACCAAGGATTACACCTCAAGGACATATCGTGCATCACTACAACTAAACCATGTCACCCAATACAAGGATAACCCATTGAGCTCTATAACATCTAAGGTACATCGGGCACCAAGCCATCATCCTCCACTAGGTGTATCATGCAGGGCACTTAACAAAGCATAACGCCCAAGCACACATGGGTATTGGCTACCAACCAAGCTCCAACTAGGCACACCGGATAAGGGTACAACCCAAGACAAGAAGGTTATCAGGCAACACTATCCCTAAAGACATATCGTGTAAGGAGCAACCCAACAAGGTCGTCTTCAACCTCAAGCACGAGGGCACTAAACCCTAATTGATCAAGAAGGTCGGCTCACCTCTCAACAACCAAGAGAGAGGGGTTTTGCACAACATCTTTCACAAGTCAGGCAACCACAAGGATCCACCTCAGCATAGGTCATCAAAAGCTCACCTCTCAAATCCATGGTGAGAGGAGGGTGTTGCTCAAGCAACTAGAATGCAAGCTCACCTCTCAACCTAATCGAGAGAGGGGTATTACCCACATTACTAGAGCTCATACTCACTTCTCTAGACCAAGGAGAGAAAAGAGTGTTGCTCAACAAGGAAACCCTAAACCATGGTTCAGCCAACTAGGTGTAAAGGCATATAAACCATCATCAACAACAACAACAACATGCTCATATATCCATAAGATCAACAACATGTTCTAGAGAAAGAAACATACACACATGGCCGATCATCATCATATATGGAACAAGCAACATAGAGAAGGTAGTATAGCTAGGGTTAGAAGTTATGTAGCCCACCTTAAGCAAACTCCCCAAGCTCCAAAGCTCCAAGCTTCAAGCTCCTAGCTCCAAGCTTCACCACAAAGAACATGACCCATCTAGGGTTCGGCCACCAAGCTAGAGGAAGAAGAAGGGATTACCACCAAGGGAGAAGGATTGGCCACCAACTTGCTCCAAAGGGTAGGTGTATCGTGCACCAAGGAAGAGAGGAGCAACAAAGAGCTTAAAGGGTTCCTAAGGAAGAGAAAGGCAAGGCATATATAGAAGAGGATGGAGGAGAAAACAAGGTAATGTGTCGCCACCTAGGACACTTATCCAAGGGCAAAAGCCACCTCCTTAACTCACCTTATACACATGTCCAAGGCTATTGCCACAAGCAAGAACTATGCACCAAGTGTCCACTAGTGGTGACACAAACGAGGTCAAGGGTCAAAGATGGTCCATGGTCAATAATCTCCACCTCCATGCCTGATACACCCCATGGGCGACACAAAGCAAGGCCGACACAAGCATCCTTGCCCGATACAGGCCTCAACCAAGCAAGGCAAGGCCCAAACAAGGGAAAAAAAGGCCCAAAAGAGCTCAACCAAGCCCAAGACAACTCAAGGCATGAGCCCAAACCTTCCTCTCAACCTTAGAGGAAGCAAAGAGAGAGAAAGACATCTCTCAAGGTGACAAACTTGCTCTCCAACCCTATCTCATGTTATTTTGCAAGTAACACCTCCAGCTCTCAACTAAGTAGAATCAAACCCTAATCATCACTAAAGATGATTAGCAAGCAACCAAGCACAAGGTTTAGGCAAAAAAAATAGGGTAAGCCCAAAATGAAGGTCAGGGTCCTTACAAATACGGCACCAACTCATAAGATATAACTGATCAAAGAGTAAGAGTGCATTAAAGATAGATTACAACGCATGATGCATGTTCTCATAAAAGCAACTACAAGCGAGAAATGATGAAAGCTGAAGATAAAATAGTACATCTTAGATAATGTGCCTAGATGTTTCTAATACAAAATAGCCTAGAAAGATTTATATGATCAGCAAACTAGACTAAAAACTAAGAAACAACTAGACATCTAAGCTATCTATGCCCACAACATCATCATCCCCGACATCAAGCTCATAGTCGTTGTCTCCATCTGAAGGTGAAATAGAAGTAGTACCTTCATCACTGGAGTCACCACCAGAACCATCACCATCATCAGATGCATCCTCACCATCACCATCATCCTCATCAGCAATAGCAGTCTCAACATTAGCCTAGTCAGGAATCTCCTCGTCCATAGAAGGATCGAAACCACGACCGGGCCAACGAGCATTCTTCTCATCCCAAGTCATACCAAGAGCATGGAGCTCATTGGCCTGAGGGAAGGAGGGAGTAGAATCACCCAGACTGGCAAGCAGAGTGGCCAAGGGGCCAGCAGGAAATAGCAGGAAGACAAGAATAGGACCACCAGCAGTATAGGGTGTGGGAGCAGCAATGGAAGGCTTAGGGGTAGGGTAGTAATGATGGTATGCATAGGATGCATAATCACTATCGGGGTAACATTGGTAGGTGGGGTATGGGTGTTTACAGGACAAGTTCATGTTTGATATGATTGGACATAAATCTTGGTGCAGATGCTCCTGTACCTAGAGGTTGTATGCCTGTTGGTGCATCATGTAACCCATGAGGGCTTCATTGGACACACAGGACAAGGCACGACTAGGTCAGGGTGGATGAGGAGGTGGAGGAGATCAGGTAGAGGTAGAGGTAGGTGCAATTGAGGCAGAGGCAGAGGGTGAAACACCGGCTGTGGAGGAGGAAATGATAGGCATGGATTTCTGAATGGTGGTCTCACTGATGCACACTCCCTTCTTGGCAGGTCTATAGTAGAAGTCAGAGAAGAGTGATTTCTCAGTGGTGAACTAAAAAAGACCACATATCAAAGCTATATAAGGAGGATGGGTGCCACATGTGTTCTTTCTAGAGTCAAAGCAAGTCATATGGTGGAGAATATACCTAGACCACTTGACTTCGACATTCTCTAGAATACAGTACATGATTACCACAATGGTGTCTGCAATATTCATTTAATTTTCTTTGGGTGGATGTTGTAGTTGACCACTAGGGCTAATATACACTTCTTGAGATCTAGGATTGAGGAGGTAGGGTTCTCTTCTTCTTATAGGGAACATCGGGTTTCTTCAGATAGTGATGGATATCAGGAAGAGTGATCTCATTCTGCTTGTAGAAACTCTGAGGGTCTAAAAGGTCAAAATACTCACCATAGTCCTTACGCTAGGTGTCATTCTGATCGGCTCCTGAAAAGAAAACATTTAGGATATCCTCAGAGATTTGGAATTTCTTCCCGATAATCATGGAAGTAAGGATTTCTTGAGTATTCGTCGGGGGTACAAGGAGTCGTAATTCTAATGAAAATTTGCGTAGAATTCATGAACTGCTTTCATGCTAGACATGGAATTATGAAATCAATCATGCTCGACAGCTAGGATGGATAGGTGATGAACGGATAGCAACCTCGCCACTTGATTGATGACAGCTTGATGCCTAGGGATAGGCTCAAACAGGGCTCTAAAAGGAAAAGGATTCCTAGGAAGAAGGTCTTTATCCCTATTTACAGCCTCTATTGAGACAAAGAGGGTCTCATCGAATAGAACCAAGTGATAGGATGAATAAGAGGATGGTTCATTGCTAGGGGCGGGTCTCTTTCTTCTATGAGAAGCCATGGAGGCACAAAGAAGGAGAAGAAGAGAGTAAACGCACAAAGAAACCACCAAAACCATTCACACACCAAGGTAGAGCAAGGGAGAAGGTCTAGGATGGTCTGTCTAGGTCAGATTAGGGCTAGTATAGGGAAGGTAAGGTCTAGGGTTAAGAGCTTAGGGATAGAAGCAGGGGAATCTGCCGGCTATTCTCTAGTTGAGAGGGAGAATATTTGGTCGAATCCAACTTAATTTGGCTTCATCCCACTGATCGGTCGAGTTCTGTGAGTCGGAAACTCGATCGATTGGTCCATTTCAGAACAACTCTTGGCCATGGATCGGTCAAGTTTGTCCTGGGGGAAACTCGATCGATGGTCAACCTGACCTAAAACCATCAAACTTAATTTCTATCCATTTGAATGCTAATTAAATTTATTTTTCAATTCCAATATGTATATTAAACATACTTAGGCACATATCACTCATCATTGGGTACTATTTTGCGATAAAACAAGCATTTACAAAAAATAGCCAAAAAAAGAGAGAAAAACATGGCAATATGAACATGAAAAAGAAATTTTAAGCATATTAGCACTCAAAGATGATCAAGATAGATGCAAAACATATAGCATAGATGACTACTAGCTAGAAGGGATATTAGACTCATCAGAAGCAGTTATAAGCAATTTTGATCTAATAAAGTTACATTGCTCTCTAGCTAGAGGTTTAGTGAAAATGTCCGCCAACTGATTTTCTGTGTCCACATGCATGATATAAATATCCTTCTTAGCAATGTGATCACGAAGAAAGTGATGGAAAACATCTATATGTTTAGCTCTACTATGTAATATAGGATTGTAAGACAAGTTAATTGCACTAGTATTATCACAATAGATAGGAGAAGCATCAAAATGAATGTTAAAGTCTTGGAGCATTTGCTTCATCCATAGGACCTAGGCATAATAACTCCCAACTACAATGTACTCAACCTCAGTGGTTGATAATGCCACGATGCTCTATTTCTTGGAGAACCAAGACACCAAGCATGGTCCTAGGAGGAAATAAGTGCCACTTGTGTACTTTCTATCAATCAAGCAACTTGCATAATCAGAATCACTATAGGCAGTAAGAGTAAAGTCCCTTGACTTGGGATACCATAGTCCAAAATTTTAAGTTTTGGCTAGGTACCTTAGAATCCTATGAACAACTATAAGATGAGATTTCTTAGGATTTGATTGAAATCTAGCACACAAGCCAACACTAAACATTACGTCAGGTCTAGAGGTAGTTAAGTAAAGTAAACTTCCAATCATACCTCTATAGATCTTCTCATCTACCTTTTCACCTTCTTCAACTTTATCAAGTTTGGGGGTGTTTGACATGGGTGTGTCCATCAGCTTGGTATTCTCCATCCGAAAGCACTTAAGTAGTTCATTGGTGTACTTGCCTTGGTTGATGAAGTTCCCATCTTTTGTTTGCTTGATTTTAAAGCTGAGGAAGAATGTGAGTTCACTCATCATACTCATATCGAATTCACTCTACATAAGGTCACTGAATTCTTTCCAAAGATCAAGGTTAGATCCACCAAAAATGATATCATCAACATATATTTGAATGATAAGAAAATTGTTAGAAGTGTGCTTTAGAAATAAGGTAGAATCCACTTTACCCATGATATAACCATGATCTAACGAAAAGTTCTTTAATTTTTCATAACAAGCCCTTGGTGCTTGTTTGAGTCCATAGAGAGCTTTTTGCAACAAATAAACATGGTTAGGTAGATTATCATGTTCAAAGCCTGACGGTTGTGCAACATACACTTCCTCCTCAATTGTACCATTCAAAAATGCACTTTTAACATTCCTTTGATACAAAATAAACTTTTTATGACTAGAAAAAGCAAGCAACATACGAATGAACTCAAGTCTAGCTACAGGTGCATATGTTTCATCAAAGTCAATACCTTCCAGTTGATTGTAGCCTTGAGCCACTAACCTTGCTTTGCTTCTTACCACTTTGCCTCTTTCATCTAGCTTGTTGTGGTAGACCCATTTAGTGCCAATGATCTTTCTATCACTTGGTCTTGGCACAGGGGTCCAAACTTTGTTCTTCTCAAATTGTTCGAGCTCCTCTTGCATATCTAGGATCCATTCTTCATCCCCAAGAGCTTCCTTGACATCTTTAGGCTCTCGTTGTGAGATGAAGGCATTTTTGGCTTGTTCTTTGTTGAATGCATCTCGCGTCTTCACCCTCTCAAATGGATCACCTAAGATCAGCTCCTTAGGATGATTCTTTGCAAACTGGGGAGTTTGATCCTTCTTTTCATCATCTTTTCTTCTTCTTAAGAAGCCTCCTCTTTTCCCTTTTGGGTAATGTTGACTTCTTTAAGAGTAGGAATTACTTCATCTGCAACATCATCATTTGAAACAATATCTTTGGGAATAGAAGGGTTAGTCTCAATAAACTTCACATTAATAGATTCTTCTACTTTAGCAAGATCAATATTATAAACTCTATATGCCTTGATAGTAGTGCTATAGCCAAGAAAGAAAGCCTTATACGATTTTGGATCAAACTTGTCAAGAGAATCCTTCGTGTTTAAAATAAAACAAGGACATTTAAAAATATCAAAATACTCGATAGAAGGCTTCCCACCATGTCATAGTTCATAGGGGGTTTTCTTAAGTGATGGATGTGTGAAAACATGATTTTGCACATAACAAGAGGTATTGACAACTTCAGCCCAAAACTTCTTAGGAGTACCAAACTCAAGAAGCATGGTCCTAGCCATCTCCTGTAGAGACCTATTCTTCCTCTCTACAACCCCATTTTGTTGAGGTGTATGAGGTGAAGAAAAGTTATGTACATAACTCGATTCTTGACAAAAATGCTCAAAAAGTTCATTTTCAAATTCTCCCCCATGGTCACTACTGATGGAAACAATCTGGCAAGTAGCTTCATTATCAACTCATTTACAAAAACTAGAGAAAACATCAAGTGTATCACTCTTTGAAACGAGAAAGAAGGTCCAAGTATATCTAGAGAAATCATCGATAATAACAAGGTAATACTTGGAACCACAAAGTGATTGCATTCTCATTGGCCCAAATAGATCAATATGAAGAAGCTCAAGAGCTCTCTTAGTGCTAAGAACTCCTTTGGATTTGAAGGAGGTCTTCGTTTGCTTTCCTTGTGTACAAGGTTGGCATTCCTCATCCTTTTCAAAATCCAACTTGGGAAGTCCCTTGACTAAGTCCTTTTTGCTCAACTTCTTTAATTGATGCTTATTTACATGACCAAGCCGGCAGTGCCAAAGTGAAATATCATTCGAATTGGCTACTAGGCATCTACCAACCACATGCTTAATAGAGTTAAGAACAATAACATAAAGATTACCACTTCTAGTTCCCTTATATATAACTTGGTAGGTGAGGGAATCTAGAATCAACCATTCAAAAAAGTAAATAGAACAAGGTAACCATTATCACAAAGTTGATAGACACTTAGTAAATTGTGATGTAGGCCATCCACAAAAAGAACAGTCTTGATGCATAGGAATTCACCTACATCACCCTCACCTTTGACTTTACCTTTCTTGTTGTCCCCGAAGGTGACAAATCTTCCTTTCTTCTTTGTGAAATTGTTGAAATGGCTTACATCACCCGTCATGTGCTTTGTGTAGCCACTATAAACAATTCATCTATATTTTCCCTGTAAGAAAGGAGAATGTCAGTTCCCAACTCAAACTTTGGGATCCAGAGTTAGCTTGGGGACCCATTTCATCTTTGGGTTGGTCCCCTTAGGCTTGTAAGACAATAAGTAGAATAATGATCATCACATTTACAATAAGAACAAACCACTGGATTCTTAGTGCTCGAAGATTCTCCTACAAAGAAAGAGATCTCCTTTCTCTTTTTCTTACCTTTGGCCTTGCTCTTGCCCTTTGAGGCTCCCCCTACAAATCCCAAACCACTAGTACCACTTTGTTGGGTAGAATGATCAAGAATTTCATTTAAGGAGTTCTTCCCTTTCAGGAATTTCTGTAGGGATGCTCTTAATCTATGGTTATCATCATTCAAAGAAAAAAATAGTAGAAGAAAAACTAGATATATCATCCCTAGCATGCATAAGGTCAACCTCAAGACATAAAGCTTTAGTAAGATATGAATCCTTTTCAAGAGAAATAGCAGCCACATTAACACTGGGCAACAAAGATCAAGAAGATAAATCATTTAGTTGACTAAGAAACCTAGCATTTTTCAGATTTTAGCATTTGAATCTCTTGGAGATAAACATCTCTATCTTCTCTATGAGCATCAATAAGCAACTTAAATTCAACATTTTTAGTTTTAAGCAATTCAAGTTCTTTTAGGCAGTTTTGGTTCTCTTCCTTAAGATTTTCCATTTTCTTAAGGTAGATACCATTCTCAACTTCAACCCCATTGTAGTGGAGCTCAAGATCAAGGTATTTCCCTTGCAAGTTATCAATACTTCCAAGATTGGTTTTCTCATTCAATTTCAAAATTTCAAGCTTAGCATAAAGATCATCAATGATTTTTCCTAACCATTTTTTTTAGATTTACATTTAGCAAAAGAAGAATGAGTAGTAACAAGCATGTCAATAATATCTTATTTAGGCAGTTCATGCAAGCTTACCTCACTTTCCTCACCAATGTCTTCACTTGTAGAGGCCATAAGAGCAAGGTGTCACTCTCCATCTTCTTCGGAGCTAGAGCTGCTTGAAGATGAAGCTTCCCAAGCTGCATTGGCTGCATTCTTATATCTCTTTTCCTTCTTGTCCTTCCTCTTGTGCTTGATCTCCTTCTTGTGATCCTCTTCTTTCCTTGAGCTGCTCTTGTGGTGATACTTTCTTGACTTTGGGCATTCACTCTTGTAGTGCCCCTTTTGACCACACTTGTATCATCTTAGAGTAGAGGAGGAGGCTTCTTTTCCCTTGAAGTACTTGCCCTTTATGTAATTGTCTTCATACTTACAAGGGCCTTCATATTTACTAGAGGAGGGAGAGGAAGTCCAACAAGAAAGTTGTTGTTGAAGGATGACAACCTCCACTTGTACTTTGAAAGCACTATCTTTGATCTTCTTGGCTTCCTTCTCTTCTTGCTTATCTTCTTCTTCTTGCTTGTCAAGTCTAGGCTCATGGGCTTGAAGATTGCCAATGAGTTCTTCAGTTGGGATGTCACCTAGGCTCCTCACTTCTTCAATGGAGGTGACTTTTTACTCCCATCTCTTTGTAAGAGTTCTCAAGATCTTTGAGTTGATGACGCCTCTTTCCAAAGGAGTGCCCAAAGCAGCTAGTCTGTTGACTATGACATTCAATCTTGAATACATATCCACAATGCCTTCTTTATTTCCCATCTTGAAGTTCTCTAGGAGGCTTCCCAACATGTAGATCATTGCCTCCTTGACTTGCTTTGTGCCTTCATATGTAATGCACAACTTGTCCCAAATCTCATAGGCGGTGTCCCATGGTGAGATCCGGTTGAACTTTATGGGAGTGGGGGATGCGTAGAGGATGCTAATGGCCTTTGCATTGAGTTGAGATTCCTTGAGAGCAAGTTCACTACATGTTGCAATAGCTCTGGTTGGCTCTTAATTTGTAAGTTGTAACCATCACCTTCCACATATCAAAGTTCATCCCTTGAATGTAGAACTGCATCCTTCTCTTCCAATAGAGGAAGTTGATGCCATCAAAGACCAGAGGATGCATGGAGAAGCCTCCCTCTAGGTTGAGTGAACCAAGTAGGTTGTCGCCCATCTTCTCATCTCATGGGATATTGTTGGAGAAAATCTTTGGCTCTGGTACCACTTGTTGGATCTAAGGGCTCTAGAGGGGGGTGAATAGAGCTACAAAATTTCTCACAAAATAGATTAGACCTTCAAATTATATCAATTAGGAGCAATAGCTTAATGGCAATTTGAAGTCCTATCTAACAAGCATAGTAAGGATGAGAGAGATTGATAGAAAGTATTTGACAAAGGGATGTAGAGTGGTTCCACACTTCAACTAGAAGTGAGTCAGTCCACTACCTAGAGAGGTCAACCTCTAGGACTTTGCAAGTGCTTTTCTCTATTATATCACCACAGAGATTTACTACAATAGGCCACCAAAGGACTTACCCATCCAAACACAAGGAGATCTCCACCTTAACAAGGAACTTACCCACTTAGATTGAATCTTTAACCTTCAACTAGGTCTTACCCATTCAAGCTCAAGTCTTCCGCCTTGAAGGATTTTTCTTCTCCTCTTGGATCTTCCGCCTTTGCCTTATCCTTCACTTGGAGAAGATCACCACCTCTTCATCAACCTTGAAGAGGATCAACTACAACTCCTTCTTCACTCTATGGAGCTTGCTTCCTTTAGCTTTTCTTCATGGAAGAAGGGGATAGGGAAGTAGTGGATGATTGAGAGCTTTACATGCACAAAAGTGGATCTCTCTTACAATAATCCTAACTCACTCACAAATCACGAAATGGAGTGTAAACTAGAGAGAGAAAGGAGCTCAAGGGGTGGTAGCACACTCAACTATAGTAAGGACCTTATGTGTAGTGAATGATCAACCTTGGAATGAACTCCAAGTGGTCCTATTTATAGCTGGGGGTGCTCCCTTGTGTTGGGGAACACTTAGGGTCGAATTATAGCCATTTTTGCACAAGGCAACAAATCTATTTTTGTCCAAACAAGTCACCAACGGTTCGAATCACTATTTTTGCATTTTTCGTACGGTACATTCAGTCGAGATTCAATAAAGGTAACTCGACCGATCGGCTAAAAGACAAACCCAATTTTCAAACTATTGGTCAAGTTTGTCTTGGGAAACTCGACCGATCAGTTAAAATCAATTGGATTATAATCACCATGCCATGACTTATTTAAACCAAAGGATGCAAACTCTCTCTCCTAACCAACCTGATGAATATCCCTATTCCCTTAATCCTGGCATGATAAATCCCTACAATCCTTCCTACAACTACTATCAAACTCCACCTCCACCATCTCCTGGTCTCACACATACTCAATTTTCCCCAATTCAACTTCAAGACATTGCTGCCAACTTTCGCTTTGATCGTGTTCCCACCTTCTTGGAGGCTTATTCCTTAACCATGACAGGTGCCTTGGAGTGGCAGACACTGGTCAAATATTATGGAGCTGAGCCCTTTCCATTTGGTCAGTAACCCAATCAGTCGAGTTCTGTGAATGCACAACTTGACCGATGCACTCTCCAGAAAATTGATCCAAGGGATCGATCAAGATTGTAACTCGACCGATCAGCAGTCTGTGATCAATTTTCCAAAGTGATTAAAACTTGGTACTAAGTGTCCGACATATTTTTCTCATCTTAGTTACAAGTCATATCATCAATACAAGTGATTACAAAATTCTTCTAAGGTCGTTTGAATGGATTTCCTAATTAGCACACTTGCATTGCTTTTGACTTGAACTTTGACAATCTAGGGCTTGTGTAAATTGATTCTTTTCATGTACCTAACACCTGAGATCAATCTTGAATACACATATTAGATACATATGAATGGAATGGTTAAGTCATTATCAAAATATTGACACTGTATAACCTCTAGGTCAACAGACCACCCTATGAAGTCTAGGTCAAAACACACCTCTCAAGCCTCTACCTCAAACCAAGGCAACCTTGGTCCTGACCACAACACCAAGGGGGGAGTGTGGTGCCCATGACACCCCACAATAGGCCCTAGGTCGTGATCTAGGGCATGGAAAAACAACAAGGCCACAAGGCTAAGGCATACAAACCCTAGAAAACCCTAATCTCCACTAAGGGTGATACTGCTCAACCAAGAGACAAACAAGGCACCCCAAAGAACCACACTATCCATCATGAAGATAAGAGAGAGAAGGAACACTCTAGAGGTGGCAAATTGCACATCAACCCCCTATATTGGGTAAATTGTAATTTGCACCAAAACTAGCACACAAAGCACCAACATCATCCAAACAAGCTCAAACTTGAAACTTAAGCACACCACATGCCCTAATCACATCTAAAACGATTAGAGCAAGGTTCTAAGCACATGATTAAGCCAAAGAAAATAGGGTTACCCCAAAACTCTAGTCAGGGTCCTTACAAGCCATAAACCCCTAACAAGGATTTTGCCCCCGAAATCCTAAGAGAAAAAGGAGGGGCACTTCCTATTCATCTCTTCCTCAAGCTCCCATGTGTATTCCTCAAAACCACGATGATGCCACAAAACCTTTACAAGCATTATATCCTTTTTCTTCAACATCCTCACTCTTCTTTCAAGGATCAACACCGAACCTTCCACATAGGATATGTCCTCATCAAGCTCCACCTCCACTGGCTGCAACACTAACTCTATATCCATATGGCACTTCCTTAACATACTCACATAAAACACTGGATACAACCTGTACAACTCAGGTGGCAACTCCAACCTATAGTCCACATTCCCACCACGTGCCACCACTGGGTAAGGTCCCATAAACCTGGGAGCCGTCTTACCCTTCTTCCCAAATCTCAGAACACTTTCGATAGAGATACTTTGAGGTACACTCTATCTCCCACTTATAACTCCAAAGGTCTATGACGATTATCTGCAAACAAATTATTTCTATCATGTACTGCCTTTAACTGTTGTTGGATCACCTTGATCTATTATGTCGTCTACTGCACAAGATTAGGACCAAGAAGCTGATACTCACCTATCTCATACCAACACAACGAAGATCTGCAACACCTCCCATAAAACTCCTCATAAGGTGCCATGTCAATGCTACTTTCATAGTTGTTGTTTTAGGTGAACTCTATGAAACTGAGGTGTATGTCCCAACTACCTAAAAATCAAAGAACATTGGCTCTCAATAGATCCTCCAAGGTCTGAATGCTCCTTTTATATTGACCATTTTTCTATGGGTGGAAATCAGTGCTAAACTTTAATCGTGTACCCAAAGTTGTGTGTAGTCTCTCCCAAAAGAAACTCATGAACTAAGGACCTATGTTAGACACATTAGTTGTTGGAACACCAAGGAAACACACTATCTCATCAACATATATATGAACAAGCTTCTCTGTTGTGAACATCGTCTTCATGGGAAGGAAATGTGTTGACTTGGTCAACCTATCAATGATCACCTAGATGGAATCATGGCCTTTGGATGTCCTAGGCAGACCAAACACAAAGTCCATAGTAACATGATCTCATTTCCACTGTGGTATAGGAAATGGTTGCAATGTTCCTACAAGCTTTTGATGCTCGACTTTAACATGTTGACACACAGTGCATTTCACCATGAACTCATCCACAACCTTTTTCAAGCCAGGCCACCAATACATATCATTCATATTATTATACATCTTGATGCTACCTGAGTGCATGGCATACATGGATGAGTGGGCCTTTTCCAGCACCATCTTCCTTAGGTCATCAACATTAGGAACCACTACTCTACCATGGTAACAAATTGTCCCATCATATGACTCATGGAAGCCATCATGCTTCTTGCTGCCCAACCTGATCTAATCTTTTGTATCACGGTATCGACACATTTTGCCTCTTTGATCTACTGTCTTAGTGTGGGCTTCACCTGCAACTATGCTAACAATCCTGCTAGTAAAGAAACTTCCATCTTAACATTCATATGACATAGGGAGATCAACATGTCTCTCTTATGGCACACCATTGAATTCAATTGGGCTCCATCTATAGGCCAAGATGAAGACTTCCTACTCAATGCATCAGACACAACATTCACCTTCCCTGGATGATAATCAATTATGTAGTCATAATCCTTGATTAACTCCATCCAGCACCGTTGCCTCATGTTCAACTCCTGTTGTGAAAAGATGTACTTCAGGTTCTTATGATCCGTGAAGATCTGACACTTCTCCCCAAATAGGTAATGCCTCCATATTTTCAAAGCATGAACCATGGTAGCCAACTCCAAATTGTGGGTCGAGTAATTTTCCTCATATTTCTTAAGCTGTCGGAAAGCAAAAGAAACAACTTGTTGGTCCTGCATCAGAACACAACCCAAACCATTCTTGAATGCATCACAAAAGACTATGTATCCTTTTCCTTGCTCAGGTAAGACTAGAACCAGTGCACTTGTCAACTTCTCCTTCAACGTATGGAAAGCATGATGACATATGTCATTCTAGACAAACGACACATCCTTCCTTGTCAACTTTGTTAGGGGTAAGGTGATAGCACTGAAGTCTGTGATGAACCTATGGTAATAGTCTGCCAAACCTAGAAAGTTGCACACTTCTATCGGCATCTTTGGTTGTTCCCACTCTATCACTGACTCAACCTTCTTAGGATCCACACGAGCTCCCTCGACAGGTATAACATGTCCAGGAAAAACTACTTCCTTCAACAAGAACCCACACTTGCTGAACTTGGCATAAAGTTGATGCTACCTCAACACGGTCAATGCCTGAAGAAGATGTTGTTCATGATGTGGACCGTAATGACTGCATATTAAGATGTCATCTATAAAGAAAACCACAAATTGGTCAAGAAATGGCTGGAACACTCTATTCATCAAGTCCATGAACATTATTGGTGCATTGGTCAACATGAACGACATAACTACAAACTCGTATTGACCATACCTCATCCTAAAAGTGGACTTAGGTATGTCATCCTCCCTGATCCTCAACTAGTGACATCCTGACCTGAGGTCTATCTTTAAGAACATTGTCGCACCACACAACTGATCAAATAGGTCATCTATCCTCAACAAGGAATATTTATTCTTTACAATCATGTTGTTTCATTGTATGTAGTCTATGCACAGCCTCATGGACCCATACTTCTTTTTCACGAACAACACTGAAGCACCCCATGGTGACGTACTCGTCCTGATGGAACCTTTGTTAAGAAGTTCTTGAAAATGTCTCTTCAACTCTACCATCTTAGCTAAATCCATCATGTACAATGTTTAAGCTATTGGTTGTGTGTCAGGGATCATATTGATCTCAAATCAATCTCTTGTAGCGAAGGAACACCTAGGAACTCCTCAAGAAACACATCCTTGAACTCTACCAACTATCACCTCATGTATACTAGGACTCCTCACCTCAGTATCCAACACATGTGCTAACAACGCCTCGCAGCCCTATCTCAACAGCTTCCCTGCCACCATTGTCCATACCAGACATGTCGGAAGAATCTTCATGTCTCCTTGGAAGATTCATGTCTCATCACCATCTTCAAATGTCTCCTACTTGGAAATACAATCAAAGACCACTCTATACTTCTCCAAGGTGTCCATTCTAAGGATCACATCGAACCCATGCATGTCAAGTGGTATGAGATCCACTTGAATGTTGTGCCCTAAAAAAGAAAGGGCACATGAAGGACATGTCTCCTGTAACACTCTAGAAACAACTAATGGGGTTTCTAACAACAAACTATCCCTCTTATGACTAATAGGAAAAAGCAACTGTCAAGTACTTCGTGAGTGATAAAAGAGTGTGTTATACCTGGGTCAACCAAAACAAACACAAAGCAAGAAGAAGCCAATTTAGAATGAAATAACTCTATCTGACGTGTCACTACTCGTGGGTTGACCACCGCCTCCGGCTGACTCATAGCGTAGAATCTAGTCGTTGCCACTTGTCAACCTCGTCCTCTACTTCCCTGAGTAGACAATCTGACATGCGATGCTTGGCCATGTTCTTGTCCTCCTAGACCATTGTTCTGCTATCTTTGTGAGCCATGCTGGTTCTGCCTCGGTTGTTGAGTCACCTCATCGTCCCTTACTGGACACTCCCGCATCATATGTCATGTCTACCACACATGTAGCAAACTCGAGTCTCAAACTGTTGCCTAGATAGCCAATTCAAAGACACTTACATGGTGCTATGAGCTCTAGAAGGTGGAAGACTACAACCTCTGCCTCTACTCAGTGGCCACTGCATCGAAGCATTGAACCTTTGTGATGCTGGCGGTGTAGAAAACCTCAGATTTGTAAAGCCTCCAGACGAATGTCCTTGGGACTATGGAGGCCTCTTCATAGCACTGGCCTCCCGCTTCTCTATCGTGGATCGCTCTATCCTCACAACAGACTCCAAATGTAGCAAACCTTTCTTTATTCTCCAAAGTAGCCGCCGAGGTAGACAACTCAACGTTCAACCCCTTCTAAAAATGGTGAATTTGCCATCCTCTATAGCAGACATTGTTGGCTAAATTGACATTAGCATAATCCCTTTTGTTTTGATAATGACAAACATTTCATTCTTGTGGTTTTAACGTGCTATTTGAGTATTTCAGGAACAAGCATATAAGGTGGTGGATAACAAAGACTTGGAAGAAACAATTTGATAAAATCGCTTTATTTTCATGATTGTAATCAAATGTAAATGCTTGTACAAGTATATAATGTACAAGTAATTAGATATCATGTAAAATCAAGCGTTTAGATCTTCCCTATCCACTCACAACACTTAGATAGGCCATTCCCCAAGATAGTATCACAATTGCACATTGATACACACACTTAGTAAATGAATACATTGAGTCAGTAATATTCTCGGTCGACAAATCGTCGATCGAGAAAATATCGGTCGACAAATCTTCGACCGAGAAACTCTCGGTCGACAAAATCTTCGATCGAGAATAGACCCTACTAGCCGTTAGACCCAGCAGACAAAGTGGTTGGGAGTTGGAAATGAACGTTGTAAACACTTGCTCCAGGAGGTCCCTCGGTCGACAAATCTTCGACCGAGAAGGACTCTCGGTCGACAAATTGTCGATCGAGAAAAGTTCTGTCTGCACTTTTCAGGGTCAATTAATTAGCCGTTGCAAATGCAATTAGTGGACACATAACGGCTAGTTGAGCACTAAGAACCCCCTAGAAAGTGTCTAGAATGTCCTTAAGCACTTGTAGGTCATTCCTATAAATAGGACATGCCTTAGGACACCTAAAGACACACAAGCTACACATGTGCTACACTTGAGATTGAATACTCATTGGCAATCTGTTTTGAGCAATAGAGCAATTCCTACATTGGCTATTCATTCCCATTGCTCCAACTTCGTGTCCTATAGGCTAGTATCTCCTATCCACAACACTTACACTTCTACATACATTGGTTAGGAGATCAAAACGCTTGATATAGGAAATCAAGCCTTGAGCTACAAGTGGTATTGTAATTTCTGTTTTCTTTCTTGTTCCTTTGTATCTTTTGTATTCTCCTTGCTACTCCTAGGGTTGGAGGCTGCAGATTGGAGAAGGTTCTTCTCGGAGGAGAAGGTGGACTTCAAGCTACTTCAAGAAGGCTATCGCAACGGGAAGCTACTTCAAGAAGGTTATTGCAACAGGAAGCTACTTCAGGAGGAAGGCTGCTTCAAGGTTGGTGCAATTGCTTCTAGGTGAAGGCTGCTTCAAGGTTGGTGCGATTACTTCGAGGTGAAGGCTGCTTGAAGGGTTTAGGGAGAGAATTGTAATTTTATGTAAAGTCCTTGCGAGGTAATAAAATTAAATTCTTTCCAAATCCCGGTTGGGTAAGCAACCGGGTAGTGGACTGACTGCCTTAGTATTTGCTAAGGTAGGAACCACTCTAAATCCTTGTCCCCTTGTCCAATATTTTTGTGATTGGTTGTTTGAGTTAAATAATTGTTTAAAATTGTTTAAAACTCTATTCACCCCCCCTCTAGTAGTTTTTCAATTGGTATCAGAGCAGGCTTCAAGGAACCCTAACAAGGTCTTGAAGAATGAAGGGTGGAGGTGACTACAACCGCAGGCAAAGGAACAACTTGGACCAACCTACAACAAGTTGCAATTGGTGTCTAGGACCAAACCATACAACAATCGGTTGTCCATGGAGAGAAAAGAAGAAAAAGGAAAAGCACAAAAATTGTCTCATTGCTACAACCAATGAAGAAGAAGAAGAAGAGGTAAGCCTTCTTGATTTATCAAAAGAAGAGCTAATTTCTAGTCTTGAAGAAACACACAATAAGTATATTGAGTGCAAGAAGAAATTAAAGAAATCTAGTAAAACGAACGATGAGTTAAATGCTAGACTTCTTGCTCTTACATCCGAAAATGAAGACTTATATGCTAAATTGAATAATCTTGGTTTTGAAAAAGATAGCATTGTTTCTGAAAATCGTACTTTGAAATCATCTCTAAGTAGTAGTGATGTGAATATTTTTACTCTAGAAACAAATTATGATCTTCTATATCAAGAAAAGGTTGGATTACTTGCAAAGTTAAATGATCTTCAAAAACAACCTGTTTTGTGTACACATCTAGATTATGATAATGTAGTGAAAGAAAGGAATTCTTTATCATCTAATCTAGATCAAGCAAAACTAGATATTAAGAAAAGAATGGATGAGATTGCTAAGTTGCAACAAGAAGTTAGTAGGTTAAGCAACAATGGAATCCTTGATAGAATATTGGATGATTCCTATCATCAAATTGGGAGAAGAGGACTAGGTTATAAGCCCAAAGGGAAATCTCATCAACAACCTAGTTGGAGAAAGACACGAGCACATCAAGCTACATTTGTACCAAAGAACAACCTAGAACAAAACCATAGAAAAAGACTTGAGGTTGATTCTATATGTTGCCATTATTGCTCACGTCTTGGACATTACTCTTTTTCATGCCCATACAAGAAAAAGAATGTTGAGTTAGTATGGGTTCCAAAACCCCCAAACTAAATGGATAAAATTAAGTTGAGATATGACCAAAGACTCTAAGTGGTATATCTCTATGTCTATCTCAACTTAACATAATAGGACACCAAGTTAATCCAAGAAATTAAATTTCAAAATATACATCTTAAACTACTTGTTTAGTTTGGATTCACAAAATGTATATGATTAGTTGAGATTTAACCTAAATGTTGCTTTGATATTTAAATATCTCAACTAAATCGAGCTTTAACTTTCATACTTTTGCTTTTAATTATAAACATTATTTGAAAACAGGTTTGAAACAACACAGAACCTTTCTCGGTCGAGACACTGTCGACCGAGGGATATGTCGGTCGAGAAATGGTCGACCGAGTAGGCTTCTGTTGTCAAGTCTGACATAAATCTTATGAAATTGTTTTTTCAATCAACCTAGTTTGCTATCAAATTGTTATTGATGATTGAATTAACATGCAAATCAAGAATAAAATCTTGGCAGACAATTTTTGTAGCAAGACATATTGATTGTTTACATTATATGACATTATGAGTAGAAAATCCTTAAACATATTGCAAAAGTGCTGTGAGAAGACTAATCTTGAACAAACCTTATTCATTGTTTGAAAAGTTTCTTCGGCATGATCAGTTATAAAAGTTTGTCGTAAAATTGAAAACTTATATAAGACTATTTTGGTTTACTCTCAATGGTTGGATTTAAAACTGAAAAATCATGATTGGCTTAACCAAGGAAATTACTGTTTTATCATAGATATGCTTCATCATGATCATTATGTTTCATTGGTTTAAAATAAGCTTTGATTCATATATACAAACCATGAATGATCATTGTGATTCAGAAAATTGCAAATGTCATTAGCATAAAAGCATCTTGACATAATAGATAATGCTTGTGGACACAGCTTGTAATAATAATGTTGCTATGACAAGCCAAACGGTGCCTCTTAGAACAAAATATTAATGTTTTCATCTATTTGCTTGTTCTAAAAAATCAAAAGCAAAAATCTTGACTTTAAGATATTAATCTTGCTTTCAAAATATATGTCTCTAAAGAATCTTATGATTAATATGAAAATAAGGGTATAAGAAGAAATGTGATTTAATATGTACCCATAGCAAAGCTTATGAAAACATCATTCACAATGAATGTAAAACATGCGTTCTAGAAAAATCAAGGACAAAGACTTCACTATGATGACCATATTAAGTCTTCATAATAGGTATATCTTAATATGCTTCAAATAGATATTTATTTAAAGCTATCTGCAGAAATTATACTTCACATATGAATGTTTAAATTGGAAATCTGCAGAATTTGCCTCTTGGTTAAAATTAAAATTGACCAAGGGGCGCTATGGTCGTAGTCAAAGTCGACCTAAAATAAGCTTTGACAAAATGCTTATTTGGACATCATTTTAATGTACTTAATCTTAGTATCTTGAATCAAAATGAGTTCATTGCATAACATAAAGCTCCAATAAAAGGTCAAAATCAAATCTCATTAGTGACCTTAGAATCCTTAAATTGCTCTTAATTATAAGATTAAGGGGGAGCTCACAAAAACTATTTTGATTATAAGATTAAACTTTGTAAACATCATTTGAAACTTGTTATGACCTTAGTATTTTTAATCTTGGTTATGAAAATAAAGGAATCTACAAATTTCATAAATGTGATATATATCTTGTTCTTAATGGAATTCTCTAAACAAATCTGGGCTTAACATCCCGTGCATTTGGTTAGAGACACTTTTCATGTACTCTAAGCTTAAAGGATTCTCATTTCATTTTCGGGCTTAACATCCCTTGTAAAATGGATGAGAAATCAATACACATATGCCATGAACTTAAAAGGAACTCATATCATTTCAAGGCTTAACATCCTTTGCAAATGATTGAGAAATAAATTGTGGCTAAATTTAACAATAATTGCTTTGCATTAATCCCTTGCTTTTAAATTGAATATCTCTTTAAGGGGGAGCATAGCATAAAATTAAGGGGGGCATAGCATAAAATTAAGGGGGAGCAATAAAAAAAGTCATACTAAATGATTATCGTGGATATCTTTTTGAAATGACAAAGGGGGAGAAATAATATAAAATCAAAAACATAAAATTAAAATGAGTTTCATAATATCTCAGCCAACATCCACTTGCAAAACAAGAATGGCTACAAAAGGTAATCTTCAGGTATGAAACTCACATGATTTATATTTCTTTATTTTATATTTAGGAAATGTTTGTCATCTTCAAAAAGGGGGAGATTGTTGGCTAAATTGACATTAGCATAATCCCTTTTGTTTTGATAATGACAAACATTTCATTCTTGTGGTTTTAACGTGCTATTTGAGTATTTCAGGAACAAGCATATAAGGTGGTGGATAACAAAGACTTGGAAGAAACAATTTGATAAAATCGCTTTATTTTCATGATTGTAATCAAATGTAAATGCTTGTACAAGTATATAATGTACAAGTAATTAGATATCATGTAAAATCAAGCGTTTAGATCTTCCCTATCCACTCACAACACTTAGATAGGCCATTCCCCAAGATAGTATCACAATTGCACATTGATACACACACTTAGTAAATGAATACATTGAGTCAGTAATATTCTCGGTCGACAAATCGTCGATCGAGAAAATATCGGTCAACAAACCTTCGACCGAGAAACTCTCGGTCGACAAAATCTTCGATCGAGAATAGACCCTACTAGCCGTTAGACCCAGCAGACAAAGTGGTTGGGAGTTGGAAATGAACGTTGTAAACACTTGCTCCAGGAGGTCCCTCGGTCGGCAAATCTTCGACCGAGAAGGACTCTCGGTCGACAAATTGTCGATCGAGAAAAGTTCTGTCTGCACTTTTCAGGGTCAATTAATTAGCCGTTGCAAATGCAATTAGTGGACACATAACGGCTAGTTGAGCACTAAGAACCCCCTAGAAAGTGTCTAGAATGTCCTTAAGCACTTGTAGGTCATTCCTATAAATAGGACATGCCTTAGGACACCTAAAGACACACAAGCTACACATGTGCTACACTTGAGATTGAATACTCATTGGCAATCTGTTTTGAGCAATAGAGCAATTCCTACATTGGCTATTCATTCCCATTGCTCCAACTTCGTGTCCTATAGGCTAGTATCTCCTATCCACAACACTTACACTTCTACATACATTGGTTAGGAGATCAAAACGCTTGATATAGGAAATCAAGCCTTGAGCTACAAGTGGTATTGTAATTTCTGTTTTCTTTCTTGTTCCTTTGTATCTTTTGTATTCTCCTTGCTACTCCTAGGGTTGGAGGCTGCAGATTGGAGAAGGTTCTTCTCGGAGGAGAAGGTGGACTTCAAGCTACTTCAAGAAGGCTATCGCAACAGGAAGCTACTTCAAGAAGGTTATTGCAACAGGAAGCTACTTCAGGAGGAAGGCTGCTTCAAGGTTGGTGCAATTGCTTCTAGGTGAAGGCTGCTTCAAGGTTGGTGCGATTACTTCGAGGTGAAGGCTGCTTGAAGGGTTTAGGGAGAGAATTGTAATTTTATGTAAAGTCCTTGCGAGGTAATAAAATTAAATTCTTTCCAAATCCCGGTTGGGTAAGCAACCGGGTAGTGGACTGACTGCCTTAGTATTTGCTAAGGTAGGAACCACTCTAAATCCTTGTCCCCTTGTCCAATATTTTTGTGATTGGTTGTTTGAGTTAAATAATTGTTTAAAATTGTTTAAAACTCTATTCACCCCCCCTCTAGTAGTTTTTCAATTGGTATCAGAGCAGGCTTCAAGGAACCCTAACAAGGTCTTGAAGAATGAAGGGTGGAGGTGACTACAACCGCAGGCAAAGGAACAACTTGGACCAACCTACAACAAGTTGCAATTGGTGTCTAGGACCAAACCATACAACAATCGGTTGTCCATGGAGAGAAAAGAAGAAAAAGGAAAAGCACAAAAATTGTCTCATTGCTACAACCAATGAAGAAGAAGAAGAAGAGGTAAGCCTTCTTGATTTATCAAAAGAAGAGCTAATTTCTAGTCTTGAAGAAACACACAATAAGTATATTGGTGCGATTACTTCGAGGTGAAGGCTGCTTGAAGGGTTTAGGGAGAGAATTGTAATTTTATGTAAAGTCCTTGCGAGGTAATAAAATTAAATTCTTTCCAAATCCCGGTTGGGTAAGCAACCGGGTAGTGGACTGACTGCCTTAGTATTTGCTAAGGTAGGAACCACTCTAAATCCTTGTCCCCTTGTCCAATATTTTTGTGATTGGTTGTTTGAGTTAAATAATTGTTTAAAATTTTTTAAAACTCTATTCACCCCCCCCTCTAGTAGTTTTTCAGACATGTGAGTACAGAACCGAAGAAGCTCCATAAACTTAGCCTCATACTCATTGATGGTTATAGGTCCTTATCGGATCCACTCAAACTGACTGATCTTCTCATCCAGATAGATTCATGGAAACTACTGACTAACGAACTCACATTGAAACTCCTCCCAGCCTACAACCACCCCAAGTCTCTTCTCCTCTTCTATGGCCCACCAATGTCCAGCACTCCCCTTCAGAAGGTACACTGCATGGTTAACCTTGTCCACCTCCAGGATGTTGAGGATCTTGAAAGCTTTCTCAAGATCAGTAAGCCATAGATCAGCATCCACTGGATCGGTTGTCCCTGTGTACACCACCGCTCCAATACGACGAAGCTGCTCAAAGGTCTTCCCAGTACCCAAAGATTATGCATTGGGTATCGGTGCCCTAGGCTGAGATGTAAGCATACTATCTGCCATATGCGTCATCGTAGCCATAAACTGCCCAAAAGGAGACAGAAAAGGCATGCTTTTCATTCATGGTTGGGTCAAACTAGGGATCCTCAGGAACCCGATCTTCTCATGTCTGGTTCCTTGCACCTCCTCTTGGTGCACCAACACTACTCTCAATAGTGTGTTCTTCATGGTCTCCAAACATCTTTAGGCTTTTTTGCTTCTTCTGCATAAGCACAAATTTACTATAAGACATACTAGAGGATAGAAGAATAGACACAAACCCTAGTCCTAGGTCCCTATAGACTCAGCAAACCTAAAGCTCTGATACCAACCAAATTATGATGCCCCAGGCCACCAACAACAAGATAACTCACAACTAACCTCAGAAACAAACTCAAACAAATAGATTATAAAAAAACAATAGAAATTAAAACCATTTTCATCACAAATGAAGGCAACAAGAACCTTTACATGTGAGTCCTTTCATGTCACAAGGTACTTGCCATGTATGCCATCAGCCTGTTACAAGAAAACCTATCCCAGTTATATATATACATATCCACTATATCCATACATGAAAAGGACATATAGGCATATTAGCAAAAATAGAGATTTTAGGCGCAATAGAAAGGAATGTTGTAATCAGGGAACATCTACAAAACACACCCAAAAACCATCCCAATGACATGAGTGTACAAAGATGACTCTAGGACTCTAAAAACAAAAGGACCACCAACAACGCTTCCAACATTGGCAACTATTGTCCTTCTTGTTGCTGCTCAACCTCTACTGCATGATATCTACCTCCTCGTGCACATCCAACGAAAACGATGTGGGGAACCCATGGGGTGAGATTCCAAATCTCAGTAGGAGATATAACTCTCCACCAACACTATTATTAGCATAGGTTGGATGATTAAGAAACAACAGTAGGATTACAACTATGATAAGCATGTAATCATTACTAACAGAATAAGCAACTTCAATTGGATTAAGAAACATCTTAACATAATAAAAGGAATATGAAGAACATGTAAATTCACTATTAACTATAATGTACAAAAACAAGAAAGGCCTCAACCAATATTCCCATATTTGATCCTATGGGAGAAGGCTAAACGGATGATTATGTGTTTTATTATGCCCTAAGGATTCAACTTGTACCACCCAAATACAACTGACCAGTACTAAGTCAAGATCGGTGTCATACAAGGTCTATGCAAGAGTCAAAGTCCACGACCTCACCCCCTTGGTCAGTTGAGTGAACCTGCATTGACATTACCAGTCAAACTTGTGCCAGTGACATATAGTTCAGGTGTATAAGTCTAGCCTACCTTGGTACATGTCATGGTGCGAGTGAAATTGAGCTACGGCCCACAGTCACACTCCTACCCGGGTATGGCCCACAACCAATCATGTATCACGTGTCACTGAGCTACGGCCCGAAGCCGCACTCCTGTCAAGGTATGGCCCATAGCCAATCTTATATCACATATCACCAGGAGACCAACTCAGGCTTGTCTATCTTGTATATCCTAGATGTAAGGGAATATTAATCCCTACCCCCACATATTCAAAAATATGCACTCCGAGTTAAACTCATTTCAGCATTTAGCAAGTGCTGACACTGAATGGATCTATGGCACAGGGTAAAGCTACACGATTAGGTTCCACTTGATTAGTTAGGTCATTTAAGTGTCTTTTAGCATTAATCAAGTTACAACGTATAAAATCATAGAAAATTCTACAAAGATAAGGGCATAGTACTCTTCCAACAGATAAAACATATAGAGTGTGAACTTGTCACACTATCACCACATGATTCATGTATTGTTTCCATTCACAACATTATCAACAAAGCCACATGTCATAGGATATCAATCCCTCAATTAATCTCATATTAGGCCACAAGTCATTGCCAGGTCATAGGATCATTTACAACATCATTTTGATATCACAAGTGCATCAACATGCCTCTCAAGGCTAATTTAACCTGTATTATATTATGCACACCATAACATGCACTAGCACATAATACATGCCTGGTTAGAAGTGGATCAGAAAGAGATTAAAACAACCACATGAAATTATAATCCCTTCATGATAGGAAACAAGCAAGCTCACTATTCACTGTTAGGGTTAGGGTTTTCCCTTAATTGATTATGGTTTACAAGACTAGGCTCAGCCATCAACCCTAGAACCATCACCCTTCATCATGTTGGAGTGTATAAGGATTAGGGAGAATCATTAGAGTCGATTAGAGAACATTGTAAATAGTGTTGTATATGGCTTATGTATCATACATATATATGGTTATCATTAGGTGTTTACATGTGTTTCTCATCCACCTACCATCACCCTTTATTGACAACATAACCACATAGGTCGTGGCCACTCTTCATAGTATGTCACGATCGTGACATACACCATGGGTATCTCGACCTTCACTCCCTCACCATGGGTATCTCAACCTTCACTCTCTCACCATGGGTCACAATCACGTCCTACATGTCATGCCTGTGACATTAGGGGGTAGGGTTTCTCTTCACCCTTGAACCATGTGTCATGACCAAGCTCCTCAAGCACCTCTATGTCGCGACTCTGACATCTCAACACCACCATGTCACAACATCAGTGTCCCTTAGTCGTGACCACCACTCCAAGGGTTGTCTCCACTAAGATATGGTAAGAAACTAAGAGTTTTAAGGCTGCCATGCTCCATAGGTCTCAACCCAACATCACTAGGTTTAACATCACCATAAGAAGGGACATCTTGATCAAAGCCAACTACGTCACGATCATCTCAATGGGCTATGTCACTACTGCAACACCCATACCCATGTCTCGACCACCAAACCTGCTAGGTTGTGACCACACCAAGGGTAAACACCTAGCTCACCAAAATAGGCTCAAAACTAAGAAAGAACCATGATCATCATGAAAGGAGACTCAAGCAAGATGATCTCCACAAACCCTAAGGCAAAGGTCCAAGAAAAGCATGACTAAAGGAAGAGAAATCATATCCAAGATGGCAAAAAATGAAAATACCCTCTCACGTACTTCTAGGTGTACAAACACCAAGCAGAGGGACTAGATCAAGGGTCAAACATGGGGAAGAAACTCCATATCATCATCTCTACCCAAAACTGATACAAGAAGATTAGTGTTTCAGGTTACTTCCAAACCAAGCATGATAACTCTCCCAAACAAATTCTAGGGTTAAGCTTCATCGGCTAGGATGATGTATATACATCTTAAAGAGGGAAAATAGCAACACAACATAACAAGAAGTGAAATAATAGAGAGGGTTTGGTGATATATGACCTGCCTTATGAAGATCACCACCAAAGATCCAAGCTCCAAGCACACTATCCAAGGTTTGAACAAGATCCACCAAAAGCTCCACTCTCGTCCACAAGAGAACCTCAAGAAGGGAGAAACACCAAGTTCAAAGGATAGCTCAAGTAGAGAGAGCAAAACCCCAAAATCGAACCAAAGAAAGAAGGAAGAAAATAGAGAAGAAACTCTCTCTCTCTCTCACTAGAGCATCGCCTTGTCAAAACATGGCCTAAGGCCGATAAGAAGGAAGAAGATAGGATAGAATATCTGAAGGAACACCAAAGAAAGAAGATAAAACACTCACCAGAGTTAGAGATGGCCAAGGATCACCACTATCACCACATGTAAGGGATGAGCCACCTCCAATGCACCAAGAGCACTCCTTCTTGCTTCACCAAGCTCCAAGGATGAGCACAAGAGAAAGGGAGGAAGAAGATGATAAAAAAGGACCACTTACATGGAGAGAAGTGGGTTCATATAGAAAAGGAAGAGGGAGGTAAGACATAGGATGAGGTGTCAACAAGATAGAGCTCCAAAGAAACACTTGTCCACTAAAAGGACCAACATGCAACCACATAAGGTCCACATGCAAGAGATGGTGATAATCCCTAGGTAGGATCTCAACCTCCTAAGCAACAAACCCTATGTCATGACCGCGACACACCTAGGGTTCCAAGATCATGACACACCACAATATCACCACAAGATCATAACATCAAGACCACCCCATGAAGCCTAGGTCAAAACACACCTCTCCAACCTCTACCTCGACCCCAAGACAACCTTGGTCATGACCACCACACCAAGAGGGAAGTGTGGAAACCACAACACCCACAACAGGCCCTAGGTTACGACCTAGGTCAAGGAAAAATAACAAGGTCACAAGGCTAAGACATACAAATCCTAGAAAACCCTAATCTCCACTAAGAATGATACTACTCGACCAAGAGCCAAACAAGGTTCCCAAAAGCACCACACTCTCCCTCATGAAGCCAAGAGAGAGATAAGGAACACTCTAGAGGTGGAAATTACACATCAACCCCCAATATTGGGTAAATTGCAATTTGCTCCAAAACTACCACACAATGCACCAACATCATTAAAACAAGCTCAAACTTGAAACTTAAGAACACCACAAGCCCTAATCATATCTCAAAAGATTAGAAAAAGGTTCTAAGCACATGATTAAGCCAAAGTGAATAGGGTTACCCCAACACTCAGGTCAGGGTCCTTATAGCTTTTGTGACACATGTATGGTGATTATGAGCCTTGATGAGGCATGAAGAGATAATGATGCTTTGTAGGAATAGTGAGAATGGTCTTATAACCTTGACAGAGGATTAGTGCCTAATTGAGGTGATATCCTCTGTGCAATGTGATAAGGGATTGATATCCCATGATGATGTGTTAATGGTGATGGCCTTGTGTATGACATTGAAATAGTATCATGTGGTGATGTGATCAACTTCATTTCTTATAAGCTTTATATCTTCTGGAGTTGCAATCTACCCTTATCTTTATAAAATCTATTTAGGGTTTTTATGTAACTTGATTCATGCAGTATAAAAGACACCAAATAGGCTTAACTAATCAAGTGAAACCCTAATTACATAGTTGCCCTGTGCCATAGATCCATTCTAGTGTCAGAACATGTTTAATGGTGAAATGAGTATTCCTGAGGGAAACTCAGATAACATATTGTTTAGTATGTGGGGTGCTTGGAGAGAACATCCTTGTCATCTAGATCACACGTGGTTGAGAATGGAAATGGTCGTGCCTTGGATATTGGTATATGTGATTGTAAGAGGTAGCAGTGAGAACAACTACGGTAATGCCTCAGTGATATAGGGGAGTACAATCTAGTTTCTAGCACCGTGACCAATACCAAGGGTGGCTAGGTGTTCAACTTGACTATATGTCATTGGTGGCAGTTGACTGATATGTCTCTATGATGCAAACTCGTACTAACCATGTGTGGAGAAGATCTTAGAGCTCGGCTCTTCCTTGATCTTGTACGGCACTGATTTTGACTTTGTAGTGGTTGGTTGGATTTGAGTGGTATGACTCAAATCGTCAAGGCTTAATATAACACATAATATAGCCATGTAGTATATCTTCTTAGGGATAAACTCGAATCACATATGTTGTTGCCTTTTCCTTGTTTCTTACACTTCTCAGTTGTATTATAATGTTGTAAGAGAAATAATTTTTTATACATGTTCTTCATATTCCTTCTAAATGCATAACTTGTTATGCTTATCAGTTGTAGCTACTTAACCAATTTAGCCTGTATAACCGGTTTGAAATTATTCATTTACTTGAATCTGTTCATCCTATTTAATAATATTATTCTTGTTTAATTATACATAGTGTTTACAATAGTTTTTCACGAAGAGTTTTATCTCTCGTTGGGACATGTGTCTCACTCCTGTGGTTTGCCACATCTTTTTAGGTGTTCATGTATAGCGTGGTAGAGATTGTGTTGTTAAGGAGGAGGAGCTCAGAGATCTGTTAACGCAAAAGGTTGGATAAGATGTTAGTGTTGTAGTAGAATCCTATGTGTCATCCATGTACTCTCATGTCCAGGAGGGTTGTGTTTTGTAGATGATATGTACCTCAATACGTGTTTTGGCAGTACACCTTAGTTGTATATATGGCTTGTACACATGAACATGTTATCTTTTGTAATAGATATGTGTCAGTTGGCCACTGTACATATGTACATACATGTCTTAATATGAGATATGTTACAATTTGTGGACTTTTGATGTAATATTTTTCTGCACATAATGGTTATATAAGATTAGTTTTAATTTGCCCTGTTTTGTGGTAATGTGCTTGCTCAGTTGTTAATAGTGTGCTTAAGTTTTGAGTTATCTCAGTTGGTGTGATTGGTGTGTCACACTTGGTTGGTATCATATCTCAAAGTTTGATGAGTCTACGGGGACATAGGACTAGGGTTTGAGTCTATTCTTGCATTATCCAATATATTTGATTGCAACTTCTGCTTATGTAGAGGAGGAAGAAAATATGTCTGGAGAACATGAAGAACATGTTGATAGTAGTGTTGCTGCACCAGGAGGTTGTTCTAAGAGGCAAATAAGAGTAGATGGAGTGCCTGAAGTGCCTCATTTTGACCCGCCAACTATGGCCAATCCTATTTTTTTTTCCATGTTTAGACAATTTCTGACCACGATTTCACATATGGAGGATAGAGTGCTCGTACCCCAAGCAAGGGCAGATGTTCCCAATATGAAATCTCAAGGTTTTGGGAAGACCTTTGAGAGGATGAGGCACATAGGGGTGATCAAGTACACAGGTACATCAGACCCAACAAATGCGGACATGTAGCTGACAGAGTTGGAGAAGGCCTTCAAGATTCTCAATATCCTAGAAGAAGATAAGGTGAAACATGCGGTATACCTACTGAAGGCAAGTGTTTGTGAGAAGAGGCTAGGTGTAGTGATTAGTTGGGAAGACTTTTGGTGAGAGTTTGTGAGTCGATACTTCTTGGAGACGTACCTTTATAAGAAGATCTTGTAGTTTAGGAAGATTCGACATGGATCTATGACGATCAATGAGTATGAGGCCAAGTTCATGGAGTTGTTGAGGTTTTTTCCTCACATGGTAGCGACAAATAAGGAGAGGATCTGATGGTTTGAGAAGGGTTTGAGTAAGGACTTGATAATGATGGTTTCTGCTTTGGAGAAATAAGAATGTTTTGCTACCTTTATTCAGTCAGTGAGACAGATAGAGTGGTCCACTGTGGAGAAGCGTGAGGCTAATGCTAAGAAGACACACACTCAGTTTTAGGGGTAGTCTTCTGGAGGCATCAAGAATCCTTGGTGTTTGTCTCCTCATTCACAGAAGAGATATGGAGTGCCATCTTAGTGGACACCGAGCAAGGACAGAGGTTGTACTTTACTGTTGGTAGGAGCTCACAACACAAGATTTATTTCTGTGGCAGGACTATCTAGGCCATGGTATGAAGATAAGACCTATTATAGATGCGGGGCAGACATGACACTTGAAGTGGGATTGTCCATTGAAGGGTGAGGAGGAGACCCACTAGCCAAGATAGAATCAGTAGGGTTCCCAGTGATAATAGTCAACAGTGGCGGTGGCAGAGGACATGGTCGGGCATCACAGGCAGGATCTTCGGGGCAAGTTAGAAGAAGACGGTGGAGACAAGAGGCAACAACTCAATTCTATGTCATGAGTCAGTCTGAGGGAGTGGTTAATCTATGGTCATGATAGGTCATATGGAGTTATTTCATTCTGATTTGTCTCCATATTCCTTTATATCTAGTTTAGTTGACCTGGGTGTGATGCACTCTTTTATCACTAGAGAAGTGATAGATAGTTGTTTCTTGCATGTTAGTCATAGATCTGATAGTATTCTTTCAAAAACCCCTCTTGTTGGATCCATCGAGTTGCATAAGGTGTGTTCATCTTGCATTCTTTCTTTCTAAGGACGTAACATTGAAGTGGACCTTATGCCACTTGACATGCATGTATTCAATGTGATCCTTGGAATGGATACTTTGGAGAAGTATGGGGTGGCCATGGACTGTAGTTCCAAGGTAGTGGCATGCTTTGACTGTGATGTTTCATGGGTCTTACAAGGATATAGGAAGATTCTCCTAACATTCTTTGTGACACCTCATCACGCTAAACAAGATTACTCAAAATAAAAAATACGATCAACTACTAATTAATCACATAGTCAAAATTTTGGAATATTTAAAACCAATTTCAACAATGTAAACTAACTTTGAGACATTTACATAAAGGTCCATCTTTTCCATTTTCATATACCATAATAGGTAATCACATCTGTTTCGAATGGCCTCAGCCATATCCTGTATACAAAACATAGTCCACATGTACATTCCATATTTACAAACACTGGCATACTGCCAAAATCTCATGTCCATACAAGTATATCATCTAGAAAACAACTCCCATACCCAAACCTGAGAGTACAGGGATGACACTAGGACTCTACTACTAATATATACAACTGTCCAACCTTCTGAGATTACTGAGCACCAAGCTGCTCTTCTTCCAAAGCACGACCTCGACCACACTGTCCGTGACCACCTAAAAAGATGTGGTGACCCACGTATGAGACCCAGTCCCAAAGAGAGATATAACTCTCTCTGAAAAATATTTATTACAACATATTAATTAACAATAATTAAACCAGGAAATTGAAGTACTGAATATGCAATTGAGCAGATTGAACATTTTAGGCATACTAAATAAGTAACTTAGCAATAAGTATAACTACTCAAACTTTATAGAATAGCATCTTGTAAGAACTGTGTAGCATAAAGACAAGGCAAGGATTAATCATCCAATGTGAAATGTATTTAACCTTAGAAAATATACTACACAACTTATATTACATCTTTTATTACATTTCCATGTGGGATATGAGGAATAGCACTAAAGTCCCAATTGACCACTATGACGTGGTATTCTGAACGCACTAACAAACTCACTCGAGGTTGAAATCCTCGAGCTTTTACCAAAACCAAAGTGTAATAATACCACCCGCAAGCAGACGAGTCTTATCGTAGTATAGTTAAGGATCAAACTCAAAGAACAACGTTTTTAAGAATCTTTGTCAGTCTAGTCTATTTCGAGTTAAGGCTAATATTTAAAATGATTGTTTGATTTGAGGTTAATTAAACTAATTGCAGGAAAGTAAAGACTGAATTAAAGATTGATTAAGATCAATGATATGGAATCGCTGGGATGGTGTCGGGTTTCACCACCACTACTCATGCAAGCAAATCCAAACATCAAACATCCAGGCAAGATATAACTATCCAACAAGAGCTACTGCGAAACCCCTCATACGGGCGTTAGGTACGCGTAAGCATCACCTTTGGCATCAGATTTCTCGTCACCATCCGGATCACATACTTACGGCTCTGAAGATACAACATCCAACTAAGGTTGTGGGCCCCCTATACAGGCGTTAGGCACACAGAAGTGTCACCAAAGGCTAGATAGCTCGTCCCCTCGCAGATCATACACTTACGACCTCAAGGAACCCCATTCTATTTCTAGTTTGGGAGTCAACCGTGCTAATTGATAAGTAAGCAACTGATTTATATATGAGCAAACATCGACGATTAACAAGAAGATACAAAATCCAACTAAGGTTGTGAACCCCCTATACAGGCGTTAGGTACAAAGAAGCATCACCGAAGGCTAGATGGCTCATCCCCTCGCGGATCATACACTTACGACCTTAAGGAATCCCATTCTATTTCTAGTTTGGAAGTCAACCTGTTAAATGACATTCAATCCTACATAAAGATATTCTCACAACATAGGAAGAACAAGGATGAACGCAAGCAATTAATCAAACAACGAACATAACGTTTAACAATGAAATGAAAAGTTATATACATTGCCATGGACGGTTAATAATATGACATGTTTGCATGGGCAGTGGGGCTAGTCCCCGCACCCCAGCGAAAAGGTACTACTCACTCATGATGTGAGAAATAAGAAGAATGAGAAAGAGAGAGAAATCTGCTATGGACCCGGTGTAGGAGGTAGTCGCAGCTCCGTGAAGTAGATACGGCCTCCTACGTCATGTCGGAGTAGATCTGGACATGAACGGGAGTTGCCAAGATAGTCCAGACAGTCTCCCTTGCTCTGTATTTCTTCTCTCCTCGGCCCCCTTGGTTGCAATACAGGCAGTAGGTGAAATGAAACTGGCACGGACTTGACTGGTTTCAGATCGGATCTATATAAAGGCAGCCTGTTAGCATCCCGGAACCGATCTCCAAGTGAGGACCCTTGGGGTCCTATTTATAGGAACATGACTAACCCCAAACGGTCTTGGATTTAAAAGAGACAAAACGGTTTCAATTAGTTTAGACCAAACGGTCTTGAAATATCTCCTCCAAATGGTCTGGAGATCGTTTGCTACCAAACAGTGTGGAGACCGTTTGCTACCAAACGGTCTGGAGACCGTTTGCTACCAAATGATTGCTCCAAACGGTTTTGGGAAAATGGTCTCTCCTTGCAGTTTGGGCAAACGATCTGTCCTTGTTGTTTGGGCAAACGATCTGTAGATAGGGGAAAATAGTCTTCAACAGCAACAAACGGTCAACGCTCCAACAGATGCCCAAATGGTCTTCAGGCAGCACCCATTCGGTCTCGATTGCTTGCTTAATCTAAACGGTTTCCAAGTCGCGGCCAAACAGTCTGAGATCAGAATCAAGCAAACGATCCTACTTCGGTCAACGCTCTGCAACCGAGCAGCAGACAGTCTGTTGGTAAATCGATCCAGTAGCCATCCAATCTATCAAATGATCTTCAGCCTTCTTCTGTAGGTGTGTCGGCCTTGGGGCGATCCTAGTTGGTCTACGAATCACCCTCAAACGACCTTGTTCAGGAGCTGCAAATGTGTGCTGGTCGGAGGTTGAAGACGATGCACCACGGTCGTGGTTAGGCACCATGGTCGTGGTAAAACTGTTGTCCCACGGCCGTGCCGCCTTGCACGGGCGTGGTGGGTGTGAAATCGAGCTCTGATGGCATTGTGCCACGGCCGTGGCGTGACACCACGGTCGTGGTGAGGTAGCGGCCACATGGCCGTGCTGCTTCACACGGGCATGGCGAGTGGGGTAGGGTCGATGCAAGTAGGGTGACACGGTCGTGGCTCGTCGACCACGGTCATGGCGAGTGAAAGATCGGGTCTACCACGGTCGTGGCCGCATCACACGGTCGTGGTGCTGATAGAGACCACGACCATTTTGGACCACCACGGTCGTGGTTAGGACTCTGCTTTGCGACCTTGAGTTCATGCATTGATCGATTCCTTACGGCTGAGTGATGCCTCCAATAGGTCTCTGCTGCTCAAAACGGTCTTGAGACCGCATGGGCTCAAACGGTCTTGAGACCGCATGGGCTCAAATGGTCTTGATACGGCATGGATTCAAACGAACTTGAGACTACATGGGTTCAAACAGTCTTTAGACCGCATGGGTGGAATTGCTTGGTTAGATATCTTGATCAAAGACAGAGATGAAGGTGGACCTTGACTACTCATTCATCTTTGTCAAAACCTACATTAAATGAATGATGTTTAGTTAAAACCTTGATAATCAAATCAAATAAGTAATTTTGCACATTATGATTTATATTGAGTGAAATAGTATGTATAGAGTTGAATTGGTCCCGAAGTGATAATTTAATTTCATGATGAATATGCATTCATCAAAATACCCCGAACTTGAATGTTGCTCGTCCTCGAGTAACACAAAATCTGAAACAATCGCCAAATGAATACTTTCAATTCGTGTGATTGCTTCATCTTCACATCACGAATGTTTTCTTTTTGCTCAACATGACTCAGTATCTCAACCTCCTGAGACTACAAAACACATCTTACCATATCTTCATTCCTGAGTTCGTTTTCCAAAATCACTTCCTCCTCACCTTTTCCAACAACAAGCATGTCAAAGATTTTTGTAAGAGTTCAGACTCCCACAGAACAAGAAGTGTGCATTTGATCTGACACTGGTGTTTTCCAGGATAGGGTAGGCAATCATTGTGCCATTAGGTAGAAAAGGGAGTGAAAGGTGGTAAGGAAGGAAGAAGTAAATCTCTCCTCTATTTGACTCGAGATTTTTATCTTCTTTGCAATTTCATTTATTGCATTTTTTTGTGCGAATCTCTCCTCAATTCGACTCGAGATTGCATTTCTTTTTGTGTGCACTTTGGCATCTTTTTATGTGTGAATCTCTCCTCTATTTGACTCGAGATTGCATTTTTGGTGGTACGCCCCTATTTATTTGTGAGGGGTATGGAAGAAGCAGATAAAGAGGGAAGTGGTGTGCCACCCCGAACTTAGGGTTTGGCACATTTTTGGCTATTTTATTTCTTTTTTATGAATGGAGGGGTACGAAAATGATGAAAGAGGTGTAGAAGAGAGTTCAGATCAGAATGCAACTTGATTTACAATTCAATGCATCAGGTTGTTCTCTTTATCAAACTCTGCTCAAATAATGACTTGATGATGATCCCGTTTGGATTCCATGCTATTGTTCCACAAATCAGTTATGAAGCATGACGTGTTTGATCCCTATTAGTTTGACAGACACCTATCATCTTTGCAAAAGTGTCACGATGTTAGGAATCATGGGCTTCACAAGATGATTTCAATCAAAAGGCTTGTTTCAAAAAGTGGTCCTTTTGAGGATTTACTTTGAATAAGGGGGATATAATGATTCAGAATGCATAGCAGGTTAGTTAGTGAATTGTAATGAAACTAGGAAGTGTCAAAAAGTGTCAAAAATTCATCAAGTATCTGTTCAATTTTTTTGAAAAAGAATTGTGAAAATTTTGAATTTTTTTATCAAGAATGTGATAGTGAAAACTTAAGTATGAAAAGGATGGGTGTAGGTGGAAAGTGAGGTACGTAACACCCACCCTCCACCCCGAACATAGAGATTTTCTTGTCCCGAGAAAACCCTAAATCCAAGATGGAGGGGAAAAATCAAGCCAGAATGACCACCAGGTGTGGTTGCGTTATGATCAGCGCGCATCCTCTTATCTGAAAATCTCAAAGGTAAAGAGTAATTAGATCTTAAAGTAGCATCTTGCGATGTGGATTTTATTTAATGAAAAATTAACTAGAATGTAAAAACAAATTTTAAGAAATATTCTAATTTGAAATGAAAGGTAAAACAAATTTATTGATCGGGTTGCCTCCCGACAAGCGTCATTGTTTTATGTCGATGGCTCGACTGAGTTTTTCAGCTTCATGGTGCATCCTTAGGATTGATGAGTTCCAACACTGTTTCAGTGCCTATTTCAATCGAGGTGAAATATCTCTTTAAGGGGTGACTATTTGCCATAAATTCGCCTGACTTTTCACTCCATAGAGAGAATGCACCATGTGGGGAAATGCTTTTGACAATGTAAGGTCCAGACCAGCGAGAATGGAGTTTCCCTGGGAATAACTTCAATCTTGAGTTGAATAATAGAACTTGGTCTCCCACTTGTATGTCTTTTCTTTTAAGATATCCATCGTGCCAACGTTTTGTACGTTCTTTGTAGATTTGTGCATTCTCATAAGCTGTCATCCTGAGTTCATCCAGCTCTTGGAGTTGCAGAATCCTGGCTTGGCCTGCTTCTTTCATATCAAAGTTCAGTTGTTTAATTGCCCACCATGCCTTGTGTTCCAGTTCGACTGGAAGGTGGCAAGCTTTTCCATATATTAATCGAAAAGGTGTAGTCTCAATGGGAGTTTTATAAGAGGTTCGATAGGCCCATAAGGCGTCGTTGATTTTTGTTGACCAATCCTTTCGATTATGTCCTACACTCTTTTCCATAATAGTCTTTAGTTGACGGTTAGAGACCTCTACATGTCCGCTTATTTGTGGATGGTAAGGTGAGGCTACCTTGTGTGTTATGCCATATTTTCTCAGTAAAGCTTCAAAGCTTCTTTCAAGGAAGTGGGACCCTCCGTCAGATATCACGGTTCGTGGCACTCCAAAATGGGGGAAAATAATATCTTTGAATAATTTGATGACGGGTTTGGAATCACTAGTGACGGTTGGTATGGCTTCAACCCATTTTGAGACGTAGTCTACCACCACTAGGATGTATTTAAATCCATGAGAAGATGGGAATGGGCCCATGTAGTCCACCCCCAAACATCGAATATATCTACTTCTTGCCATAGATTCAGCGACATCTCGTATCTCTTTGTTATACTGCTTGATCTTTGACATTTGTCACAAGATAGGACAAATTCGTAGGAATCCTTGGATATGGTTGGCCAGAAGAATCCACATTGCAAAACCTTTAAAGCAATCTTTTTGGAGCTCATATGTCCCCCCACTGGTCCTGAGTGACATTGTTCCAAAATAAGTTGAGCTTCTTCTTCAGTGATACATCGTCTATACATCCCATCATCACATAGTTTAAAAAGATATGGCTCATCCCAGTGGTATTGCTTCACATCATGCATGAACTTCTTCAGGGCATTCCCGGTGCATTGAGGATGGATAACCCCTGTAGCAAGGTAGTTCACATAATCTGAGTACCATGGTATAGCTTCTGAGGCCTTTCTTAGTTGATCATCTGGTAGGGAATCATTGATCGGAATCTTCTCAATATCCAGAGTGTGGATGCGACTGAGGTGGTCTGCTACAACATTCTCTGTACCCTTTTTATCTCTTATCTCCAAATTAAATTCTTGTAATAGGAGGATCCATCTAATCAACCTGGGTTTTGCATCTTTCTTTGCCAGAAGGTAACGAATGGCAGCATGGTCTGTGTAGACAATGACTTCGAACCAATTAGGTAGGATCTGAACTTGTCAAAGGCATACACGACTGCTAGAAGTTCTTTCTCAGTAGTTGCATAATTCCTCTGAGCTTCATCGAGGGTTTTTGATGCATAATAGATCACATAGTGTTTCTTCTCTATATATTTGCCTAAAATAGTGCCCACAGCATAAGCACTGGCATCACATATAATTTCAAAAGGATGGTCCCAGTCAGGAGCTCTAATGATGGGAGTGGTTGTAAGGGCCTACTTCAGTGTGTTGAAGCTTTTGACACATTCTTCATTGAAATTGAAATCAATATCTTTTAGTAATAGGTTCGTCATTGGCTTCGTTATCTTAGAAAAATTCTTTATGAATCTTCTATAAAATCCTGCATGTCCTAGGAAAGCACAAATTTCTTTTACATTTGTGGGGATAGCCAGTTTAGAAATCACTTCAATCTTGGCTTTATCTACTTCAATTCCTCTATTGCTGACCCTATGGCCCAGGACAATGCCTTCTCTTACCATAAAATGGCACTTTTCCCAATTTAGCACAAGATGCGCTTCTTCACAACGTTTAAGGACCAGGGAGAGGTGCTTTAGACATGAATCGAATGAATCTCCATAAACAGAAAAATCATCCATGAAAACCTCCATAATTGTTTCAGTAAGACCAGCGAATGTGGCAGCCATGCAATGTTGGAAAGTCGCGGGCGCATTATAGAGACCAAACGACATTCTTTTAAACGCATATGTTTTGAATGGGCAGGTAAAGGTTGTTTTCTCTTGGTCATCTAGGTGTATGGGTATTTGATAGAATCCAGAGTAACCATCAAGATAACAGAAATATTCTTGATTAGCCAACCTTTCTAGGACTTGATCAAGGAAGGGCATTAGAAAATGATCTTTTCGAGTTGCCTTGATCAATTTTCTATAATCTATGCATATCCTCCACCCTGCAACTGTTCGAGTGGGGATGAGTTCATTGTTTTCATTATGTATAACAATTGTTCCACCTTTCTTCGGGACAACATGCACTGGGCTCACCCATGGTGAATCGGATATCAGATAGACTATTCCAGCTATGAGCGATTTAATGACCTCGTGATGGACCACTTCCTTCATATTTGGATTCAATTTCCGTTGATGATCAATAGTAGGTTAGTGATCTTCCATCATAGGGATCTTGTGCATACACAGTGCTTGACTGACCCCAGTGAGGTCACTCATTCATAACCGATGGCTTTCTTTCTTTTCCTTAATTCCTTCAGAAGTTTCTCTTCTTGTTCAGTTGTTAGATCAGAATTTATAATAACTGGACAAACCTTGAGATCATCTAAGAACACGTACTTCAGTCCTTCAGGCAGGGGCTTCATTTCAGGAGCCTCTGGTTTTTCGCGCGTTTCTTCTATAGTTTCCATAGCCTTGAGTTCTTCACTATTGGCTCCAACATCTTCTTTAGCAGAGTCGAGGTATTTGATGCAATCCTTTACTCGTTCGTCGATTGGTTCATCCATTGATGGGTTTGTTAGAGCAATTTCCAAGGGATCATTTGATTCATGATGCTCTCGAGTCAGAAGTGACATTTGTTTAATGCAGTCAATCAGATAGACTTCTTTTGCATACTTGGTCTTCTCATACTTTCGAAAACCTTGAATTTGAGAGTTTCTTTGCCTGACCTGAGCAGTAAGGTACCACCTTCAACATCAATCAGGGCTCTTGCAATGGCGAGGAACGGACAACCAAAAATGAGAGGATATCTGGCATCTTCTTTTATATCCATAATGACGAAGTCGCATGGAACATATGTGTCCTTGCCTACCTTGACCGGGACATCCTTAAGGATTCCTAACGGTCATTTTATCGAATTGTCTGCAAGTTGTATAGTCATTCCAGTAGGAAGCAATTCTGCAAATCCTAATCTTTTGCATAGGTTGAGTGGCATAACAGAGATGCTTGCATCGAGATCTGCCAATCCTTTCTTGCATGATGAATCACCAATATGACATGAGATTCTGAAGGATACCGAGTCTTTTTGTTTCTTGGGCATTTTGCTCAGTATGATATCAGATGTAGTTGTTGCCAGTTTTACTGTCTCATACTCTTCAGTTATATACTTCCTGGTGAGGAGTGACTTTAAGTACTTATTCCAGGCTGGTATCTCAGCCAGAGAATCTAAGAAGGGTATATCAACATGAAGTTTCTTCATAGCCTCTTTAAACTTATTGAATCGAGTATCAAGCTTGGTCTGCCTTAGATAGCTGGGAAAGGTATACGAGGCTTATATACAGGAATATCAGGTTCTGGTATTTTAGTTTCTTCATCAATAGATTTCTCAGGACTTCCCTTATCTGTCTTGTCATCTTTTGATTGAGACTCTAGTGTTGTTGAGTTTTGGATAATCACAGGTTCATCTTTGTCTGTAATATCCACAGATGTCTTTACAGGGGGATCCGAATAGTCTTTTCCTAACCTAGTGGTGACCGCCTTCAACTGTTCAGGATGCTTAGGATTGTTCTCAGGTTGGCCAACAAAGACTCCAGCAGGTGGCTTTATGCTAGCTGCAAGTTGAGCTAGTTGAGATTCAATGGCCTTCTACTGAGCTTGTTGGTTGGCTATCATAGTTTGTTGAGTTTGCAACATTTTTTCAATGGTTGATAGCTTGTCATCAGAAGAGATGGTTCCTGCTTGATGTCCTTGTTGTTGATTAAGATTCTAATACTGAGAGTTGTTTTGATAATTATTGTAGTTTCTATTCTGAAAGTTCCCCTTGAAATTTCCTTGATTCCCAAAATTCTGTTGTTGATTATAATGGAATCTTGGTGGGCCCCTTGGTTGATTGTTTGAACCAAATTGATGTGAGTTTACTGCTCGAAAGGGGTTTCCATATTGAAAACTTGGGTGGTTCTTATTCTGATTCGGATTGTAATAACTTTGCCCAGGAATAGTGTTGATAGCATTAATATTTTCCATCTGACCATTATCTCCTTGTCCACACCTCAGAGTTTATAGTTAGTGTTTTAATGAATCAATCCGAGATTTTGGCTCGATGCCTTGAGATTTGTATGTTGTCTGTATATAATGTTTATAGGGTAGCTAATGTTGTAATATCTAAGAAGAGATGGTACATGTTATGTACATTTGAACCAGCATGTAAATTTTATACAATGTTTCTTGATGGAAAAGATTTCATATGTGTGGATCTCTTTGCAAAAAGTTTTAATTTTTAGTGATTTTCAATAATCCACTACAAATGATTCGCTTCCTCTTAAGTAAATCTTGTTTTTGTGAGTTGGATGCCATAAATTAGTGGTATTAGAGCTCTAGGTTTGCTGAGTCTACAGAGACATAGGACTAAGGTAGTAGATTATGTTCTGGTGTCATCCAGTGTATCTGATAGTGTCTTCTGCTCGTGTAAGAGAAGAAGAACTTAAAGATGATTGGATCACATGAGGAGGTTGCTGCAGAAAGCAGCAATGTTGCACCAAAAAGAGGTGCATGAGAGCAGGCAAGAGAGGGACAATAGCCTGAGAACCCCCTAGCTGATCCAACCATAATAAGAAAATCCTTCTTTAAGTAATACTGTTGGGGAATTTAGGACAACAGTAATGTATATAGTGGATCAAGCATTGGCAGTGTTAGCCTGAGGCAGTGAATAATCCATGAATCATGACAGGTTAGACAAAATAATGTCTTTCAAATATGTCATTTTATGAATTCCTAGATTAATTGTGAAAGTAATTGATTGATTTTCCTTGTTTAGTCCTATAAGGACTTACTTTTTGCTTAGTAAAACATCACAAATGTTTTATGTTGTTCTTACCTCTATGAGAAAAGATGAGGTACAGAAGAGATGACTGGATAAAATCCAGTAATGTTAAACCTTATGCTTGTGATAATATGAAAAGAAGGAATATGATAGTATACAAAGTGCATACAACTTAATCTCAATATTTATATACCCTGGCCAGGTATACAACTATTGATGATAAAGTGAGTATGGAAACTCTTAGATTGTTGTCTTTTTTATTGCTCTGATCAAGTAGACATTCTGAGACAATCTAATGAGTATCATGAAATCAGAAATATGGAATGAATAAATGTGTCATATCCTAAGCATAAGAAAGAGAAGTCTGAGATAATCTCAGATGAGCATGTAGTATGAGGAACTAAAAGTATACTCCTCATAATATAAGAATAAGAATAACGGATATGAACCCTGTTCAATAAAAATGTAAGCATAATAAAGTTCTTTCCCATAATGAGGAAATGGGAAATATGATGATATCATAAAATGATCATAAACATGCTAGATAATAATAAAGTAAGGAATAATGACATGTAATCATCCTTATAAACTCCTATGCTGAAGGCAAGGAATCTAGGATGAGATAAAAAGTAAATGGTTCATGAATAGTTGAAAATATATGAATTAATAGAGGAATATGAATCCTTGTTTTCTTTCCTTTCAGAGACATGGCAATCAGGTGGGTCTTAGGACACTTGATGTGCATAAGATAAAAATGTTCATGTGATGGATACTTAGAAAAGTATCAATTTATCTTGGAATTTAGTTCCAATGTGAAGACATGTGTAACAATTAATGTTCCAAGATGAAAGGAAGATAAATATGTGATGTGTTCTCAACACATGTGATAGATACCAAGGTGAAAGATTCTGGTATCTGAGAAATATCAGATGGTTTATGTTGACTACATGAAGTGGTCAACTATGAAACTAGTCTGATTATGCAAAATAGTATGAACACCATATGTTAGGGGTTTATGCTTTGCATAAACATGATATTAATAAAGAATGTATGAGGTTTTTCTGAACAAGAAAAGTGTTACTTGACACAAAATTGAGTCCACAGTCAATGAGGAAGAACAGTAAAGCATGTGTCTTGTGTGTTGATTCGATGAGAACCTTGTATGGAAACACTTTGTGTTGATTAAAGTTTTATGGTGTCTCCATAATAAGGAGATGTTATGTGAAGACTAGATGGTATGATGAATGAAATATATCTTTCTTCCTTTGTCTGGATTTCGGGGACGAAATCCTTGTTAGGGGTTTATAATTTGTAACATCCCTGACCTGGGTTATGATTTAACCCTAGGTGTTTTGATTAAGAAAGATGGTTATATGCTTAATATTATCTTGTGAAAAGTAATTAGGGCTCTAGAGGAACTTATATTCCAATTTTAGTCCTTTTTGAATAATGTTGAAATCAATGTTTTGATTGTTTTGGACTAAAGTGCAAATTACCCAAGTTGAGGGGTTTCTTTGCAAATTGTGCATGATAATATGTTCCTCATGTGTTGAAGCATCATGAGAATGAATATGATGCAGATGCATGTCTTGTGGTAGTTTGAGTACCAAGAAAGAGCTGATAATGCGATGTTTGTGCATTAAAACCTAGTTTCGGTGTAATGTGTAATTTACCCAAAACCTAGGGTTCAATATGCGAATTACCACTTCAATAAGGTCCCTAATGTTTCTTGGCATCATGTTGAGCAAAGAAAATGAGAGTGACGCCTCATTTGAATTAAGTTGAAGGAGAGAGAATCTTGATATTAAAATAATCAAGATTTAATCCTAATTGAAACCCTAATTCAATTTAGTGCAAAAATAAATATAGTTATTAAAGGGCCTTCAACCAAAAATTAAAATGGTTGGATTCAGATGTGTGTGGACGTCCTTGAGCTTTGAAAGGACCACTAAAATATCCAAGGGAGTGGATAACTCACTCACAATTTTATAAGAAAAAGAAATGTCCACTCACATATGGATATTAGTATAATATGATTTGAGGTGCTTAATTTGCTTTTCCTTAAAACATGGATAATTGAGAATAATAAGAGTCAAACAATATAGCCTCATATCCAAGGAGTATAGGGGGGAGAGGCAGCTCCATTTTTGGGATTAAATGAATTTTTATGAAGCATTTTCTCTCTCATTGAATTTTTTTATAAAAAGACTCTTTACAAGCCAAATGAAAGGCTTTTTCGACCCCACTTCTTTTCCTTTGCTTGGAAGGCGACCAAGGAAGCTTGGGAGGATCAGGAGGACGACCCCCAACCTCTTGGTAAGCCCCTTGATCCCTTTTCACCTTGAATCCATGGTAAAAATCACAAACCAATGCATGAATTCTTCCTAAATTTGATCCCCTCTTCAATTCTAACCATTCCTTTTCACTCAAACCATGAGGACGAGACTTGGAATGGTGAAATGAGTTGCATCCACCATTGTTTCCGTGAGCGTGGAGCTTTGGAGCTCAATTAGAGGCGGGTTTTATAACTTGAACCCTTATTATTGTTATTGCATTCAATTCCTTATCAAATAATGATCCTTTCTTCATTCATGATAATTGATTTCGTTGGATGGTGCAATCACCATGGAAATCACAGAAGGTTTCATGAGTTTAGAGCTTGATGATGATGACATCATCATAATCACACACCTCTCCAAAATATCCAAGGCAAACGGTTTCAACTTGTTGGTCCAAACGGTTTCACCAAACTATTTGGAGACCAAACGATTTCAAAACTGTTTGGTGTTTTGAGACCAAACCATTTGAGGGAGTTGACCATTTGAGAGGTTTGACCATTTGAGGTCAGAACCCTAATACATTTTGAATGATAATCTAAAGGATCCAATTGATTAATTCAATGCATAGTTAATCACCAAGTAGCAAACCCTAATCGGTGTAAGTGTTGATTTGGTAATTGATGGTGTTGAGTCTTTGGGTTGATTGACCCAAATGATTTCAAAACCATTTGGGGATCACCCAAATGGTCTCAAGACCATTTGAGGGTCAACCAAGCCTGTTTGGATTTCTAGGGTTGACTATGGTTTGGTATTTGAAGATCCAAAGATACCAAATTGAAATGCAATCAATTGCTGATTTGATAATCAATCCAATGATCCAAACACTAATTGGATGCTATGGATTTTGATTATGAGATGGGAAAACGGTTTCAAAACCATTTAGAGGTCAAGTACCTCAAGACCGTATGAGGTCAAGCACCTCAAGACCATTTTGATGGTCAAAGGTGGTGATTGATGGATTAAAGATCCAAAGGTCAATTATGGTTGAATCTCAACAATTCAATTGATTGTAGGATTCAATGTTGTTAATCATAATCAACTAATTGATGGAAGTACCTTATAAGCCCTTGCGGTTTTGGGACTGATTTGGCCCAAATGGTCTTGAGACCATTTAAGACCAAACAGTCTTGAAACTGTTTGGTGGCAAATGATTTCAAAATTGTTTGGTGGTGAAACCTTCAAAACCGAATGGAGTTCAATGTGGTTCAATCACTTGGATATTGAAGTTAATGATTGTTCCAATGATCCAATGATTGTTAGTAATAGTAATCAATGAAGGTACAAAGGTTGAAACCCTAATAGTACTTAAATGATTAGTACTATTAAAGGGGTAAACCCTAATCACTATAAGAACAATAATTTGGTACACTATGTTAATCATAGTTGTATGTACTTGATGGAAGGGTTAATATGACCTAATCAAGTTGAGAGGAAGATAGCACAAAATTCATATGTGAGTATGATTTATGTGGAGATTAAGGGTATGATCCTTAGTAAAGAGATCATGAAACCCTAATCATGAATATAAACCCTAATTGACATGGATATTGAACTCTAACCCCAATTGAGGGCAATTCTAAATGTAACCCTAATCTAGGGTGAGGATGTAACCCTAATCCAGAGTAATGATATGTGAAACTCCAATTTAGGGAAATTAGATGTAAAACCCTAATTGGGATGAATAGTGAATCTCTAATTATGAACAATTAAATGAAATCCTAATGGAGATGAATAGTAGACCCAAATTGTGGGTGACTATAGTGGAAACACTAGTTGAGGATGATTCCATGTGAAATCCTATTCTAGGGTAATGCAATGAGAAACCCTGAGTTAGAATGATATATGTAGTTCCCTGATGTAATGATGTGATGTGAGACTCAAATTCAGGAGGATGCCATGTAATGATATGTGAAACCCTAGTTGAGGGTGATTCCATGAGAAACCCTAGTTGAGGGTGATTCCATGTGAAACCCTAGTTGAGGGTGATTCCATGAGAAACCCTAGTTGAGGGTGATTCCATGAGAAACCCTGATTAAGAATTAACACCACATAAAGCTTTAATACTATGTTGTGATGAGAGGCCCTAAGAAGGGTGAAGGTATGTGATATTCTAATGTGGAATCATAATACATAAAGCCCTAATCCTGGGCAATATGATAATGAATCCTAATCCTAATTTTTAAGTAAGGGTATAAGGAAACCCTAATGATGAGATAGGAGGAATTACATTATAAAGGTGAAATATTTCATATGGTTGATTATAAGCTACCTTATTGTAAGCAATATCTTTATCATTAGACAAGTCCAAATCTTTAAAGATAGTTGGACAATTCTAATGTGTGGCCTATGCATTACATGCTAAAGGTGAGAGATTAGTGATGGAATGTATTAAGAAGGAAATACCTTAATACAAGATAAGTTGGTTAACTCAAGAGAGTCTGAAATGATGAGAAAAGTGATACATCAAGATATGATAGTTATCACATTCAGCACTTTAGGGTTTATATACTTGGATGCTCTTCAAATCCAATATAATTGGGTAAGAAACATATGAGGTGTGTTATGAAACTATTACTATGAAAAAGTAATGAGTTGATGCACTTTGATAAGTGCTAACTAATGTACCTTGAGAATGGGGCTAAGCCAAATTAATGAGTATGTTGTAATCATACCATGATGAGGATGAGAAATGAACTCATACCTTGAATTGATGATCATTAATGCCATATGATGAGATTAATGATCTTGAATAATTACTTATGATATCTTTGAATGCCCCAGAGGTATGGAATAATGAATTAATGTTGGACAGATAATATAATCATGAAACCCTAATTAATGAGAAATGGGGAACCCTAACCCTAATTTTGGGTAAAGGGGATGAAAAGCCCTATTTGATAGTAAACCCTAATTACTGGTAAAGGAATAATAGTGTTACTATTGTATCACATGATGTCATGAATAACTTGTATGACTGTTATCATGCCTAATATCCATGCAGGTTTAATGAGGTGATGAACTTAGCCAGGTTTGAGCTGTGACATTTATATTATAAATGCTGATTGGCCTTATGTGCCCTAATGTTGTTGTTGCTTAGTAAAAGTAACAAATGTGCATAGATTTTATGAGTCATATGAGTAATTTGTTGCCTAAAGAGGTGACAAGATATCTTGTGGCCTTGTGAGCCATGTGTGATGCTTGTATAACAAGTATCATGAATGCCTTGGTCAGATGACCTGAAGGTGATAGTTTCCTAATAGATGGTAATGATGCTCAATGATGAGTTAAGGGTCTGAATACCCAGAACCATATGATTATGGTGATGAAATTCTAAAGGGATGAGAATTCCCAGTATTGAAATGAGGGACTGAGTTCCCAAAGTCTTTTAAAGACTGATAAGTATTTGATGGAAATAGTACCTGTCTTTTTATAGCATTGTTGTAATAAGTCATGTTTGAGAACTTGGCTGATGCTAAAAGGATATGAAAATGTACTTAATTAATCAAGTGAAATCTGTTCATGTAGAGCCCTAACCATAGATCCATCATCGTCAGGAATAGGTGATGGTGAAACGGGTGCTCCACGGCAAAACCCGGAACGCATATTTTGAATATGTGGGGGTATATGGGTGAAAATATCCTTACGTCCGGTGAAGAGATTGAGGGAAGGTAAACAACAAACCTCTCAATCCTTCATGTGTCGGGATGGATGTATCGCAAATCTCCCGATGGTTGGGATAGATGTAACATTAATCTCCCAATGATATTTAATATCAAGTCGAGGAGATAAACATTAAATCTCTCGATGGCCGATGAGAGTGCAGTTGGCGTTGTAACTCTATACCGAAGTTCCAGTATATCCTAGACAGCTATTTGAGCAGTCGACATAGTCCTGCTTGTGGTCCCGCACTGACCGGGATGTGAGAGGTCATGGGAATTCGACTCTTCCATTGACCTATGTATGGTACTGATTTCAAATTTGCAGTGGTCGGTTGGAGTATGAGCGGTATACCTCATCTCCTCAGGGCATAAGTGTGATTGTAAAATGAAATCATATGTATAGCATGTTTGCTTAAGGATTGAATACGGAAATTCATTGGTTGATGTTACATTTCTTTTATATAACTTTAGATCATTGATGTTATTCATATCTATTTGTATTCATTACAAGTAGATGGATGAACTATGGATCTACCATGAGTAGATGCAATGTTTTCCTTGGGAAAGGAGATTACTTCACTCTGTTCATATAGTGATTTATCTGCTATCATTTTGATATAAATCCTTCTGCTCAGTTTATTTTAATAAACTGCTATAACAATGTTTTGGCAGAGAGTTATATCTCTTGCTGGGGCAATTTATGATTGTCTCACCCCCATGGGATCCAACTTTTTAGGTGAATGTGGAAAAAGAAGCAAAAATCCTTTTGCAGGAAAAGGACAGCAGCAGTAACAACAGGGACTGTAGTGAGATCTCAGGTGGAGATACTATCTGTCAATTTATGTAATTAGAAAGTCCAATGTGTCATCTCTGTACTCTCGGGTCCTCAGAGTTTATAGTTAGTGTTTTAATGAATCAGTCCGAGATTTTGGCTCGATGCCTCGAGATTCATATGTTGTCTGTATGTAATGTTTATAGGCCAGCTGATGTTGTAATCTCTGAGACGAGATGGTACATGTTATGTACGTTTGAACCAGCATGTAAATGTAATACAATGGTTCTTGATGGAAAAGATTTCCTATGTGTGGATCTCTTTGCAAAAAAAATTAATTTTTAGTGATTTTCAATAATCTGTTACAAATGATTCGCTTCCGCTTAAGTAAATCTTGTTTTTGTGAGTTGGATGCCACAGTTGTCCTCTCTAGTTTTGGTAAACAATAGAGAGCCTGAGCAAGTCCTACCAGATAAAGGGAAGGATAGCAAGGGAAGAATAATTGTGGGAGAGCAAGTCGGTGACTAGTACACCAACAAGAGGGAAATATCCTTCCTAGCTAGTCTAGTAGAATGACCTGAGTTATAGACGGTCCGTGTGGACTACCATAGAGGTGTGGATGCCTTTCCCGCTAGGAGGACAACATCAGTCTGATGTCCATGGTGGAGACTAGGAGCTGCTACAGACATCGTCTGAGGGCAACTAGGAGAGAGTTGTACTACTACAATGAGGAGTAGTCGCAAGACTTGTTCCAGGACCAGGTATAAACTTGTTAAACCATCCTTCCCGTTACATAGTTGTTGATGCAATCTTGCTATTCTGAGGAATATGGAAATAATTTTTTTTGTTGCATCTGCTTATAAATGCCATATTTCCCTACAAATACATGATTTTTCTATCTATGATTTTTTATGTAAGTGTGGGAAAAAGCATTATGGCATTGTCATCTCTGAGCCTATTGATACGAGACTTTTGTTTCAAATATTTTAGTTATTTTTTGATGAGAAGGTCATATTAAAACTATTGAGAATAGCAATTAGTGTCAAGTTCTTTGGAGTAGTTTGAAGATAAATTAGACTGAAGGGTATGTATTTGATAAATAAGATGTTTCTTAGATCTTTAAATCTTGCATCTTAAAGAGTTATCCCAAGCTGTATTGTGAGGTTGAATAGAGGAAATGGCACTCTAAAAATCAAACTGCGATGGAAAAAGTCCTAACAAAAGATTTCTAAAAGAAGCATCATTGTACCACTATTGTTAGTCTTGAAGTTATAATGAAGGGGTGTCATTGTGAATTGAAGAATAGGAGAGAGTTATCCTCTGACTAGATACGAGCCAGATGATTAACCTTGAAATACTAATTAAATAAAAGGAAACAAGAATTAACTAGAACCCATTCTAGTCATTCATGAAGTTTGCCTAATTTATAAGTGTACGGAAATCCCAAGAAACCAAGATCTGACAATCCATACTAAAATAGGCATTCCTAGAATAATTGAGCTTCAGAAAAACTGAATGAATCATTGACTTTCTTCTCTAAGGGAGATAACATAATTTTTAAGTCTCCCATGAGTATCCATGGATAGGTAATAGAGGAACTTATGTGTGGTAAATGATTCCATAATAGATGATGAATACTAGGAAAATGATGCTCACAATGTTGGGAAATCAGGGTTATAGATAAAACAACAGAAACAAAAACTTAAAACTTGATTCCCAAACAAATAGATTGCATCAACAACAATTATCTAGGAAAGAGAGTAATAAGAATTATACCCGGTCCTGGAGCATGTCCAAAAACAACTCTCGTGGCAGTGGTGTGCTTCTTCTTCAAGCAACAACACCCTTCTTCTTTAATCAACCCTCGAATAGTCGTCAGCAACAACCTCCTGGTGCAACACCACGGACAGCGGTTGATGGAATCCTCCTAGCAGGAAAAACTCCTCACTTATAGAGTAGTCCAAGAGGACCATTGGGTACTCTACATTACACTACCACAGCCAATGGGAAGGAGTAATTCTTTTAAATGTCAGTGTACTATCACTGATTAGCTCTCCCGTAGTTGTCTCTCCCTTGATATATCTCCCTTTTATGGGTAGGACTCGTTGGGGCTCTCTATTGGTTACCATAGCCAAAGAGGATAACAATTTTTAGAACTTATTGTTGTGTCTAGGAAGCCCCCAGTACCCCTCTATTTATAGTATACGCTATGTTTAGGGTTTCCAGTAGGTCTGGGAGTCGAAGAGACAAAGTTCATGAATTTTCTGGAAACTACAAAAGGTGAACCAATAAGTCCATTGTTCAACAAGTCAATTCATGGGTGAACTAGTCGGTTCAACCCTTGAACCGATCAGTTCAACATGTTTGCAAACATATTGGATTTTAATATTCAATTAATGCGCAATCATGACATCAATATCCCTTGATTAAGTCAAATCGATCATTGAATCGGATGTTCCAAATGATGAACCAATCGTTTCACTTCATGAATGGTCCTTTCATGTCATGAAGCGATCATTTCACTATTGAAGTAGTCATTTCGTACATGAAATAGTATTTCATATGTAAAATTGTCATTTCATAAGTCCATTTAAATCAAATATTCAGCCAATGTTGTTTCCAATTGGCACAACACTCCAACCAAGCAAATCAACACTTGAATCGGTTAGTTCAGTGTCCAATCAGTCAATTTTGAACCTCAGTTGTTTATATTGAATACCTAAACACTTTAGTAATCAATTTAAACATCATTCTTGCAACTATTCCAAGTGCATCCTATGTATGTAACCCTATAGGTACCAAATTATGTTGGCATTGAATGTCCATAACCAATTTATGACATCACGAGCGATGAGCGATATCTAGAAACACATCATTGCTATCCAAGTAGTTTGGAAAGATTGAAAACAATAACCTACAATATATTATCAGTGTTACAATGATCGTATAGTTCCTTTTTCTCAAATAAGATTGAACTCGAGGCATGGAATCATCATCCTCTTCAACATTCAATCCATGTTCCATGAACTATATAAGATTGTTTGAGATGTATGTGAGTTCACATATCATATATTGAGTCACATGAGTATGTCCATACATTTCTCAGTCTCACTTATCAAGTGCCTTGTATATCAATCTCTTGTAGGAGGGACAAATCCCATCTACATCACTCACACTCAATCCCCATGTCTCATAATGCACATGAGCATCACCTTTATGGAAACCCTTATTCAAGGTCAAGTTGGGTAATGTCTAAATATAATGAACAACATGTGATGAGTGTATTGACTTCAGGTCTAAGAACCACAATCACCACTATCACTATGAGAGTTGATTCTGACTACCATTTTGTGGTATCCATGTATCACTCTCAAGGTGGGTCTGTCAAATACAACATTCTCTAACATGTACCTGTGTGCTTGACTTGATATCACATATATCAAGCAACACACACTCTATTCTTATGTATTATTGTCATCTATTTTACTTCCACAGTAAAATCTGACTAGGGACATAACAAAAATGTATGTACTGTTATCAAACATATGATCTCATTATTTAGTTCCTCAACTTGAAGACATATATCATCGAGTAACATAATTCTCTAGACATCTATTATGGTTGTCCATCATCTCATGATTGAGACAGACATAATAGACGAAGTTACCTTTATTATTATTAAATTAGGTATTCAATTCCCATTACAATCGTCGTATCATTGGCTCTCTGGGCATACATATCAACATACTCCCACCTGCACTTAGAGCCAATCACCCATAAATCTTATTCCAAGTGAATAACATGTCCATCATGTTTCTATTGTGAAAGTGCTTTTATAGTGGGTTAGAAACATTTTCTTCTAGTCACTATTTTGCAAGATTCATATCTCCTCATTGTATGATTTCTCATATGACATGGAAGTGTTGTAGTATGCTATCTATGATTCCCAGCCTATCTAGTATCTCCATTGTTGTCATAGTATATCTACTACGTCATCAATGGGTGGAACCTCCACAAGTTCATTTATATGAACTTCTACATCCATACAGTATCCTTTGTTGTATTCATAACACCAAGATACTCATCTTTATTGTAGAATTAAACAACTGTCTCTAGTTCAGAACTTTTCTTACTTTACAATTAATTAAGAAGTTGATACTTTTAGTACTTCTCAAGTACTTAAGGATGTTATTTATGGCAGTCTAGTAACTATCACTAGGATCAAATAGATATCCACTTGTCATGTCCAATACATACAAGACAATAGGATGAGTACATAACATTGCATTCCTGATAGATCCAATAGAAAATGCACATGGCATCTATCCATGTGTTCTTGTTCTTCATAAGAACTAGAATACTAGGATCCTGAGAGACTAACTCCATGGAACATGGACAAGTTTTCCCTCATTGAGTCTTGCCTATGGAACCCCTTTAAAATCTTGCCAATGTTTGTGCTCTTACTTAGGTCAAGAAGCTTTCCAAATCTATCTTTATAGATCTCAATTCCTATCACATAAGATGCTCTACCTAAACCCTTCATAGCGAAGGTACTTTCCTTGTTAAGTTTTAACATTTTTAGTATAAGGATGTTATTCCTCATCATTATGTGGAATATAAATATGCTCCCACTAAATCTTTTGTAATCACATATTTTATCTTCATTCTAACTCAAGTGAAACACTTTGACTTTCTTGTCAAATCGAAGATTCCATCTCTAAGATGCTTCCTTCAATCCAAAGATTGACCTTTGTAGCTTATAGACTTTATATGCATTATATGAATTTATTAAACCTTTAGGTTGTATCACGTACACATCTTGTATAATCTTCCAATTAAGGAATGTAGTTTTAACATTCATATGCCAAATCTCATATTCATATTAAGTTGCATTGGCAAGCATGATACTGATGGATTTAACCATGGCAACTAGTAAAAGGATTTCATCATGTTCAACACCTTGAAATTGTTTAAAACCATTTTTGCAACCAATCTGCTCTTATAGGTTTGTAAACAGCCAACCATTTCAGTCTTCTTCTTGAAACCCCAATTGTACCCTATGGGTTTTACCCCTTTAGCTGGATCCACCAAGGTCATATCTTGTTGGTTTACATGGAATCCATCCTAGAGAAGATGGGATGAAGCCATTTCTTAGACTCTGGTCCCCCAATAACTTCTAAGTATGTTCTTATCTTATCATCTATGACCATCTCACTACCTTATTGAGTTATAAGGTATCATAACATTTCAAACTCAATGTGTATTCTACTAGATCTATGAGGTTTTGTGTTACATAAGGAACTTGAGATTCCACAACAATTTGATATTCTCGTTTTTTTTCACTATACCCCTTTAGGTTCAATGTTTTCTTGTTTGTATTGGACTTTTTGAGTTCTAATTTTCTCCCATTGATTCCTTTGGAATTAAATTCCCTTTCATGATTACAGCCATCCTAGCAGCAAAACACTTTTGTTGTCAGATTGGAATATAAAGTAGTACTTAACAAGATAACATTTATGTGTTTGTGGACAAAGCTTTTCAAGAAAATATTTTCTTACACAAGATTTCAATCCTAATACTTTATAAAAGACATATAGGGTTACCTCCCATGCCATATGTCACATGGTGTCTTTTGACCATTTTAGATGGTACATTGTATTAGTGTAAAGCATGTGTCCAGAAGGAAATTAGAAGATTAGTTAGATTTATTGATAATCACACCATGACTAACAGGGTGTGATACCTTCTTTATGATACATAATTATGTTTCAGGTGGATCTCATTATAATAACTATCATGCTCTCTCTAGAAGGTCCTCAAACTCTTGGTTTAAAATATTTAAACACCGATCATATCGAAGTGTCTTTAGACTTTTATCAAGTTAGTTACGTACTTCATTCATGATCTATTTAAACACTTCAAGAGATTCATACTTTTATTTTGATAAATACAAATTACTTATCTATTGATAACATTAGTAAATATAATGAGGTACTGGTAACTACCTTTAACATTTATTCTAAAAGGTCTATGTACATCAGTATGTACAAGCCCTGATAGAATACTCTCTCTCCCACTACATCTAGTGAAAGGTGATTTTGTCATATTGATCAATAAATAGGACTTGAATGTTTCTATTAGTTCAATAACCAAGACAGTCTAGATAACCATCATTATGGATCAAGAAATGCAATTCTCATTTACGTCCTTTAGATCAAAATTCTATAGGTATTCATTGTTTGAGTCATTGAATTATTCTTTATATGTGTTATACATATTTGTCTTATAACTATCAAGTATAGATTATGAGACATTGGGCATTGCCATATAACATCTTATCTTTTTTAAATGAAACATCAATTTATTCATAATAATCTTGTCTGTACAAGATACATGATGTTTTCATCAATGTCAGGTACATAATAACAATTCACTAATTCTATTACGTGCCCATGAATGACATCTTCCAACTGTAGTGGCAGCAACCCTTTCTCTATATAGTTCTATCTTACTTCTTCTCACATCATGTACTAGAGATCTATATCTCCTTCTCCTTCCTAATATCCTTTATAAAAAGAGGGCAGTTCCTTTTCCAATGACCAGGCAAGTGACAATGGTGGCACTTTCCTTCATTTAAGTGAAAAGGATAGATCCCTTTTGCACTTACCCTTTTCCTAGACTTTGAGTGCAGATGACTTGGACTTTAGGTCAGCCTCAAAACACTTCTTGACTTTGCCTTTGCTCTTAGACTCATTTCCGCTGGTCATCATCATGGGTTTTGACCATCTTCATTTGTGCTTCAGAATTTATCAACATGCCAAACAATTTTGATAGTGATTTGGCCAAGTTACTCAAGTGATAGCACTTGATAAACTGGCTATATGATTCAGGAAACAATTGTAGAATCATATCCATGGCCAACTCTTTACCTAAAAAAAATCTCAGCCTTTCCACGTCCAATCATATTGAGCACATGGGTCTCTACTGGATCTCCCTCTGTCAGTTTGCACTCAAATAACACCTTGAAGGCATTATACCTTACTAGATTTACATGATTCTTAAGATGTGTTACCATCTCAAGAATATCCATGTTTTCATTTTCTTCAAGAAAATCATAGTGCATTACCTCAGCATAAAGGTCTTTGATGTATGTGGCTTCAATGGCATGCTTCAAGTAAGCATCCATTCCAGCCTTAGGCGCATTTGGAGTGAGTTCCTTTGGCTCAAGTTTTTCAAGGACATAGAGCTTTCGCTCATTGGTGAGAACACTTCTCAAAGTCCTAAACTAGATGTGGAAGTAAATCTCATTTAGTTTTTCCTATCAAGGACTTATCACAAAGATAATGTGTTTGTTTTTCTCATTAGATTCTACAAAAGAAATTTTACACCTTTGTCAAAACATTTTTTTTGATTTGATAATATTGTCGATATTAATTATGCTTTTAATTAATTATCGATCCCACTATTTTGTTCAAATTGATATCCCCCACTACTAATTCAAAAGATTGTGCAGTACAATCTTCTAGTGAGCCAAGACCCAAAACAATTGAGCCTATAACCAATTACTAAGGTAGGTAGCTTTTGCCAATTGCATCTCATGCAATTCTTGGATAGATGTTATATGCAACTCTTTTCCATGGTCCATCTCATGCTTCTAGGTTCTTAATCTCATTAAGATCACCTAGTTAAGTCTGACCCAAAAGCCAACACGATAGCAATGCACCCTGCTTGGTAGGCCCGCATAACTACCATCACACTTCCATGATATGGATAGTGCATCACACTTGGCGTGCCCATTCTTAGTAGATCAAACTTTTTCATGTGTGTTTCTAATGGAAAGCATCTTAGGCTTAATATATAATTGAGGGATTTGATATAGATACATATACATATCCAATAACTACATACTTATAGTATGTATCATATACATGCTATATCCCACAAACAAAAATATGCAAGTATAAACACAAGCAATGGTTATGGCCATACTATTGTAATTCCTTAGAGACACAAGGAATTACTACCTCCTAAGTTCTACATCATATGCAACAACCTATTGTCGGTGAAGATCTATACTCAAATCAATCCAAGTTGATTGGTTGAACACTTGAACTGGTCGGCTCGCCTTCTTGCTAATCGGTTGGGTTCTTGAAATGATTATTTGGTCTCAGGTTTAATTCATGTCTGCACTCCTCCATCCAATCAGTTGGGCCATCAGTCAATCAGTTCATCCTCCTATCATCTGGCTTCCTCGGTCCTCCATTCAATTGGTTTGTCTCATGAGCCGATCAGTTCGTCTGGTGTAGAACATCTTCTCACGATGAAAAATAAATCAAAATTTTCCTATTTCTTACACTACAAAAAAACATGAATTAGCTACAATTTCTCTAACTACGTCAATTCCATTTGTAGTCAATAACTACTATTCTTTATATATTAAAAAAATGTAAGTAATATAAATATAGTTAATGGTAATGGCTACAAAATTGACTACAAATCTCATTTGAACTCATATAACCTTCCTCTCGACACCCGTTGTAAATAACTATTTTATTTTTTAGGGGTGATGGTGCAACTTGTTGCCCTCCTACTTTCAAGTCAAAAATACATATATGTATCTTTATGTATACATTTTAAAAATTATCCATCTAAATTTTCACTTATTTTTTTGGGTGGTGCCAACATTGGAATCCAATCCAACCCCCACGCACGCCCCTGGCCGGGCCTCTTTATCTCATGCAAGCGCGATCGATCTCTGAAACCAGTCTTCTCACGAGAGCTACTTATCTTTTGTAACCCGTCTCCGAAGGTTGCGCTCAGTCTTCGCACGATGCGCTCCGTCCGCACACTGCTACTCCCTCACCCTCCCTCCGATCACACTGTTCTCCCCCAGCACCTATCTCCCACAACGGTCTCCCAGTCGCAGGCCGTCTAAGGAAGGCTTCGGGGTGAGGAACCCCCAATCGGCATCAACGTTCAAGGAAATCTTCTGGTGGGCGGCCGTTTCTTCCCAATCGGTCAGCCACTTTGAGTTCTATTGGTCCCGGATCCATCACTCTATGGCCATCCATTAAGATTCATCCTAGCTACATCTGACAATCTATCTTCGGAACCACTCACAAGGTCCCCCTTCCACTCCCATTGTCCCCGCCCACAAACGCAGGCCTGTTCCCTGACTTGCGGTCCTTCTCACGGCTATATTTTCTTGTTCTAGGGCGTCTTCTACAACTTTTGGCTCTCCTCCAACCACCTGCAATATCCTCCCTCTCACAGAATTCATCCAATAGTGGTTGTATATCTCTTGATTAGCTTAAAGGATCAACTTAAGGGCACAACTGCTCCTCCTACTCACGGTCGGATTTGTTTTCCTTCTCTAAACTTTGACCAGGTTTGTGTACTTTATGGCATATCTATATATTATTGGAGGGAATCATGAACAAATATATAATCAATGGTTTGCATATATATGCCAACCATTATTTTTGTACAATATCATAGGTTTGAACTGCATCAAGTGATACATGACTGAGTGTTACGTCTATAATCTAAAACATTACAGTAGAAATAGTGAACAACTCAATCTCCTACTCAATAATTGTCCAATAGATAATTACCATCACTTCTTGTTAGACTCCATCCATGTCATATGATGCCTTTCTGCTATTTGACGTGCATTGTGTATGTATCAAAACTTGGCACACTATTTAAATGTAGCAATACATGCTAGGTAAATTTTTTATATATTAGCTCTATAGTTCTATATACATGAAACTGTCTCTTTATTATTTAGATATTTGATTTAGGAACAAAAAATGTAAGGTATGTATACGTTTCTATCTAGGAAGAACAGACACTTCCCCGAGGTTTTTGTGTCCGTGTTCGACACGTGTCCAACCTGGAAATGCTTTGGACACGCGGCGGACACTCCTCCAGCGTGTCCAGATTCATATTTTATATATTTGCAAACTGGACATGGCATGGACACATCTAGGATGCTTAGTGGACATGGCCAACCCAACCCACATAAGATCTAACTAAAAAGAAAAGAGAAAATAAGATCCAACCATGTAGACTCCTCAGCCAAACCCCAACTCCTCACCAAAACCCTCATCCCTTCCCTATAGTGCACACCCCCATTAGTATTGGAACCTTTGGATCATTGTTTGTAATTAAGTTCTAATTATTTTCTTGTATTTCATTTCATCATTCTTGGATGGTATAATAATTTAATATATCATTTTGTATGCTAAATTCTGTAGCATCAGCAATATGAAGTGGATATCATGGTGATCTTTTTTTCTGCTTATTGCTAAGAATAATGGAGCTTCTTATGTTCACATATAAATTATATACATGTGTCTATAGTTGTATATATTTATGTAAATTCACAAAGAATAAGGTAGTTCCATAGTACATTTTGTTGATAAACTTTCAAGACAATCACTAGGGCGCATGACTAAAGCCATTGAACTTATGAGAGAATACATAATTCACTTCATTTGACTACATTTACAAATTACTTGTAAGGTTTTTATATTTTTACAATTTGGAAAAAACACTCAAGGGCACTCTAGAGTATTTGGCATGTCTTACTTCACCTCCCCTGACTGTGGTGGCCTATGATATTTACGTAGAATGGCCAAGTACTACTTGACAAGCCTCATTAATTTTTTGCATTATTATTTTGTATTTACTTACTTGTGGGTGATTATAATAAGAGATTTATTGTTGCAAATTTGTTGAATTTCCATTTATCATGATCTTGTGTTTCATCTTAATAGGGGCTAGTGAGACATTATTATTTTGTATTTACTTACTCATTGGTTGAGGTATATTTCATCTTAATAGGGGCTAGTGACCTTGTGTGTTTATACTCATTAATGTGGTTGAAATAGTCTTTCCTTTAAGTATTTGTGGCTCTAAACCTTGGTAAGTGTTGAAGTCTCTATCATTAAGGCAGGTTGCTGAGTCAAGTGACCAGGTTGGATGGGATCCTAACTTGTGTGATGATTCTTGATGGGTGGTCATGTCATCATTTAACTCAAATGTTAGACAATTACTAATTCCAAATATCACTTTGAAATAGTCTTTTATAATTTGGTAATTATGGCAGTGTAGGATCCCAATCACATTTAAGTGTTTGTACAGTCCCATTCCACCACTAGTAGGTTGGTTCTTTCCTCCAAATGATCATACTCAGTTGTTCCAATGGGAACCATTTGTCAAGGGGATAAGATTATTTCGAGTTGCACTAGATCTATAACGCACACTTAGTAAGCCAAAGTCTTGCAATGTAATGGGTTTTTAACATGAAACTTTGGACCTAATTGGGTTAAAGCACTATGTATCAGACACAACTCATGGTCTTTATCATTGACATTCCTTGATATAGTTTATACAAAAAAATATGTACTTATGTTTTGGGTTCCCTTTGGGCTTTATAAATTTCATATTATAGTATTTTGGACATTGATGGTCAAAAGCCTTATCATGGACATTGATTTCTTTGCTTTCATAATGAAAGGGTTATTCCTTTAAAAGGTTCCCTCATTTACAGACCCCATGGTAGATTACAAGTGGGACCTCCCTATTTTTGTGAGATTAGACATGTACATGCCTCGACAGATTCTAATTTCTTTTGCCAGTCTCTCATTTTTTTCATTCCAGTGAGTAAATTAATTGTTTCCTTTATCAATGTCCATGCCATACTTTTGAATGTGTTTAAGGCTGTTTTGGTTTTTTGGGTCTACTTAATAAATTTAGGGCAATGGCCTAGAAGCACAAGAAAAATGAAACTACAATAAGGTTTCTTACATGCTTAGTTGTGCTTGAGGCCAAACTACAATAAGGTTGCACAATAATTTATTTGATGGAAGGGTCTATTCCCCCTAGAGCTTCTAGAAAATGAAAGGATAACAATGCAACTAGATGTTGGGTTGGAAATTATGGACTGGGTTATGCAAGATATGGAAGATGTGCAACCAAAGGTATACTTTAGAGAAACAGAGAAAAGGCAGTTTGATGCCCAGTAGGCCTCATGTTTATATCATCATACAACATTGTTATTGGTCGAATAGGTCACATGATAAACATACATGTATGTAACATAACCTAAGTAACTAAGTTTGGAATTCAGATGATCAATTACATAGTATATGAATGCTATCACAACACAACAGTGAGTAGGTGACTATAGTTGGCTAATAGAAAATTAGATCTGTTAATTTATAGAAATATGTCAGTTTCAGGATTACTGACAAAAATAGTTGTGTTATACCTGTTTCACATTAGAAGCATATGTAGGAACTATCTGGAAACTACATGCTCGAGTTCCAAAATTTTAAATGCCCTGTAGTTATTTGTCAGTGAGGACATAAAATTGTAACATGTGCTTAACAATTATGCTCAAGCAAGAAATATCGGATTCACCATATATGTATGTGTGGTGTTTTCCATGTTCACCCTTATAATGGCAGTAGAGTCAACAAAGTTTTCCTTATTCACCTTGACAGTAGAATGCATGAAAGGAACAGAGTTGGACCATCACACAGGAAATGTGACGAGATGGCATTGATAGAATTAATATTAAGATTATGGATGTGCACTCACTAGTTAACAAATCTGGGAAAAGTGTAGGTATCTATGATATGTGTTCACAACATGAATTGTTGGGTATATCAATACTTTATAAGTTATTATGTACTGTAGTATAAACACATATAAATACAGTAAATTCCTAATGATACACAAGTTAGCTCACAGTTGATGTATCAAATGAGTCTTGACAATGACACAGTGGTTAACAGTTGTATCAAACAAGTCCTCGATGATATTACATGACAATAAGTAGCATTACAACCATAACTAATCTAAATGACCTAACAGTCAATAGCATGATGACCGTAACTGAAAGTAGGCAGTTTAATTTGATAGATGACATCTGAGCTAGAGTCACAAAAGTTGAAACTTCAATGCACTTCCCCCTTGTGTTTCTTAGATCCTTATTCAGCTAAAGGATAAAAAAAATTTCAATGTGCATCCATTTCATTTCTAAAGGATCATAAATTTTCAAATCAAGAATAATTAACAAAATGGGCTCTTTAAAGCATCTAAGAATACTTCCGTTTCATGCTACTGATAACCAAATGAGGGTGAACTTCCTTTTGTCCATCATCGGGTCTTCAACTCTTTTTCTTGATGATAGTTTATGTTCTAGGGGATGGTCTCTATGTTGCAATTTGGCAATATATGGGTTACTTATTATGTATTCTCACTAAATCCAAAGATAAATGTGTTGACAACCAGTTTTTTACCTCTCAGTTGCAAGAATGACTCCCAAATTGCACATAATTCATTTTTATGTATTATATGATTTGCTTTAAAATTGTGACTAATTATCTAGTTCATGTAAGTGCAAAGTATTCCATAAGGAAATCTGAAGTCGTGATAGTTATTATACAATTTATAATTTTTCATTAAGCTTGTATAGAATATATTAGTATGTTGGATTGTCAAATGATTTATGAATTCAAGATGTATATCTCCTGCCATATAAGTGCATAGAGATAGTCTAGGGTTCCAATTTGTAATTATTGCATATGTAGGCACTAAACAAACATTATGATGAATTAAACAAACACTAAATGTCACTGGCGAGTGTTTGGATACCAATATCATCTTTGCATTGTAGATTAAAATTTTGAAATGTCCACATATAGTGGTACAAAGGTTGGGTGTCCACGAGTTATGGATATGAATGAAATTCACCTATTGCATGGGACCTGGACCTTGTCTTTCTTGGTCAATAATAGGTATAAGGAATCAAATTTTAGGGTCCATGAGGCCATTATGTCAATGTTTGTAGAAACACTACATTCAAGAGAATTAAAATTCAATTAAAATACATTCTCCAATTAAAATCATCTCAGTTAGAGAACCTAACCAGAACATACTTGATCACAATAACAGTTGTGATCTTCACTAGATCAAAGCTATTAATAAAAAATGTTAATCATTTACATGTTTAAGTTTTGCAAGTTAACTCCATAGTTGTCTGAGCTATAATTAAACGGAATCCAACGCTCCAAAATAATCTACATTTTTGCACACCTTAAGTTTGTCACTTGTCTTCCTTTTCATCCATGCCAAGGAAAATGAGGTACTACTACATTTAAAGTTTTAACCATCTTTAAGCCCACAACTTGGGTGTCTAATGCAGCCATATTCCTAGGCAAGAGTAGTCTAATTATAAAATCTATTGAAGATGACAAAATCTCCTGGGTAAACTATTGAACAGGACTAACAGTTGTCATACAGTTTTTCTCGAATCTATTGAAGATGAGATTATCTCCTGGGTAAACTATTCAAGTGGAGCTCGAAGATTCACATGTCCAAAGGTTAATTTTTTTAGAAGCGGGTTGGATGTGAAATTTCTAAATATATACTTATTGATTTTCTACTTATCTATATATTTAATTTTTCATTGTGTTTAATTATATATACTTTTTTACCTTCTTTATTATTATTATTATTTAAAAAATTTCTATTTGATTAACAATTTCTACATATTTATATATTTATTTTATTGATGTGTTTACTTACGTTTATCTAGGGAAGTATGATCGACAAAAGTTGGATTATCGAGGAAGACAGGACCATTACAAAGTACTTAACTGGGGTAGTCAAATTCATAGAGGACGCTTTCGGAAAATGTAGTAGGAATGAGACTATCTTATGCCCTTGTAAAAAGTGTCTAAATACACTAAGACATAACTGTCAAATGACAACCGAGCACCTATTATGGAAGGGTTTTTTCAGTAGCTACACTGATTGGATTTTTCATGGTGAGACTTCTTTTGATGACAAGGAAGATTCCTCTATGCATGAAAACATGCCATTTGATGATATGAGAGACATGTTGCACGATGCATACGGAGTCCAAAATTGTCGAGAAATTATGGACAGTGACGACGATGATGTATTTGTATTTATTGATAATGAAGAAGCTGAGAAATTCTACAAATTGTTAGAGATTGTTGCACAAGAGTTGTATCTTGGAAATAAGAAGTATTCCAAGCTGTATACCATTGTGAGGTTGTTCCATATAAAATGTAGCAATCATTGGAGCAATAAATCATTTACTGAGCTGCTTGAACTTTTGAAGGATTTGCTTCCTAAGGGTGACATGTTGCCTGGCTCATACTATGAAGTAAGGAAAATAATCAGGGACCTTGGTCTTGACTACAAGAAAATTGATGCCTATATAAATGATTGCATTTTGTATCGCAAGGAGTTTGCAAATAATACTTCATGCCCACATTGTAATGCTTCTAGATATAAAGAGACTGAAACTGATGTAGAAGGTGCACAAATTATGGGAATTAAATAGAAAAGAGTTCCTTGTAAAGTTCCGTGCTACTTTCCCTTGACTCCTAGGTTGAAGAGATTGTTTATGTCCTCTAGAGTCGCACCACTAATGTGGTGGCACGATGAAAGTCGCACCAAGGATGAAGTTTTAAGACATACAACGGATTCACCCACATGGAAGACATTTGATAACATGCATGCTGATTTTGCATCTGATTCTCGTAATGTGCTTCTTGGTTTAGCATCTGACAGATTTAATCCCTTTGGCATGATGAGTCTATCATATAGTATTTGGCCACTCATATTGATTTCGTACAATTTTCCACCATGGTTATGCATGAAGACACCTAATTTTATCCTTTCTATGATTATTCCTGGTCCATTTCAACTAGGAATGAAGATTAATATCTACTTACAACCTCTGATTGAAGAGTTGAAAGAACTGTGGGAAGTTGGTGTTGATACCTAAGATGCTGATCGTAAAGTTGTATTCAAATTGTGTGTCTCCTTACTATGGACAATTAATGACTTCCCTGTCTATGGTTATTTATCTAGTTGGCAAACTAGTGGGTATGATACATGTCCTGTTTGCAATAAGGACACATGGTCTATAAGACTACCACATAGTAGGAAACAATATTTCATGGGCCACAGGAGGTTCCTTCCGATGGATCATCAATTTCATAGGGATATGTCCTCATTTTATGGAATAGAAGAATTAAGAATTGCTCCAAAGATGTTGTCTGGAAATCAAGATTTAGTTCAAACCAGAGATGTAGACAATATGCCTTACAATTGGAAAAAACAAAGCATTTTCTTTGAGTTGCCATACTGGAAGTACAACCTTATTCGTCATAATCTTGACGTGATGCATATTGAAAAGAATGTTTGTGAGAGTTTGATTCACACGTTACTTGGGATGGATAAGTCAAAGGATAATGAAAAATCTCGTTATGACCTTGTAAAGATGGGAATAAGACCTAGACTGTACATTATCAGAAATAGAAGTAAGAATATTATTCCACCTTCTTGTTTTACTTTGAAAAAGGAGGAAAAAGAATTATTTTGTAAGTTTTGGAAGTTTGTACAGGTTCCAGATGGTTATTCCTCCAATATCTCGTGAAATGCATGCATCAAAGAAAGAAAATTGTTGGCATTAAAGAGTCACAACTACCATATGTTAATGCAACAATTTCTGCCATTGTCTTTACGGGTAGCATTGCCAAGCAAGAATGTCATAACTGTGATAACTGAGTTGTCTAGGTTTTTCAAAGACATGCTCAAAAGAGATAAATCTGTATGATATTGAGAAGTTAGAATCTAGAATTGTACTGACTCTATGCAACATGGAGAAGATTTTCCCTCCCTCTTTTTTTGACATAATGGAGCATGTGCTCATTCATCTTCCATGAGAAGCTAAGATAGTTGGACCACCATTTTATCGTTGGATGTATCTAGTGGAAAGGTAGTATGTGTTTAATATTTGTTTCACTAAAATTTTATCAAATGTATTTTTTGATTTTAAACAAATTATATTTATCATTATAGATACTTGAACACTTTGAAAGAATATGTGAGGAATAAAGCTGCTCCAGAAGCTTCCATAGTAGAATGTTACTTGGAAGATGAATGTTTAACATTTAGTTCAAGGTATCACTCCGGGGTAGAGACAAGGTTCAAAAAATTGGCTAGAAATGATGTTGAAGATGAAGATATTGTTACTGATGATGAGTGGTCTATATTCTCACACAAAGGGCATCGAATAGGAAAGAATATTCATGTTTCTCTTGAAAATGCAATGCTAAAAATTGCACATCATTATATTTTATCCAATTGTGTTGCAGTTGAACCGTTCATGGAGTGAGTTCATTACATTATTAAGAAATATGCATGCTCACCATTAGATGTATGTGCACATGACTTTTGTACTTGTTAGCAGGGAGCACATTCACCATGTGAAGAAAATGAATATGCATGCAAGACAGTGGGGAATCAGTAATATTCATATGAACACTTTTAGTGATTGGTTTAAGAAGCATGTAATTCTATAAAATTAATTTCATTAAATATTGTTTGAGAATTGTATTAATAACTCAATTCATAATGTATACAGATTGAAGAGAAGGCCAAGTCAGAAAATGTGCCATCAAATCTACTAACTTTGGCTCGGGGACCACAAAATATGGCAAACAAATACAATGAATATGTAACAAATGAATATAGATTTTGAACCAAGGAGTGGGAACGTGGTAAGAAAACCCAGAATAGTGGGATAATGGTGAATGCCCAGATAGAAAGTTTTTCCAGTTCCAAGGACAAAAACCCTAAAATGGGTCAAGTTACCTACTATGGGGTACTCAGAGAGATTTTTGAGATTAGTTACTATGAGCAACTGAAAGATGTACTATTCAAAGATGATTGGGTCAATGCAAACAAGGGCGTCAAAAAAGATGAAAATGAATGTACAATGGTCAAATTAAAACTCATTGAATTAATTGAAAATCCATTTGTATTGGCCTCTCAAGTACAACAAGTATTTTATGTGACTGACAACAATCACTGTGGGAGGAGCTTTGTCATGCAGACAACACCATGTGATACTTATGATATGGATGAGAAGCTTAATGACAATTTCATGGATGGGACATGCTTACCTGAAGATTCTCATGCAGATGATTGGGAATCTATTTTTAGCAACGTTTGTGATGGATCTGATTTGGTTAGAGAAGATATGGAGGGTGTACCTTTTTATGATGGAAAAAATGATGAACAACTTGAATGAGATCATTGTGATCTATCATATGTAGTTTTTTTAATATTTTGTATCTCGATGTAGCATTATAAGAATTTAGTTTTATTCATTTGTTATTAATTATGAATACATTTGTTCTTCCTTTCATATGCAAACTATGTCTCTTTAAATTTACAAACTTTTTTTGTTCTCAATAATCGAATCAACAACTGTTTTATAATGTTTATATCAGGTAGCCCCTACAACAAATATTATTTAACTATATTTTTATGGTTATACTTTTAATTTATTAATATTTGTTATGCATTCTATTTTCAGGATGTTGAAAAGATGAACACAATTGTTGTCTGCACGAGAAACTGATGATGCAAACAATGAAGTAATTAAAGGAAAAATGGTGGGTACGGTGACATACAATTTATCTATTATTATTTTGTACTTATAGTTATAAGAGTTGACCTAATTATTTATCTTTGCAGGAATGTCTAAACGATTGCAAATGAATGGAGGCTATCTTGGTTCTGTTAATGTTGATTTCAGAATCAATGGAGGTATCTTGGTTATGTTAATGTTGATTTGGGAATGAGAGGAGGATATCTTGGTTCAATTAATGCTGATTTGAGAATGAAGGGAGTCTATCTTGGTTCAGTTAATGCTGATTTTGGAAGTTCCAAATCTGATTTGAGAAATAAAACTAATAAAAAGGGTGGTGTGTCATCTGTTTTCAACTAGCAAAAATGCTGAAGTAAACATCAGAAAAGAGAAGCATTCGCATATGTGTATGATCAATCATGATGTTCCAATTGGTGGTAGGATGTCTCTATTAAACAATTGTATGAGAACTGATCATTCTGTTGATAAGGCTAGTATCAACCATAAGGTTGCCACATGTGTTAGGGAATCTTTGGAAAACAACAATACCAGAGTTGATCATTCAGTTGGTAATGCCAATATCAATCATGAGGTTGGAGTTGGTCATAGGGATTCTTTGGTAAATAATGGCATGAGAGCTTATCATTTTGTTGATAATGGCAATATAGATCATGAGGTCAAAACCAATCATGTAAATGATGAGGACTTTGAATTGGTTGATGACGATACTACTGGTAATCATGATGAAGTAGAAGTACATAAGTCTCTAATCAATAGTTTACAAGTCTCTAATCAAAAATTTACAAAAATTAACTATTTCCTCATATTTTAGCATATTTATGTATATTTAAAAACAATTGCCTCATATTTTTTTCAATTTTTAGGTGGTGTTGTGCATAATAAAAAAGGCTATTCTAAGTGTCTTCGACTATGGAGTAAGATAGGGGATGCAAAATTACCCATCACATTGGATGAAAATGGAGAACCAATTGGACCTCATCAAAATGACTTGTCTTCTTTTTTGGGAACAATTGCTAGAAATTCACAACTGGCACCCTTAGATTACTTGGATTGGCGACAAGTACGAGCTGGAAAGAAAACTAAAATATGGAATTATGTCTTGGTAATATATTTTTGTAATGTGTTATTTAAGCATGCATTTGTTATATTCATTTTATTTTTCATATAACAGAAGAAATTTACCATCGACCCAAAGGGAAAGAAATCAGTTCTACGCACAGTTAGGGATTTTTGGAGAAACTTCAAATCTGAAATCAAAAGAAAAAATTATATGCACCACAAAGACAAAACAAACAGACTTAATGATTGTCCTTCCCATGTGGATCCATTGTAGTGGGCTTTTCTTTTGAATTTCTAGGACTCTAATGACAGAAAGGTAAGATGATTAGTTATATATTATGTCTTCTTATAGTTTTCATTGGTGATAAGGTTAATTGTTCATGAATTGTGGTTACGGAGTGCAAAGAATAGTATGAGTAGAAAGTTTGTTACCACACGACATACATCGGGGTCAATGCCCTATGTTTGTGTGAGAGCGAATGTGAGTAATTTTTCCACATAATGATAATAATATCATAACACCTTCACACTCTACTTATACTTTATTTATGTGTTAATAATAGTTGCAACAAAAAATAAAGGGGGTACCGTTAGTCGATTGCAGTTGTTTATTGCTACCCATAAGAAGAAGGACGGTACTCCTGTAGATGCAAAATCAGCTAAACTAATTGTAAGTATAAAATTAATCATGACATATTTGACTTTATTTGCTCAATTTTTTCCGTGATCATTATGGTTACTGTTGTATGACAAGTTACAATCAGCAGTTGAAAACAATGACGAAAATCTTGATGAAGATGAAATTACTGATCAAATATTGGGTGCAAAGAAGGCTCGTGTGAACCATGAGACTAATGAGTTTTGTCAGTCATATGTGGAGGGTTTTGAAGGTACAGTCAAAGACCTACACCAAGTATGCAAGACACAAAAAAATAGAATTGTCAGATCTAAAAAAAAGACAAGAACATCTAGAAGCCATAATTTTGGGGAATTCAAGATGGAGTGTTCCATTTCAAGCAAATGAAGTAATTATTCAAATTTTTAGTAATAATAAGTTATTATTTCATTAATGTGATAAGTGTTTGTAATTTAGAATCTGGAAATGACCAGGAATGAAGGAACACCCATTCCACAAAAGTCATGTAGTGGAACCACCATTGCAGAAAGATAGGTTATTAAAAGAAAAAACTCCTAATAACTTCAATTCTTGATATCTAAAATTTTACATCATAATTTGAACAACTTATAGGTTGTGAGGTTGTTAAGTTTCAATGATGTAACATCAATTGTAGCTCAAGGACAAGTGATAGGTGTGAATCCTGACCTTGTAATAGGAGGAGGAAAGTTAAGGTTTGCATTTGTTGCTATTTGCATTGGTGTGGCAATTAAACTAGAAGAGAAATTGGTTAGATCATTTGAAAAGTATCAAATCATTGAAGATGCAATTGGGTCAATAATAGCTTGGCTAAATAAGCTACTCGTTGTTCGGTAATTTTTTTTCACTGTGCTATAAGTGTAACATGTCCATATAATGGTTTTAGATAATTATTTTTGTTATTGTAGGTAAACTGCTTGGAGCGAGGTAAACAATAAAAGTTCCTTTAGGATTCTCTAGATGTTATTTTCCCTCTTTTCTATAGGTTTAGAATAAAGTTTTTTATTGATGTAAAGGTTGTCAATTCATTGGATATAGAAAGGATTGTCATCCAAAGTACAGAGTTATTAAAAGCAATTTAGATTGATGTCAAAGTTGTCATCCGAATTATCAGACCTTGTTTTCCTTTTCTCTTGCTAAATAAGATCGTGATATGAATATTCTATAGTAATTGGTTAACAATTAGACCTCTTTTATGGCAAGGCTCGATTTCACACTTATGTATGTGATGTTCTCTAGTATGCAATGATGCATCTGATGTTTCTTTTGGCTCTTTCTCTGATTATACAACTATTTATAAAAGCTAGGGAGAAAGGTTTCATATTTAATGAAACACCTACTTTAAGTGAGTATTCTTGTTAATACACGTTTGTGGCATGTGTTATTGTTGACTTTGTCTTGAACTTGTCAATTCAAGTCTTAATTGGGAGGAACATCTTACCAATCATTCTAATCTGAGTAATCTGATCAACCATGGCTATAAATAACACTATTTGTGCATTCATCTGAAATATGGTTGTCATATCTGAAATCAAACAATTGAGAGAAACAAAAAATAAAGGCCATGGATATTAAAAAAAATGTGTTCATGATGTATGTTACAAACTCTCTCTATTTTTATTACTTGTCCTCATGGACATGAAGACCCACAGTGAAGCAGAAAGGAGGCAGAGAGAGAGGATCAATGGCCATCTGCTAAAACTACGATGCCTCATTCCAACAACTACTAAGGTTCGTAACTACTCTATTCTTCCTGAGATATTAGTAGAAACTATAGAACACGCTTCTAAAGCCGGTTGTGAAGTTACATCTGAAACTTCCTTTGTATCGGAATCCCTTCTATTTCTCATCATGGTGTGTTTAAAAATTGATATGCAGTCATTATTTAACAAATAATATGCAGATTTCATGCAGCATTTTTTCTTCCTTGTAGGGAATTTTAGTTCTCTTGATAGGCCTTATTTAGCTATCCCTACACAATGGATGACTGGGCTCCTTCTCTAGTCTTCATTTTTTTTGCATTCAGTTGTGACCAATCCCTAAACTGTAATATGTGAACACTGTAATATGTTGTAGGTATGATCTCTTATAAAACTAGTTTGCATTACTTACAACTAGAACCAGATGCCATGAAGGATGTAGCTTATGCCCATTCTAAGTGATCCCTCAGGATTTCTGAAACTACTCTAAAGATTAGAAGGTCTAGCTGGATGAGGACCCCATAATCCACTGGTCCATGGGTACTAGACCTTGGATTTCTATGTAACTGGCTTCAAAGATTTTGCATATGCAATGTAGCACAAAAGTTGAGCTGCATTGAACACATGAGTGCTTTTTCACATTTATATGAACCTTGACCATGTGATGGGAAATGTGGTCATTCATATTATCACTGAGATCATCAATTCTAACATACACAAGATCAATCCTTAAAAGGATAGTAGGAGGAAGGGCAACATTCTACTTAAGAGGTATTGATTTGTCATAACAACCTCCAGTAGGTCTTGATGTAGCTAAGATATAGGTTTGAGCATTGAATGTGACCTGTATACCAGCTTTTGTGATGTGTGATGGTTTGTTGTTTATTGATCATGGATAACAACCTGATCTTTGATATTCATCCCATATAATTCATCAATGCAATATACTCCATCGTCAGTAGACATCAATTCACTAGCATAGGTATGGAACTCCCATGATTTTGGTTCTTTGGCAATAGTTTCTGTCAAACCTCCAACAGAGGATGACTTTTTAGATGTATAAGCATGCCTTATTTTATATATACTTTGATTCTTTTTAGAGTTTAGATATTATGTATGTGTAAATCACAATTAAATTTCACATGAATGCTAGAAAAATGAATAGAGGAAGTGAGGCGACATATAGAGGATATATGTGATTCTAGGGGAAGGCATAAGTACCAACTAAAAATAATTTTCCACCAGTAAACCAGTTGGGTCACTATGATTGTATCAGTGTCCGCATTGACTTATTACTAACCACCAGTTACTTCCAGTAAAAGGAACATGTTACATTATGTTGCAAGCCTTATACATTTTACTATTAATTGGTGTTTAGTTTTTCATTATGTTTATACTTCCCCTTACAACTCTAAATATATATTATATTATACTTGTTGATCTTTACACAGTCAACATTCTCCAATTACAATGCATTCTTCCACCGATTACTCATTGAAGGACTCCTTGAGGACCTTGATCTTTGATCTCCTTAACACAACCGATTCAGAGAAGGTACCATTTTTCCAGAACTTTTCATGTGATCTTTGAGTTTATAATCTATGTAGTGAAACTATCTGCTTGATTGCCAATATTACAAGTTTAACATATCCTTGGATTCCCATCCTAACATTCTTGTTATCTTTATAAACATCCTACCATGTATGATTCCATAACATGTGTTATTGGGTCTGGTTTGTGATACATGTGTTTTTTTCTCCTTTTCTTTTGCAAATGGAGCATGGTGAGATGTTTGGACTGTCTAACCATTGTACAACATGTAGAGGAGGAGGGTTTAGTGTAGCTATCAAGGCATGGGGTTTGGTAATTGGCTTGCTCGTAGGTGATAGGGACTAGGGATAGTGCATCACATTCATATAAGAAACAACAACCAACATTGCAGTTCCAACTTAGAATGCACTTGCCGAGGCTTAGATGATAATTGTGGAACGTATTAAAATGTATTAGGTGCTTTGTAAAAATATTCAGTCCTTGATGCATTTCTAACTTCATCATTTCAAATTTACCTGCAGCTTAGCATATTGACATATCCATTATAATTACCTATACTACTCAACTAATTGTCCCTACCCTGAATATTAACATCATCAATTTCCTTACATTTTAATATTTGTATTGTCACCTACCTCAATATGTGGATATAAACCTGAATATTGTTGTTAGTAAGTACACCGCTAGTTTACAAACACAATCACATTAATCATTTTGTCTTTGTAGGAATCACTTCTAGCACTTAGTCTAACAGTGATGTATGCAGTGGACTTCAGCTGTAAGATGTCACCCTAATATTTATTGATAGGGTAGGTACAATCCTTCAAAGGCTTTGTTTAGAATCATTGATATGATTAAAAAACAATTACCATCCATATAATTCGTATATAATGCAACACATTTGTTTCAATAGGTATATGGAGAGATATTATCTAAAATAGCCAAATTCCCACCACATGAGGCATGTCCAATGCTAAAAGTACATATTAGAATTAGTCAAAGAAACTACATGTTGAGTTCCATAGTTTTTTTTTAGTGGTGCAAGATCTAATACTTTTTGAAAAAAAAAATGACTTTGTATATCATTTCTTGAAGTCTAAGAGATGTATATCAGGTACAATAAGAGATCTCTACTTTTTGCATATATTAGTCAAACAATGCCATAAACTATTATTTTTTAGTTCTATTCATCTACTCTAATCTTTGTTTCAATGGATAAGAACTCATTGTATCCTGGGGTAATTCCTTGCAGCCACTGAGTTGTTCTTGGGTTTTTGCACCTATAATTGTATGTGTACTCCACAACTTGAGAGAGGTTTAGTAATTTCCTCTTGGAATTATTGTTATATTTCTTGACATGGTTGTAACTTTTATGTTTTATGATTGTCTTGAAATAGTACTCAAATACACGTTTTATATTTTTTATATTACAAAATTTTGTGTCAATAATATAAATGATTACCTTGTTGCTCTAGGAATGAATTATATTAATTATTTGTAGGTTTCTTTACAAAATAGTCAACCTTTTGTGTTTGTATATGACTTGTTAGAGTACAATTGCATGATATAGTAACTGAAATATGACCAAGCTTGAACTAAAGGAAGCCTAAAATTGATTATTAGGTATGTGGATAGCAGCTGATTGGTTCATGTTTTGCATCTTATAATTTGGGTGCCTTGGTTATTTTGTGATAGGTCTACACATGCGTAGATTTGGGTGCATTGGTTATGTTGTGATAGGGCTACACATGCCTAGCTTTGGGTACATTGGTTATGTTGTGTTAGATCTACACATGCCCAACTTTGGGTCAAACATCCAAAATATGACACATTTTGGCCATCTTTGGGGGTAACTAGATGAAATTAGCCCATCTTATAGAAATTAGCCCATATGGAGATCAATACCCTCTTCATGTTTGATGTAGCCACATTTGTCAAGAATCTATTTGTCTACCCCCAATGTGCTTCCAGAATATCAGTTCCTTTGTGAATTTAATATAACCAATGGATTCAGGGGATTCTTCTACATATTCCATTGGACTAGTATTATCTCTACCCCACCCAAATTTATCTCCACCCCACCCAACTCCATTTTCACCCTCACTGACCCATAAACACTATATTGTCAATTCACTTGGGCTACATTTGATTGTTGAACTGGATGGAAAATGTGGATGATATTAAATATTATCTTTGAAAATACACAGCCGATCAAACATTAGAAAATTTCTCAACTGTAGGAAGTTCAAATAGGGTGTGGTTGGTGGATAGTGGATGATTTTCCATCCTTACATAGACATCACAATACAATATCCATGTTAAGTCAAAAGTACAAGCCTATCTACAAATGGAATTGCATGCTTGATGATAAGCAAAATTTGTTTCTTCAGAAGCTCATCTTTTTCCAATTTGTATCGAGGGATTTGTAATAGCATGGTTCTGAGACTTTGAAAACAATCCAAGACTTAACAAAAATTATGTAAGGGATTAATTTGACAGACATAGGGTAAAGAAGCAAAGTTTATTCAGGGCATTGTGGACCTTCTAGCTTATAACCATGGGATCATTTTTCTAGAAAGTTGACTTGGCTTTGGTGATAGTACACCAGTAGGATCTATGAGATGTGTTGTTTGGTCTTGAACAATGACATATATCTAGTAGGAGAGATGCCATGTAGGATAGTTCTTGACATCAAGTTTGATAATGATGAATTTATTGTAAGAGTTGTTCATAGAAGATTTCATTGTGGTAGGAAAGCAGATACAAGAAACCACAAACCATGATAGAATAGATTGTATGTGTCGTGAAAATACACACTGCGTAGGCAATTACATGTTGTGTAAGATATCTTCCATGGTGTGTAATCAATTATAACTTGCATTCTATTTCTCTGAACATTGTTTTCCCTCTACATGTAGCATTGCAGTAATGATTTCAGAAATCAGCTTCTTCAATATGTGAATGGCTCTAGCATTTGGAATATTTTCTACAAAGTTGAGGATTATTTCTATGGTAGTCAAATCTTTCTATGTTAGGAAAAGGTTGGATACCATTTGGTAGAGATGATGTCAAATAGTACAATATTTTGAGTTCAGCTTCCCGATGCTTGTGAAGCTAATTTGTGTTGGAGCTATTCTTTTGACTCAATAATTACTGATGTTGGTTATAGATTGAAGTTTGGTTAATCAAAAAAGGAAATGTATTGTTAGCATAAAGGAACGTCACTTAATAGCTGAAGAATCCAATACCACTACCAAGAGAAATCAAAATGAGGCATCCATGGCTCAATTAATTGTTTATGGCATAAAGGAACCCCCTTCCTCTAGAGTCTATTGTCTTATAAAGAGCTTTATTCCTCCAGGCCTGACGTTTCTTTCTTCCTCCTTTCCAAATGGAAATTCTAATTAGTTTGTCAGTCCATTCACACATAACTTAGCTAATTTAGTAACATGCATTGTGTATAGGTTGGAACTCTCTTCTTAACAGACTTTGCCAAACTTCCTAGACCTTCCAAAGTCAATGTCCTTGAAGAATAAGAATTAGTCTTGCTTTTAAAGTTAGAGAAGCATGGATTATAAGTGTTCCTCTTCAATGTAGAATGAAGGAGTAGAATTCCTAAATACATACCAAGATCTTAGTTGATATTACACCCCTATAACTACAAACTTGACTCCTACTCTTATGTTCCACACTTCTATCTATTATACTTGTCTAGGTGGCCAGGCGGTCCTTCCAACCCAAGGATAGCCTAGGGGGCCTAGGTGGGAGCTAAGGCATTCTTCACATTTGTTTATATTTTACATATATATAAATGATTATTGTGTATACATTTAGCTATATTCAAATATAACATCAATATGTACATTTGTATTGGTTATCCTTACATTTAATTAATCATAACTTCTTGATATACCACATCTATCATGACCTAGGCTAGACCTATTTGATCTTAATTTGACCTAAAATGATATAATTGGACCTAACTTAATTTTATTTGCCCTAATTTATCCTAAGTTATACCTATTTTGGCATAACATGACTTAATAATATGTAACTTCCCCTAGCTTGTCCTACATTTGACATAAATGAGCTCTAATTTGGCAAAACCAGACCTAATTCCCCAAATAGACATGTTTTCCCCAAATCATACCTATTTTAGATCTGATTTGGCTTGAATCAGATCTATTTCTTCCATAAAATAACTAAATTGGATCTAATTTGAACAAATTCAGACCTAATACATGTTAATTTAGTCTTTATATCTTAATTTGGGCCAAAAAGGCCTTAGGTGCCCAGTTTAGTTATCTAAAAGTCTAGGCGCCCAGTTTAAGGCAGTCTGCCTAGAGCCTAGGTGGCCTAGGAACACCTAGGCGGAGCCTGGATAACTATGCTATCTATGGCACGATTATCGTCTTCCAATGAACAAACTATGCTAGTGTATGTTTGTATAGTACTTTTGTGTCTAGTTACCTACTTTCTAGAGACAACTATCTGCTTATTTGTATTGTTGTTCTCAATGTCTGGAAGGAGAAGGAGAATTTATAAACTCATTCTCTTAATCTGTGGCTTCATATTCTAAGGCATTTCTCAACTTTGAGTATATGTTCAGAATTTTAGTTGCTATTATGACTCCTAAATGTGTGTGCTCAATCATGCCTTGAATCGATCTTGTTTTTGGTCTTCTCAGTTGTCTTGTAGATCCTTTCTTTTTAGGATGAGCTGCAATATTATAGTTGTTCCACCCATGATCATCGGTAAGGTGGATTCCTAACATTTGTTATGTTTCCCTGCTAACTACAACCTACAGAGGGATGATCATGTGGATTTTATATGGGGTCTTCAACATGTTATTTTGCTTTACTAACTGACATTTTTTAGGAATCCAAGTCATGCTTCCTCTCAGCTTTTCAAAGCAAAGTGGAGATATTATTCAATGTTGCAACATCCTAGTACAGTTTTTGTTGTAGTAGCACTGAGAATACCATCATAGTAATGGAGGATCAAATAGACACTTGCATAAATATTTCTACATCTTCTAATTACATGTTCAATGGAGCTATTAGGTTACCATTAATATAATTTAATAGTTATACCACCTACTTGATCAAATAAGATCTGCTTCACAGTCCCAATTAGGTTACTATCTACCCTTAACAATATGATACTATTGCAATGCATGATAAAGAGACTATCTCTACAACTAGTTGTTGTGGGACGTGAAGGGACCTTTTTTTCTCAATAAGTGTGGTACCCTTTTTATATTGATTTAAAAAACTATTTATAGGAGGAACTATATAAAGAAAGACAACTATATAGGGAAGTAAAGTAGAGATATGTATAGAGAGACACCAAAGTAGCTATCCAAATGAGGTATTCCACTACACCAAAGTAGCTGAGATTCAAAGGTTACCTCTCATATAACACAAGCTGCGTCTAGAAAGGAGTATACAGATAAAATGAAACTTTTAACATTCAGTTCAAAATGCTTAAGTAGAGTAGGACACCAAGTCCAATATGGTGGTGATGGAGATTGGAACAGTAAATTTATGTCTTAGAAGATGAGCAAAGGAGAAAATACAACTATATATATTATGAACTAATTGTACAGTCCTACAATTGATGAATTCATCTCACTGATTTTCTTTAGTGGGGCTACATGAAGTTCCATTCCTTAAGACTACTTTAAATATTTATTTTCCTTTTCATTAGATACCAATTCACATGTTCTGTTTGTTTCTTAATATGCCCGCAAATGATTACATTTATAATGAAAAGCATAACACATTAGATAATAATAGATATGAGCAATAAATTTATAGACATGTATGTCACATGGAGACTTCCATGTTCCATACATATATACAGTTATCGTGAATGTGAGATGTACTTCTCCTATTTCTTCCTTCTAGTGTCCTCATCTATTAGCTTCTGCTCCTATATAGGTAGGATCTGTTATTCTTTAAAGATATGGTCAAGACAATTTTGGGGTCTCTTTTGACTCTCTATATTGACTTTTGGTTCTCATCTAAATGTTATAGAATATGGTATAGGTCTCTATTTCCTAGTGGGATGTTCTGGTGAAGGACTACTTAGTACATGGTTTCTATGTTAATATTTCAACTTTAGGAAATTATTGTGAGATGAACTCAAAATTAAAGTAGAGAAGGGAAGAACTGTTGTTATTTGCTTCATCAAACTCCAGCACATCTGTTCTTTCTCTACAATAATACATTTGGAAAGAAAAAATTGCTAGAACAAAGCACAGTAAACAATGAATGTCTTGATGCCTCTAATATAGGACATATCTCACGCAAACCTTTAGCTCCTTCTCACTCAAATTTTGAACACCAAATGAGTCAATTAGAAAAAATAAAACTGAGTTCATGTGCTCCAGTTTCAAATGCTTCAAACTGCATAAAACCAAGGTGAACCTCGCAACCCGCCCCATCATCCCCCTTTTGTAGCATCATTCTTCCCTAGATTTTCCCTATTGCCACCCCTTTCTCTGTATTTCTCATCCTCACTCTGTTCCTCTTCATCTCCCTCTAACAAAAGGATTCAGGTGCCTAATTGTAGTATAGTTTATTAACTAGTTGTCTTCTCCCATTTCCATAATATATATCGACTTCTAGGTTCTGGGCTTTCTGGTTGTTCACGTGGGTTGGTTCCCATAAGATATGTGTATCTTTTATGGAAATATACAACAATTTTGATAATATTGGGTATATATGAATAATAATCTTAATATAGTTACAGAATTTACATATATTATATAATAATCAAGATACATAGCTAAGAGATTCTTGTTCCAAGTCTTCGACATCTAGTCAAACATGTGCTTCAAATTTTTCTAGCATCGTTTGAACAATAGTCTTCTTTCTTATTTTTTTATGTAGCTATACAAAAGGTAATGTTCAACACAACACAACCACTTCCTATTCATCAGCTAGCTTATAAATATATGGATCAAAACCCATTAAAGGTATATACATCCATTACTGCATATATCCATAGCTTTATCTACTTTGATAGTCATGTGCACAACAAGAACAGGCTTTGGTATTAGCCCTGGATGTCGCCTACTTCTTAAAAAATTAGAGGCCTTTCGTGATTTGTATGAAGGCGAATTGCATTGACTCAAGTGTCCAAGTTAAGACTATGTTTTCCTAGAAAGTGAAAAAGGTGCAGGCTAATTTACTCATCATAAGTTCATAAAATTATGTCTATTGGGTTTGAATACATACCTTTTGTTAAAGTTGTCATATCTCCTTGTAATCTATAGGTTGCAATCATGTTTTATGAGGAATTCATGATGGATCAAATTGTAAAAAACTTAGGCAGCTAACCACCTTTGAGAGAAATGGAATTTTCTTTGGGTAGGGGAATGGCTAATTCTCTGATGGGTTTACAAGAGATGACATCAAATCTAAAAAGAATTATTTGGTACTTTAATACCTTGACAAATATATACCTTATACTCATACCCACTAACTGACAAGGTAAGCACAACATATCATTTAACTGCAAACCAAGACCACCACCAGGACTATAGGAAATGTACAATGATTTGGAAGGGAACTAGTGATTGCTAAGAAAGAGAAGCCATAGAGGCATTTGTTTGCTAATTCAATCAATTGGCCCTTCCAACCATAGTGAGAGCACTCAGGGCATCAGGATGGTGTACCATGTTGACCACTTGTGCCACCATCTCTATTAGATGCTCTACAAGCAAAGATCAAGATCACTCTCTAACCGTTAACAAATTTGCATCCATCAAGGCAAAGATAGTAGACTCCCCAGGTAGTTGCTTTGTTTTCACATGACCTTGTTTCAAGCTAATCAAGAATTCCAAATAAGTCACTGCCAATAGGAAATGAGACATATCTCTTTGCTGCTGAAAAGATATGTCTCGAGTTTTATTTTCATTATAAAAACATATTCATTTTACATGAAATTTGCATATAGTTGCTTAATTTTACCATATATAAAATCTGCATTTACCTTTTCATTATAACAACATTCATATGCAAATGCATATTACATTTTCAATTCTTCTCTGAGTTTCAACTATTAGTTAACTCAATTTAAAATGGGTCAAAACAAGGCACATTTGAATTCGAACAACCCCATATCGATGATGTGTTCTCAGTTCCCAACTGCATAATCTCCTTAAAGTTGAATTCGGTTACTGTTATGTTTATATATGCTCCATGTAATGCATGTATCTTTGTCATTTTGTTTATGTATATATGTACTTGTCTTTCTCAAAGCTCCCAGCTAGTTGAATATCAATGATGAGGCCACCAAGATGAAGAAGTCATTTCTGAGGTAGAAGTAATGTCGCTGCGGGAGAGGTCGTGTTCGGGGCAGTCCCGATGGTAGATGTAAGGTCAGGTTGGAGATCAGGGTAGTAGCTGGGGCTGAGGGCAGATGAGAGGAGAAACAGTAAGGGGAGGATGTGGGGTAGTAGAAGAAGAGGCATGGGAGGATGTGGTGCTTAGATATTATCATTCAGATTAAGGTAACACATAAGATATTTGTTGGGAATATGCCACATGTTATGAGTTCTTAATTTCTGATTCACTCAGATGCTTTTGGTTATCCTTCTATTTTCACTCAAATGCTTTTGGCGCATGCAGTGATCTCTGTCAAGCCATTGAAATTGCACAATATATGGTATGGGTTGCTGGATGGTCATATATTCTTATGTGTGTATACTGGTGTACGTACTAAATTATTATGTTCATTAAATCAATTTTGTTAGTTTTCAAATTGTAGGATGAGTGAACAATTGACCCATCGCAAATCAAAGAAAGGCCAAGTTCAGATCTGCAATTTCTTTTTTCTTCCAACTATGAATATTAAATCTATAAGTGTTTCCATAATATGTTAAGAGAAGGCCTTTTACATATAAAAATGAATATGACAAAGTACTGTGATGGATGTACATTTGGTATAATTTAGAACTAATAATGTTATTGGGTTGTACTTTCAAATGGTCTAAATGAATGACCTTATTGTACAGGTTATAGACTGAAAATTCTGGACATGGCAAGCCTCAATGGTGCAAGTGAACTATCTTATAACTCTCCCATACAATGCTTGGGCTGCAACAAAACATGGATGAGTTGCCTAGATACTTCTCGTCTCTTCAAGGTACTAATTCTATAATCTTATTCTCATAGCAACCTTCATTTATGCCATGTATGAATGCTTATATATCTTTGTTAAACTATTTGTATGATCTTTACCTCTTTTGTTTTTTCTTTCCGTATACCCATTTCATGTATATCCATTTTAGATCTGATTCCATCTTTATTCATGCCTTGTGTGTTCAATAGATCACCAATGACACTATCACATATATTTTTTTCAATGTGCATGACAATGATATGAGGCCTAATTGTCAAAGAAATCCAATTAGGACTATCCTAGAATATCGACCTCTTCTTGAATAAAGATTTATCACATTTAGAGGCAGTACATGGTCTCTTACCAAATATGTTGACAAAACCTTTTACTCTTTCATAAACATCCTCATGTGATATAGATTTAGGAGCACTCTATTTCTCAGTTGCGTCATTAAATGCTTTGTGCAACAATATATAAGGATACACTTTTGAGAGAAACCTTTAATGACCTAGATATACAGTCTTTCCACCATATTTTAGTCATGTTGGATAAATATATTCCTCACATATAGGGACACTTTGGTTCTTTTTATATTGTATGCAGACAAATTCGTGTATGCTAAAAAGTCGTTAATCGTTTAACACAATATAGAGTGCAAATTAAAGGTATCTCTGCATGAAGCATTTTAACTCATAACAAATTCTTCCCAGAGTTTCTTGATGTCATCAATCATAGGTTTAAGGTAAACCTCAATATCATTACCAAGTTGTTTGGGGTTGATATCAGCATTGATAACATAACATACTTATTTGTCACTCACACTCAAGGAGGAAGATTGTACATAACAATCATAACATGCGAAGTTCTATGTTGGCTACTTAATGTACTATATGGATTCATCCATTCAGTAGAAATTCTAAGTCTCAAATTCTTGAGTCCTTCAGCAAATTGAGAGTATAATAAATCAATTTTTTCCACTGTGAGGAATCAAACATATATTGTATGACCTCGTCATTGTTTTTTTTTAGCTATACATGTTAAGATAAATTATACACATCTACTATATTAGCAAAAATAAACTTTGAAACCATGGTACTAGAGGTGAATACCATATCATCTTGGCAGACATCTTAGTCTTAACCAAAGTCATCATCTTTTACCTTGAAGCCCCACACTTTAGAAAATCTTTCAAATTTATATAGTCCTTTAAAAAAAACACCCAATCATTTGGGTGAGCATATATATTCTAAGCCTCCATTCCCATATGGAACAACATTTAGTATGCTGAGATTGAGAGCTTGTTGGCTTTATGAAGCATTTTTGTCAAAAAAGACAACAAAGTCATAAATTGTTTGTCGCTTCACCCAATATTATCTTTTAGGGTATACCATATCAACACAATGCTCAACATTATAAAATTGTTACAAAATAGGTACAACAATTTCTCAACACCATGTGTTATTTTTCTAAATAATGTAGGTGGGTCAGTAATATTTACCCCACAACTATCTCACATCTCATCAACCATGTCGTTGGAATTGGTTCCTTCACAACAACGTCGTTAGCCATTTCTTCTTCCACATAAGTACCACTATAGACATCTACTAATCTCATAGTAGGAATCCATCCATTCTGGTATCATTCTGTCTAGCCCTATATAAATTGTTGCACATGACATGATTTTTTATTACCTCAATAGTGTTGGCTTTTAAGTAGTTACAAAATTTCCTATAGGGGCAATAGAAACTATCTATAGTTTGTCTCCTATGTTCATCCACAAATCTTATAAACTCATGAAGACCACTTGTAAACTCTTCAGTGCAATAATTTTGAATGGACATCAATATCGATCCATTCTATAATTACAGAGTAAGTAGTTGAGTAGTGAAACAATCTGGTGTTATGTAAATCAGTTATTAAATAAAATATGTTAAAACTAAGATCAAATTACTTATTAATTTTTACAACAATATTTAGCATTCATATTGATGAATATGTATCGGCTGTCCCATTCTTGAGCATTTAATCTCACTAGTAAGTGCACAATGGGTATCTTAATTTTCAAGAATAATTCAGCAACATTTCCACATTGTTCTCCAAGTACAACGATGTACATAGGAAAATATTCACCTACATATGTACTCAAAGAAGAAATAGGCTATCAAAATATCTTGAAAACTTAAACATACATTATATGTTTATAACCCTTAGTGACATTAAGTGCTCACGAATAGTCCCAAATTAGGGACTCTCTGAGACTTAATTATAATTATTAAACCTTGGAGGAGTTTCTTATCCAACTTGATACATATATGTAGCATACATAATGTCTACCACATTTCCAATTCTTGAACACTTAATCTCTCTAATAAGTGTATGATGTGTATTCAATTTTTAGAAATATTTGACTGTATTTCCCTATAGTTCTTCAAATACTCCGACATAGATGGGAAAATACCCACCTACATATGTACCCAGTGACTAATAAGAAAATGAAGTCAAAATATCTTGACAACCAAATACACATCTTAGGTGGGATTAGGTTTTTAAGAATAGTCACAAACCAAGGACTATCTAACATTTACTCCTAATGAAGTAATCTTTGACAAGTTTCTAAGACAAAAAAAGACAGTGTCTGTTTGAGATTAGGGTTTATATTTTAGGGTTTAGGGTTTAGGTTTTGTAATTTCGATAAATGCATATAAATTTTAATCTAAATCAAGTTAATTTAGTTAAGTTCATATAAGTTTATTGTATTAGTTTTTAGGTGTGACAATCTATCAATACAACATTCAATTTGAACAATGCACCCAACATAGAGATAAAGGAATATTCACCATACACACAATTTTGACAAAAAAAAATTACATATGTATGTTTATCTCTAATAAGAAGTACAAGACTATAATTGATGCTCTCCACAAGAAATATACATTCAATCTAAATTATAAGGAAGTAAATATAAAATACAAAAATGCAAGCAAAAACAAAGCAATAAATAAACATGTTACCATGAATATGTATAAGAAGAAGGTAAATGAAGATAAAGTCTCAAAGAGGGTGAGTGGGAGAGAGCAGTAGTAGTAGTACCATCCTTGAAGGGAGCAATGAGGTGGTTAAGTGGGAGCATGTAGACCAGTGAAAGGGATGAGCAGGTGTTGGGAGAGAGTAGAAGTGATCACTCCTCCCTAGTAGGGAGCAGTAGGGTAGAGTAGAAGGGAGTAAAATGGACCTAGCAACATCAAGAAATTGGGCCTAGCAGCAGGTGGTGGAGGTTGGAGTAGCAGGGAAATGGTACTGGTTGGAGTAGTAGGGTGGTGGTGGAAGAAATAGTAGGATAGAGGAGGTTGGAATATCAGGGCAGCTTCAACAGTTGGAGTAGTATGGCAGTGGAGGAGAAATGACAGTAGATAGAATAGAAGGGTAGAAGAGGAGTGGAAGTGTAAGTAGTAGAAGGAAGGTTGTAATAGTATAAATAAGAAGGTGAGAAACAATTGTGACACCCTTTGTCACAAAAAGTTAGATTACTCAAAGATTAAACCATGATTAACCATTAACAGTGGATTACCAAAAATCATAGGAAATTAAAATTGATTTGCAACAAGCACCACGAGCCAAGATTTATTACACAAGACCTAATACTTGCATTTCATAACATATATTCAAGGTGCTACATCATCATATTCCAATCAACCTATTACATAAGATAACAGTTCCACATGTATATACATACCACCAAAGGCACACAAGCCAGAAACCACATGTCGATCATCATGTCTACAAAACACATCGAGAATACCCCCAAGGATCTGAGTGTACACGGATGACACATAGGACTCTATTACTAGACACTATCCATATACCATTATCCACCAGATGTAGTTCCTCTGCATATATTTACATCCTCAACTATCTAATATTTAGATTGGCATGCACGTCCACCTAAAAGATTTTTAACCAATGGGGTGAGACAATAGTCCCAGCGAGATATATAACTCTCAACCAGCTCTATTATTATCATAGATAACTAAGTAGATAGATTAACATACTGAGCAAATTGAACAGAATTAACTAAATGACATATATCTCATGGATGAAGTAAATAGAGCAGTATATGTACTTGCCAATGAGTAATAGAACAATTAATAATTTAAAAAGGAATAAGAAGAACATGTATAATTGTTATAAACTAAACAGTATAAAAGCAATGCAAGGCTTCATCAAATGTTTCTGTGTTTGATCCTATACATGAACACTACACGACTGGTTACATATTTATTATGCCCTGAGGATTTGAGTTGTAACACCCAAATCCAACCAACCACTGCTAAGTCGAAATCAATGCCATATAAGGTCTAGTGGAAGAGTCGGAATCCATGACCTCACCCCCCCCCGTTAGTATGAGTGAACATGCAGAGACATCATGAGTTAGCTGCTATCAGTGACATATAGTCCAGCTGTATAAGTCTAGCCACCTTGGTATAGGTCATGGCACTAGCAAAATTGAGCTACGGTCTGAAGTTGCACTCTTATCAGGGTATGGCCCGCATCCAATCATGTATCATATATCATTGATCTATGGCCTGAAGTCGCACTCTTATCAAGGTATGGCCCACAGCCAATCCTGTATATCATGGATGTAAGGGGATATTTGTCCTTAACCCCGTATATTCAAAAATATGCACTCCGAGTTAAACTCGTTTCACCATCCAGCAAATGTTGATACTTAATGGATCTATGGCACTGGGCAAGCTACATGATTAGGTCCCACTTGATTAACTAAACTAATTAAAGTGTTTTTTAGCATCAATCAAGTTACAACTTTCAAACCACAAACAAATCCTTCAAAAGAAAGGGCATAGTATTACAACAGTAAATATCATTGTTTAATTTACAAACCGATTCTCATCATCTCATAACATTGTATCACTATCAGCCACAAGGCTATTATCGTCAACATATTATCATGGGATATCAATCCCTCATTCCAGTACTAGAGGATATCATCTCAACCAGGCATTAAGCCTTTGCCAGGTCCTAAGACCCATCACATCACACTTGTGATTCATGGTTATATCATCATGCCTTATTAAACATATATGTATTATCCATGCCACATCACATGTACTTTCCATAGAAACCATTATCCATTATGTTCAAAGAGAGAATATGTTAAAACACATTAAACATCTTTAACTAAATCAAGTGAAGCATCATAAGATATATAATTTAGGATTAGGCTTCATGATGATTTCACATAAGGTCCCCAAGCATCATTCTACCTCAAATCTCTGACATGAACTACCTCCCATAAGTTGGAGTGTATAAGGATAAGAATAAGATAACTTAATCAAGAATGCACATTCACATATTTATACTTCCCCTGTTCCCTTATCAAGGTCCATAGCCACGTCTTAATAATATTTAACCATTTTTATGGTATTCACGAGTTATAATATGCAATTAACCCATTAGGTTAAAATCTTGTAGTTTAAGAGAGGAAACAATATCATGCTTTCCATTCATACTCATTCAATATTATGATTTGCCCTTAGAATTAGGGTCAATACTCTTTATATGTAGCCGATTAGGGTTTCACCTCATGGTTACATCACCAAACCATAATCACATCAATTTTCACTTTCTTGAGGTTGAATTAGGTTGGATACCATTAGTTGAATATTCATAAATTATCATGTCATCAACACTAGGTATCATCATTTGATAAGTGTGTGTATCATCTCATTAAGTTATGTGTGGGTTACAATAAGGCATCATGCAAACACATTGACTATCGTACCAACATGATGTTTCATCATTAAATGATCCAGATCTCATTACTCCTCATAAGTTATCAACCACAATATCTTACTAAGGGATGTCAAACCTTAGATTACATAACTAGAGGGTTTCACTTCAAACTCTCCACAAGGCACTTATTAGGTCATTAGACTTGTTTATATGATTTCTACACAAAATTAACACCTCTTGATTCCCACAAGGCTCATCATCACTATCATATATATATATATATATATATATATATATATACATATATATACATAGTTTTGTCATTGACCTCACTTCACAAGTTAAGATTATATGAAAGAGAAATATAGTAAGCACTTATCATGGATTATAAACTTTACTTAAGATGAGCACATGGGTCATACTCTTCCATGATTAAGGTTATCATATGGATATTCAACTATTGAATCCTACATCCATTACTTCCCACATTGTTGAAGGGTTTTAGGGCTAAGCTCTTTAGTTAAGGATGGACCACTCATAGTAACATTATCCTATGGTGCACTAGGTTTAGGAGAAGCAATTAACATTAATCATAAATTATCCAAAACAACACTCTTATATATCATGCATTTCTTATATGTGTACATCATTGAGTATTCAAGCATACCCTTCAACCCTCATCATGTGATATCAGTTTCACCTCATTCACATGTGTCAGCTTGACCACATTATGGTGTGTCGGGCAAGCTCACCCAAGGTATCAGTTTAGACCCTCTTGTGGTGTATCGGTTTAGATCATATTGTCCAAGTATGTTGGGCTCACTAAACATAAGGGTGATGGTTTAGCTACACTTGAGGTGTTGGTTTAACCACACAAGAAGTGTATCAATTTAACCCACCTTGTAGTGTATCGATTTATCCCTTCTTGAAAGTGTGATGGGCATCGCCGCTTGAAGGTGTGGCGGGCTGTTAGGTTTAGGGTTAGGTCATGTCGTCCTTTTTCATAATCAAGGACGTCATGGATTAGTACTCAAAATAGACCAGTTTATACAAGATGTCCTCATGGTCATGACGGGCTAGCAAGACATATCGATCTGACCCTTCTTGGTCATGTCGGGTCAGCACCATCCAAGCCTATTGGTTTTAGCAACCTATATGTCCAATCACCTCTAGAGTATGATGGGTTAAATCCACATCAAGGCATGTCAACCTAACCATTCATATCGATTTAGGCATCTCTAAGGTGTGACAGTTTAGCACTGATCCAATCTTATTGGCCTAAGCACTCCCATGTCATGATGACTAGTTACATATTGTGTCAGTTTAAGCATTATGAGTCATGACGACCATTCACCACCTAAGTGTCGACTTAGTCATATTCAACCTTAGGAAACTTGGTCACTAGCCCATCTACTAACAATGCAAGAAAGAACAAGGCATGGGTAGCAACTTAAACAAAGTGCCTTCATCAAAATAGTCCTCAAAACAATCACTAACTACTAACATATAAGAGGTACATGATCTAGAGATGAAGAAAAACTTAAGCAAATAAAGAGTGATAATAATAGAGGATGTTAAGAGTTATATAACCCACCTCAAGAAGGTCTCCATCAATAGTTCAAGATCCATGATCAAAGCTCCAAAGTACACATTCCTCACCTTGAAGATATCACATCAAGAGTCCCAACTTGATCTCAACATCACCTCAAGAAAGAAGAAAAATATGCCAAGGTTACGATAGCTCAAGAAGAAAGGAAAGAGGGAGAACCACGTCCTAATCAACCTTCATCCAAGGTATGATCCATGTCTGAGAGAGGAAGAAGAAGATGAAGAAGAGAGCTCAAATAAATGGCCATTAAAGAAACATAACTCACCAAGATGGAAGTTGAACCAAGAATCACCATGAGCAAGGAACTCGGTCACCCAAGATCCATGGGGACTTCCTATAGTTCCACATGATCCCAATCTTTTCCACCAAGAGGAGATGAATAATAATGGGCAAAAGGGTTTACTTGTGTGAATAAGGAGGGGGTTATATACTTGAGGGAAGGAACAAAGATCAAAGGAGAGGTGTCATCACCTTAGGAGTTTAGGTGACACTTGTCCACAAGAAAAGGGGCACATGAAACAACATGCAAGACATGGTGATATGGTATGGTTAGATATCATCCTCTATTTCTCCCTCCAAGGTCATGGCTGATATGCCAAAACTCTACACATCCAAAAACCGATATGGCAAAACCCAACATACTCACAAATCGATAGGGCACAACCCTACACACTCACAAACCGATAGAGCACAACCCTACATACTCACAAACTGACAGGGAACAACCCTACACACGCACAAATCAATAAAGAACAACCCTACATACTTCACAAACTGATAGGTAGCCCCTCTAAGGTTCTCTAACCCGAGATAACCCATCCAAGAGAAAAAAAACATCTCCCTCATGTGCTCCATATATCACCAAATATGTTACCATACAACCAAGATCCAAAAAAGGATCCCACCTCTTCCTTTGTCCTTTAGATGATTTCAAACAAGATAGGGAACACTCTAGAGATGGTAAATTGCATTTTAACTCTTCACTTTAGGTGGATTGCAATTTACACCAAACTAGCACATAAATGGCAAGCATCAACCATACAAGCTCAACTTGAAACTTGAAATCTCCACATGGCACCCCTTGCAATCATTCTCTCTATCTTATGATGATAAAGAACTAAGGGAACACTCATCATGAGACATATTGCAAAATAACCCCTCATCTTGGGTAAATTGCACATTGGTCCAAAACAAGCAAACATTGCTCAAACATCATTCAAACAAGACCAAACTTGAAACATAAGTGTGTCACATGATAAACAAACACCTCAAAAGATTAAATTAAATTTCTAAGAAACTTACTTAGGCAAAGAAAATAAGGTTAGCCCAAAACCCAGGTCAGTGTACTTACAAGTCATAAACCCCTAACAAGAATTTTCCCCCAAAATTCCAGGCGAAAGGTGATGGACATTACTCATACATCACACCTTCAAGCTTCCACTTAGTTCCTTGATGTCTGGGTGATGACACAAGACTTGACCAACATACTATTCTTCCATCCAAGGTCAACACTGGATCTGTTGCATAGGACACATACTCAACTTATCCTTTCCATTATCGGTTACAGAGCCAACCCTATGTCAGGTGATACTTTCTTAGCCATAGAAGAACTATAAATACTTATTTAACTCAAGTGTCAACTCTTTCTTAGGTATCACCTCCTCAACTTATAACATCGTATGATAAGAGTCTCAAACCTAGAGATTTACCATACCTTCCCCAAACCTCAGCAAGTTTCTTTCGAAGGAAACTAGAGATGCATTATGTCATCCACTTTGATATGCAAAACCTATCATACTTATGTTGTACAACTCTGATCTACTGACTCAACACTAGTCTTACTTTTACCAACTATCCTACTAACATACTCACTCTCAGTTGTACATCCTCTTGTCATATGAAGAGGCCACTTATCCCAGAAAAACAATCTCAAAGGTAACTCAAGATGTTAGATGTCATATTAACTAACCTAGATAGGGAGTGGAAACCCTACTTATCAATCTATAGCCAAAGCACAATCTTCTTGGAACCTTTCTTACTAGCAAGCCTGATAGGAGTACTCTAAGGGATTATACTCACCTTGACAAACTTTACCCAATAAGATCTTACAATTGTCTCTTCAACTTATGCATCCTTGTCGATGTTACGTTTTTGCAAAGCATAAACCCTCAACATGTGATATCCATGCTATAAGTTGTAGCCAAACACCTAAAGATCCTATCAAGTGACATGTTCTCACTCTCCCATACAACTGGCACTACTTGGATATTAGGATTCCTTATCTTGGTATGTGTCACATGTGTTAGAAACACATTTCACCCCTATCACATCCATCATATGTTGTTTTTACTAAAACCAAACATGTCAAAAGGATCTTTCTTTTATCTCGAGACATCTCCTATCACAGATGCCCCCATCTTGGAACAAAAATCCAAGACCAAATGATACTTACCAGAGTATCCATCTTAAGATCACTTCTAAACCATGCACATCAAGTACTCACTTGATTGCTACATCCTTTAAAGGATAGAACACAAGGGAACATATTCCTCATATCACTACATTATTACCCGGAGTTTTCTTATCAAGGTGAAGGGATTATCACTTTATTTGATTATTTCATGAGTTTTCAACTGTTCATGTATCATTTTAACTTATCCTCACCTAGGTTTCTTTGCCATAAGCATAAGAACTATATAGATGATTACATGTCATTACTCCCTCTTTGTTACTTCCTATCATGTTCATGAACATTCCCTTAGTTTACCACATTTTTCATCTTTACATCATGAAAAGGATCATTATTATTTACATATTCTTTATTGAACGGGGATCATCTCCCTTGTTTCCTTTCACATATCATGAGGATTGCACTTTAAATCTTTTCATATTCATGGGTTGGTCTGAGTTTAACTCAGGTTCCATCTTATTTACTTACCATTTGTTCTTATTTGTATTTTCACTCCATCCTTGTTTCAGGAATTCTCCCCATCTTATGTGAATTTTACACCTTGACTTACTTTATTAATCACGAGTTCATATGTATTTTTCTTCATACATTTCTTGAAGTTATAGCTTCAAGAACTTTTCTTATCATGTTCACACATAGATTTAGATTTCATGGAGTTCTATTTTTCTCTTTTAATCACCAATCATTCAATCTTTAGTGAATTATAGTGTAGTTCTTATCTCTTTATATATTATGATGAAGGTATTAGTATCATGAATCGTGATTTTTATGCTCTTTAGATTGTTCCAAAATAATTACTTGATCAGAGTAATCAAAGAGAAATCAATCTAAGAGTTCCACACTTACCTTTTCTTCAACATTTGAATACCTGGCAAGGAAACTCAAGTATTGAGATTAGGCATTATGCACCATATTTTATATCATGTTCTAATTTTAGATACCATCCTAATCCTAGTCCTAGTATCCCTGAAGACTCAACGAACCTAGAGCTATGATACCACCAAATGTGACACCCTTTGTCACACAAAGTGAGATTACTCAAAACTTAAACCATAATCAACCATTAATAGTGGATTACTAAAAAATCATAGGAAATTAAAACTGATTTGCAACTAGAACCATGTGCCAAGATTTATTACACAAGAGCCAATACTTGGATTTCATAACATATATTCAAGGTGCTACATCATCATATTCCAATCAACCAGTTACATAAGATAACAGTTCCACATGTATATACATACCACCAAAGGCATACAAGCCAGAAACCACATGTCGATCATCATGTCTACAAAAAACATCAAGAATACCCCCAAGGACCTAGGTGTATAGGGACGACACATAGGACTTTGTTACTAGACACTATCCATATACCATGATCCACCGGATGTAGTTCCTCGGCATATATTTTATATCCTCAGCTATCTAATCTTTAGTTTGGCATGCACGTCCACCAAAAAGATTTTTCAACCAATGAGGTGAGACAATGATCCCAGCAAGAGATATAACTCCCCACCAACTTTATTATTATCACAGATAACTAAGTAGATAGATTAACATACTGAGCATATTAAATAGAATTAACTAAATGACATATATCTCATGGATGAAGTAAATAGAGCAATATGCACTTGCCAATGAGTAATAGAATAATTAATAATTTAAAAAGGAATATGAAGAACATGTATAATTGTTATAAACTAAACAGTATAAAAGAAAGGCAAGGCTTCATCCAATGTTTCCATGTTTGATCCAATACATGTACACTACACAGCTAATTATGTATTTATTATGCCTTGAGGATTTGAGTCGTACCACCCAAATCCAACTGACCACTGTTAAGTTGAAATCGGTGTCACACAAGGTCTAGTGGAAGAGTCAGAATCCACGACCTCACCCCTTGATTAGTACGAGTGAACATGCAGTGACATCATGAGTCAACTGCTATCAATGACATATAGTCCAGATGTATAAGTCTAGCCTACCTTGGTACAGGTCACGGCGCTACAAAATTTATCTATAACCCGAAGCCACACTCTTATCAGGGTATGGCACGCAGGCAATCTTGTATCATATATCATTAAGCAATGGCCTAAAGTCACACTTTTATTAGGGTATGGCCCACAGCCAATCTTGTATATCATAGATACAAGGGGATATTTGTCCTCACCCCTACATATTCAAAAATATGTGCTCCTAGTTAAACTCATTTCACCATCCAGAAAATGTTGACACTGAATGGATCTATGGCACAGGGCAAGCTACATGATTAGGTCCCACTTGATTAATTAAACCAATTAAAGTGTTTTTTAGCATCAATCAAGTTACAACATTCAAACCACAAACAAATCCTTCAAAAGAAAGGACATAGTATTACAATAGTAGATATCATTGTTTAATTTATAAATTGATTCCCATCATCTCATAACATTGTATCACTGCCAGCCACAAGGCTATCAACATCGATATATTATCATGGGATATCAATCCCTCATTCCAGTACCAGAGGATATCACCTCAACCAGGCATTAAGCCTTTTCCAGGTCATAAGACCCATCACATCACATTTGTGATTCATGGTTATCTCATCATGCCTTATTGAACATATATGTATTATTCATGCCACATCACATGTACTTGCCATAGAAACCATTGGCCATTATGTTTAGAGAGACAATATGTTAAAACACATTAAATACATTTAACTAACACAAACAAAGCATCATAAGATATATGATTTAGGATTAGGATTCATGTTGATTTCCCATAAGGTCCCCATGTTGGTATGGTATGACCCAAGAGCCAATCATATGAAGATTGGAATGAGGCATATGATACTTGATATGATAATGATAAAGGTAATACCGTCTATTATGTTTGTCTTGCTCATGAGATGATGACACATACTTGATAGATGTATAAAGAATGATGTGACTCGATGACATATGTCTTCAGGTTGAGGACCTAAACAATGAGACAATATGTATGATAAGAGTACATATATTCTTGTTATGTCCCTAGTTAGATGTTATTGTGAAAGCAAAATAGACAACAGTTGTAACATCCCAATTTTTATGAGAATTTTAAAACCTTCATGTAGTTTTCCCTAAATGAAAATTTGTTAAGGGCCTTAATGAAAATAGTTCAAAATAGTTTTATTTCTAGGATTTCAATGCAAAGAGAAATAGGAAAAGGACTCAAAATAACTTTTCCCTTTTATTTTAATGTGTTGCAAATTGTTGTGTAATAATAGCAATGTGTTTTCCATTTATCAAATAAGTCAAAAAGTAATGAAAGAGAAAGAAGAAAGAAATTTGAAATTTAAATCGCTTGGACAATAAGTATGTCTTTCCTTTTTATATATTTCAAAATAAAACCTCTAATGTTCATTTTCTCTCTCCTCTTCTTGGATTTTCCAAAAAGGAATCATAACGTGCCCCATATTCATTAATTTTGAAAATATGAGAAAATATATTCTCTTGGCATGACTAAGCCACTTTCCCTTTTATTTTTATAAAAGTATATAAGTGAAGTGATATTGCCCTTATTTTCTCTCTCATCCAAAGAAAGTACATAAAAAGGCAAGGAATAAGAATGACATGACTTTAAAAGAGATAAATAGTGATCCTTTCAAATTTTGGAGTAAAAAGCCACAAAGGAAAGTTTCCCCTTAATTATTTAATTAGTTTGTGCATTTAAATTAAGAAAGAGTGACAAAAATAGAAATCATAGACTTAACATTGAAGAAACCTAAATCTAATTGTCTAGAAATATTCTAGACCATTTAATTAGCCAATTGTCCAAATTTGGACTCATTTGGAGTTTCTTTGACCCTCCAATTAAATAAGGAAAGATTTGAGTATGGTTTGATTAGGAATTTCATTTAATGTCCTTGATTTCCCTATAGTTCTCAGATTTACATCATGTCACCTGTTTATTTTTATTTTCCTTTTTTCACGTGCCTTGTGGACCGTTGGATTTTGATACGATGATGTGAGCGTCGTCCCCTACCTCCTGCCATTTAGGCAAGTGGAGCGCCAACCCAGGGTTCTACTCCCTAATTGATTTCTCCCTCCTCAGTCGCCCGTTTCGCGAAATTTTTACTATGATGGTTTCCTATCTCTCGCACGTGCCCGACAAGCCTTTTCTCGAGTTCTCTCATACCCTAGGCATAAAATGCCCATTAGGGCTTGTGCTGCTCTCTCCGCTGAAAAATGCAGCCGCCACCTCCGCCTTCCCCACTACCCGATCAAGCCCTCAAAAGCACCGCCTACCCTAAGGTGTTCCTCCTCAACCCTTAATTGCTTTCCTTTTTCCTCAATCCCTCGGACCTGCTCCACCTTTGTCTCCGGTGATGGCGGCTTGGTGCACGTTCCTCCGACCACCTTGGTGCAATTGTGCGTGCAGTAAGAATCCTCGCGGACGCTACTATGTTTTCTTACGGTCGGTTTCCCTCACTTTGTCTCTAGTAGACGGACCCTGTAGCTACGGTCGACAGCCTCACCGGCACCAGTTGCCTTGGCTCCTCAGGGCCCCTCTGACCACATAAATACATGCCTTGACCTCACCTTGCCTCCGCGAGTGTCTTGGAGACCCCGATTGAGGTTTCTCGGCTTGTTTTCAGTAGCTTTGATCACAGTTTGTCTCCCCTATTTTGTGTTGTTTCCCAATTGTACTGTAGGCTTAACCCTCCTTTTTCCTCGTTGGCTCTACACATATGTTTCGGTTTGAACTCAGGTAGTAATACAAGGTGTTATCATGCTCTTTTGATGAGTTTTCTTGGGGGCTTCTATTTCTAACATCGAGCTTGGCCATGGTTGTTGTGTTGTCTTAGACTCCAGGGCATTTCACAACCCCAAGCCAAGGGCCATTGCACTCAGGTTGATGTGAGGAAGCCACATATGATCTTAGTTTTTGGTAACAATCATCATCTGCAAGCTTTGATTGGAGTTTTGGTCCCCCGGTGCCTTCACTCGGTGCCATTGAAGGGGGAACAAACTAGGTCACAAAATGACCTTGGTACCCCTGTAGTTTTAATTTGAAGATTAATATCGTGTGGGTATTTTCAAGTTTTGATGTTGTTTCTTTTTTTACCACTTATCCATCTGGGCGAGACCAGCACCTAGATGGTCAGCTTTCATTGGCCCACATCATCTAGGCCCAGCAGCCTAGTGGATTAAAGGCTGCCTGTGTGGCATTTCTTTGGTTTCTGATTGGTTGGTTTTCATAAAGTCGTAGTAAATCGCTCGATGCTCAGAAAAATGAGAAAAAAAATGTTTTGAAAATGGTTTTTTGTGAGAAATCCAAATATTGAGGTTTTAGAGTCTGTTTCTAAATCTCCAAACATTGGTTTTATGAGAAATGGAAATTAGGGTTTTATTTGGTGAATAAAATGTATAATAATGTGAAACATGTTGTAAACAGGGTGATTAGGGTTACTAGACCCCCAAGATCATGATTAGGGTTTTAATCAACCTAGGAAGAGAGAGAAGATACTCTCCAAGTGAAAAGGTAAGTGGTCCATGCAATTGAACACAACTAAATTGATTGATTTATGTATGCATGTATGAATATGCAAGGAATGTCATTTTTATGTATAAGTAAAATTATGATGAATTGAGTTTCATGTTGTATATTGTGTCACCTTCATGATCATCAATGATAAAGTTATAAATAAAGTCCAAAGTAATGTTAAGATATATAAGAGAAAGAAAATGCAAAAAGGAAAGACTTATATCAGTTCCTCATAAGAGAAGAGGCACTTCGGTGCATAAGAGAAGAGGCACATTTGTGCAACCCAAGGACACTTATATAGGTTAAGATAAAAGAAATTGACCTAAAAGAAATGGTATGTTTTTTCAATGTTCAATGTTAAATGCTTTTTTTAGTTTTTAAGTTTTCTTTATATTATAACATGTTCAATCCACTTACCATTTGTTTGATGCATGGATGGGGGCACGATGCCCACAGGTAGGAGCAAGCTCAAGAGCTAACAGGCCATCTAAGGACAAAGACCTAGTTCAAGGACCGCAAGGAAGAAAAGCATCGGTGGGGTTCCAACCATATCTAGTTTATAGACTATTTCCTTTTGCGATGTTTATGCACATGTAAACTTTGTTAAGATTTAAGAATGAGAAATTGTGATTTTCATCCTGTGATGGTTGATATAAACTTTATTTTTTGCAATGAATATCATGGTTGTGATATCCCCCTTGATCTGAATAATACATGTGCTTCCGCTATGAATAGCACAAGTGGGGTGTTACAATAATGGTATCAGAGCCAAAATATGGCTGGCCACCAGGCTTTTCTCATGATCTCATGTAGTTTATATCTTTTTCATAGTGATGGCTCCTAAGAGGAAAGGTGAGAATGAAAAGGTGGACAAGAGTGGGGATGAAGGTGAATCTATTAGCATGGGAGAACATCGATAATCTCCACATCAAGAAACCCCCATTGTGCCCTTTGATGTCCTTGTTAGAGCTCTAGCCACTACCATAGGGAGAAGAGAAGACCAAGTGGAAAACCCTAGGGTCAACCCCACGCTTTCCCTAGTTGACTTTTTGAAGATCAAGCTTGACTCGTTTGCTGCAGAAGAAGAGATGGATGTGATAGGCAAAGTCGAGAGCTGGATGCAGCACATGGAACATTGCTTCCATGACTTAGACTGTCCCAACCACTCCAAGGTCTATTTTGGGACACATATGTTGAAGAGTGTTGCTAGGACATGGTGGGCGAACCTACTAGGTTCTCATGAAACTGATGTTCCTCCATTCACATGGGAGGAATTTTCTGAGTCCTTCAAAGACCACTATGTATCTAAGGCCATGATCAAGAAGGAGGAAGAATTTAAGAACCTACATCAACATGGTAATATGACGGTCACCCAAAATGCGATGAAATTCCGGATCCTATAGAAGTATGGCTACGACTATGATGAACGTCGCAAGACAAAGAAGTTCATTAGAGGTCTCAAGCTAGACCTTCAATTTGCTTTGTCAGGACGCGGGCACCGAACACTCCAAAGTGTCTTAGATGTTTCCCTAGAGCAGAAGATCATCCAGGAAGAGCATGGAAGAAGGAGATCCACCACAACAACCACAACTCCAACCACCACAATGACAAGAAAAGGAAGGCACTAGCTGAAGTTGTTGCAAACCAGCATGCAAAGACCCAGTGTGCAAAATGTTCCAAGTATCACCTAGGTGAATGCAGGTTTGGGACAGGTGTTTTCTATGCATGTGGTGAGATACGCCACATTAGACCTAACTGCCCCAAAGCTCAAAAGAAGGAGCATAATGTCAACCAAGCACCTAAGGAGAAGAAGTCGGCTTAATCTTTGCCATGGTCGATAGTGATGATGAAAATACTGAGTAGAAGTCTAGTAGTGTAATAGATTTTCTTTTCAAACATTTATTGTGCGGAAATATTTGAAAATATTGATTCCCATGATAATATTAGCATGTTGAAAGTTTTACACTTGATATGGAAATTTCTAAGGTGGGTAGTTTTAATAAAATTTCGAGGATGAAATTTAATTAAGGTGGGTAGAAATGTAACATCCCAACTTTTATGAGAATTTTAAAACCTTTATGTAGTTTTCCCTAAATGAAATTTTTTTAAGGGCCTTAATGCAAATAGTTCAAAATAGTGTTACTTCTAGGATTTCAATGCAAAGAGAAATAGGAAAAGGACTCAAAATAACTTTTCAATTTTATTTTAATGTGTTGCAAATAGTTGTGTAATAATAGTTATGTGTTTTCCATTTATTAAATAAGTCAAAAAGGAATGAAAGAGAAAGAAGAAAGAAATTTGAAATTTAAATCGCTTGGACAATAAGTATGCCTTTCCTTTTTATATATTTCAAAGTAAAACCTCTAATGATAATTTTCTCTCTCCTCCTCTTAATTTGCCAAAAAGGAATTATAATGTGCCCCTTATTCATTAATTTTGAAAATATGAGAAAATATATTCTCTTGGCATCACTAAGCTACTTTCCCTTCTATTTTTACAAAAGCAATGAGGGAAGTGATATTGCCCTTGTTTTATCTCTCATCCAAAGAAAGTACATAAAAAGGCAAGGAATAAGTATGCCATGACTTTAAAGAGATAAATAGTGATCCTTTCAAATTTTGGAGTAAAAAGCCACAAAGGAAAGTTTCCCCTTAATCATTTAATTAGTTTGTGCATTTAAATTAAGAAAGAGTGACAAAAATAGAAATCATAGACTTAACATTGAAGAAACCTAAATATAATTGTCTAGAAATATTCTAGACCATTTAATTAGCCAATTGTCCAAATTTGGACTCATTTGGAGTTTCTTTGACCCTCCAATTAAATAAGGAAAGATTTGAGTATGGTTTGATTAGGAATTTCATTTAATGTCCTTGATTTCCCTATAGTTCTCAGATTTACATCATGTCACGTGTTTATTTTTATTTTCCTTTTTTCACGTGCCTTGTGGACCGTTGGATTTTGATACGATGATGTGAGCGTCGTCCCCTACCTCCTGCCATTTAGGCAAGTGGAGCGCCAACCCAGGGTTCTACTCCCTAATTGATTTCTCCCTCCTCAGTCGCCCGTTTCGTGAAATTTTTACTATGATGGTTTCCTATCTCTCGCACGTGCCCGACAAGCCTTTTCTCGAGTTCTCTCATACCCTAGGCATAAAATGCCCATTAGGGCTTGTGCTGCTCTCTCCGCTGAAAAATGCAGCCGCCACCTCTGCCTTCCCCACTACCCGATCAAGCCCTCAAAATTATCTAGGATTATTCTAGACCATTTAATTAGCCAATGGATGTGATAGACTTAATGTTGAAGAAACCTAAATATAATTATCTAGGAATATTCTAGACCATTTAATTAGCCAATGGTCCAAATTTGGACTGATTTGGAGTTTGTTTGGCCCTACAATTAAATTAGGAAATATTTAAGTATGGTTTGATTAGGAATTTCATTTAATGTCCTTGATTTCCCTATAGTTCTCGGATTTACATCCTATCATGCATTTGTTTTTATTTTCCTTTTTCCATGAGCCTTGTGGACCATCGGATTTTGATCTAATGGTGTGGGCATCATCCCCTACCTCATGCCATTTAGGTAAGTGGGGAGCCGACCCAATGTTCTACTCCCTAATTGATTTCTCCCACCTCAGTCATCCGTTTCACAAAATTTCTGCTACGTTAGTTTCCTATCTCTTGCATGCACCCGATGAGCCTTTTCTTGAGTTCTCTCATGCCCTAGGCATAAAATTCCCATTAGGTCTTGTGCTGCTCTCTCTGCTGAAAAACATAGCCGCCACCTCTGCCTTCCCCACTACCTGATCAAGCCCTCAAAAGCACCGCCTACCCTGAGGTGTTCCTCCTCCACCCTTAATTGCTCTCCTTTTCCCTCAATCCCCCAGACCTACTCCACCTTTGTCTCCGATGACAGAGGATTGGTGCACATTCCTCCGACCACCTTGGTGCAATTGCGTGTGTAATAAGCATCCTCACGGACACTCCTATGTTTTCTTACGGTTGGTTTCCCTCACTTTGTCTCCAGTAGATGGACCCTGTAGCCACGGCCGACAGCCTCACTAGCACTAGTTGCCTTGGCTCCTCAGGGCCCCTCTGACTACAAAAATGCATCCCTTGACCTCACCTTGCCTCCGCAAGTGTCTTGGAGACCCCAGTTGAGGTTTCTCCGCTTGTTTTCAGTAGTTTTGATCACGGTTCATCTCCCCTATTTCGTGTTGTTTCTCGGTCGTACTGCAGGCTTAACCCTCCTTTTTCCTCACTGGCTCTACACATCTGTTCTCGTTTGACCTCAGGTAGAAATCCAAGGTGTTATCATGCTCTGTTGATGAGTTTTCTTGGGGTCTTTTGTTTCAAATGTTGAGCTTGGCCATGGTTGTTGTGCTGTCTTAGACTCTAGGGAATCTCACGACCTCAAGCCAAGGTCCATTGCACTCAGGTTGATGCGAGGAAGCTGCATAGGATCTTAGTTTATGGTAACAATCATCATCTGCAAGCTTTGATTGGATTTTTGGTCCCGAACAAACCAGGTCACAAAATGACCTTGGTACCCCTGTAGTTTTAATTTGAAGATTAATATCGTGTGGGTATTTTTAGGTTTTCATGTTGTTTCTTTTGTTTTACCACTTATCCACCTGGGCAAGACTCACACCTAGATGGTCGGCTTTCATTGGCCCACATCAGCTGGGCCTGGAAGCCCAGTGGATTAAAGGCCGCCTGCTTGGCATTTCTTTGGTTTCTGATTGGTTAGATTTCATAAATTCATAATAAATCACTGGATGCTCAGAAAAATGAGCAAAATTATGTTTTGAAAATGGTTTTTTTGTGAGAAATCCAAATATTGAGGTTTTAGAGTCTGTTTCTAAATCGCCAAACATTGGTTTTATGAGAAATGGAAATTAGGGTTTAATTTGGTGAATAAAATGTATAATAATGTGAAACATGTTGTAGACAGGGTGATTAGGGTTACTAGACCCCCAAGATCATGATTAGGGTTTTACTCAACCTAGGAAGAGAGATAGAAGATACTCTCTAAGTGAAAAGGTAAGTGGTCCATGCAATTGAACATAGTTAAATTGATTGATTTATGTATGCATGTATGAATATGCAAGGAATGTCATGTTTATATTATATTGTTCTAATTTGCTAAAGTCAGTAAAATTATGATGAATTGAGTGTCATGTTGTATATTGTGTCACCTTCATGATCATAAATGATAAAGTTTAAACTAAAGTCCAAGTAATGTTAAGAGATATAAGAGAAAGAAAATGTAAAAAGGAAAGACTTATATAAGTTCCTCATAAGATAAGAGGCACTTCAGTGCAAAAGAGAAGAGGCACCTCGGTGCACCCTATGAGGCATTTTAGTGCATAAGAGAAGAGGCACATTTGAGCAACCCGAGGACACTTATATAGGTTAAGATAAATGAAATTGACCTAAAAGAAATGGTATGTTTTTTCAATGTTCAATGTTAAATGCTTATTTTCAGTTTTCTAGTTTTCTTTATATTATAACATGTTCGATCCACTTACCATTTGTTTCATGCATGGATGGGGGCACGATGCCCACAGGTAGGAGCAAGCTCAGGAGCTAGTAGGCCATCTAAGGACAAAGACCTAGTTCAAGGACCGCAAGGGAGAAAAGCATACTAAACCCCCAAACGGTCTTGAACAAACCTAGAAACCATTTGGTGTTGAAGACCGTTTGGTCTTGTTGACTTTTGAAACCATTTGGTAAAGTGCACACTCAAGACCGTTTGCCCAAGATGGGGTGAATACCATTCGGTCATGAAGACCGTTTAGTCAAGTTTGACTTTGAAATTGGATGGACATAACCGACCTTGAAACCGCATGAGCATCAAACGGTTTGTGACCGTTTGGTCCCAAACGGTCTTGAGACCGTTTGGACTCAAATGGTCTTGAGACCGTTTGGTCCAAACCACCTCAAAACTGCAAGGACCAAAAAGTGTATCAACCACTTCAATTGAGTTAGGGTTTCCAATGTTGAACTCCTCAATTAGTCATGAACTTGCTAGCCACTTAACAATTGAGTCAATTAGGTCAACCCTCAACTTATTTGACACTCAATTGATCATCAATTAGGGCTTGGATCGATTGGATTAGGGTTTGAAATTGATTACCCTTCAACATGTTCCAATGTGGGTCTAATTAATTTGAAATCATTGAACCATCATTCAATTTGGTCATGACCTGACCCCAAACGGTCTTGGGATCGTTTGGATATCCTCCAAATGGTCTTGAGACCGTTTTCCTATTAATTTATCAAAAACCAAGTCATTCATTTAGGGTTTGAATATTGGAATTGGTCACCAAAATCAGCAATCGATTACTCATTAATTTGATATCATTGGGTCCTCAATTAGTTAACCCAACTTAACCCTAGACCTCCAAACGGTCTTGGGTGATCACCAAACGGTCTTGAGACCGTTTGGGTGATCCCCAAATGGTTTTGAAATCGTTTGGGCCACTCAACCCAAACTTCAACATGATACTATTATGAAAATCAGCAATTGACCCGATTAGGGTTTAGGTGACTAATGGGCCTTCAATTGGTGATTCACTTAGAATTAATGGATGATTTTTGGTAGATAATTAGTCCACATTATTCTCAACATACCTCCAAATGGTCAACACCTGGTCAACGCATCCAAATGGTCTTGGACCATTTGCTTCTATGTGGTTTGGTTGAAACTGTTTGCATTCAAACGGTTTGAAACCGTTTGTTCCAATCGGTTTGGCAAACCGTTTGGGAAAAGTTGGAGACCGTTTGCTAAAGTGAAAACTTAGATAAACATAGGAATTAACGTCATCATCTTATACCTCAAGAACAGGGACTGTTCTTCACGGAATTGCTAGCAAGAACACCCAAAGGTGTCTAAAGAAGAAGTATAAGCAACGTTTTTAGGAAAGAAGGTTGCATTAACAAAACTTAAGGGTTAGAGTTATAAAACCTGCCTCTAGGACTGATCCAGAGCTCCAAGCTTTGTAGATTTAATGGCGGCTTGAGCTCCAGTAGTTGTCCAAGCTTCGTTCTTCAAGTTTTTGGATGGAGAAGATGGCTAGAAAGAAGAATCGTGTGAAAAACACCAATAAACCAACCTTGTTTTATGGTTTCCACCATGAATTCGAGGTAGATGATGGTCCATACTTACCAAACCAGCTTGGTCGTCCTTCCTCTGCTCCATAGCTCCTCCTTTGTCAGCCAAAGCAAGTTTGAGAAGAAAAGAACTAAGGGAAACGATCCCTTGTATTGTTGGAAAAAGGTTGCTTATATATTTATGGGTCTTTAAGGTATTAGATAAAAGAGAGTTATCTTCTTTTATTTTCCAACTAAATCCACCAAAACTTGCTCCAATTTCTTGGCTACGTGTCCACCTTCTAAACCTTGCAAGACTTATCAATTATCCAAGGTTTAAAGGAAAAGAAACCCAACATCTTAATAAGTTGTATATATTAAAGAGCTATTTACTTAAACCTTGATTATTCAATACCAAGATTATCTTTCCTTCTATGATCCTTCATATGAGGCGCCCCTCTCATTTTATTTTCTCTACTTGATACCAAGAAACATGAGAGATACTCTAGAGGATACATTTTACATGTTGGTCCCTAGATTTTGTGTAATTTACACATTACACCAAAACTAGGTTTTAAAGAACAAGGATTACTTTACAAGTTATATCTTGGTGTTCAAGCTTGTGGAATCCATACCACCACATCATATTCATTCTTATGATGTCTCATCATCAGAGGAACATCTTAACATGTAAAATTTGCAATTTAACCCCTCTACTTGGGTAATTTGCACATTCGTCCATTATTTAACAAAACAATGTTTCAACATTATACAAAAAGGACTGAAATTGAAATATAAGTTTTTCAGAAGCCTTAATTACATTTCAAAAGATAAACACAAGCATCTAATCACTCAATTAGGAAAAACACCTAGGGTTAGTTCATAACCCAGGTCAAGGATGTTACAACTGGCATCTTCACTATAGAGTTATACCCCGTAGCATATACTCTTTTCAGGATATGGCCCAAAGCCAATGCCTGGTATTGTGGTGTTATGACCCATACCCATACTCTTATTTGGATATGGTCTATAACCATTATTGTACATAGGATATGGCCCTCAGTCATTCCTATGAGGCGTAAGGATATTTTCACCCATTACCCCCACATATTCAAAATATGCATTCCAGGAATTTCCATAGGAAAAACCTATTTCGCCATCACCAATCAAGTGCATTATGGTCAGGGCTCTACATGATAAGATTTCACTTGATTAATTAAGTGCATTACCATATTCTCTTAGCATCAGTCAGGTTTTCAAACATAAATTATTATAACAAATGCTACAAAGAATGTGTAATACTTTTATCAAATACTTCTCGAAGCTTTATAAAATAGTGGGATCTCAATCCCTTGTCACATCATGGGCATTCTCATCCCTTAACATCTCATCATCATGATTATGAGATATGGGTATTCAAACCCTAAGTTCATCAAAGAACACATGTTATCACTTATCAGGTAACTAATACCTTCAGGTCATATGACCAAGGTAAACATGATACTTGTTACACAAGCATCTCACATGGCTCTTCAAGGCCCATTTAATCTCTTGTTACCTCTTGCTAGGCAACAAAGCATATTATGGCCTAAAAGGCCCATAAACAATTTTATTAATAAAGAATCATAGCTCATACCTGGCTATGCCCAACATCTCATTATACCTGCATGGTTAGTACACATGATAACAGTTGTATCAATTACATATCAGCACTATTCAATGTAATGGTAGCTTCACTATTCCCTCATTAGAACTAGGGTTTCTCATGACTTTCACCCTGTATTAGGGTTTCACATAACATCACATTATATTGGGGTTTCACATATCATCACCCTATGTTAGGGTTTCTCATAACATCACCCTATGTTAGGGCTTCACATAACATTGCCCTAAATTAGGGTTTCATATAACATCACCCTTTGTTAGGGTTTCACACATCTTTATCTTGAATTAAGGTTCCTTATAACTTTTCCCCAATTTAAGGTTTCATGAATCATCCTCTTAGATTAGGGTTTCTCATTATATTACCCTGAAATGGGATTTCTCATGTTATCACCCTAGATTAGGGTTACACCATTACCCTAAATTAGGGTGTCATCTATCATTGCCCTAAATTAGGGTTAGGGCACATCAACCTTCTTGATTAGGGTTTCATGATCTCTTTATCAAGGATCATACCCTAAATACATATTTTATTCATGTTGAGAGTGTTGAGGTTCAATCACTAAGTGATTATCATTCATGTATGAATTCCTCTCTCTTTCATCCTCTCTAGGATGTTGATTACTTCAAGCTAGATTAGATTAGGTCATCCTTTCATTCAAGTACATACACTTAGGGTTAGCATACTGTGTTGAGATATTGCTTCCTTAAGCATCAAAGATTAACCCCTCAAAGGGTACTAATCACCCTAGTACCTTAAAGGTACAACCATTATAATTATCTTTGTTAAACATCATTAACAATCATAAAGTTAATTGATCTTTCATAGCTTTCAGACTATTAGATCTCCAAACGGTTTTGATACTTTTGAACCTTCAAACAGTTTTGACCTCCTTAAACTTCAAATGATTTTGATACTTTTGAACCTTCAAATGGTTTTGACCTCCTTAAACTTCAAACGGTTTTGATACCATTTGCGTTTGGTCCAAACCACCTTGAAACTGAATGGATCAATTAGGGTTTCCTTCAACCAATCAATTTAGGGTTTGCACTCATTGAACCATCCAACATTGAGACCATTGAAAGGGGATCAAAATGTAACCCTTAGATCTCCATCCATCCATGACTCTACTTGACCTCAAACGGTCTTGAGGTACTTGACCTCCAAACGGTCAACTTCTTCAAACGGTCAAAGTACCCAAATGGTTTTGAAGTTCAATTTACGCATTCGATCTTGAGATCCATTACCCATTCGGTTTTGAAATCAATTACCCATTCGATCTTGAAGTCAATTATCCATTCGATCTTGAACTCAATTACCCATTCGGTTTTGAAGTAAATTACCCATTCGGTCTTGGGTTCAATTACCCATTCGGTCTTGAGGTAAATTACCCATTCGGTTTTGAAACTGAATCAACTCAATCGGTTTTGAAACTGAATTAGCTCAATTGGTTTTGAAACTGAATTAGCTCAACCGGTTTTGAAAACTGTTTGCCCATTCCTTTGTTGAGGTGTGTGCTTAAGATGACATCATCATCTTCAAGCTTCAAACCTTCGAAATCAATTGTGATTCTTATGGTGATTTCAACAACTAATAAAAAGGAAATCGAGAAAGAAGAAAGGTTCAACACATAATGAATAAATTGCAAGCGATAATAACATTTAAGGGTTCAAGTTATATAACCCGCCTTCAAAATTGAATCCAAGATTCAAGATTCACGTTCTCAATGGTGAATGAAGATTCCTCAACTTACAAAGGCTCGTCCTCAAGTCTTTAGTGAAATGAATGGCTAAGTTTGAAGATTGAATGAAGAAAAGAAGAAATTAAGCATTGAATTTCGATTTCCACCATGAAATTAAGGTTGAAGATGAAATGGAGCTTACCTACAGGTTGGGGCACGTCCTCCTGCTTCTCCTAATCTCCCTTGTGTTCAACCAAAGCAAGGAAAGAAAAAGGAATAAAAAAATCCTTTCATGTGGGTTGAAAATGGGATGTATATAAGGGAATTTCAATGAGAGAGAAAGTGATAAATAATTCCTTCAACTCCCAAAATTGGTGCCACATACTCCCCTTCATCCCTTGCATACGAAGCCATCTCCCCCACCTTGTAATTCCTCTTCATTATCCATGAATTAAAAGAAGACAAATTAAGCACCTTAATCAATATAATAATAATATCCAAAATTTAGTGGATATTACTTTTTCTTTAACTAATGTGAGTGGGCTCTCCACTCACTTTATATATTTTGGTGCCATTGCAAGGCACAAGAATGTCCATACTTTTACAAATTCAACCAAATCATTTTTGGTTGAAGGGCACTTCCATTGATATATTTATTTTTGCATTAAATTGAATTAGGGTTTCAATTATGCTTAAATTTTGATTATTTTAATATCAAGATTCTCTCTCTCCCAAGGAGATTCAAATGAGATGCCCCTCTAATTTTCTTGTCTCTAATTGATACCAAGAAACATTAGGGACTCTCTAGTAGTGATAGTTTGCATATTGAACCCTAGTTTTTGGGTAAATTACATATTACACCAAAACTAGGTTTTAATGCAGAAATATTGCTCAATAAGCTCTTTCTTGGTGCTCAGGATGCCACAAGCCATAACTCTGCATCATTTTCATTCTTATGATACTTCAAAACTTGAGGAAAATTTATCATGTAACATTTTCAAGTCAACCCCTCAACTTGGGTAAGTTGCACTTTAGTCCAAGACAAGCAAAACATTGTTTTCAACATTATTCAAAAAGGACTAAAATTGAAACATAAGCTCCTCTTGAGCCTTAATTACTTTTCAAAAGATAAGAGAAAACATATAATTATCTTTCTTAAACAAAATATATAGGGTTAAAGCATAACCTAGGTCAGGGATGTTAAAAATTATCCACCCCTAATAGGGATTTCGTCCCCAAAATCATCAAGAGAAAAGAGAAGGGCACTTCCTCCTCATTTCTTCCTCTAGCTCCCACGTAGCTTCTTCAATGCCACAATGATGCTAGAAAACTTTCACAAGACATATGTATTTCTTTTTTAGCTTTTTTATTCTTTTATCAAGGATCATCACAGGTCCTTCAACATATGATATATCATCATTTAATTCTACCTCCATAGGTTGCAAAACTAACTTTGTGTCATGATGACATTTTTTCAGCATGGAGATATGGAACACTGGATGCAACTTATGCAGCTCAGGTGGCAACTCCATCTTATAGGCTACCTTTCCAATCCGTTCAATGATTGGATAAGGCCCCATAAACCTAGGAGTTAACTTTCCTTTCTTTCCAAATCTAAGGACGCCTTTCCAGGGTGAGACTTTGAGATATACTCTGTCTCCAACCTGGAATTCTAAAGGTCTTTGTTGTTTGTCGGTGTATGACTTCTGTCTATCATGTGCAGTCTTTAATTGTTGTTGTATTACTTTAATCTTCTCAGTTGTCTTTTGTATAAGCTCAGGACCCAAAAGTTGATACTCTCCTATTTCATACCAACATAAAGGAGATCTACAATGTCTACCATATAATGATTCATATGGTGCCATATTAGTACTGTGCTGATAGCTATTATTGTAACCAAATTCTATCAAGCTCAGGTGTAGATCCCAACTTCCTACAAACTAAAGGACACATGCCCTAAGCAAATCCTCCAAGGTTTGTATGGTTCTCTCAGACTGTCCATTTGTTTATGGGTGAAAGGCAGTACTAAACCTTAATTGTGTACACAAAGCTTTATGTAGTCATTCTCAAAACTGACTCGTGAACTGGGGACCTCTATCAAAAACAATAGTAGTTGGAACTCTGTGCAACCGCACTATTTCATCTATATATATCTGTGCAAGGTTCTCAGCAGTGTAGGTTGTTTTGACAGGAAGGAAATGTGTTGTCTTAGTCAACCTATCAACTATCACCCATATGGAATCATGACCTTTGGTTGTTCTAGGCAAACCAACCACAAAGTCCATGGTCACATGATCCCATTTCCACTGCGGTATAGGCAAAGGTTGCACTGTTCCTGTGGGCTTTTGATGTTCAGCTTTAACCCGCTGACACACAGGACACCGCATAACAAACTCAGCTACATCCTTCTTCAATCCAGGCCACCAATACATATCCTTCAAGTTATGATACATTTTGGTGCTCCCTGGATGCATTGCATACATCGAAGAATGAGCTTCCTCCAAGACTAACTTCCTTAAGTCATTGGCATCAGGTACTACCATCCTACCATGGTAACATACTACTTGATCCTCTGACTTATGAAAGCCATCTCATTTCTCACTACCATACTCTGACCTGATCTGCTGTACTACAACATCAGCTTGTTGTGCTTCTTTAATCTGCTATTTTAGAGTAGGTTTCACTTGCATCTCAGCTAACAACCCAGCTAACAATGATACCTTAAGATGTATATTGTTTTGCCTCAAGGAGATAAGCATATCTATTTTTAAGCACACTAAGGAGTTTAAATGTGCTTTATCTAAGGTTGGTGATGATAATTTCCTACTTAGTGCATCATCCACTACATTAGCCTTCCCTGGATGATAATTAATTATACAATCGTAGTCCTTGATTAACTCCATCTAGTGGCATTGTCTCATGTTCAACTCATGTTGTGAGAAGATATATTTTAGATTCTTATTGTCTGTAAAAATCTGGAATGTTTCTCCATAAAGATAATGTCTCCAGATCTTCAAAACATAAACCACAGCAGCTAGCTCTAGATCATGTGTCGGATAATTCTCCTTGTGTTTCTTAAGTTGTCGAGAGGCAAAAGAAATCACTTGATTATCCTGTATCAACACACATCCTAGACCATTCTAGATGCATCACAGAAAACTATGTACCCCTTCCCTTGCTCAGGTAACACCAGTACAAGTGCACTTGTTAACCTTTCTTTCAACAGCTGGAAAGAATGTTGACACTTGTCATTCCGGAGAAAAGGAACCTCCTTCCTGGTCAACTTGGTTAGGGGTAAGGCTATAGAACTGAAGTTGTTAATGAATCTCCTGTAATAGCCTGCCAGTCCTAAGAAACTGCGTATCTCCATCGGTGTCTTTGGATGTTCCCATTGCAGGATAGATTCTACCTTCTTAGGATCAACACAGATACCTGAGGCAGATATTATGTGTCCTAGAAAAGAAACTTCTGATAACTAGAACTCACATTTGCTAAACTTAGCATACAGCTTATGCTCTCGTAGCAAAGTTAAAGCCTGACGGAGGTGCTACTCATGCTATTGAGCATCTCTACTGTATACCAAGATGTCATCTATGAAGACTACTATGAACTGATCAAGAAAAGGTCGAAAGATTCTATTCATGAGTTCCATGAATGTAGCTGGTGCATTAGTTAGTCCAAATGACATAACTATGAACTCATAGTGACCATACCTTGTCCTAAAGGCAGACTTAGATATGTCACTCTCCTTGATACGCAACTGATGATATCTTGACCTCATATCTATCTTAGAAAAGATAGTTGCACCACGCAACTGATCAAACAAGTCATCGATCCTCGGCAGAGGATACTTGTTCTTTCTAGTTACTTTATTCAAATGTATGTAATCAATGCATAGCCGCATCGATCTGTCCTTCTTCTTAACAAAGAGAACCAGAGCACCCCATGGTGAAGTACTCGGTCGGACAAAACCTTTCTCAAGCAACTCTTGCAATTGTTTCTTGAGCTCTGACATCTCAACAGGTGCCATTCTATATGGTGTTTGTGCTATTGGTTGCATGCCAAGGATTAGATTAATCTCAAAATGAATCTCTCGGGGCATAGGTACACCTGGAAGTTCCTCAGGGAACACATCTTCAAACTCGCTAACTATCAAAACTTTAGAAAGATTAGGGCTCTCCATTGTGGTATCTACCACATGTGCCAAGAATGCAAAGCATCCTTGCCTCATCAGCTTCTCATCTACCATAGATGACACAAGACAGGTTGGAAGAATCTTTCTATCTCCCAGAAAGATCCATGTGTCACCATCATCAGTGAACACAGCTTGCTTGGACTCACAATCCAAGACAACCTTATACTTTTCTAGGGTGTCCATCCCAAGAATTATATCAAACTCATCCATTTCAAATGGTATAAGATCCACTTGAATGCAATGTTCAAAAAAGGAAAGAATGCAAGGAGAACACACCTCCCACAATACTGTAGAACCCATCAGAGGGGTTTCTAATAACAGACTATCTACTTTATGACTAACAGTCATATTGCAATCATGAATCACTTCTTGAGTGGTAAAGGAATGTGTAGCACCCAGATCAATCAAAACAGATATGAAACAGGATGAAGACATACCAGATTGAAATAGTTCCATCTGACCTATCACAACTCGAGGGTTGACTACTGCTTCGGGTTGATTCATTGCATAGAATCTCACCGTTGCTTGTTGTTCACCTTGTGCTCAGTTGTTGGGTGCCGACGAACCAGCTTGGGATGCTTGTCCATGTCCTCTAGCATTACTCAAAATCTTTCATCTCTGAGAGCCTTGCTGAATTTGTCTTGGAGGTTGAGTCACCAGTGTGTTTCCAACTAGACAATCCCTCACTAAATGTCCTACTTGTCTACACTGGTGACAGGTTCTATTCTCTCGATATGGTCTAAAAGGTCCAGTTGCTGACATTGATGTTGTACTGGGAGCTCTATTTGGTGGTAAACTACAACCTCTACCCTTGTTGGATGTCCACTATGTGTGGGTGTTGAACCTTGGTGGTGTTGTTGGTGCAGAAAATCTTGGTTTCTTAAAACTCTCGGACCCCTATCCCTGGAACTGTGTATATACCTTCTTACTGTGGGCCTGATGCTTCTCAGTCATGGACCTTTCTATCCGTCTCACGGACTCCAAAAAGGTGGCAAACCTCTCCCTGTTCTCTAAGGTAGACACAGGAGTGGTCAATTCAGCGTTCAGTCCCTTCTCAAAATGTTGAATCCTCTCCTCATCTGTAGCAGCCATATGCGGACAGAACCATAGAAGCTTCATAAACTTAGCTTCATATTCACTAATATTCAGCGGTCCTTGCCTTATCCACTCAAACTGAGAGATCTTCTCATCTAAAAACATCTTAGGGAAGTATCTACTGATGAATTCTCATCAGAATTCCTCCTATCTGATTTCAACACCTGGCCTCTTACCCTCTTCTATTGTCTACCAGTAGCCAGCACTCCCTTTAAGAAGGTACACTGCATGTATAACCTTCTCAGCTTCTGGGATATTAAGGATTCTGAAGGCCTTTTCTAGCTCGGTCAGCCACATGGCAGCATCTGGTGGATCAGTTGTACCAGCATATTCTATGGCTCCAACCCGGTGAAGTCGTTCAAAAGTCTTATCGACCCCCTGTCCTTCATTATGGGCAAGTTCCCTAGGTGTAGGTGGTGGCATCCTATCCTCCATATGCGTCATGGTTGCCATGAACTGCCCAAACAGATCATGGAAAGCTGGGTTTTCCATTGCAGCTTGGTTAAGCTGGGGATGTTCAGGTTCTGGTTCCTCCCTATTCTTGCCCCTTGCACCTCTTCCTGGTGCAGCAATACTGCTCTCAGCAGTATGTTCTTTGTGTGATCCAGACATCTTTAAGTTCTTCTTCTCCTCTTATATGAGCAGAAGACACTATCAGATATGCTGGAAAATACTAGAACAGACTCAACAACCTTAATCCTATATCTCTGTAGACTCAACAAACCTAGAGCTCTGATACCACTAAACTGAGACGACCCGACACCAGATCAGACCGTCATAGTGTAATTAATTGCAGAATTAAACATAAGCAATGAAATTATTGAAAATCACTAAAAATTAAAACCGTTTACTAAGAGATCCATTTCTAGGAAACTCTTATAGAAAGAACCAAAAATATTAATTTACACATACATTCTGGTTCACAAAGTACATATCCTGTACCATCCCTTCTCGAGGGTTACAAGTATCAACTGCTCTGTTAAAAACTATATACAGGAAGCATAAGAACCTCGAGGCATGAAGCCAAAATCTCAGATCGATCATAAAAGCACTAACTACTAACTCCTAGGACCTGAGAGTACAGAGACGACTCATAGGACTCATATCTACATGACACGACAGTCAGTATCTCCACCTGAGATGTTACTACTGTCCTTGTTGCTGCTATCCTTCCCTTATTGTGTGGTTTCTACCTCCTCTTCCTCGTCCACCTAAAAAGCTTGGATCCCACGGGGGTGAGACAATTGAAAATTGTCCCAGCGAGAGATATAACTCTCTGCCAGAAACATTATTATTTCAGATGAACAGTAATAAAATGAACAGAGGAATCTTCATTAAATGGCAGGATTTAATCATTATTAAGAAGAATAGAGCAATGTCATCTCTTAAAGTATGACAACTATAAGTGATAAGTAGTAGATCATCTATTCTTTTAATAAGGAATATGAAGAACATGTATAATATTTATCCACTTTAGGATATAATAAGCAATGTAACATCAACCAATGATTTCTGTATTTCATCCTTTTAGCAAATACACTACACGGTTGATTACATTTTTCAACCATACTTACGCCCTGAGGAGATGAGGTATACCGCTCATACTCCAACCGACCACGATTAAGTAAAGCATTGATACCATACATAGTTCAATGGAAGAGCCGGACTCCATCACCTCATCTGTCTCGGTCAGTACGAGATCATATGTGGGACATCTTGTGTCTCTGCTAAATAGCTTTCCAGGGTATACTAGCATCTTCACTATAGAGTTATAGCCCGTAGCATATACTCTTTTCAGGATATGGCCTATAGTCAATACCTGGTGTTGTGGAGTTATGACCCATAGCCATACTCTTATTGAGATATGGTCCATAACCATTCTTGTATATAGGATATGGCCCTCAATCATTCCTATGAGGCGTAAGGATATTTTCGCCCATTGCCCCCACATATTCAAAATATGCATTCCAGGAATTTCCATAGGAAAACCCTATTTCACCATCACCAATTACTGACGATGATGGATCTATGGTCAGGGCTCTACATGATAAGATTTCACTTGCTTAATTAAGTGCATTACCATATTCTCTTAGCATCACTCAGGTTTTCAAACATAAATTATTATAAAAAAAATGCTACAAAGAATGTGTAATACTTTTATTGAATACTTCTCGAAGCTTTATAAAACATTGGGATCTCAATCCCTTGTCACATCATGGGCATTCTCATACCTTAACATCTCATCATCATGATTATGAGATATGGGTATTCAAACCCTCAGTTCATCAAAGAACACATGTTACCACTTATCAGGTAACTAATACCTTCAGGTCATCTGACCAAGTTAAACATGATACTTGTTACATAAGCATCTCACATGGCTCTTCAAGGCCCATTTAATCTCTTGTTACCTCTTGCTAGGCAACAAAACATATTATTTCTTAAAAGGCCCATAAACAATTTTATTAATAAAGCATCATAGCTCATACCTGCCTATGCCCAACATCTCATGATACCTGCATGGTTAGTACACATGATAAGAGTTGTATCAATTACATATCAGCACTATGCAATGTAATGGTAGCTTCACTATTCCCTCATTAGAACTATGGTTTCTCATGACTTTCACCCTATATTAGGGTTTCACATAACATCACATTATATTGGGGTTTCACATATCATCACCCTGTGTTAGGGTTTCTCATAACATCACCCTATGTTAGGGCTTCACATAACATTGCCCTAAATTAGGGTTTCATATAACATCACTCTGTGTTAGGGTTTCACACATCTTTATCTTGAATTAAGGTTCCTTATAACTTTTCCCCAATTTAAGGTTTCATGAATCATTCTCTTAGATTAGGGTTTCTCATTATATTACCCTGAAATGGGATTTCTCATATTATCACCCTAGATTAGGGTTACACCATTACCCTAAATTAGGGTGTCATCTATCATTGCCCTAAATTAGAGTTAGGGCACATCAACCTTCTCGATTAGGGTTTCATGATCTCTTTATCAAGGATCATACCCTAAATACATATTGTATTCATGTTGAGAGTGTTGAGGTTCAATCACTACATGATTATCATTCATGTATGAATTCCTCTCTCTCTCATCCTCTCTAGGATGTTGATTACTTCAAGCTAGATTAGATTAGGTCATCCTTTCATTCAAGTACATACACTTAGAGTTATCATAGTGTGTTGAGATATTGCTTCCTTAAGCATCAAAGATTAACCCCTCAAAGGGTAATAATCACCCTAGTACCTTAAAGGTACAACCATTATAATTATCTTTGTTAAAAATCATTAACAATCATAAAGTTAATTGATCTTTCATACTTTTAGACTATTAGATCTCCAAACGGTTTTGATACTTTTGAACCTTCAAATGGTTTTGACCTCCTTAAACTTCAAACGGTTTTGATACTTTTGAACCTTCAAACGGTTTTGACCTCCTTAAACTTCAAACAGTTTTGATACCATTTTCTGTCCAAATGGTCTGAAGACTGTTTGATCCTAAATGGTCTCAAGACTATTTGGACTCAAACGGTCTCAAGACCATTTGGTCCAAACCACCTTGAAACTGAATGGATCAATTAGGGTTTCCTTCAACCAATCAATTTAGGGTTTGCACTCATTGAACCATCCAACATTGAGACCATTGAAAGGGGATCAAAATGTAACCCTTAGATCTCCATCCATCCATGACTCTACTTGACCTCAAATGGTCTTGAGGTACTTGACCTCCAAATGGTCAACTCCTTCAAACGGTCAAAGTACCCAAACAGTTTTGAAATTCAATTTACCCATTCGATCTTGAGATCCATTACCCATTCGATTTTGAACTCAATTACCCATTCGATCTTGAAGTCAATTAGCCATTCGGTCTTGAACTCAATTACCTATTCAGTTTTGAAGTAAATTACGCATTCGGTCTTCGATTCAATTACCCATTCGGTCTTGAGGTAAATTACCCAATCGGTTTTGAAACCGAATCAACTCAATCGGTTTTGAAACCGAATTAGCTCAATCGGTTTTGAAACCAAATTAGCTTAATCGGTTTTGAAAACTGTTTGCCTATTCCTTTGTTGAGGTGTGTGCTTAAGATGAAATCATCATCTTCAAGCTTCAAACCTTCGAAATCAATTTTGATTCTTATGGTGATTTCAACAACTAATAAAAAGGAAATCGAGAAAGAAGAAAGGTTCAACACATAATGAATAAATTGCAAGCAATAATAACATTTAAGGGTTCAAGTTATATAACCCGCCTTAAAAATTGAATCCAAGCTTTGAGATTCACGTTATCAATGGTGAGTGAAGCTTACTCAACTTCCAAAGGCTCGTCCTCAAGTCTTCTTGTGAAATGAATGGTTAAGGTTGAAGATTGAATGAAGAAAAGAAGAAATTAAGCATTGAATTTCGATTTCCACCATGGAATTAAGGTTGAAGATGACTATGGAGCTTACCTACAGGTTGGGGCACATCCTCCTGCTGCTTCTAAGCTCCCTTGTGTTCGACCAAAGTAAGGAAAGAAAAAGGAATCGAAAAAGCCTTTCATGTGGGTTGAAAATGAGATGTATATAAGGGAATTTCAATGAGAGAGAAAGTGATAAATAATTCCTTCAACTCCCAAAATTGGTGCCACATACTCCCCTCCATCCCTTGCATACGAAGCCATCTCCCCCACCTTATAATTCCTCTTCATTATCCATGAATTAAAAGAAGACAAATTAAGCACCTAAATCAATATAATAATAATATCCAAAATTGAGTGGATATTACTTTTTCTTTAACTAATGTGAGTGGGGTCTCCACTCACTTTAGATATTTCGGTGTCATTGCAAGGCACAAGATCATACATACTCATACAAATTCAACCATCTCATTTTTGGTTGAAGGGCACTTCCATTAATATATTTATTTTTGCATTAAATTGAATTAGGGTTTCAATTATGCTTAAATCTTGATTATTTTAATATCAAGATTCTCTCTCTCCCAAAGAGATTCAAATGAGACGCCCCTCTGATTTTATTGTCTCTAATTGATACCAAGAAATATTAGGGACTCTCTAGGAGTGATATTTTGCATATTGAACCCTAGGTTTTGGGTAAATTGTACATAACACCAAAACTAAGTTTTAATGCACAAACATTGCTCAATAAGCTCTTTCTTGGTGCTCAGGCTGCCACAAGCCATAAATTTGCATCATTTTCATTCTTATGATACTTCAACACTTGAGGAACATTTATCATGTAACATTTACAAGTCAACCCCTCAACTTGGGTAATTTGCACTTTAGTCCAAAACAAGCAAAACATTATTTTCAACATTATTTAAAAAGGACTAAAATTAAAACATAAGCTCCTCTTGAGCCTTAATTACTTTTCAAAAGATAAGAACAAACATATAATTATCTTTTTTAAACAAAATATCTAGGGTTAAAGCATAACCCAGGTCAGGGATGTTACACTCTACATGTGAAATGTCGCTCTGAGTTGGGATTGAAAGCAAAGTGGACCGATCAAGTGAGACATCAAACTGATCTGCAGGGTGATACATGGAATCTTGGTCGTCCACGGGTATGTGAAGATCTCCATCATCAGCTTCCATGTAAGGATATTGCAAATCTTCCACGGGCGGTCACATTCTATCAAACTGATGGAATGAAGGACTCTCTTGGGTAGGGGAGTTTTCACCAAAAAATTTGGATGAGTCCAATGGGGGATTTGAGTGGGAAGGAAAAATAAATTCCTTATTAGGACAAGTATATTGGACATGATTGTTGAAGTCATCATAATTGCAATCTGAGTGTGGATCGGTTGTATACACTGAGGGTGTATTAGTAAAGATTTGTTCGACAACATATATGAGGCTTCTATTGTGGGCAGTAACCTCTATCAATTCTTGGATCAAGTGGTTTTGCCTCTCAGATGCAGTTGGATATGGATCTACATGATCATGGAAGCAGGATGCATAGCTAACTTGAGCGTGTCAATATTTTCTTTTGCCTTGACATTTGCTCTCATAATATCTTGGGCCAAAAGCCCAACTTGGGATGTTGGAGTAATAGAGGCAATAGTAAAAAATGATGTAGAAGAAGTTGGTGGGAGTTGGTGTACGGATGCCAACTGAAGTGGTTGATACAAGGACACCAATTGAAGTGCACGGTTCTCTATGATCTACTAACAGTCTGGAGTGTGGAAAAAGTCATGGGTGCAAGTACACAAGATGGTCTGTTTTGCAATGGCCAAATCCATGGTTGCAATCAAAATAAAGAAGAGAGAGAGAGAGATTCTTCCAGATGTTAGAAAAATATATTAAGGAAAAATACTACTACTGGAATGGAAACTCAACAGAAAGAGGAGTACACTACCGGAATGGATCTCGTAGGATTTTTTTGAATGAAATAAATAACAAGTCTAACGAGAGAAAAAAATGAGATTTTTTTATTATCAATTTTTTTGTTAACAAATAAAGAAAGAAAATTATGTAATCAAGTATATTGCTAAACTTAATGACACTGACTAAATCTAAGTAGATCACAAATTCTTAACAGTTGTCTGTAGTCTTATCCCCAACAATGGCACCAAAAGTTGATCGCTCTTTTTAGTGGGTCAAAAGTATAAACACAATTGTCCAGTCAAAGATATCAGACTTTAAATTTATATGTGACTAGAAGAGACGTCCACAACTAAATACAGAGTCTTTGTAGTAGTGTGGGGTCGAACACAGGGAGAAGGAGAACAATTGAATTAGAACTGGAGATCTTGACTTAGTTTAGCCGAATCGAATAAGTGAATTTGATGGTATTCCAGTTGAGGAACGAGTTAATCTAATTGAGCAGTAAAATCTAAGTTTAAGAAAACTAAAAGAAAGAAATAAAGATGAACTGATCAATTATGATAAAAAAGGACTTGGATTGGTTTTCACCAATCAAACCATCCAAAATCATGTAAAACCTTCACTCTTGAATTATGTATGTTCTTTACTCATTTTGCAAACAGTCATAAAAGATATATGTTCATTCCTTCTATTGAGATCCAGACAGATTTCTATCTAAGAGGCTCTCTCTCTCTCTCGAGGTAATAATCGAAAGATCAAAGGAAAATAGTATGACTATTTTTATAGGAACTCCTCACTCTCGTGACTCGTTACTATCTTATACTCCAAATCCTATTGAAATCATTCTCTTGAATGATATTTATATTAAACGTCTGAAGAGGGTAGCTAATCATCAATCGATGTAATAAAATAAGAATATAAGAATAAAACTTTTAATAACATATGTCATAAAATAGAAAGGTGAATAATTATATGGTTGTGAGGGCATGACGGATACTCCCAACTAAGTTATGAGTCCAGCCTCTCATGACACAAGAAGGAATTATGTTACAACTTGGACGAATCATGGTAAGAAAAGAAAAGAGAAAATGGTCGATGGTTGCTAAGTCTAGATAGACTTGGACTTTGATCTCGGCTGCAGCCTTTCGGCCATTTGTCTCCAAAATCCGAGGTGCTTCGTCTAGCGGCGACTGCTTGGTATTTATAGGAATAGTTGGAAAGCATTAGATTGTCCAATAGAATTTGTAAAGTCTCAACATTTAATGTGGCGGGACCGTCGACCGGTATTGACCGATTGGGGAGCAAAGTCAATACATTGCACGTTGACACTGTCGGTGGTAGTCGATAGGTGGTTGTCGATTGGGACTGTCGACTAGAACTGCTGCTATTGCTAGGTCGGTGCAAAGATTTGGCTGTCGATGTGCTGGCTGTTGAGGTGTTGGTTGTCGAGCAGTGCCGGTGCTTGTCCGAATGGGAACGTCGACAGGTGGCTGCTAGCAGAGTCGTCGATAGGCTAACCTCGTTATCCTTGTATGAATAAAAGAGATTGACAATCTTGCATTAATAATAGAGCTCGACAGCCTTCTATTCAATTATCATGCGCTCGCTGGCCATCAGCAGTAAAATCTCGGATGGTTTTAATTGACGCCTTAATGTAATGATTGATTGCATGGCTTGCTGGTCGATACGTGCAAAACAATGAGTAGCGGTTTTCCTTTTATAAAATGATAACCATGCCTCGATAGGCTAGTTTGCAACATGCTGTTGCGGGTGTGTTTCAATTAATCCGGACCGTAAAAACACTCTATTAATTTTTTTTAGGGGTAGGTTTTTTTTGTTAGATGAGCGGTTGGGATGTTCTGAAACAATATCCGAAACAGCATTCCGTAACACAGATTTGGAGTGTCGATAGGCATCTAAGGCATGTGTAAGTAAAGCAGCTCGACAACATTGCATTAAAGGAAGAACTCGATAGTTTATTAATTTCCTGCGGGATCGCATTGCATGGAATGATTGACTCGATTAATGGAATATAGATCGGCATGGACTTGCACTAAGAAAAGAGGGTCGATAGTCCTTCTATTGGGTATTGCATCGACGCCATTTCAATTGTGGCTGTGTGGAGATCGACATCTCTTAATTGCAAGCCTCGATGGTATTTAATCCACTTAGTTGCGGACAAAGGAAGGAAATCCTTTGTTAACGGATATTTTCCTTACAAATCAAGAGTCACGGAGTAATTACTTCCCTTTACATTTGGTCAAAGAAACAACTTGATGGCTTTCCATGTATTGCGATGTCATTGCTCTTTCCATCCTTCTATTAATTATTGGTCCACAATTTACTCGATTCCCATGGCTCCATTCCGGTCAAATACTTTAATGAGTTTCCAAGCCATCCAAATAATATAAAATTGTTGGCTTATTTGTGTTAATCACCACGATCAATCTAATGGACATAAATAAATTGTATTTTGTGCTAACTACAAGTCAAAAATGTACTAATTAGGAAACTACATTGGAAAAGGGATAAAAACTACAAAAGACTAAGAATTAAACAAGTAAAGACATATTATGGCTAATAAATGTACAAAAATCAAGGTAAAACACATACTAATATTGCACAAATTTGGGTGTTATCACTTATCAACACAATCAAGGAGACATACCTCTTCTTCGAGGCTCGGTCTCCTCATGCTTTCAAACACCCTAAGCTCTAGGGTTTGTCTTCCAAGATGCAAAACAATAGTAGCGGCCTCAACATCAATCAAGGCACGGGCAGTGGCTAACAAGGGGCAGCCAAAAATATGAGGGAAGCGTAAATCTTCCATGATGTCCATGATCATGAAATCAAATGGAACATGGGCGTCTTTCTCAACTCTTACAGGTATATCTTCAATAATACCCATAGGTTTTATCATAGATGCATCTGCTAATTGGATGGTCATGGCAGTGAGAAGTATATCCACAAATCCCAATCTTCTAGAAAGACTATAAGGCATGATAGAAATATTGATGCCTAAGTCAGCAAGACCTTTCCTATAAGCATTGTCACCTAAATACCATCCAATCCTAAAGGATCTGGGATCTTTCTATTTTATTATATATTTTACTTTGAATAATATCTGAGGTGGTCCTAGCAAGTTTACCATCTCATATTCTTCTGTGACATACTTCCTAGTCAAAAGAAATTTCATATACTTGGAGCAAGAAGGCATGTTAGCAAGAGCATCAAAGAAGGAAATGTCCAAATGTAGCTTTTTCATGGCCTCCATAAATTTCATGAAATGGGTATCCAACCTAGTTTTCTTTAGGCGGGCCCGATATGGTGGGCGAGGCTTGTAGATAGGGATTTCAGGCTCATTAGCCTCCACTTATAGGACTTCAGGGGAAGGAAGGGTGGGTTGTGGTGAAGGTTGAGTTTCAATGACCACAGTGTCATCATCCTCAAAATATAAGGGTACAACATGGGTTTTCTCTGGAGGAGGAGGTGAGCATATGTCTTCCCCGAATGGGTAGAAACAACCTTGAGTTGTTTAGGATGCTTGGGGTTGTTTTCTGGTTGCCTGACAAAAGTGTCGGCAGGAGGTTTCTTCCTAGCAAAGAGTTGGGCTAACAATGCATTAGTTACCTTTTGGTGAGCCTGTTGGGAAAGGAGAACCTAATTCTAAGAAAGGATGTATTTTTTTAAAGAAACTATCATCTCACTATCAAAAGAAGGAAAGGGGGCATTCATCTGGGTTGGATGATACGTCTGTGGTGGTGGTTGGTTTAGATTTTGATATTGTTGCCCTTGGTAGGGCCCATGATTTTGGAAATGTCCCTTGTAATTTACTTGATTCCCAAAGTTCCTTTGACTGTAGTGTTGGGAAACATGGTGGTGGATGATTGTTGACTTGAGGATGAAGGGGTCTTTGTTGGGGAGCAAGTTGAGGAGCAGTTGCAGTACCTGACGGGTTCGTATATTGGAATCTAGGATGATTTCTAGCCTAATTTGGGTTATAGTAGGCTTGACCCCGTATGCTATGAATAGAGCTGAGGTTCTCCATTTGTTCTCCAACTTCTAGTTGGATGGAGACAATGTAAAGATATTGACATTATAGGGTAGAGTGATCATACCCTTGGAAAATTCCGCACAGAGAGTCTACAACCTTTACTTGTTGAGGTTTCTCTCTCCTTTCATAGGCATTAAAAGAAGACTCTAGGTGATTCTCTTTCAAGGAAATATGCTTAAGGCTTTGAACAATATTTTTGATGTTGGGATTCTCCTAGGCATTAGCTATGTTGAAGACCCGCCAGTCCATCATCATGATTGGATTTCAAATCTGCATTTCACAACCTCCCAAGCACTATGCAAGCTTTGAAACATGAAATTTCCTCTAGACGAGGAATCAAGGAAGACCTTGGTGTCATTGTCAACACCACGGTAAAATATTTTGATGAGCTGAACTTGGGGAATGTCATGGTGGGGGAAATGTTAGAGAAGGTCCTTAAACCTTTCCCAAGCTTCTCCTAGTGTTTCACCTGGGGCCATAGGAAATAAAGTGATATGTCCATGATCTCATAAGTGAGGGTAAGAGGGTGGTATTTTTCTAACAAATTGAATTGTAGGCCTCCCAGGTGGTGACACATTCTCCTCCCTCCATGGCATTATACCAACTACTAGCTTGGTCAGAAAGAGAATATTTGAACAACCTAACATGAATGGTATCCTCAAAAATGCCTGAGATTTTATGTAAGGAGTATAAATAAATAAAAAACGTTGAAGATGGTCTTGGAAACTCTCACCTTTGTTTCCATACAAGGGATTGTCCTAAAGCATAGTGATCCACTGAGTACGGATTTCAAATTGAGGGGCAATGATGTTGGATGGTAAAATAGGGTGTTGTGCATAAGAGGTTTTGGGGACTAAGAAGACCCTCAATTGTTTCTACTGCTCGACTTTCCATTGTGTGGCTTCTTGGGCCTCTTGCGCATCCAGATAAGATGCACATAAATCAACCTCTTCATCTGCATGTTCTGCAATCGTGGCCTACTTTTGAGTAGGGAGTGCTTGCTCAATTCTATAGGTTACTTCCTCCTCATCCATCCTAAAATAGTTTTCTCAATTTAAATGATGGAACGTCCTTTCTATTTCTGGATCAAAAACTGATTGCATAAAATCAACATGGTGCGAGCATCACATGCACAGTTATATTGAACAGATAAATGTGGTTGTAGAAAAAATGGACTATTAGAATGGAAACTCAGAAGAAGGAGTAGAACTTCCAGAATGGGACTCGGGAGACCGAGAAAAAAAAATTTGTTCAAAAGTTTTTGGGATTTGATAAAATGATTTGTTACCCCGAAAACGGTGCCAAAATTGATGTGTATCATTTGGTGCACCAATTCACTAAGGGTTTATCTTAGATTTTAACTTTTTAATGGAAAAATTACCAATTAAGGTTGGTTATCAGTTTAGAAGGGTGAATCCCATAAGACAATGCTTTTCAGATTATTTCTTTTAACCCAAATTACTTTGAACAATTATTGAACAGAAAAAGTAAAATTCATTGGTTGATGAGATTTGATTATGCATAATCAAGGAAGTTAATTTTGCAATTGAATTTAAAAGTTACACTAAGAATAAGTAATAAAAGAGTTATGCTAAATACAAGAGAAGAAAGAGAGATTAACTATAAGTAGGATTAAATTGCAAATAAAGAAAGAGAGAATGAGAAACAAGTGGTTTTGAAAAATAAGAATGAATCGATTGATAAAGGATGTCGAGGTTATGGGGTTTACCGCCATGTCCTGCATGAAACCAGATCGATGGAATCTATAAGTTAAAATAAGTTAGAAGAGGGTATGTGTAAACATTTTGCAAATGCATCTACAAAAGACGAACTCCCTACAAACCCATTGGTCATGGCGTATTATATATCCTAGCCTGATCATTCCAATAAAAATCCTATGAGGTCTCATCCAGATCTTTATGCATTCGTTTGGTTGTTTCAAGCATTGGGTTCTGCGGTCACATCCCCCAAGACTACCATTCAATAAAACAAGAGATCAAGTCATTTCAAATATGTGATTATCCAAACAAAATACCATCTATCGAATAATATCTTAAAGTATTTGATCTAATTTATATCATGGATATGGGGCTATTACCCATGCCCTGAAATGAAAGAGTACTCATGATCCATAGATGAAAAAAGGAGAATGAAGGAAGAAAGGAAGTAACACATAGAATAGAAGAAAAAGAATCTCAAAGGGATCTTGGATACAGTAGTGTTGAGCTGCCCTACATTGCACTGGTCTTCAAGAATAAAGATGTGTGACTTACAAAACTTTCCCATCTGACTTCATCACTCCATCCAGTAGGTAGGCCTGCCACGTAAGAAACTAGAAGAACTTCATCATCAACACTAAAGTTCCCACATAAGAGATAGGATATGGGGACTGTGCTTTCATTGTCATGCATCTTATGGAGACTTTGAACAAGAATATCCCATTCGATGACATCTTCCTCAGAGAACTCCATAGACTATGGGGAGCGTATGTAATGGAAGTCATATATTACTGCCAATTTTTCAACGACCCTGTCATGCCTCAAGATGTGGTAACACATCGACTCTATATAGGAGAGCCACTACTTTAAAAACTCCCATAGCACAAGCAGATAAAGACCTTATGACTAGATCCTTTGGAACAATAATGTGCATCAGCATGGAAAGAAGGTTGACCAACTGAAGATTGAAACAATGACATGAACCAACCTCCAAAAAATACAATGGGCCAACAACATATGCCTCTTCCAGCAAAGAACCCAGAGGCATCATCTCCTTCATCCATTCTAGAAACAACTGCAAAGACAACAGAGATGCCAGAAGTGGGGAGATAAATGAAGATGAGTTGTAGGAAGCAAGGCCAGAAGAGCCAGTTGTGACCGTGATAACACCCAATTTTGTGATGTTTTTTATTGTTATTTCATTATCAAAACTGCCCCTTTTAACTGTTTTCCTCTCTTTTTATATGTACTTTTGCAATAACAGGCCACGCTATGCTCTTAACCCAATATTTCCATCTTTTGCAGAGTTTTCCTCCATTTTTGACTCATTTATCATCGAAAAGGCCCGTCCCGGCCCATAAACGTGTTCTACCTGCATCTGCCTTTTTCCCCAGGAAGTCGGCCGATACGCTCACTGCCTGATTGGGTAGCGCGATACACTGACACGCGACACAAGGGTGTCACGTGAGAGGAAGCAGACGAGCGATATGCCTTTTTACCCGACAGGGAGCCGGATTCGCCATGACTGTTGCAGCGTGTCGCGTGATACAGGCCACCCACCGGCAGGCACCACTTGTCACGATGACTGACAGCCTGACATCCTTGTGTCGGGCGATACGCATAATCGGGTGTGCCTGAAGCTGCACTAATGGAACTAAAGAAGGACACGTGGCATCCGGAGCACCATAACTTCTTCCAACTGCTGCCTATAAATAGCATCTATAGGAAGCTGAAAAGACAGTTCGGAACCCCCGAGAGCTGATTGAGGAAAGCATTTGGGAGCTAGTGTGTCGTGCCTGAGAGGTTGTGTCGGGCGATTCTAGGTGAGCACTTCCCCATCCTGAGAGGGAGGGAATGGTTCACTTAGGGCCATCTCGGGCGCCGTTGCATGTCGATATCGGCCGACAAAGGATACCCAATATGAGTGTCTGATACCTGGAAGCAACACTCTAACCTGGCATGATATCGAACCCCAATATACATCGTCGGTCGCGGCATGTCGCCCGAGAGGGTGCCGCCCGACACGATCGTATCGGGCCAGGGCGCCCCGCGCGATACATCTGCCTGTCATTAGCGTGTCGCTCGAGAGGGTGTGCCGCCCGACACGGGTGTATCGGGCAAGGCTCCTGTCCGGTATCAGGCTGGGGAGTCGGCTGATGTCTGTCGTCCTTCTAAATCAAGAAGGCGACATTTATCTTTGTTATTTCAGTCATTTACTTCTTTTACTTATGCTATGTAATCAGACTCTTATATGTTAATGGAAATAGAAGAGTTTTAATTATCTTCTGCTTTATGTTTGGTACCTTTGTTGGATGATTGCTATGTTTAACATCTGAACTCTAGCTTGTACGCTTGAATCACGTTTCGATTAGCTACCGAATCGTGTTTTCCCGTCGCAACAGCCTTGAGAGAGGTGTTGTGGCTCTAGTGTTTGGTCCGATTCTGGAGTACGAGAGTGCTCGGAATCGGAGTTGCTTTAGTAACCTTTCCACTCTAACTTAAGCCCAGCAACCTCAAGAGGGGTGTTGATGCTAGGTTAGAGGTACCCGCTTTGAGAGGAGGAGTACAGGATGTTTCTGATGTTGCTTGTTTTACCGAAGTTTTCTCCTTCGTACCTTACTATAGCATTAGTTTTATCTCTCTGTTTCCGTTACACGAAAACCCCTAAAAACTGATAAATGCTTAAAACCTTAATTTTTCCTCGTAGCTCCATTTGGAGATAGATTTCTTTTGTTTTATCAGTCTTATCCTGATGTTCCCTTGGGGAATTTTACCATCTCTATACCCTTGTCGGAGTGTAATGTGTCGATTCGGTGTTCTCAACACTACCACCCTTGTCCCTGTGTTCGACCCCGTATATCTACTTCAACCCCATAAACAAAGTTGTGGGGGCCTAGAAGGTTTCGGGTTATAAATGTAAAAGTCTGACTACTTCAAATCCGCCTCCAATTTTAAGACGCGCGATTTAGGCCGATCAGACCATCAAAGTTAGCTTCCCATATTTTAATAGATGGTCATGAAAAGTCCTTTCTTTGGAATTGTGGTAGATAATTGAATAGGTTGAAGGCATGTGACAAATTGGGGGAAGTAGTCTTCAAGAGGGAAGGGATATGTGTCTTAAAAGATGACCTTTGTGAAACTCTGAGACCAAATTGATACATGATTGTGAGTGTAATGTCACCTTAGCAGTCCCTGCTTAGGGATGGTATGCCCAATAAACACATGGAATACCACCTATTAATGGAGGATATGATCTACAAAAAGAACTTTGGAGGAAATGAGTGACTATTACAATGCTTAAGAAGCTCACTCCCAGAGTTCATCTTCTTGTCAATCTTGCACGACAACCACTAGACACTCCTAGCTATCAATGGCAAAAAAAAAGACCACAATCATGTACGATAGCTCCAATGCGGTCTTTGCTTTGAAAAAGTATACAAATATGACAACATCAAAAAGTTTCACAGAAGAAAAATCAAATACTTGTTCAGAAGAAATCATTGCGATGATATAGGAGAATGGCAAGGGATATTAGTTTATCCCTAAAAATAACTTCAAGAAGTCACAATTTTGCCACAGAAGCCCCCAACAAATTTAACATTCCAACAATTGTGGCTTTCACTACCTATATTGGATGACATCTTTAGCAAAGCAGGACGTCAAAGTCAAAAGTAGGAAGCACAAGCACCACCACACGCTCTGAGGAATCTACATCGATATGTAGTTGTGCTCCCACTGGGCCATCAAAGGAATCTCAACGGAAGAGTAAACCATGTCTGTTTATATCCAACCTCCATCTTTGACACTTCGGGACGGAGTGTATGATAAGTTTTGGGGAGTTATAAACAGGAGGAGGAGGTACTACTCTCATACCTTTTACTTTTTCAAATTTGATTGCTTGAACTTTCAAACTTTTGATTTTGCACTTTTTGATTTTGCACATAAGCCCAAATTAGGGAAATTTTGAAATTTTGGAAGAACTTCTGAATAGAAACTAGAATTTTTTGTTAATTCTAAAAGAATATGTGCCGCATGTAAGTTTTGGATCCGGTTTTCCTAAATGTAGGCATAACTCTCACTCTTAGACTTTCTTGTCTTCAGGCTACCTCTTAACATAATTATTTCAAGAATAATGGATTTGGGCTATCTAATTCACATACAACTCAAGCGTGATAATGTTTTTATGTCAACCTTATCCTAAGATATTGTAAAATGCAAAAGGATGTATGTTATTTCCAGATGAAACCTCAAAGTAAGAAAGACTCAGTCTGGTACACTCATGATTGATCACCCTAATTATCAAGTACAGGTAGGAAAGTGCATAACCTGCAAAGAGGAAATAGCTACTGCTTCTGGTGCTTAAATTCCTGCTTTGGGATCTAAAGAGGCTCGACAGCCCAAAAATTCCTTAAAAATTCCTATTACCCTTTATCCTACGAGCCATAATAAAAGTTGAGTGGAATAAAGTCATGATAGTTGTGCCCATAATTCAAAAGATGATGAGAGGCACATGCCCAGAATCCAAACTTCCAAACTGCCTTTCGAATGGAACCTCACATAACCACATGATATTACATCAGGATCCAAATTTGGCATCACTATCATTACAACATTAATCTTGGTTGAGTAAACCTAAGAAAGGTAGGGAACACTTCATCCTTATCCAACACCGTCACAATAATTAGGATCTCCAGAAGAAGAAAAAAAGTTGGGTGTGAAAGCTACCTCTAACCAAAACCATGTGCAAGTACAACCATGAAATGGATTATCTATGCATTACGATGGAGAAATCCTTCCTCAGAAGAAGATCATAGTAGGTGATACTAGTAACACAACTCCTGATCTGAGAAGGAGAATCTTAGGATTAATAACACCTATCCATGATACATACATCTTGACTTAAGGCTGATGTAATGAAATTATTCACACTAATCTAATAAAGCCCTTTAAAGTCATTTGATGCCTTAGTTCTATTTGTTATCTTGAGGACAGGCTAGACGCTAAGTTTGGGGGTTGATGACATCCAATTTTGTGTATATTTGATGCCTATTTTACCCTCACATTATCAATTTAACAAGGTTTTATTTTGATAAAGCTACTCATTTTAACACTTTAGGAGTAATTTCCCTTACTTCCTTCCATTTTCTTTATTACACAGGAAATTAACAAGAATAGAGCCAAAATGGTCTAGTGATCGATGGACTCCAATCCTCAGTGGTCTATGGCATGTTACCATCAATGCCAAAAAATCCCTCGCTCTCAGTGACTTTCGAGAGTTTGCAATTCACAGTGATTGTTAAGAATGCATTTTCAACAACCTATTGGCCTGAATAGGACAGTGACTGATGGCACACTGACCTTCAGTGATCAATCACACACCACTAGCAATGATTGTTGACCTTGACGTCTTCAACAACCATGAGGACCAGCGACCAATGGGTGCACTACCTCCATCGACCACTGGATCTACAGTCCCAGCAACCGTTGGGAACCTAAAATCCCAGTGACCGATGGGATTGTTGCCTCGAGATGTGCATCTATAAATAGCCAACCATTTCATCCATGGGGGGTCATGATGTGAGAGAGATGTGAAGTGTTGTCGCACTGCACAACCATCTTGCCATCATTTTGATATCTTTGGAGATGAGAGTCTGAAGGATATCATGCACCTCCTCCATCACCAAACCTTATCGGTTCCTTCTTCGAGAGGAGGAGCAACCATCTTCAACGTCCTCCCTATATCCACATCTGAAGAAGACATGCATCAACCTTGGTCATTTGTGGTTACAATTGGTGTATCTTCGTTCTTCTTCTCTAGATATATTCATCCTCCTTCATCTACTTTTCCCACTGTGCTATCTCCTCTCCATGACTCATTACACTTGTAAATATGTAATGATACTCACCACCATGAGTGGCTAAACATATAGCTTGGGTTGGGAGTAGCCACTAAGACTCTCCCAACATGTAAATAACTGTATCAACTGAATATATGCTCTTAGAAATGATTGCCTCCATACTCTTGGTGTTAATGCTTTAGTTGTATGATTAGCTACCATCTTGTGATATTTCATACTTAGAACCTCAAAAGAGTAGTATTAACCTTATCTAAATGTTATGGAGTTTCACAAGAGCATGAGAATGTTGGAATTCTTAAGATAATGATCATATGGTTATATTGTGATTGTTTGTTTTCCTATTGAGAAAGAGAGAGAGAGAACTTTATAATCTAGATCTATCCTAAGCTAGAGAGAGGAGGGAATAGAAATCTATGATGAGTGCTTATAATCTTGATAAGGGTATACAATGGGTGTGAGTATTGCATTTTGGTAAGAGACCTTAGATGGTGAACCCAAATCTGAGTTCCCATCCCTACTTGATACGTTACTCTTTGATTTTACTTGTTCTCTTCATTTGCTTCTTGTTTTGTTTCACTAGTTTTACTTTGCTCATTTGTTGAACTAATATCATTCCGTAAGGAACATAAAATTGATTCTACTATTTTGGTTGGTGTAACTAAGTTGAGCATCTACATTATTAACACACACCACTCCTTGTCCCTATGCATCGGCCTTGATTTACTACATCAGACCTTGTATAACAGTTGTGGGGGCTTGAGTTTTGGGTTATAAATGTAAGAGTCTGACTACTCTATATCAACTCCCTTTTTATATATGTAATTTAGGTAGGTCAGTGCCCAACCTCTCTCTGCTAATCTCCCTCCCAACCCCCTCTATTTCATATCACCATGAGGCTCACTATGGGCATCGAAACCTTCTCCACACCATGCCTATTCCTTGAACATTATCATCTGATGATGACCTCTTGGGTGATCTCTCCACAAATAAATGTGGTGACACAAAGGAGTTGAGCAAAGGAGCATGACCACCATGATGTCCAGCCAAAAAAATAGAGAGAAGGATCAAAAACCCTAGATAATGGAAGCAAGAAGAGGTAAGAATAGAAATCCCTAAACTGGCATAGGAAAGTGAAATGTCGACAAGAATCTACTCTACTCAATTTCTTCTCATTGTCTTTCAAAATACAACGAGGCTCTCTTATATATTGATATGCCTTGTTACCAATAGTAGGCTTTTACACAAATAGCCATTAGACCCTTTACAATAAACCAGATCATTACATACAGACATCAAGGATATAATTTGAAATTATGGAAATAAATACATTTTGATGAATTCCTTTTAACTAATAACCCCCCCTCAACAAACTAGGAAAGGGTGAAAAAAGATCCAATTTGGCTCGAAGATTCTTGAAAACATTCTTTGCCAGATCCTTTGTGAAAATGTAAGTCGTTTGATCGGCTGAAGAAACATGAGAAGTTAATATGTGCTTGAGGTTTACTATTTCTCGCACAAAATGATAATCGGTTTTGATGTGCTTAGTGAGGGCATGAAAGACAAGATTCACATAAAGTTGTATAGCATTGAGATTGTACAAAATAACATTGTAGGCTTAGGTAAAGTGATGTTGAGATTACAAAGTAGAAATGAGACCCATGTGAGCTATGCTACATTTGATGCAAGAGACATGCATTTAGCTTCACAACTTGATCGTGAAATCATGGATTGTTTCTTTGAAATCCATGATATACAAGTATTGTTGGTATGTATGCCCGGAGAGCCAATCATATGATTATTGTAATGGCATATTTGTAAATTATTTTATTAATAATAAAGGCAATCTTCCAATTTATTCTATTTTATTTAGTTTTGAGATAATGATGTAACATAATAAATGACTAAGGAATGATATTACTCGATGACGTATGTCTTTGGTTGAGAACCAGAATAATGAGATCATACGGATGTCAAGAGTATATGCATTCTTGTTATGTCCCTAGTCGGGTGTTATTTTGGAAGGAAAATAAATAGTGATAAAACATAATACTAGAGTGTGTGTTGATTGATCAAAGAATCTCATTAAGTCAAGATATGTGATACGAAACCCTGGATACTTGATAAGCAAGGCTAAGAAATGCATGGACATGATCATGTAAGTCAATATGTGAGTTTGATACTGCATACATCTCAAACAGGTTGCTCAAGTTCAAGGAACATGGATTGAACGTTGAAGAGGATGACAATTCCATGCCTCAAGTTCAATCTAGATATCAGTGACAGGAATTATACAAACATTATAACACCAATCACAGACTGTAGGTTGAACTTGTTCTCCAACTTTTCAAATTACTTGGGTAGCAATGATGTGTTGCTAGATATCGCTCATTGCTTGTGATGTCATAAATTAGTTATGGAGATTCACTATCAACATAAATTGGAACATATAGGGTCACACACATAGAATACACTTAGAATCATAGTTTATTCATGAATGCAGTTTAACTTGATTACTAAATATTTAGGTATACAATTTAAACAACAATGGTTGAAAGCTGACCGACTGGAATGCGAGTTCAAGTGTTGAACTGATCGATACAAGTGTCAGGTCAACTGAACTTATATTGTAAATATGGTCCATGAGACGACTGGATCAGGATGTGAATTGATCGGCTTAGGTCTATGAACCGACCGATTGATTGATCAATTCAATTGGATCAAGGATTAGTGTTGACATCATGTTATGCACTAATTGGATATTAATTGTCAATACAATTGTGATTGGGAAACATGTTGAAATGACTGATTCAAGGGTTGAACCAATTGGCTCACGTTCCAACCAATTAGTTCACCGATGAACCAATCATTTTATAGCTTGCAAGATGTCAAAATTCATTAAAAAATTTCCCCTTAGACTCTTGCTTGAACTGGGAGCCCAGATCATGACCCTCCTATAAATAGAGGGGTACTGGGCGATTCTCAAACACAACAATTAGCTCTGACAATTGTTGTCTTCTCTAGTTGTGGTAACCAAGAGAACCCAAGTAAGTCCTACCTGTCAAAGGGAGGGATAATAAGAGAGAGACAATTGTGGGAGATCAAATCAGTGCTAGTACACTAACTAGAAGGGAGAACTCCTTATTTGTTCATCTAGAAGGACATGAGTTCTCGGTGGTCTGTGTGGACTACTATAGAGGCGAGGAGGCCATTTCCTACCTCTTGGAGGATGAAGTCAAATTGTTTTATATAGTGAACAACTAGAAGGATGACACAAAAATTATCCAGGTGCAACTTGAAAAAAAAGTGCATGCTACATCGAGGGAATTGTCATTGGACTTGCACCAGGATCAAGTATAACCTCACAATCATCTGTGTTGTTACATAGTTGTTGATGTGGTGTATTGTTTATTAGGGGAATATGGTATTTAACTTTTTTTGTTTACGCTTCCTGCTCTGTTACCATATTTTCCTACAATGGTATCACAATCACATCAATTTACTATGTTTTAGGATTTAGTTGATATGATTGGATTTTAGTTTTTTTTATTTAATTATTGCAAAACATGTGAATACTTAAACTGATCAATGTGCATAAATGATTAAATACCACATACGATCACAACTAATATATGTATATATGTGTGCAATTTACACGTGACATCCTAAACGTTAGTGTTGATGGTGGATGTGAAGCATGGTTAAGGCCAATAACCCATATCTTTCTGCATGGTTGTGTGGTTATTTATTCATGTTTATATCTCGGTTTGGATACCAAGCATATATCTTTTCTTCAATATGTTAAAGTATTATTCTATCCTTCCTATGCTCCCCTCGTATGTAATTCAAGGTTTCCTATTACTTTTAATATGTTAAATAGCATTATGATAGTTTTATTTCTTGTTACAATGAAGAAGACGTTCAACATCAAATGAACTGTCCATTTCAAATGATGAGCCGATCGGATGAAGGATCGAGGAGGATAGACGATAGGAGGAGCTAAACTTATTGGTCGGTAGCCCAACCAATCGACTGGAGGGGTCCAGAAGATGTTGGAGTAGAGACCAGATGATTGTTCTGACAGACTAACTAATCAACCAAGAGGTGAGCCAACCAGTTCAAGGGTTGAACTGATCAACCCAGATTGGTTGAAGCAGAGATATTCATCAACAATAGGTTGTTGCATAAGATGTAGACCTTAGGTGGTGGTAATTCATTGTGGCTTCAAGGAATTACAATAATATGGACATAACCATCGCTTATGTTATATTGGATGTTTATGTTTGTGGGATATAGCATGTATATGATATGTACTACAAGTATGTGGTAATTAGATATGTATATAAATAAATATAAAATATCTCACTATCATATTAAGTCTAGATGATTTCCATTAGAAACACACACGAAATGCTTGATCGACTAAGTGTGGGCACGCTAAGCGTGGTGTGAAGTCCGTCTCATGGAAATGTGACCGTATCTATGTGTGCCTACCTATTAGGATGCAATATTATCATGTTGACTTTTGGGTCAGGCTTACCTAGGTGATCTTGATGAGATTAAGCACCTAGAATCATGCAGATAACTATGGCAAAGAGTTGTGCATATCATATATCTAAGAAATGTGTAAGATGCAATTGGAAAATGTTGCCTACCTTAATGCTTGATTATGGATGTTGGTGTTGGTTGGGTAATAAATCAATTGTTTTAGATCTTGGATCACTAGAAGGTTGTATGTTGCAATCTTCCAAATGGATTTGAGAGGGATATCAATTTGAATAAAATAGTGGTAGAGATAATTAATTAAAGACTTGATCATATATTGTCAAATTTTATTCGAATCAATCAAATCAAAGATGTTTTGACAAATGCAAATTTTCTCTTATAGAAACAAGTGGTAAACAAATCATCATTGTGATCAATTTGTAGGAAGAACAAACTTAATGGGGCAAATTTCCACGACTAGTTTTGGACTTTGAGAAGGGTTTTCAATAATGAGCATAAGTTTTATGTCCTACATACACCAGTGCAAGAAATACATGCTCCTGATGCGCCTAGGGTTGAGGTGGATACTTTCTGGAAGCATACCATAGATGCTTTAGATATAAACTACCTTATGCCATTTTGCATGAACTACCTAGAAGGATGCAATACTATCATGTTGACTTTTGGGTTAGGCTTACCTAGGTGATCTTGATGATATTAAGCACCTAGAATCATGCAGATAACTATGGCAAAGAGTTGTGTATATCATATATCTAAGAAATGCATAAGATGCAATTGGAAAATGTTGCCTACCTTAATGCTTGATTATGGATGTTGGCATTGGCTGGGTAATAACTCAATTGTTTTAGATCTTGGATCACTACAAGGTTGTATGTTGCAATCTTTCAAATGGATTTGAGAGGGCTATCAATTTGAATAAAATAGTGGGAGAGATAATTAATTAAAGGCTTGATCATATATTGTCAAATTGTATTCGAATCAAATCAAATCAAAGATGTTATGACAAATGCAAATTTTCTCTTGTAGAAACAAGTGGTAAACAAATCATCATTGTGATCAATCTGTAGGAAGGACAAACTTAACGGGGCAAATTTCCACGACTAGTTTTGGACTTTGAGAAGGGTTTTCAATAATGAGCATAAGTTTTATGTCTTACATACACCAGTACAAGAAATGCATGCTCCTGATGCGCCTAGGGTTGAGGTGGATACTTGCTGGAAGCATACCATAGATGCTTTAGATATAAACTACCTTATGCCATGTTGCATGAACTACGAGTTTCATGAGCAGCATGAAGACATTGGGATTCTTGAGATGGTAGCACATCTTAATAATATGAACCAAAATCATATAAAGCATGAAAGGTACAATGTCTCAAAGGTTCTCTTTGAGTGTAAGATGACATAGGGAGATCCAATAGAAACTCATGTGCTTAATATGATTAGACATGTGGAACATCTAGAAGAGTTGGCCATGGATATAATTCTACAATCGTTGTCTGAATCATATAGCCATTTTATCGAGTGTTACCACTTGAATAACATGACCAGACTGCTATCAAAATTTCTTGGCAAGTTGATAAATGACAAAGCAATAATGAAGAAGGAAAAAATTGTGATGGTGGTCTGTAGAATGGAGTCCAAGGATGAAAGTAAGGCCATGAAGAATTCTGAGGCTAAGAATAAATCCAAATCTTCAACACTCAAGATAAGGAGAAAGAAAAGTATAGAAGGAATATGTCCTTTGTACTTGAAGGGATTCAGGAAGATAAAGATGGGGATAGAGATCTCCACTTCAGGTCTATACATTATTGATATAAATTTATCTACTTCTTGATCATGGGAAGTAGACATCGGATGTGGATCCCGCATATGTTTGAATATGCAGGATCTGAAAAGAAGTAAGCCTTTAATAAAGGGCGAGGTTGAACTGTGAGTCGAAAATGGAGCAAGGGTTGCTACCACTACAGTTAGAACCTATGATTTATCTCTATCCATAGGGTTTGTAATATAGTTAATGAAATTCTATTATGTACCTTCTATAAGTAGAAACATCATTTATGTATCTTATATGGACAAGGATGGATGTGAATTTCATATTAAGAATGTTCGATGTTCTATTTCAAAAGATGAGATCTTTTATATCAGTGCCCCAATGTCTTATGGTCTTTATTTGCTGGATCTAAAGAAAGATGTTTATAACATAAATACCAAAAGATTAAAACTTGATAACTCAAATAAGACATCTTTGGCATTTTCGTCTAGGGCACATAAATGAGAATCGCATATCTAGACTCCATAAAGATGGTTATCTAGATTCTTTTGATTTTGAAACAATGGGGACATGTGAGTCTTATTTATTGGGAAAGATGACTAAGACTCCCTTCATTGGAAATAGTGAGAGGGCTAGTGATCTATTAAGAATCATACATACTGATGTATGTGGCCCTTTTACAACAAATGCTAGAGGTGGTTATCAGTACTGTATTACCTTTAGTGATAACTTCAGTAGGTATGGTTTTGTATACCTGATGAAACATAAATAAAAAAACTCTTGAAAAGTTCAAGGATTTCATGAATGAAGTAGGTAACCAACTTGGAAAAAGTATTAAGGCACTTTGTTCGGATTGAGGAAGATAATACTTAAGTCAAGAGTTCAAGAACCATCTAGAAGACCATAGTATTGTATAACAATGGACTCCACCTGGAACACCTCAGCATAATGGTGTATCAGAAAGAAGGAATCGCACATTTCTAGATATGGTGTCATCAATGATGAGTTTAATTGAATTTCTGACTACCTTCTGGGGTTATGCTCGGGAAACTGTGTACCATCTACAATTGTTCAAAAGACACCATATGAGACATGGTATGGGAAGCATCCCAATGTGCCTTCTATGAATAGTTGGGGTTTTAAATCTTATGTGACATTGTAGTTTCTCTAAAATCTTGGACCCAAATCAGATAAATGTTATATTGTTGGATATCGTAAGGAAACCAAAGGATATTAATTTTGTTCCTTGTCCGACAGCAAAGTGTTTGTTTCCATAGATGTTGTATTCCTAGAAAAGGAATTTATTTCCAAAGGAATAAGTGGGAGGAAAGTAGAACTCAAAGAGGTTCTAGACCAACACAAAAACATTGAACCAATAGATGTACAAGAGGAATAATAAGACTCACAAACTATTGTGGAATCTCAAGCTCCTCATGTAATATAAGGACCTCGTAGATCTAGTAGGACATGCCTTGAGACTGAAAGATTTGGTTATCTTGTGACTCAAGAAGGCGGTGAGTTGGTCATAGATGATGAGAGAACAACCTATCTAGAAGCTACTAAAGGGATAGAATCTGAGAAATGGCTTGAGGCCATGAGATCTAAGATGGAATCCATGTACACCAACAAGGTATGGACTTTGGTGGATCCACCTGAAGGGGTAAAACCCATAGGGTACAAGTGGGTCTTCAAGAGGAAGACCAACAAGGATGGTAATGTACACACCTATAAGGTCATATTGGTTGTAAAGGATTTTAGACAAGTTCAAGGTATTGACTATGACATAACCTTTTCACCAATTTCCATGGTTAAGTCCATCAGGATCATTCTTGCCATTGTAGCTTGTCATGATTATGAGATTTGGCATATGGATGTCAAAACCGCATTCCTTAATGGGAATCTTCTTGAGGATGTGTACATGACACAACCTGAAATGTTTATAAATCTAGAGGATGCAAATAAAGTTTGTAAGCTTCACATGTCAATCTATAGATTGAAGAAAGCATCTCAGAGATGGAATCTTCATTTTGACGAGACAGTCAAAGAGTTTGGATTTAGTCAAAATGAAGATGAACCATGTGTTTACAAGAAGATTAGTGGGAGCAGGAATGTATTCCTCATATTGTATGTGGATGACATACTATTGATGAGGAATGACATCCCTACTTCGCAAATGATAAAGACCTGACTGGGAAATACATTCTCTATGAAAGACTTGGGTGTAGCATCCTATATCTTAGGAACAAAGATCTATATAGATAGATCTAGAAGGCTTCTTAGACTAAGTTAGAGCACATGCATTGATAAAGTGTTGAAGAGGTTCAACGTGGAGGACTTAAAGAGAGGAAACATGCCCATGTCTCATGGTGTTACTATCTCTAGAGCTCAATGTCCCAATTCTTGTGAAGAAAGGGAACACATGAGTAGGATATGATTATACAATCGAATGATTGTAATGCCCTGAGAGCCAATCATATGTATGCCCAGAGAGACAATCATATGATTATTGTAATGGCATATCTTATAAATTAGTTGATTAATAGTTAAGGCAATATTCCAATTTATTTTGTTTTATTCAGATATGAGATAATGTTGTAACATAATAAATATCTAAAGAATGATATTATTCAATGATGCATGTCTTTGGGTTGAGGACCTGAACAATGAGATCATACAGATGTTAATAGTATATGCATTTTTTTATGTCCCTAGTCATATGTTATTGTGGAAGGCTAATAGACAGCGATAACACATAGGACTACATTGTGTGTTGATTGATGATAGAATCTCATTAAGTCATGATATGTGATATCAAACCAAACATATAGACACTTGTTAGAGATTAGTGTATCAAATAGACCCACCTTGAGAGTGATGCATGGAAACCATTACATGGTAGTCAGAATCATCTCTCATAGTGATAGTGGTGATTGTGGTTCTTAGTCCTAAAATCATTGCACTTATCGCATGTCTTTCGCTATACTTTGACATCATCCATTGTGATCTTGAATAAAGGTTGCCATAAAGGTAATGTTCGGGTGTACTGTGACACATGGGGATGACTTTGAGTGGTGTAGATAGGATTTTTCCCTCCTATAGGAGTATGATATCCTGACCACTTGATAAGTGAGATTGAGTAATGCATGGCATGATCATGTGAGTCAGTATGTGATATTGAGATTACATATATCTCAGACAGTCTACTCTAGTTCAAGGAACATGGATTGAATGTTAAAGAGGATGATGATTCCATGCCTCGAGTTCAATCTGAATGTCGATGAAAAAGGAACTATACAAACATTGTAACACCAATCACATATTGTAGGTTGAAGTTGCTCTCCAACTTTTTGAAATACTTGGGTAGAAATGATGTGTTTTTAGATATTTCACATTGCTTGTGATATCTTAAATTATCTATGATCATTCATTGCCAATGTAACTTGGAACCTATAGGGTCACACACATAGGATACACTTGGAATAGAATCTTATTCATGAATGCAATTTAATTTTATTAGTAAAGAGTTAGGTATTCAATTTAAGCAACAATGGTTGAGATTTGACTGAGTGGACTATGAACAGACCAGTTCAAGTGTTGAACCGCTCAATTTAAGTGCTAGGTCAATTGAACTGATATTGGCAATATGGTTCATGAGATGACTGGTTCATGATGTGCACCAATCAGCTCAGGTCCATGAACTGGCCAGTTCAGGTTGTGAACTGACCAGTTGGTTGATCAATTCAATTGGATCAAGGATTAGTGGTGACGTGATGTTATGCATTAATCAGATATTCATTGCCAATACAACTGTGATTGGGAAACATGTTGAAATGACCATTTCAAGGGTTGAACCGATCATCTCATATGCTAACCGATTGGTTCACTAATGAATGAATCATTTCATTTCTCACAAAATGAAAAAAATCATGGAATTTCATCCCCTTCGACTCTCGCTCAGAATGGGAACCCTAACCCTGACCCTCCTACAAATAGAGGGGTATCGAGGAATTCTCAGACACATCAATTAGCTATGATAATTGATGTCTTCTCTAGTTATGGTAATTGAGAGAACCCAAGCAAGTCCTACCCATGAAAGGGAGGGATAGCAAGGGAGACACATCTGTGGGAGAGCAAGTTCGTGCTAGTATACTGACTAGAAGGGACAACTCCTTCTTGTTCATTCATCTAGAATGATAGGAGTTCTTGGTGGTCCATGTGGACTACTATAGATGTGAGGAGGTTGTTGTGTGATGCTTGGAGGACAAAGTCAAACGGTTGTCTATGGTGAACAACCAGGAGGCCGACACAGACATTGGCAAGGTGCAATTTTAAGAAAGATGCATGCCACAGTGAAGGAATTGTCGATGAACTTGCTCCAGGACCAGGTATAACCTCACAAACATCTTTCCTATTACATAGTTGTTGGTGTGATCTACTATTCAAAGGGAAATATTTGTTTCTACTGCCTTCTCTATCGCCATATTTCCCTACAAGTAGACCAAAGAAATATACAAAAAATTGTAGTGGACCTATGAGTGGGGAGACACCCAAGCCAATCAGAATCATTGAATGTCGCCAGTTAAATAGAAGGAGCTGGGTGAATTTGAAGACTAAGAGATAAGGTTCCTTTAAGTATCAAAGTATGCATTTGATAAGCATAACATCATCATTAATTGTTGAGGCCAAACGTTGATAGGTTGTGTTCACCGCACATGTTATATCAGGCTGAGTGATAGCAATATACTGCAGACAGTCAACTAGATGCGTGTACATAATCGGTTCAAGAAGATATGAAGAGAACTGCTTACTCTTGAGAGCTATGGTTGTAGATGTTGGTTTGCAATTCAGCATGTCTTCTTGTTGAAGAACATCCAGAATGTATTTCTCCTGATTTAGCATTAAGCAAGAATGATGCCTAGTTACTTGAATGCAAAGAAAGTACTGTAATTCACTAAGGTTTCTAAGATTATAGGTACCACTTAAAGCATTTTGAAAATGTTTTAGAAACATGTGATCAACGCCTGTGAGAATTATATCATCGACATAAGTAAATATAGCATATGTCTCCCTTGATGTAAAATAAAAAGAGAGGGGTCTACAGAGCTACAAGTGAATCCATAGTCGAGAAGAAAATCATGAAGTCTGTTAAACTAGGATCTTGGAGCTTGCTTAAGACCATATAAAGCCTTGTTAAGCTTGCAAACATAATAAGGAAGGCATGGATGTATGAAACCCAGTGGTTGATCCATGAAAATAGGTTTCAATAGATCACCAATTAAGAATGCATTACATATGTCAGTTTCTAATTGAATCCATTTATATGTCACTACTAGAGTGAGAACCAATAATATAGTGACTTCCTTAACCATTGGATTGTGAGTTTCAACATAATTTATTCCCTCCTCTTAGTTGTATCCCTATGCAACAAGCCTTCCTTTATAATTCTCAATAGAACCATCATCATTCAATTTGATTTTGTACACTCATTTTGAGCCTACAATGTTCGAGTGACATGGGTGAGGAACAAGAGTCTGTGTATTGTTATTGTGAAGATATTTTAATTCTTCAATAATAGCATTCATCCAATAAGGATCCTGGGGTGCACTTGGTATGGTTTTTGACACAACTGGTATAATTTGTGATGATAAGGCATATTTGGTATTAAGCTTATTGATACCAACCTTTGATCTCATAATCATGGGATGAGAATTATTAACCAAATTGTCTGCTTTAGAATGTGGTATAGTAGGAGTGCAGTAGTTTGTTTGGTTTTTGGTACATACTGCAATGTCAACACAGGAATTTGAAGCAATGATATTTGAATTTAGACAATCTACATAACTAGGAGTCAGTGAGACAATAGTTGATTGATCTTGTGACTTATCATTATCATTCAAAACAATTACGGTAGCAACATTGTTCTCTTAACAATTGTTAGAGGGAATCTCAGTTGCTTTATTCATGTCAGAGACGTTCTTCATTGTCACATCTTCATGACTATTTTCTTCATAATTGTTAGAGACGTCTCTATTGAATTATTTTCACAATAGTTATTCATGTCAGAGATGTTATGTGAGTCAGTGTTATTAGTCTATTGTCCTATTGTATCTGTAGAACATCAATTCAATCGACTAACTCTTGGACCAAAAATCAATTCGGTTGACAACATTCTCGATCGAGATCTTATTCGTAATAGAATTTATATTGATCTCCTTAAACTTAGTTTACATATTCAAACATTTTCTAGATTTCTTGATTTCTACAACTAATATGAATGTTCTATCATGGTATTTGGGTTCTTAAATGGCATATTTTTTTTTTATCTCATTTCACTTGGTATGAGATTAAGGGGGAGTATTTCACTAAGGGGGAGTATCCCATGAAGGGGGAGTCATTATCATTACTATCTATCTTTTTGAGATGACAAAGGGGGATAAAAATCCATGAGATAAATTATCTATTATGAATTAGTAGTATATGACTTTTTCATTATGTTGTAATTTGATTAATGTCTATTTTTGTTTTTGAATATCCCCATCAATCAGTATTCTTTTTCAATTGTATTATGGTATTAGTTTTCCCTCACCAAATTAAGAATCATATTTAGGGGGCGTATCTCACTATGGGGAAGTCATTATCTTTATTTTCTATCTTTTTAAGATGACAAAAGAGGGGAAATCCATGAGATAAATTGACTATCATCAAATCAATATAAAAGGGGAGAATATTCATGAGATAAATTTAAAGGTATGAAATTCTAAATTGGCTAAATTCAACTTATCTTATAAAAATATTTTTTAATCAAAAAGGGGGAGATGTTTTACTTTTTGGATATGTCGCACTCATATTTTGACCATGCAAATATTTCCCAAATTATATTACTAACATGTGTATTAAGTGTATCAGGTGATCAAGGAACTAAGTCAAGATCCAACCAGAAAGGCCTTTCAATTTCATGATAGGTCCTATTCATGACTCTTATAAAACCTATGAACCCTAAACTCTTCATGTGAGTGTAGTATAGGGTCTTGGGTAGGTTTTGGAGGATTATCACTTGTCCTTATATCATGTGTACCAAGTTGTACCATGTATTTGATTATACACTTGTGTTTTTATACAACTTATTAGGCATGATGTAAGAACAAGTGATGATCCTCCAAAACCTACCCAAGACCCTATCCTACACTCACATGAAGACTTTAGGGTTGATAGGTCTCATATGAGTCATTAATAGGACCTCACATACATTGCAATATTTGCATAGAGTCCTTCTCAATTGAAAATTTTGTGAGTTGAGACACACTCGGTCGAAGACTCAAAAAAATGAGAAATTGCTTTGCATATCTAAAGTTCTGAGTCAATCTCGGTTGACATTATTGTCAACCGAGAAAGTCGATCAAATGAAAGTTTGATTGGCAAAGATACATTGTTCTTAGTTGACTAAGGATATAGATTGACACATAGTCTTTTGACCCCATGAAACTACTTGGTCGACAAGTTTGTGGACCAAGACTCTTCCCCATTCGACAAGTTTATCAACTGAGACTCTTTCGGGTGACAATATTGTGGACCGGGAAAGGTTTTGCGAACTATTTTTTAACGATCAAATTAACAGTTGTAACTTGATTAACCATATCCTAATTGCTATTTAATGTTCTAAAACACTCTAGACACTTCCTATAAGTACCCTACCCCCTTGGATACATTTCCTATAAATAGGAGTGGTCTTAGGACACTTGGATATACGAATTGTGCATACAATTGCATATATGTTCATTCACATACTTGAGAACTACTTGCCATCTTTATCAAAGAGCTTAGACCCTACACTTCTACTTTTTGTCTAGCTAACCTAAGCCTCAGCTTAACTCTAGTATCCTCTCCACCAAATACAACCCTTTCCCAAACCATTTGTGGAGTGGATCGTCATCAGTTGTCCATAGAGCTTGATTGTTCATCTTGTAAAATAAATTGTATTTCTTTCTCCATTCTATTTCTTCATTGTTGTATTACTCTTGGGCTACTTATTGGATTGAAGGTTGTCCAGGAACTTGCGAGAAGAATGACTCTTATCAACTTGATTCTCTTCCAATAGACATTAAAGAAGAGGTGAAGAATGGTGCTCTTCTAAGTCCGTAAAAGAAGATGTGGTATGGTTCTCTTCCTCATCCATCAAAGAAGGGGTGGTTTAATGATCTTCCTCATTCATCAAATAAGAGGTGTGAAGGGTGACCTTCCAGTGTCTCATCAAAGAAGGTAGCAGTTCTCCATGAGCTGAAAAGGAGGGTTTGTCTTGACCCACAAAAGACACTGGTAAATTTTTTTCATTGTGTATTGGTATATAAAAGGAATACATTACATTGTTTAGAAATAATAGTTGGAAACAACTACGTAGTGGACTGACGTCATTTGACGGAACCAATCTAAATTTGTGTCTTTTTTGGTTGACTATTTTTCTCTATATTTCTGATGTGCTTTAAGCAAAGTAGTTTTGTTTGGTTAAAATTATCATTGAGCTCTATTCACCCCCTCCCTTCTATATCTTCTCATTTTGTCTCAGAGCAGATCTTCAAGGATCCCTAATAGGTCCTGAAGGATGGGGGACAACATGCTCAGCCAACTCAACCATGGAGGACCACCAACAATCTTTGGCAGATCTAACTACAAATATTGGAAGATTCATATGCAAGTCTACATTCAAGGTATTGATGTTAATCTTATCATCATCCACCCAAATGAACCTCCTACGACACAATTTGAAGAACGGGACGAGCCGAAGGTAAGAAAAGTTACACTCAATGCCAAAGTTGTAAGTATTTTACATTCACATTTATCACTTGAAGAATTTGATAAGATAACCTCTTTTGAAACCGCATACGAAATATGGAGAACACTATCAGTTGCACATGAAGAGTATTGAAATTAATATGTTTGAGAAAATTTTGAATCATTTCATATGCAAGAAAATGAAACCATTTTTGAAATATATGATAGCTTTTCTTATATATTCAATAATATGAGTGCCTTAGCGAAGAACATAAGTGAAGAAGAATAGGTTTCCAAGATGAAGATGGAGCAACTTATTGTTCCTAAAGTACAACTTGAAGAAGAGAAGAAACAAGAAAAAGAAGCAAGGCGTGTGAAGAAAATAGTTGCAATCTAAGAAAAGTCTTCCTCTTCTAGTAGTAAAGAAGAAATTTGTGCTAAAGGTAAGAAATGTGTATTTTCTTCTACTACCAAAAATATTATATCGTTGTCTACTAGATGTTACCAATATGGAGAGAAAGGTCATCAACAATCTTAAAGCCCTAAATTAAAGAAGAAAAATAAGAAATAAGGCAATAATGAAGGGGAAGAATCACATGCACGTGATGAAGATGAATCTCAAGGTAATGATAGTGATGATGAGGTATCTCTCTCTACTTTATATAAAAATGATCTTACAGAACTTGTTAAAATTACTTTGGATAAACTTGAAACATTGATTACTATTAATTTCTTTTACATGGAAGAAAATGAGATAAATTATGAACAATTTGATTTATTCACTTGCTTTAAATTGGTTGAAAATGGATAATTTGATTTACATGTGCATATCCTTTATTTAACAAATGTTCATTTGCATGTCTTCTACTGAAATAAAGATTCTTTTTCATATCTTGCATAAATTATTAAAACAAAATTTTTGAATTCTTCATAATTGTTCTCGGTCGACAAAAGACTTTGACTCAGAAACCTCTCGATTGAAAAACAGTTCGACTGATAGACTATCAGTGAATTAATTTGAAATCACTACAAATGACTTCTTTCAAAAACTTTGGCTTGGATAATGCAAAGTTTCATACATGATATCTATGTTATACAAAGATGATCTTAATTCTATAAATGTTTTCTATCAAGTTCAAGTTTGTAAAGAAAAGTTGCTTTATTCCTCAAAAAACTTGGATTTAAATTTCTTGTGCTTGAAAGAGATCTTGATAGAACCATACATCTCTAGTCAAAGAAAACTTAAAGTTATGTTTAAATGAAATTTCAAATGAGTACAAATATGTTTCATTTCATTATTATGACGATACTCATGGACTTATTCCTAAACGTGATAAGCGAAAGTAAAATAAAGATTCTATTATTGATAAGTTAAATGCAATTTCTTATAGATGAAACATGACTTGTTTATGGAAAATTCAAACATTATGCATTCTAACTCAAAACCTTTCTCTGGATAAGAAGTAAAAGGATCATAAGACTTACTCGTAAATATTTTTTATCTTAATATCGAGATAAATAATATATGCTTAAATTAGTTTTCTACTGAACATTTTGGTCAACTAACTCTTGGACTGAACATCAATTCGGTCGACAACATTCTATCTTATTAGTAACATAATTTATTTGGATCTCTTTGAACTTGATTTAGAGATTCAAACTTTTTCTAGATTTCTTGATTTCTGCAACTAATATGAATGTTTTATCATGGTATTTGGGTTCTTAAATGGCATCTTTTTTGTTTTTAGCTTATTTCACTTGGTATGAGATTTGGGGGGGGGTATCTCACTAAGAGGGAGTATCCCACTAGGGGGGTCATTATCATTACTTTCTATCTTTTTGAGATAACAAAGCGGGAGAAAAATTCATGAGCTAAATTGGTTGTCATCCATTAGTATTCTATGGCTTTTTAACTATGTTTTAATCTAGTTCATGCCTATTTTTTTCACCTCTCTCCATAAATTAGTATTCTTTTTCAATTACATTTTGGTATAAGTTTTTCTCTCCCCAAATTGAGCATCCTATTTCGGGGAGTATCTCACTAAGGGGGAGTATCCCACTAGGTGGGTCATTATCATTATTTTCTATCTTTTTGAGATGACACAGGGGGAGAAAAATCCATGAGATAAATTGGCTATCATCAAAGCAATTTAAAAGGGGAGAATATTGATGAGATAAATCTACATGTATGAAGTTCTAAATTGGCTACATTCAATTTATCCTATGAAAATATGTGTCGTCATAAAAAAGGGGAAGATTGTTGACTTTTTGGATATGCAACACTCATATTTATATGATGCAAATATTTCTCAAATTGCATTACTAACATGTTTATTAAGTGTTTTAGGTGATCAAGGAACTAAGTCAAGATCCAACTACAAAGGCCTTGCAATTTCATGATAGGTCCTATTCATGACTCTTATGAAACCTATCAACCCTAAACTCTTCATGTGAGTGTAGGATAGGGTCTTGGGTAGGTTTTGGATGATTATCACTTATCCTTACATCATGTCTACCAAGTTGTACCATGTATTTGATTATACACTTGTGTTTTGTACAACATGATAGGCATGATGTAAGAACAAGTGATGATCCTCCAAAACCCACCTAAGACCCTATCCTACACTCACATGAAGACTTTAGGGTTGATAGGTTTCATATGAGTCATAGGACCTCACATACATTGCAATATTTGCATAGAGTCCTTCTCGGTCAACAATTTTGTGACCAAGACACACTCAGTTGAAGACTCAAAAATTTGAGAAATAGCCTTGCATATATAAAGCTCTAAGTCAATCTTAGTCGACAATATTGTCGACCAAGAAAGTTGGTCGAAGAAAAGTTCAACCAGCGAAGATCTGTTATGCTTAGTTGATCGAGGATATAGATTGACACATAGTTTTTGGAGCCCAAGACATTACCTGGTTGACAAGTTGGTGGACCGAGACTCTTTCCAGTCGACAAGTTTGTCGAACAAGACTCTTCCAGTCGACAATATGGTGGACCAAGAAAGGTTCTAAAAACTATTTTGTTAATGATCAAATTAACCATTTTAACTTCATTAACCATATCCTAACATGTAGTTAACTTCATAGAACACTCTAGACATTTCCTATAAGTACCCAAACCACTTGGATACATTTCCTATAAATAGGAGTGGTTTTAGGACACTTGGATACATGAATTGAGCATACAGTTACATATATATTGATTCACATACTTGAACAGTAGATCGCATACTTGAATAGTAGATCACATCAACAACTATGTAATGGGAAAGAAGGTTGCAAGGTTTATACCTAGTCCTGGAGCAAGTCAGCAACTATCACTTATTGGAGCATGCAACTTTCTCAAGTCGCACCAGGATGGTCATTGGTAGAGACCTCATGGTTGATCACCATGGACGGTGGTTGATTGTGTGCTCATAGCAGGTGGCAAAGGCCTCCTTGCCTCTAGATAATCCACACAGACCACCAAGAATTCCTATCATTCTAGATGATAGACAAGAAGGAGTTGTCCCTTCTAGTCAGCGTGCTAGTGCCAGTTACTCTCTCAATTGTCTCTCCCTTTCTATCCCTCCCTTTGACGGGTAGGACTTGCTCGGGTTATCACATTACCACAATCATGAGAAGAAAACAATTTTTGGAGCTTATTGTGTGCGTCTCTGGAAGGCCTCCACTACCCCTCTATCTATAAAAGGGTCAAGGTTAGTATTTAAAGTTCATCTAGGAGTCAAAGAGATGGAATTTCATGAATTTTTAGGAGCCTAAAAAAGTTGAACCAGTCGGTTCATATGTAAACTAATCAGTTCAACTCTTGAACGAGTCATTTCATAATGTTTCCAATGGCAGTTGTATTGGCCATTAATATTCTATTAATTCACAATGTGGTGTCAACATCGATTAAGACATCTAAGCCAATCGGTTTACTTAGTGAATCGATCGTTTCAGAGTCTTGATTTCCAATCTTGTTTAAATTGAATACCTAACACTTAAGTAATCAAGCTTAAACCACATTCATGAATAAACTCCTTTTCCAGGTTTATCCTATGTGTGTAACCCTATAGGTCATTACGTTGGTAGTGAATGTCCATAATTGATTTATGACATCACAAGTAATTAGTGGTATCTAGCAAGACATCATTGTTACCCAAGTAATTGAGAAAGTTGGAGAAAAACTTCAACCTTCAATCTATGATCAATGTTATAGTGATTGTATAATTCCTTTGCCACTGATATCCAGATTAAACTCGATGCATGGAGTCATCATCCTCTCTTTGCTCAATCTATTTTCCTTGAACTAGAGCAGACTGTCTGAGATATATGTGAGCTCAATATCATCCATTGACTCACATGTGCATGGCCATACTTTTCTTAGTCTCTCCAATCATAATGTAATCACATCCTATATAAGAAATGACATTTTTTAGTATATGTATAGCTTGAGAAACATGATTTGTTTCTCTAGATTCTACATACCACCCATTGAGAATGAATTTTTCATTTTGATCAGTAACTTGCATAGCAGCTAGAGCATTGGCATGTTCACTAACAACATCCTCCATTAGTTTCTTGGGAATTTCTAGACTCCGATATGTGTTATCGAATATGTACCAGAAACAAATGGCTTCATGCCCCCTCTTCCCTAGATTTGACATAAGATAGGGGTACAATACTGATTTCCATAGCTTGAAGGTTGAATACTTTGATTAAATCCTTGACCTTGAGATGTGAATCTGTTCTCAGGTTTGTTACCAAGGATGCCTGGTCTGTTGGATCCAGGTCCAGAAGAAAATTGTGATGGATACAATTGAGAAGGAGAGAACAGAGGTGATGGATTCCTATATTCTCAACCAGAGTTTCTATTAGTGTAGTTGAATTTCTGACAAACAAAGGCGAGATTAGGATTATTAATAGAATAGACTTCAGTAGATCATCGATTCATCTCATGATCCTTGAGAAGAGAGACAATCTCATCATAGCTTGCTAATAGAGGATGCATCATGGATATAGTAAAAAATTTACAAATATTGTCTAATCTGTTGAGAAGGAAGTAAACCTTATCGTCATCAGGAAGAGGCTTACCAATAGAGTGTAGTAGATCACAGATCATCTTGAATTTGTGAAGATATTCAATCATAGATTTTCTTCCTCTCTGGATTCACCGAAGCTTTGTCATAAGCTTGAAGCTTCTTAATTTTTTTGATTCATAGAAATTCTTCAACAAGGCAGCCCAAATCTCAAGCATTTTTATGAGACCAATGAAAACACCAAGGATATCTTCTATCAGGCTTCCCATGATCCATCCCTTGATCAGACTATCAATGTGCATCTAGAGAGAGTAGCTAGGGTTTGGAGTCATTGTGCCTTCTTTGTTGATGATTAGATTCTTCAAAGGCTTCTTATTTCTGTCGATGAATGACTTGAGTCCATTCCTATTTATCAGGGCTCATACTTGTACCTCCCAGTAGAGGTAATTGGTATTTGTGAGTTTAAGGGAGACGAAATTGGATACATTGACATTGGAAGGGTAGGGATACCTTATCGTAGACATAGGATTAGAAATGGATGAACTAGAGGTTGAAGATGAAGATGCCATTGAGGAAGTGAGAAGGAGTGATAAGCTTTCATACCAAATCAAAAATGCAGAGAAGAATTGGAAACCCTAAATAATGGAAACAAGAAGAGGGAAGAATAGAAAACCCTAAAGACACAGAGGAAAGCAAACAAGCCATCAAGAGTCTGCTCTACTCGATTTCTTATCACTATCTTTAAAATAGCAAGGCTCTCTTATATATTGAGATGCCTCATTACCCATAGTGGGCTTTTACACAAACATTCGTTCGGCCCTTTACAACAAACAGATCGTTACATACACACATCGAGGGTATAAATGAAAATGAAGGAAATAAATATATTTTGATCATTTTCTTTTAACCAATACAGCCTCACGATCTTCCTCTTTAGTGGATTTTGTGTTTGCCAATGGTGTTGTAGTGTGTAGGGATGAAGACAAACCACATTGATTTCATGATGTATAAATTTAGACATGTGTTGAATGTCTTTTGGTATTATGTCGTTTGTAAATGAGTTTTGTTTTTTCTCCATGTTAAGGAATGTGAGCTTGTATGAATCATTTACAATAATGTTGGATTATGTGTAAAAATATATAATTTATGAAAAATAATAAATAGTCATTGTGTTTTGCATTTTATTTTTCTAATCATGGATTCTTTTTATTGTAAGCATTGTTTTAATTTATATTAAGTACAATTGTTGACATTTTTGTGATATAATGAATATTAATTAGTATCGTATCTGGAATTACCAACAAAATATGAAGAGATGCACACGTATTTTAATCATATATGATCACATATCACATGTATATTTTTTTACATACTAAATTAAAGGATGATATCAAAAATTAATGTGCACTATTCTTTTAAAATGTAACATGCTCTGCCAGTTTATTTTAACTCTGGTTTTTGATAGCTTTTGGTACTATCTTAAACATATTTAAGTACATGTTCTAAACTTAACTGTGAAATTGTAAAAATGTGGCTATGGCGATTGAAAAGAGAAATTGGAGGGAAAATGAAAAATGAATTCAAATGATGCATTTTCTATTTTTGGAAAGGGAATAAATGTAGAGTGGTTGGATGGTGGATGATTGAGTGACATTTATTGCCTTTATTGAAGAAGTTGTATGCATGCAAACATACAACCGCATTAGTAGATTTCTCACTTTGATGATTGTGCCTCACTATGCTATACAACGTTTTGGTGTTTTTTCATTATATATTTAGCACTATACTGAATACATTTAGGTACTGGTTTTTGACTTAGCAGCAAATGTTCAAATTGCAGCAAAATGTCACTATATTTCCTAAAAGGGAGGGGAAATGGGAAAACACATTTTAAATTTAAAATGAGTTGTTTTGTATGTGAAATGGATAAATGCAAATGGTTGGAAGGTGGGTGTGTCCCATTTAAAAAGAAAAATTGAATTTAAAATGAGTTATTTTGATCAAACATTAGATGTGGTTTCAAAATGGAAGGAAATAATTTTATATTTTTTTATGTGACACCGTGTGTTGTTTATTCTCAGTTCATTTATTGATAGATTTTGGTACGACCTTGAACACAAATGAGTACTCCTTTTTGACTTAGTAGCAAAATGTATAAAAAATATTTATGATCGGGCTAGGTATTATACGTAGCTGATAAGTGGAGGGAAAATATTTTCAATTTTAAATGAGTTGTTTTTTTTGTGCGAGAGGTATAAATGAAATTAGTTAGGTAGTGGGTTGTTTGGTGGCAGAATGAAATTTGTTGTTGTACTACATGCATGTAGTAGGATCAATAACCGATTTTTATAGAACTACATGCATACAGCAGGCGCGTGATGAGTATATTTATACCCATATTTGCAGTTATTTTACTCATTTTTTATGGTTGTTGTATTTCTATGTCCTATTTTTAGCTTTAGATATACTTAATAATTATCCTCTGTTTACTAGACTTTGATGCACTTCATATATTTTTCATGTAGATTCAGTCAAGAATAGACTTCAATGGCCATATGGATGATCAAGCTCTCATGAAGCTGCACCTCAAGGGAAGCAAGGACCCAAAAGCTTTCTGTTGTCTACCTTCAACCACCCAGTCAAGCGATCAAATTTTCCAGTCGTTCGACTTTAGTCGCTCTCAACCCAGAGTCTTCTATATTCTTCAGTCCTAATGTGAGCTCCCAGCATCCAGCCTACTCTAATTTAGTCCATGTTGGTCTGCTAGAGAACTAAACATGAGGTCCAAATTGAGTAACCAACATGAGTTGTCTATTAGACTGAGTACGGGTCATGCAAATTAGTTGCCTTCGACTTCAAGTATTCAGCATTAGGATTTTGACTCGAGGAATGCAACTATAAAAGGGAACCATTATTGTCCAATCTAAAGGGTCTATGATCAGTGATTAGAATCCACATTGTGAAACACAAACCCTAGCAAGGAGAGAGGAGGCGACGGTCGTAGTTGAGAGATTGGTCTTCCTGCACTAGGCATCATGGCCCCCTCTATTGTTTTCTCTATTTTTTCGTTATTGTCCCTCACCATGAATAAGTAGATGTTTATGCTGGGGCATGGGTACTAGACCCAACAACTCGTATTTTATCCTAGTATGTATTTAAGCTCAACAGTGCTATTGCTAAATAATGTATCAGTCTGCTTATTTCCATACTTTGTAAATTGACGACTTGCTTTACATATTTGTTATGATCATGGATGTGTAGGTTGTTGTAGTTGTGATTAGAACTTCAGGACAATCTTATTATCCCCAGAGGTGTCAGTAAGGGATAGTGTGGTGATTGGGTTATGATTTTATAACGTGTCGAGAATGGTCAGTCGTAGTGATGGAGTCATGTCAGAATAAACTAGGAACTTGGGTGATGAGTTTGTTAATTCTAGGGGAGAGTTTAATCCAAGCAATGATATGTATTCAGTGAGGGTGCAGTATCTAAGCCTCTATTTAGTAAACTTCTATTAAGGTGATAGGTCTCGTTAGGATAATTATGTAGGCTTTGGAAAGCAAAACCCCATACCCTCATCCTCATTATTATTGTTTTATTTACCTCTTTATTCTTTATTTCTACTGGAAACAATGTAGATTAATCAATCATCCAACTTCTCAATGTTCAATATTACTCTTAATACTACTGAATACATATAGCTGCTTTAAAAAGTTGTCATTTGGGTTTGATCGTAAATATATTACAATAAGGCTTCCACTTGTATGATAGTGGGGAATTAGTGCACTACTTTTAGTTAAACCTAATAGTTATTCTTATAAGGTTTTTATTGGTGCGACATTTGGAGCCCCATCAGCGCACTAGCTAATTTCTCACCTATAAGATTGTCTCGTACAGTGCTAAAGATAGATGTGGGTGACTTCCCGAGATAGGGGTGTGGATGTTGGTGGAAGTGGTGTGTTATGAGTATTTTTTCTATATTCTACCACTTCTAAATGCAGGTATTATTAGCCCTGATACCAGTCTGAGCCACGAGCTTCTTTAGGTCACCAATGGTGTCATCCTCATTGTAATTGATGTAGAATTCTTGTCGAGATGGTCGTTAATCACTACTTCAATCATCGTTGTCGTCGGTCTCTCTTACAAGCGATCATCTTTAATGTAATTTTCCACATACTTCAACATACAATGTGCCCCCTTATTCTATTCATTTGTTGCTTTTATTCCACTAGTAGGAGGACACGTGCTAAGCACGAGAATTATAATAGAACCATGAATTAATGGTAGACTTGTCTATTTCATATGTTGAGCATAAGTTTTATATACTATTACATATACATAAACATAAAGATCTATATTTACATATTCACTTTCATGTGCTACACACAAAACAAATACCAACATTCTACTTCCAATCAATTCGGATATGGAAGGTTAAATGCTTTATCATGGTTGAACCTTTGCATGCCCTCATTCAGTATTATAGCTTGCATCCCTTGAAAAAAGTAGTTGTATCAGTGAGTTTGTTCAAATATTGGATTGTTGATTTATGTGGGTAACGATCATACCTTTTCATCTACGACTCAAGCATTCCTTGCACTATCCATATTTTAAGATTTTCATTAATTTTTTACGCATATTTTCCAATTATCTTCATATTTTTCACATTTTTCATGTCATTAAGAATTAACAAATATTAGTCATAAATTTATTGAAACGAAATTATGAGTACAATGCGGAACATGGTAGTACCTATACTATACTAGTAGAGGATAATATCTCAGTGTAGACTATATTTCTTATTGTTGTGGTAGTCGTAATATTTGTAGTCATTAGCTTGATGAGAAGTTTAAGATCTTGTGTTGATTTCACCCTTGATATAGTGACATATAGTTGATCATGAGAGAATATTGACTAAGCTAATATATTCCAACTTTTTCTAAAGTTTGTCCCTGTGCTTTATTGATTGTCATTGCAAAGTACAAATGAATTGGAAATTGTACTTTCTTAAATGCAAATGGAAATTTTTCATTCTCTTTTGGCATCAATGGAATCCTTCAGATAAACACTTTTTTTCTTTATTATGTCCAATTGCTATATTCGTGTCTATAATATTTCAATTGAAGCTTTTTTAAATCAAATGTATATTGTTACAAAGACCAAAAAAAAGATCAATATTTCCAAGTAACATAATTGGATAGTTCCTTTTGAGGATCAACTTATGAGGTGGAAGACCAGAAGGAGTAAAGAAATTTAGAAATTCTTCTTCTTGAAATTGGTTGTTCTTGTCAATTGTTGAATCAAATCTAAATTATTCTTTCTTCTCCTTAGGGAACATGTCAATCAATAGATCATTTATTTCATCAATAAAATCCTTTTTATAGCCAGAATTGCATAGTTTGTCAAAGAACATACTTTATCTTCACCATTCATAAGTTTAGGAAAAATTGCTCATACTAGTTCGTTCTTGGATGATGTTTCATCAATATATGGGATGATCATATTTTTAGTACGTCGACTCAATCAGCAACTATAGTCTATTTTGCTCCATTTTCAACTTGAAGCAAATACTCACTAAATAGTGGTTCAGAAATTGCTCTTATATTTTCTTTTAATTGCAACTTCTCAATATGATTCCACAACTTTGGTTCTACAAAATTGGCCAAAACCGTTTGTTCTTTCCCTCCTTGTGGTACAATAGGAAGAATTTTTCTGAAGTCACCACTAAATACGATGATCGTTCCTCCAAATATAAATTTAGTACTTGTCATATCTTGTAACAAAAGATCAAGTGATGCAATTGCTTACCTTTTTGTCATTGATACCTCATCCCATACTATAAGCTTGGTTCTTCTAAGCAACTCGCCCAAACTACTCTGCTTAGATATGTTACATATATTTTGTTCCTTAGTGTTCAATGGTATCTTAAATCTTGAATGTGCAGCATGACCAAATGGTAATAAAGATGCAGCGACCCTAGAGGATGCATTTGCTAGTGATATTTGACCAGATGATCTTACTTTAGCAAGTAAAGTATGATATAAGAATGTTTTTCCCATCCCTCCTGGGCCGTCAATGAAAAATATTTCTTGTTTTCTAGTGTTTAATATATCCATAATAATTTTGTAAGTACAACTTTGACCATAATTTAGTTGTGAAACTGCCAATACATCTTCATTAGATACAATAATTTTCAATTCCTCTTCGATTTCTTTATATAACTTTTCATGGTCATCTTGAACAGCAACTGACAAGTTAAAGTCAAATAAACTTTTACCCATTGACATCAAGAACATATTGATGTTCCTTAAAGCATTTTTGTGAGCATTGGTGTAATTTATGTCATCAGCATCATAAAAGTGCTCACTCAACTGGTTTTTGAATTTGTCCCATAATTTCATAGGACTAATTGAAGCATAATAGACAATTATCATAGAAAACAATCATCATAGAGCAGAAGGCATTCAAAACAACATTGCTTCATCAAGACATTTGTCGATACTATTATGACTTTCCATTAAGTCTATCTTTACAACTACTTCTTGGAATGCTTTATAAAATGTTCCATTTATAATTTTCAGATGTTCAAATGATTTATCCCCTTTCACATGGTTAAGTAAACAACACAAGTAGTAGCATTCACTTTCAGTAGGTCTAGCAAATACTAACCTTATAATAGAAGTTTGTTTCTTTATACTACTCCAAGAGTTTGAATTTTTATTCCAAACAAAATGCTCAGGAGATTCCTTATATGTGTTTCTGAGCCTCCTGGTAGATGCAATTTTTCCAAAGATATTCTATTAGCATTTTCCTTGAGAAATGATGATTTTCTAGAGTAGTCGACGAATCTTGATTTTCATGGAATGTAACAATCTGCATGTCCTCAAAATGAACTTGTAGAGATAAAATAGATGGATGCATTGTATTCAAAGAGAACTCGTAAATTCCCCATGATGTCTATGGTGGTGATACCCAACATCCAGATACAAATTGTGAAATTCCATCATACATGTTCTTAGTTTGTCTATCATCCGATCAGAACAATACACAATCGTGCCCTTTGTATATGCATTTTTCCAAATATTTGACTGTATTAACTAAAGAACATATCTCAATATTCATATGACAATTGTATTTAGCTAACATATATGAATGGTAAGGAACAATCCAACAATTGTCAATTTGATTGGAACCAAAATTTTCTGAAATACCAGTGTCTCTTCGTCAATATAAAGGGTAGGAATTTTTTATCTGAGTTGTTACATGACAAAAATATTTTGGATAATGTTTCTTTCATCTTCCATCCTTTATACAAACATTATTTGGGTTTAAAGTTCCACGTAGATCGTGCACCATATATTTTAAAACCATTTTGTGTAGATGTAAGTTAGAATCATTGTCTAGTATTTCAGCTGATACATACTGATCATGTACATCATAAGTACTAATATTTTTCCTTTTCTCTAAAATTATAAGTAAGTGTGCATGTGGTAGTCCTCTTTTTTGGTATTCTATCACATAAACATGAGGAACCACATGTCCAAATATATTACTTTTAAATAGATCAACTTTCAAATTGTGAGAACTCATTACTGAAAACATAAAGCACAATCAATCACTAATTAATCACATACCCAAAAATATGGGTAAATTAAAACTGATTTTCAACATCAACACTCACTCAGAAACATTTGCATAAGAGCCCAATATCTTTCTTATATCCATATTATGACAAGAATTTGATACAAATTGTTCTATTTCCTTAGCCACAACATATATACACAGGAGAACAATATTTGTATATGCCACACAAATGAGCATTAATATGCTAACAAAAGTCGGATTCGTTTGAAATACCATATATAAACTTTTACTGTTGGACCTAAGAGTACAGGGATGACTCTAGGACACACTAGACATCTAATCAACTTTCTCAAAGATTCATTACTATAGCTCCTCTTTGCTTCCACATGTTTGTTTTCGTCACTTCCGATTACCTAAAAAAATGTGGCGAACCACAAGGGTGAGACCCATGTCCCATCAAGAGATATAACCTCCAACAACGTTTATTGAGTACAATATTTTTAAGTAATTAAATAGTTAAGTAGTTTAATTAGATATAACAAATAAGATCAGCAGTACTGATGATTAACAAAATACATAAAGGAGCAGATAATAACTATCATCATTAGCCAGACTATCATCCTTTATCTTGTTGACAATATAAGCAATTCAGTAGCATATGCATATCTAGAATCATGAGCAAGTCTAGTAACATAGCATAGCTAACAACATGAGCATGTCTAATTGGTTCAACATATCAACATCAGAAGAAGAGCTAACAACATAAGCACAACTATCTGGATAAGTATGATTAGCAGTATATGCATCTTCTAGTTACAAAGACATGGCTAGCATGCTAAACATAGCTAACAACATGAGATAGCTAGCATCATGATTATAATCAGTAGTAGTAGTATAGTTATCAACATAATCATGACTACTGTATGTACGTGTCTACAATCTTAATCATATCCACAACTTAAGTATATCTACTATCTCTTAATTTCACTAAACATCATCTTTATGTACAGATAACAAACAAGGGTTATCATCCAATGTGAAACGTTGTGTATAACCCTAAACAAATATGCTACACGGTTGTATTACATCTTTCATTAAGCCCTGGGGAATTTGAATCATACCATTCAAAGTCCAACCGACCCCTGTGAAGGCTATTTGGTTCCATACAAGATCTAGGAGTTCCAGTATCCTAAGATCTCTTCCCCTCAGTCAGTACGAGTAAAAAGGTAGTGACATATCAGTCAAAGCTTCCACCACAGCGACATATAGTCAATGCTAACCACTAGTACGCCCTTAGTACAGGTCACGGCATTAGAAACCAGGGTATCAAAAATCCACTAATCTGAGGTACAACTGTAGTTGTCCTCAATCACATCATGTTATAATCCCTGAGACACGACCGCAGTTGTTCTCAATCACATCATATATATGAGGCATGACCATAGACAACCTCCACAATCTGCATTGTGGATAACAAGGATATATCCTCAACCTACCACCCCCACCTACTCAACAATATGTGCTCTGAGTTTCCCTTAGGAATACTCATTTCACCATCCAGCAAGTTCTGACACTGAAGTTGGTTCTACGGCACAACACTACATGATTAGAGTTGCATTTGATTAGTTATGCCAATTGGGTGAATTAAGGTTGCATCAAACAAGTGGACATATAAACCCTAATTCACTTCTAGAAAGCATATAAACATCACAACTTTGAAAAGATATAAAATATGTGAAACATAATTTCTCATCTCATCATCACATGGTACTATTCACTTTCCATTCATGCTATCACAAGATATAAATCCTTTTCACAATATCACAGGGTATCAACCCTTATCAACACAAGAAGATTACACCTCATTCAGGGCTCAACCATGTCCAAAGGTCATTAAGACCATCATATTATTCCCTATAAGATCATCATTATCTTTGCATGCCTTATAACAAGGCTCAACAACATCACTTACATATAATACACCGAATCAACACAATATTGCATTAATGAGCTAGGAGATATTTATAAACAATCATAGTCGGGTTATATTAATGTTAAGAAAATTCCTTTATTACATAAACATGCAAGGAATGTAGATATGATTAACCCTCATCATATTCATAATGCACATGTTTAGCATAAGAAAGTATCAACCATGCGGCTATGATAACCACCAATTAAAATATTAAGTCTATGATCATATTAAGGAGGTTTTCCACCATCATTACATCATATAAGAATGTTAAACATGAATACTCATCTTTATCAATTTGCATTAGAGTTAGGTTCAACATGATAAATTATATAAATGTTACTAATCAGCACTTATACCCAAACCCTAACTCACGACATCTCCATTAGATCATGGATGCATAAGGTGAAGCATCACCATCACATTCCATACTATTCTCAAGTATGAACCCACATATAAATCAAGGTGTAACCATCGAGTTATAGCATACTAAGGTTTCAACAACAATAACAGAGTACTCCATGATTGTATTAGTCATCCAAGGACTATTCATACCCAATTACCATCATTTAGTTATATTAAAACTAGGTATAATAAGATATACCTCATTAGGGTTACATATCAACACAATATGGTTATCATACCTTCTATTCATATGAGTTAATAGGTAAGATTGCCTTATTAAGGGTAACCCTCCATTTGTTCCATCATCATTCAACCCATATGACCATACCACAATGTCACCCAGAACCATTGGATGTTTAAAAGGTAAGACCTTTGGTTGTTTACATAAGTAAACACCTTGGATAAACCACCTAAGAAGTATTTGATTTGTAATCTAGAAAGATTCACCATCTAACCCTAGATATCCCTTGATTAACAACACGAAAAGGTCCATTGAGAGTAGGGTAAAACCCATAATCAACTATTCACTTAAAACAAGCCATCCATTGTCAACAAGTAAGCTCCTTAAGTTGATCATATAAAGGAAACCATCTAAATCACATTATTAGGACCAACATATTACATTAGCCATAATTCCAATTTATTGGAGAAATAAATATTAGATCTTGACTATTGGGTCAAGTTCATATGTTAAAACCATCAATTACAGTATAGGTACGACCATTGCATCAAGTGACCCAAGAAATCATTGGTCTAAGGTGTAATTGATGTCACAACTACAATGTTTAACTCACCATAGGTTGTAGATACCTGATACACCATATTAGTGACCATTAAGTCACCATAGGTTGTTATATCTATATTCATTAATCAACATCAAATATTAAGCTAATGTCATCATTGATTGATAACATCAATATGGTACTTAACGGTTGATCATTAAACTTCTAATTGATCCAAAACTTGACCTAAGGGGGTGACCATAGGTTGTCACCATCATTTGACACCTTTGATATTGACCATCAGTTTTCATGAAGACAACACCATAGGGTTGTTGCAATGGTACCATCATCGGGTCATGGGTTTATAGAAGAAATCAGCTTTAAACCCTAAAATTGACCATTGGTTGATATGTGCTTAGCACCATAGGTTGTCAAACCAACCTGATACAAGTCATATTATACCTTAGGAATAATGTATACATGATCACAAGTTCATCTAGAACTGAAATCAGAACAGTTAACATTATTAAAATCAAAATCCAAGTCAAGCATAGCTTTTTAGTGCATGAATCATCATTTTCAAGCAAGAACATGAACTAGCAAGCTTATGGTAAGCAATAAATGTAGAGAAAGTTATAAAATTTGCCTCTAATGAGAATATTAAACCCCCAAATAATAAATCTTGAGAAGGTAGGGTAGAAAATCCAAGCATAAGCTATGAACTCGTCCATCTAGCACATTTCTTCATCAAATGAGCAAACCCTAAGCATAAGGAGCAAGAAAGGTAGGGTTTTAGAGCTTTAGAGCAAATTCTACCATGGAAGAGTAAGGTTATGACCTGGAGGAAGGTATAAGGAAGGAGAAGAGTAAGAGAAATGGAGAAGGAAGGAATAAAATAACTTGCCTTGGTCGAAATCCCTAGAAGATGACCTTGGAAACCCTAGGTAGGGCTAAATGGAGCTCTCAGAGACCTTCTCCAAAAATAGGTTGTCTGCTACCTTAGATCACTTGGTTATGCAGAAAAATAGAGAGGAGTTGTTGATCTAGGTTAGAGGAAAGATAAATCAAGCATAGTTTCATACTTGGGCAAGGAAGAGGTAAATATAGCCCATGGATAAGGATGGAAGCAAGCATGAAGTGTAAAAGTAGCTTCCCCATGTGTCTATGGCCTTAAACTATTAAGAACATACAAGAACACACACAAGAAGCTCTCCCACCATCCATATACACCTTTCTTGCTTCCCTTTGTCGAATTTCCCAGCCAATCACATAATTCATTAGTTGATAGCTACTAAAGGTAGCTCATCCATGAAGGGGTAAACCCTAAAATACCCTTGAGGAAAACACCTTCAAACCATGGCTCAACTAGGATACCCATGGCTAAAAACACTCAATAATTATAATATAACATATAGGGAACATAATGTATGTGATAATTGCAAATAAAACCCCTCAATTGGGTAAACTGCAGAAAAGTCCAAAATGTACAAAAATTGCATAACTTGCTCAAACAGTGTCCAAATTGGACCAAATTTGAAACTTAAGCTTGTATTATGATTTCAAAACATACTAAAAGGTTATATTAGGTTTCCAAGCATTAAATTATGGTAATTAATCTTATTCAACTCATTAAGCATGTTTAGGGGCCTTACAACTATAAACTCCTGACAGGGATTTCACCCCCGAAATTCAAGGTAAACAAAGATGGGTACTTCCTTTTCACCTCATCCTATTACCTTCACATGGTTACTTGCATATCATGGTGGTGTCACATCATTTGTACATATCTCATCTTGGGTGAGCACCGAAACCCCCACCTAAGAAGACATTCTCAATATAGAATGTAGAAACTTGTTGTGCCACTTGTACAAATCTAATAGTAACTTTCAAATTTAATTTCTAGCTATCATCCTGAAATTATATCTATTGTATCAACACATTACTCAAAATTCATACTTTATAGCTTTTTATCAATCATGGCATGTGTCCCATACCATTCCTTGAAGCATAAAAAAGGCAATGTATACATCCTTTTTTTTAGATACACTAATATTGGAACACTTGACAGTTCTTTTTCAGCATCAAAAGAAATGTTGATGATGGCACATGTCATTCCATACAAGGAAACATCATTCCTAGTCAACCTTGTTAGGGGTGAAACAACAACACTATCTTCACCTTACTAGGATTTACACAACCTACTCAGAAGACATATCATGATCCCATAAAGACACTTAATCAACCCCATCTCACTCTTGTTCAACTTGTCTCATAGCTATTACTGCTTCGACAACCCTAAGGTTTTTGAAGAAATATTGATCATATTTTTTATCATATTTGAATTACTTTGACATGTCATCATTTAAAGCTTGATATAACTTGTATGACATGACTGGAACACTCTATTCCTCCTATTCATAAATTATATTTGTACATCGGTTAGTCTAAAGAATATAACCCTAAACTCATCATGGTCATGTGAATTATGTCATCCAATTTAACTCTTATGCATTGATATTTGATCATAGGTTTATCTTAAAGGAACACGGTATCACATATCTATTGACTAACAAACCATCTATCCTTGATAGTGGTCTTGCCCAGCTATCACTGAACCATACACAACATTATAGAATCACTTTTATTTTTCCTTCCAAACAACATTTAGAGGGTCATCATCAACTCTCTCTCCCTCTCTTTAAGGGGGAGTAATACTGGATATGTTCATTTAATAAACATCTCTAACATTCATATATTTCTCATACTATTGATACATCTTGGATACTAGGATTCATTACCTTGGTATCCACCTCATGTGCTATAAGGAACTCATGTCCTTATCTCATCTACTTTTGCCAACATAATAAATTTCAAAACATATAAGAGGAGTCTCCCAAATTATTGGAAGGCTCAAAAGCAAACTCATCGCAAACTTTATGATCTTGGAACCATGGTCTAAGAAACCTTATGCTATAATAAGCAATCCACCCTCATGTTTGCAGCGAATCCACACATACCAAGTGGCAATGATCCACTTGAAAGTTGTACCCTAAAAAGGAAAGACACAAAGGGAAACACACTTCCCATACCATAGTAGTATTTTTCAAGGGTCACTAGCAAAAGGTAACCAATTCTATTTTCATTATGCATGTTACAGCTTCTTATGTATCATTTTACCTTTTTCATTTTGGGTTCCTTGCCATTAGCATAGGAATCATCATGATTAACATATCTCATTAATCCTTCTTTGATGACTATTTATCACACTTGGATATGTTCTCTTATTTTATTATGTTTTTCAACCACTTATCAATAGGTAAATCATCATATTCCACATTTTCTTCATTAAACATGGATCATCTGCCTTAATTTCTTTCAAACACCATGCTTATTTTACATTAACACTTACTTACACACATAGGTTGGTCTAAGATTAACTCAGGTTTCACCTTATTCCTTTGTCATTATTCTCATTTATCTTCTCATTTTATACTTATCATTAGAGTTCTCTCCATTTTATGTGGATTTCATACCTTGAATTACTTTATAAGCATAGACTTATCTATTTTTTACTCTATTATCTTATTGAATCACATCTTCAAGAACTCCTTTTTCCCTTATTTGTATTCAGATTTAGATTTTATGGTGTTGTATCTTTCTCTTATAGTTACCAAGCATTCAAGTTTTGATAGATAATGATGCAATTCTCATCTTCTGTAAGGTAGGATTGAGACATTGACACTATGATTTCTTATTCGTTATGCTCTTTAGATTGTCTCAAAATGACTACTTGATCAGAGTAATCAGAAAGACAACAATCTAAGAGTTCCATACTTACCTTTTCTTCAATAATTGAATACCTGGCCAGGGCACCCAAATACTGAGATTAGGCATTATGCACCATATTTTTATATCATATTCCTAATTTTGATATCATCCTAGTCCTAAGTCCTACTGTCCCTATAGACTCAGTGAACCTAAAGCTCTGATACCAACTTATAAGAACATGTTACACTAAATGAGATTATTCAAAACATAAAGAACAATCAATCACTAATTGATCACATACCCAAAACTATGGGTAAATTAAAACTGATTTCAACATCAACACCCGCTCAGAAACATTTGCGTAAGGGCCCAATATTTTTCTTGTATCCATACTATGACAAGAATTTGATACAAATTGTTCTATTGCCTTAGCCACAACACATATACATAGGAGAACAATATTTATATATGCCACACAAACAAGCATTAATATGCTAACAAAAGTCTGATTCGTTTGAAACACCATATACTAACTTTTCCTTCCCGAACCTGAGAGTACAGGGATGACTCTAGGACACACTAGACATCTAATCAACTTTCTCAAAGATTCATTACTATAGCTCCTCTTCACTGCCACATGTTTGTTTTTGTCACTTTCGATGACCTAAAAAAATGTGGCAAACCACAATGGTGAGACCCATGTCCCAGCAAGAGATATAACCTCCAATAATGTTTATAGAGTACAACATTTTTAAGTAATTAAATAGTTAAGAAGTTTAATCAGATATAAAAAATAATATTAGCAGTAATGATGATTAACAAAATACATAAAGGAGTAGATAATAACTATCATCATTATCCAGACTATCATCCTTTATCTTGTTGACAATATAAGCAATTCAGTAGCATATGCATATCTAGCATCATGAGCAAGTCTAGTAACATAGCATAGCTAACAACATGAGCATGTCTAATTGGTTGGGCATATCAACATCAAAAGAAGAGCTAACAACATAAGCACAACTATCTGGATAAGTATGATTAGTATTATATGCATCTTCTAGTTACAAAGGCATGGCTAGCTGTCGGGTTTAAGGGGAGGCAGAGAAGGCAGCGGAAACAAAAACAATTCCTCCCCAAACCCGAAACAAGGAAACGCGTCAACGTCTATACAATAGGAAAGGATGGTTTTTCTAATCATACCTTGTCCCGAGACTTGCTCGGCGATAATACCTCGCGCCTTGCGCGGTCTTCACCTCTTGTCTTGGACGGTGTCTGTGCAACTCCTGGTCGCACCGGGACTGACGGGATTGAAGGATGTCCTCCTAGCGGCAGAAATCTCCCGCCTCTGAAGTAGTCCACACGGACCACCTAGAACTCCAATCTCCTTGTCCCACAAGGAATTGGAAGGAGTCACACCCTCATGTCAGTGTACTAGTCACTGACACACTCTCCTGCCACTAGTTGTTTTCTGCAGTTGTCTTTCCATTGTTGTGCCTCCCTTATCGGGTAGCACTTGCTCGGGCTCTCTCTCAGTTACCAAAACCAGAGAGAACGACAACTTCACAGAGCAACTGGTTGCACTGGGTTGTACTTTGAGAAGCCCCCAATACCCCTATATATATAGGAGGGTCATGGGACAGGGTTCTTCATCCCGGGCAATGCAGGACTAAAAGCAGGAGTAGAAGGGTTCGAGATTTTCCACAAAACAACCAACTCGCAACCTAAACCGATCGTTTCATTTCTGAAACGGTCGGTTGGGGACCTGAACCGGTCGGTTGACACCTCAACCGATCGGTTGGGACCCATGAGCCGATCCGTTCACTTATGAACCGGTCGGTTCGTGATCCTGATTAGTTCCCGATTGACTTTCCTTCTTTTGTTTCTAATTGGTATCAAATACCAATCCTTGTTCCAATCAAATTGGGCAAGTGAAACACAAGAAAAATTCTCACCAATCCTACTTTCCCAACTTGCTCGGTTGCACCAGTTGAATCGATCGTTTCAACACTTGAGGCAATCGTTTCACCCTAACCATGAGCCGATCGACTCACAACCTGAGCTGATCGATTCATCACATGAGCCGATCGATTGGGAGTGCAGATACTGTAGAATCAGTCAATTGCAGTTTCAATCAATTCGATACTCCAATCAATGCGTCCAACACCTTGAACATTATGATACTGAGCTATCAATTGATTGAGTGTTTAATTGAACTACTAAACTCCTTTAGCAATCTATCTAAACATTGTTTGTGGGAAAAACTCCTCTTCCAGGTTAAATCCTATGTGTGTGACCCTACAGGTCCTTTTCACATTGGCAGTGAAAGTCCATAACACTTATGACTTCACAAGCAAAGAGCGGTGCCTAGTCACACATCAGTGCTACCCAAGTGAAATAGAAAGTTGGAGAACAACTTTCAATCCTACAATCCGTGAATGGTGTTACAGTGAATGTATAATTCCTTTGTCACTGATATCCCGAATGAACTCGAGGCATGGAACAGTCATCCTGTCAACGTTCATTCACTTTCTTGATCTCAGAGTAGATTGGAAGAGATGTGTATGACATCAATATCACATATTGATTCACACATGTGTGCGCACGCCTATTTCAATCCTACTCATCAAGTGGCCTTGGATATCAAACTCCCTCAGGAGGGACAAATCCCATATCTATCACTCACCCCTCAAAAGCCCCATGTGTCAAAGCCACCCAATCATCACCTTTATAACAACCTATGTTTCAGTATTGTGTTTGATGATGTCAAAGTGTGCCCAACGACATGTGTTGAGTGTAGTGATTTCAGGTCAAAGAATCACACTCACCACCATCATTGTGAGTACTGACTGTGACTACCATGTCATGGTTCCATGTGTCAAACTCACGGTGGGTCTGTCTGGTACACTTGTTCTCTAACAAGTACCTATGTGTTTGATTTGATATCACTATATCATGACTAATGAGATTCTGTCATCAACCAACACCACAATCTAGTCTTGTGTATCATTGATGTCTATCTACCTTCCACAATGACATCCGACTAGGGACATAACAAGAATGTACAAACTCTTAGCATCTGTATGATCTCATCGTTCATGACCTCAACCTGAAAGCATACGTCATTGAGTATTGTCATTCTCTAGACATTCAATCTGTTCTATCACTATCTCATATGACTGAACCAGAAAGAATTGGAAGCTTACCTTTGATGTTTATCAAATCAATCTTAATGTATCCCACCAATCATCCCATGATTTGCTCTTAGGGCATACATACCAACAGACTCCCACTTGCACTGCAAGCCAATCACCCTTGAATCATATTCATAGTGATCTTCAAACATGTCCCACATGTTATTGTGCTCTAGTGCCAACATAGTGAGTAATGGAAACACCTTGCCAAAGTCATTGCATGTCTCTCATCTCTTCGATGTACGTCATACGTATGAGATGAAGTTGCCATAATATGTGATCTAGTATTCCTTTGCTAACCTTTAGCCACATTGCATGATCAAGGATTCCATACTTGTCATCAATGATCGGAATATCTATAAGTTCATCTCATGAACTTCCAGATCCATACAGTATCCACTGATGTTCTCTAATACATAGATACTCGGCATTTCCTTTTAAATGGTTTTATTGGAACACTTCCAATTATCAACAAACTTTCATTTTTATATAGCCTATATATATTGCGATTTATTTTCTATCCTTTTGGAAGTTCGCATCAATGTAACTCCTTACATCGAACCCTTCCTTATCTCCATAGAACTAGTACTTCTCAAGTACTTATCAAGTTCTTATGGTTTCCAGTAACCCTTACTAGAAGTAGACAGACATCCACTCGTCATGTCCCACATATGAGTTATCAAGATGAGCACATCATATTGCCATGTCATACATACAAGATGATGAATGCATTTTGTTCTTGTCATGCAAGATAATGGGATGATAACATACATGATAGATCCATATCTATTCTTAGTATTCCCATTCTTCATATCAATTGGACACTTGGCCTTGGGATACTAACTCCATGTAACATGGACAAGTTTTCCCCCACTGAATCTGTGCATACTGAACCCTTCAGTACAGATTGCCAATGTATGCTTTCTCTTTTCAGGTCAAGAGGTTTTTGAGAACTATCTCTATAGATCTCTATTCCTATCACATAGAAAACATCTCTATCTTCCTTAAAGATAATTTCCACTTTGGATTTCCATTCTAGAACATTTCCATTTCACATCAATATGTAGAATGTGAATACGCTCCCATTAAATCACAGATCCCTTCTTTATCTTTGACATATCAGTCAAACCCTTTGACTATATCATCAAAGTAAAGATCCAATTCTGAGTTGCTTGTACTCAATCAATCACATTGATTAGTCCATTATAACTTATAGACTTCATTTACATTAGTGGATTCATAAACCTTATAGGTTGTGTCACGTACACATCCTTGTTTTATTCCTCATAGGAATGCGGTTTTAGTATCCATATGCCAAATGTCTTAGTCATTAAGTTGCAATCAACAAGCATCATCCTTCTCAAAATGTTATCCATGTGTATTAACACTTAAGACTCATTTGCACATATGGATTTCATCCAATGGGTGCTGCCATCAAGGTCATACCTTATGGTTCACATGGATGTCATTTAGGATGTAATGGTCATAAACCATAACTCAAAATTCAGTTCCTCATATTCATCTAGATAGTTGACTCATCACATGAACAACTCATCACATAGATAATTGAGGTGTATCTATCAAGGATATAAGAACTCACAACTCCTTGTGATTCTTAATTTCTTTTATTAGTGTGGGGTATTCTTTTATTAAGAAGAATTCAGTTATTTGATAATCATTCTCTAACTCCTTATAGTATGATTCCTTCTTGATTTAGACATCACCATGCCTTAATCATGAGTTCACTATGATACACTATCATAATCACTCAAAAGGATCTCAAACATTTGGTCCAAGTATTTCATTCATTGATCTCATCAAGAATTAACACTTTACCAAATTTGCACTTCATCTATGATAATCTTGAACACTTCAAGATATTCATATTGGTATTTCTCTAAACACCATTTGAAGTATTAGCATTTGTTCTAATAGGTATGTAAATACATCACATGTATCATACCTAATAGTATAATCATTCTCCCACTACCATTAGTGAAGATTGATTAATCATGTCCAAGATATTCATGTCTCTTACTGGTCCTCTAACCAAAAGAGTCTAGATTTATCCATCACATGGAAACTAGAAATGAATTTCTCATGATTGATGCTAATTTGACTGTTTGAGTTATCTATAACTTTTAGGTATCATTTTATCTTATGCATATCAAATACCACAAGATAAACAAGGCATTGCCAGGAAGACTTGGGCTCTTGGCTAGCTTCAGAACCTTTCTTAGCTTTGCCCTTGCCCTTGTCCTTGCGCTTGGACTTGCCTTTCTTGCTTGTGATCACCATCACAGACTTAGGATTGTCCTTCTTCATCTGTATCTCGACTGTCCTCAACATGCCCAAGAACTCTAAAAGTGGCCTATCAAAGTTGTTCATGTTGTAGTTCATCACAAACTCACTATAGGATTCTAGCAACAATTGTAGTATCACGTCAGTAGACAACTCTTAGCTCAGTGGAAATCCCAGTCTTGTCAGGTTCTCCACATACCCAATCATCTTGAGTGTGTGAGGACCAACTGGATCTCCTTCTGTCATGACGCACTTGAACAGTGCCCTTGAGACATTGTATCTCTCTTGTCGTGCTTGATCTTCATACATGTTTCTAAGATGCTGAATCATCTCAATGACACCCATGTTCTCATGTTGTCTCTGCAACTCATGGTTCATAGAGCACAACATCAAGCACTTTGCATCAATGGCATCATCAGAATGCTTCTTGTAAGCATCCCTTTCTGCCTTTGGCGCATTAGGAGCAGGTTCCTCTGGAAATGGAGTATCCAGGACATAGAGCTTTCACTCTTGAGTGAGAACAATTCTCAATGACCTATACCAGTCGTGGAAGTTTGTCCCATTTATCTTGTCCTTTTCAAGGACCGGTCGCAAAGAAAAGTGATTGTTGTTTGTTGCCATTTGTACTACAAAAAGGAAAATATGCAATTTTAGTCCAAAAACTCATTTTTGACTTATTTGATTGATTTGAAAAGTTGACGATATAATTAGGCCTTTAATTAATTATCGCTCCCACTATTTTACTTCAAATTGATAGCCCTCACCATCAATTCAGAAGATTGCAGCATACAACCTTCTAGTGGGCAAGATCCTGAAATCCTCTAAGTCATGGACCATCTTGGGCTGTCACCCACAACTTAGATCTCTCAGGTAGGAAACTCTTGCCAATTGCATCATATGCAACTCTTGATAAGATGTCATATGCAACTCCTTGCCATGATCACCTCCATGCCTCAAGGTACTAGATCCTATCTAGGTCACCTTGTTAAGTCCGACCCAAAGCAAACACGATGAATATGCACCCTGCTTGGGCAGACCCACATATCCATCCCTCACGCTTCCATGAGATAGACGGTGCACCATGCTTGGGCGTGCCCACACTTGGTCGATCAAGATTTTCATGTGTGTCACATTTGGAAGGCATCTAAAACTTAATATTTAATGAGGGATTTGGTTTTTATATACATATACATATCCAATCACCACAATATATAGTATGTATCATATACATGCTATATCTCACAGAAAACATGCAAAACGATAAAAGTGATGATTATGGACATCCTAATGTGATTCCTCGAGCTAAGAGGAATAATGGTCATCTAGGTCTACATCACATGCAACATGTATAAGATGAACTATGTGCTTTGCCTTTCTGGGTTTGATCAACTCATCACATGAATGATCGGCTCGCCATCAGACTGGTCGCCTGGGTGCCACCAGCCGATCGGTTGGCTCCTCCAACCGATCGGTTCACCTGGTCGTCGTACATCTCTTCATGGTCGCCATCCGCTCGTCTCGCTCCTCGAACTGGTCATTGACTGATCGGCTCACGCCTTGAACCGATCGTCTGGAACATCAACCAATCGGTTCACGCCTTGAACCGATTGTCTCAGCTGTCGTCAGATGTCCTCCGTTCTTTGACATAATAGGAAATAAAATTCTATCCTATTTTACATTGTAAAAAGAGAAACCCCGAGTTACATTCGGGGGGAGCATAGGTAGGAAAGAAATCTCGAATTATTTCGAGTTACATCAGGAATAGGAGAAAGAAGATCGGTGTGCAAACCGAGATGCAAGCAACCACATACAACCATACACAGATAGGGTTTATTGACCATAACCACGCTATACATCCACCACAAAACTCGTTTAAGGGCGACGCATATCGAGTGCATTAATAATACATATCATATATGTAAATTGGGATTTGTGGATTTAGGATTGGACATGCATAAAGCCAATTTTATTCGCATCATATGCAATAAATAAAGGCGACAAACCAAAATCGATCATATTGATATTCCTAAAGTATAGAGCAGTTGACGTGGCTCTGATACCACTATCGGGTTTTAGGAGAGGCAGAGAAGGTAGCGAAAACAAAAAAATTTCCTCCCCAAACCCGGAATAAGGAAACGCGTCAACGTCTATACAATAGGAAAGGATGGTTTGTGGAATCATACCTTGTCCCGAGGCTTGCTCGGCGACAATACCTCACACCTTGCGCGGTCTTCACCTCTTGTCTTAGACGGTGTCTGTGCAGCTCCTAGTCGTACCGGGACTGACAGTATTGAAGGCTGTCCTCCTAGCGGCAGAAATCTCCCTCCTCTGAAGTAGTCCACACGGACCACCTGGAACACCAATCTCCTTGTCCCATAAGGAATTGGAAGGAGTCGCACCCTCCTATCAGCGTACTAGTCACTGACACACTCTCCTGCCACCAGTTGTTTTCTGCAGTTGTCTTTCCCTTGATGTGCCTCCCTTATCGGGTAGCACTTATTCGGGATCTCTCTCGGTTACCAAAACCAGAGAGAACGATAACTTCACAGAGCAACTGGTTGCACTGGGTTGTACTTTGAGAAGCCCCCAATACCCCTATATATATAGGAGGGTCATGGGCCAGGGTTCTCCATCCCGGGCAATGCGGGACTAAAAGCAGGAGTAGAAGGGTTTGAGATTTTCCACAAAACAACCAACTCGCAACCTGAACCGATCGTTTCATTTCTGAAACGGTCGGTTGGGGACCTGAGCCGGTCGGTTGAGGTCAACCTCAACCGATCAGTTGGGACCCATGAGCCGATCTATTCACTTCTGAACCGGTCGGTTCGTGGTCCTGATCAGTTCCCGATTGACTTTCCTTCTTTTGTTTTTAATTGGTATCAAATACCAATCCTTGTTCCAATCAAATTGGGCAAGTGAAACACAAGGAAAATTCTCACCAATCCTACTTTCCCAACTTGCCCAGTTGCACCAGTTGAATCGATCGTTTCAACACTTGAGGCAATCATTTCACCCTGACCATGATCCAATCGACTCACAACCTGAGCTAATCGGTTCACCAAGCTGAGCCGATCGGTTCATCACATGAGACGATCGGTTGGGAGTGTAGATTGTGTAGAATCAGTCAATTGTAGTTTCAATCAATTCGATACTCCAATCAATGTGTCCAACACTTTGAACATTATGATACTGAGCTATCAATTGATTGAGTGTTTAATTGAACTACTAAACTCCTTTAGCAATCAATCTAAACATTGTTTGTGGAAAAAACTCATCTTCCAGGTTAAATCCTATGTGTGTGACCCTGCAGGTCCTTTTCACGTTGGCATTGAAAGTCCATAACACTTATGACTTCACAAGCAAAGAGCGGTGCCTAGTCACACATCAGTGCTACCCAAGTGAAATAGAAAGTTGGAGAACAACTTTCAATCCTACAATCTGTGAATGTTGTTACAATGAATGTATAATTCCTTTGTCACTGATATCCCGAATGGACTCGAGGCATGGAACAGTCATCCTGTCAACGTTCATTCACTTTCTTGATCTCAGAGTAGATTGGAAGAGATATGTATGACATCAGTATCACATACTGATTCACACATGTGTGCGCACGCCTATTTCAATCCTACTCATCAAGTGGCCTTGGATATCAAACTCCCTCAGGAGGGACAAATCCCATATCTATCACTCACCCCTCAAAAGCCCCATGTGTCAAAGCCACCCAATCATCACCTTTATAACAACCCATGTTTCAGGACTGCATTTGATGATGTCAAAGTGTGCCCAACGACATGTGTTGAGTGTAGTGATTTCAGGTCAAAGAATCACACTCACCACCATCACTGTGAGTACTGACTATGACTACCATGTCATGGTTCCATGTGTCAAACTCACGGTGGGTCTGTTCAGTACACTTGTTCTCTAACAAGTACCTATGTGTTTGGTTTGATATCTCTATATCATGACTAATGAGATTCTATCATCAACCAACACCACAATCTAGTCTTGTGTGTCATTGCTGTCTATCTACCTTCCACAATAACATCTGACTAGGGACATAACAAGAATGTACAAACTCTTAGCATCCGTATGATCTCATCGTTCAGGTCCTCAATCTGAAAGCATACGGCATTGAGTATTGTCATTCTCTAGACATTCAATTTGTTCTATCACTATCTCATATGACTGAACCAGAAAGAATTGGAAGCTTGCCTTTGATGTTTATCAAATCAATCTTAATGTATCCCACCAATCATCCCATGATTTTCTCTTAGGGCATACATACCAACACTAGCATGCTAAACATAGATAACAACATGAGATAGCTAGCATCATGATTATAATCAGTACTAGTAGTATAGTTATCAACGTAATCATGGCTACTATATGTATGCATCTACAATCTTAAGCATATCCACAACTTAAGTATATCTACTATCTCTTAATTGCACTAAGCATCATCTTTACGTAAAGATAACAAACAAGGGTTATTATCCAATGTGAAATGTCGTGTATAACCCTAAACAAATATGCTACATGGTTGTATTACATCTTTTATTAAGTCCTGGGGAATTTGAATCATACCATTTAAACTCCAACTGACCCCTTTGAAGGGATATTTGGTTCCATACAAGATCTAGGAGTGTCGGTATCCTAAGATCTCTTCCCCTCGATCAGTATGAGTAAAAAGGCAGTGACATATCAGTCAAAGCTATCACCACAACGACAATCAAGCTACTAACCATAAGTCCGCCCTTGGTACAGGTCACGGCGCTAGAAACTAGGGTATCAAAATCCCTCTAATCTGAGGTACAACTGTAGTTGTCCTCAATCACATCATGTTATAATCACTGAGACATGACCGCAGCCGTTCTCAACCACATCAGATGTATGAGGCATGACCATAGCCAACCTCCACAATCTGCAACATGGATGACAAGGATATATCCTCAACCTACCACCTCCACATACTCAATAGTATGCGCTCTGAGTTTCCCTTAGGAATACTCATTTCACCATCCAGCAAGTTCTGACACTGAAGATGGTTCTACGGCACAGGGCACTACATGATTAGATTTGCACTTGATTAGTTATGTCAATTCGGTGAATTAAGGTTGCATCAAACAAGTGGACATACAAACTCTAATTCACTTCTAGCAAGCATATAAATATCACAACTTTGAAAAGATATAAAACATGTGAAACATAATTTCTCATCTCATCATCACACGGTACTATTCACTTGCCATCCATGCTATCACAAGATATAAATCCTTTTCACAATATCACGGGGTATCAACCCTTATCAACACAAGAGGATGACACCTCATTCAGGGCTCAACCATGCCCAAAGGTCATTAAGACCATCATACTATTCCCTGCAAGATCATTATTTTCTTTGCATGCCTTATAACAAAGCTCAACAACATCACTTACATATAATACACCGGATCAACACAATATTGCATTAATGAGCTAGGAGATATTATAAATAATCATAGCCAGGTTATATTAATTTTAAGAACATTCCTTTATTACATCAACTTGCAAGGAATCTAGATATGATTAACCCTTATCATATTCATAATGCACATGTTTAGCATAAGAAAGTATCAACCATGCGGCTATGAGAACCACCAATTAACATATTAAGGTTATGATCATATTAAGGAGGTTATTCCACCATCATTCCATCATATAAGAATGTTAAACATGAATACTCATCTTTATCTATTTGCATTAGAGTTAGGTTCAACATGATAAATTATATCAATGTTACTAATCAGCACTTATACCCAAACCCTAACTCACGACATCCCCATTGGATCATGGATGCATAAGGTGAAGCATCACCATCACGTTCCATATTATTCTCAAGTATGAACCCACACATAAATCAAGGTGTAACCATCGAGTTATAGCATACTAAGGTTTCAACAACAATAACATAGTACTCCATGATTGTATTAGTCATTCAAGGACTATTCATACCCAATTACCATCATTTTGTTATATTAAAGCTAGGTATAACAAGCTATACCCCATTAGGGTTACATATCCACACAATATGGTTATCATCCCTTCTATTCATATGAGTGAATAGGTAAGACTACCTTATTAAGGGTAACCATCCATTTGTTCCATCATCATTCAACCCATATCACCATACCACAATGTCACCCACAACCATTGGATGTTTAAAAGGTAAGACCTTTGGTTGTTTACATAAGTAAACACATTGGATAAACTACCTATCAAGTACTTGATTTGTGATCTAGAAAGAATCACCATCTAACCCTAGACATCCCTTGATTAACAACACAAAAAGTTCCATTGAGAGTAGGGTAAATCCAACAATCAACTATTCATTTAAAACAAGTCATCCATTGTTAACAAGTAAGCTCCTTAAGTTGATCATATAAATGAAACCATATAAATCACATTATTAGGACCAACATATTACATTAATCATAATTCCACTTTATTGGAGGAATAAACATTAGATCTTGACCATTGGGTCAAGTTCATATGTTAAAATCATCAATTACAGTATAGGTCTGACAATTTCATTAAGTGAGCCAAGAAAGCCTAAGGATTAATTGATGCTACAACTATAATGCTTAACTCACCATAGGTTGTAGAGACCTGATCCACCATCATTAGTGACCATTAAGTCACCATAGGTTGTTATATCAACACTATATTCATTAATCAGCATCAAATATTAAGCTAATGTCATCATCGATTGACAACATTAGTAGGGTACTTAATGGTTGATCATTAAACTTCTAATTGATCCAAAACCTGACCTAAGGGGGTGACCATAGGTTGTCACCATCATATGAAACCTTTGATCTTGACCACCAGTTATCATGAAGACAACACCACAGGGTTGTTACAATGGTACCATCATCGGGTCATGGGTTTATAGAAGAAATCAGCTTTAAACCCTAAAATTGACCATTGGTTGATAGGTGCTTAGCACCATAGGTTGTCAAACCAACCTGATCCAAGTCATATTATACCTTAGGAATAATTTACATATGATCACAAGATCATCTAGAACTGAAATCAGAATAGGGAACATTATTAAAATCAAAATCCAAGTCAAGCATAGCTTTTTAGTGCATGAATCATCATTTTCAAGCAAGAACATGAGCTAGCAAGCTTATGGCAAGCAATAAACGTGGAGCAAGTTATAAAACTTTCCTCTAATGAGAAGATGAAACCCTACACAGAAGTAATCGTGAGTAGGTAGGGTAGAAAATCCAAGCATAAGCTATGAACTCATCCATCTAGCACCTTTCTTCATCAAATGAGCAAACCCTGAGCATAAGGAGCAAGAAAGGTAGGGTTTTAGAGCTTTAGAGCAAATTCTACCATGGAACAGCAAGGTTCCGACTTGGAGGAAGGTATAAAGAAGGAGAAGAGAGAGATAAATGGAGAAGGAAGGAAGAAAATAACTTGCCTTGGTCAAAATCTCTAGAAGATGGCCTTGGAAACCCTAGGTAGGGCTAAATGGAGCTCTAGCTAGGAGACCTTCTTCTCCAAAAAGAGGTTGTCTTCTACCTTAGATCACTTGGTTCCATAGAAAAATAGAAAGGAGTTATTTCTATAGGTTAAAAGAAAGATAAATCAAGCATAGTTTCATACTTGGGTAAGGAAGAGGTAAATATAACCCATGGATAAGGATAGAAGCAAACATGAGGTGTAAAAGTAGCTTCCCCATGTGTTTATGGCCTTAAACTATTAAGAATATACAAGCACACACACAAGAAGCTCCCCCACTGTCCATATAGACCTGCTTAGCTTCCCTTCGTTGAATTTCCCATCCAATCACATAATTCATTAGTTGATAGCTACTAAAGGTAGCTCATCCATGAAGGGGTAAACCCTAAAATACCCTTGAGGAAAACACCTTTAAACCATGGCTCAACTAGGATCCCCATGGATCAAAACAGTCAATAATGATAATATAACATCTAGGGAACATAATGTATATGACAAATTGCAAAGAAAACCCCTCAATTTGGTAAATTGTGTAAAAGTCCAAAATGTACAGAAAATTGCATAATTTGCTCAAACAGTGTCCAAATTGGAACAAATTTGAAACTTAAGCTTGTCTTATGATTTCAAAACATATCAAAAGGTTATGTTAGGTTTATAAGCATTCAATTATGGTAATTAAGCTTATTCAACTCATTAAGCATGTTTAGGGGCCTTACACAAATCTTCTACTCTTGCTTTGAAAATTCTAGCAAGCAGATCTAGCCTATTTTGTGCTTCTTCAAAGGGTAGTTACTCTTTTTACCTCTACTCATTATGTATTACACGTAAAAGTCAAAAATATGTCTAGTTTTTTGTACCTTTGAACTAACGCCATAGCATCAAGATAATGTTGACACATATCTCTAGGACCACCAATAAAATAAGCTGGAAGAATAACTCTTTTTCTAATAGTGGTGTCATTCTTTTGTCCATCATTGTAACTGTCAATAATGCATTGATATAGATCATCTCGTATCTTCTGTTGATCCCTTCTAATATAGTCCAACCGACTACTTATACATATCAACAATATATGTTGAAGTCTACCAGAATGCAACAAAATTGATTTTTCCTCATCTCTAATTTGTGGCTGGTAACAACATTATTCACGGCATGAGACTGTTTTTCTTCTTTTTTGCTTATTTTTTAAAGCTGGAATATAATTCTTAGATAAATCAATAACCTTATATTATTTATAAGTTAATTAATTAATAAGTTTATATATTACCTCTCTCCTCTTCAAGAAAAAGTTCATCTATATCTTTGAAGTAAGAATGATCAAGTTATGAATCATTATTAAACCATTGACTAGTCTTCTTATCTCTTCTTGAAATTCATTGATGCCAACCAATCTCACCATGTGGAAATAGTAATGGATATTGCAAAGGATCATAACAACCGTAGTAGTAGTTGACAGAGTGTCTACTCCCAATATGGGTGTAGACATGAATATCTCTTTGGGTATTGATGTTGATATTGTTTTCATCCTCATTTTCTATCCATATTGCATCCTCTTGTGAAGATGTTGGTGCATTTTGAGTATCTTGTTGTACATTTGGATTTGACTTGATAGATGTCTACACATTCTCAAAGTTTTCTAGATCCTTTTAACTTCGAAAGAACTCTGAGTATGGATTCTTCACAATATCGGCATTAGTCTTTTGATTACATCTTCTCTCAATCTAGATGATTGTTGTAATCGATTTTCTATTTCATGATTAGTGTCGTAGAAATATTGTTGCAAATATGATGGTTGTCCATTCATTGGTATAATCCTAGCAATGAAATGATATACTTGTCCTTGTATTTTGAAAGTTTATATCCTTCTCTTTAAAAGAATTCTATCATCATGCACACTCATAGATTTAAAAGCAAATGTATTATTATATATTCGTATACATCGCCAAAACTTCTTTCTCTGATGAGGTATACAATTCAAGTAATTCTAAAGGGATATCATTTGTTGTCAAAACAACTTCACCATCATAGCAACAGAATCTCTTCACTTCATATGAAAATTTCTTCGTGTAGCTATAATTATAATATTTAAAAATAGAAAGTACATATGATTATGTAGGGTGTAGCTAAATTTGTAATGAAGATTTTCCTGATTTGTTCGTCCCTTTTTTCATTTGATTTGAAAAAGTCAAAGCAATTCTTTCTTGATTGCAAGTTGATTTAGAACCAATTTCCCATGTTCTAGAAGTAGTACATTGTGGTTGTTTTTCCAAGCAACCAACTGTAGTTTATGAGTACATGACAGATCGCCTGTGTTTGTTGTATTCTGAGATTCATCCTTATATATTTCTTTTTTTTTTTCTTGAAGTTTACTCCTAGCATAATTTTTTCTGACTCTTTCATATGTTGCTTCTTTTTTCTCCTATGAAAGATTGACATAATACTCTCTCGGTCTCTTTCGTATAAATGATTTTTTTCCTCAGATAAATCAGAATATTTCAACCTGTGTGCGCTGGTAGAAAATATCTTTAGTACTTCTGCATACACATCTAGAACTAAAATTTTGAATTTTCTTACATGACACCGGGGCCCTAATTGATTCCTCAACTGTCAACCGGACCTGTCTGACATGGAACCTACATCTCGTAAATCATGGACTCCTTCAGGCGGCAGTCTGATTGATCCCGGTTTCTTTTACCCTACACCGCCCCTTTAAAATTAGCATCGACATGAGATAGCTGGATTAACAATAATGACAACTATTAGCATGAGACCGTGGCCTCCGTCTCCGGTGTTGGCCAAAGGAGGAATCCTAGGGTACTTTGACGGCCGCACCTACCATAGAAAAGTATGTCTATGTAAACTCCTATACGCCATTAACCTCCTCGCAGTTCATTAGTTCATCAGTCTGTCATCCTTCACGTCATTATTTACACAGCCATCAATCCACAGATCTGCACCACTCATATTTCTTGCCGTCTTCATTTACCACAGCGAGCAGCACCCATCTCGCCACCCATCCGACACAGCAAGGAGCAGGGCCTCCCACACTATCGACACCTTCGCTAAAACAATAGTTCAGCTGATCATTTAAAGTCGAGCATGGCAGGTAAACTTGACGGCCCAGTCAGTGAATAACTTTTGTAGAGACACCGACCCATACCAACCCTGCCGCCCAACTGACTTGCCAACAATGTCTGGTTGTTGTGCCTTTTTCCTGGTCGCAGCCACGTAAACGCCCTGATTTTGTGACCTCATCATTCCACATCCTCCCAGGAGCAATCTGTCCTGCTGACCGCCCACCCGCAAAGCTTCCTCTTTGGACATATTTGGTTTTTACTGTATTGGATTGTATTTTCGATTCCAATTCAGCAAATTTTATGTTTGGTTTACGGATTGGAGAAATTGGGCTAATTCTGAGATTTTCAGACGGAATAGGAATCATGCATTTTGGCCTCCATCAAAATTCTTTCCGATGTCAAAATCTATCGTGGACAAGACAACAGACATGAAAAAAAATCTCATACTTACAAAATCTAGCAAAACAAATATAAAATTTTACTTTGTGGAATTTTGAGAATGTAGCATATCAGTAATGTAAGTTAACAGAATACAGGATTTCAACAACTGCACATGAGTTCATCCACACCGTCCTTACCAAGATGGAAACGCACTTCGACCACTTAGGCCCTGTTTGGTAGGATGTAAAAAGAGCACAAACTGAGTTTTCTGATTCATGAAGCTTGAAACGCATGAATTTCGAGTACACTTGTTTCATTTGGTAGGATGTCGTACGAATTCATTTTTATTTCTGTTTCGTTTGGTATACTTGTGATCGCATTATGCAGCAGGCGTGTGCTTTTACATAAGAGGGAGGTGAGCTGTACTTCTTTTACGGAGACGAAGATTCAGCTTTGTGGGTTAAGAGTGTAAAAATGCTATGTCGGACTGCTTCTGCACCCGACTCCCCACTTTTTGGGCGCAGTACCTTTTCTGGGATTTTCGGTAAAAAGTTGAGCCGGTAGTGAGTTCCGATTCCGGGAATTGATATTCACGGCAGGCAACCAAATAAATTTCGGGCCTATATTTCAGGAATCCGTTTTCCGTGATCTGAAGTTACGTCCAACCAAACCGGCCCTTAGCATCAACCATTGTGGCCGACTCGCACATATTTCTGCATAAAATGCGACTTTTCTTTATCGCTCATGCACCTACTAGTTTTTTCTGTTGTTTACACAACCATATTTTTCATTTGGGTGCTCCTTTTGGGAATTTAATGTATGATTTTGTATGAAATGCACCTTATTTTTGTGCTCGTGCACCAATTGTAGAAAATATATGTATCTTGTTTTTCTTTTAGTGTGCGCAATCTTTAGGAGATTTGACACCTCCTTTTAAATATTTGACACATTTTTTAAGATTTCCACATACAATTGCATGAAATGTACATCTTGCTTAACTTTTTGCATTTGTCCCATTTTCCCTACTTTATGCCTCGTTTGTCCTTATTTTCCTTTTCTTCCCTCCTCATACACTCTCATCAGCCTTAGATTTAGGCTGCGTTTGGTACGTGGTGACAAAATACATGGTGACGGTGACGGTGATAGTGACGGTGGTGGTGAAATTGTTAAAAATTGTTGTTTGGTAACACATGCATGGTGATGGTGAAAGGGATGGGGAAATTTTTAAAATGTGTTGTTTGTTACATAGTTACGGTGACGGTGATAGTGAACCAATTTTATATAAAACACCTCGTAAAAACATAAATTCTATTTATTAAACACCTCATACATAAAAAAATTATGACATTAATAATACAAATATTTATCATCAAATTTTAGTATGTATATGAGCTATTTAATTTAAAAAATACCAAGGAGACTTTTTTCACATGTGAGTTATATTTCTTAATAATCATTGCAGAGAAATACTTCATTGAAAAAATAGGAAAATAAAAATATTTATCATAAATACTTTCTTGAGAAGTACAATATGATCAGTTTTTCTCAATCATATTACATATGACTTGATGTCGTTCATGTCGTGGGCAACAAAAGAAGGCCATCATCATATTTGGATGTTCAACTAGAAAAAGATTTGACTTGAAACTTTGTCTTGCAGAAAAAAAAATTTAATGACATTATATCTTGATGAGGGGAAAATGGTGTGGCGGAAAACATTATCTTGGAGTAAAAGAATATCTTTGAGGAAAAGGTGTGGCGGGAATCTTTTTTTTTTTGAGGGAAAAATTTTAGTGGGAAACATTATCTTGGAGGAACAAATGAGTGACGGAAAATGTTGTCTTGGAGGAAGAAAGTATCATGGCAGAAAAAGGTGTTGTGGAAAAGTTTTTCATGAAGGAAAAAAGATTTGACGGAAAACATTATCTTGAAGAAAAATTATCTTGCAAAATAGTTGTGGCGTAAAAAATTTGGAGGAGATAATTTTTTGACGGGAAATTTTGTCTTATAGAAAAAAAATTAATAGAAAATTTAATCCTCGAGGAAAAATGGTGTGAGGGAAACGTTGTCTTGGAGGCAAAAAAATCTTGGAGGAAAAATGAGTGGCGGGAAAAAAAATTTTGGAGGGAAAAAGATCTGACGAAAAAAATTATTTTGCAAGAAAAAAATCTAGTGGAAACTTTATCTTGGAAAGAAATATGTGTGAAGAAAACATTATCTTGGAGAGAAAAATATTTTGGCCGGAAGTTAAAATTTGTTGGCGGGAAAGAATCTTGGAGGGAAGCATATGGCACGAGGAGAGAAGGAAAATATAGTATCATTTTTTTGCACATATATCCATATATTAATGGTGACTTAAAAATAACTTTTTTCACCATCATTCACCGTCATTCACCATGCTTTTCTATGGGGACAAAAATAGGTCAGAATTCACCATGGATTCACCACGGAAAAATTCCCTATCACTATCATCATGCGTACCAAACAACATTTTTGTTTCACCATCATTCCCTATCACCATGATTCACCATGTACCAAACACAGCCTTAGGAATAGCAATTTCACCCAACCCCACCCAACCCAAACCGATCTAACCCAAAAATACGGATCGAATTCGATTTGTAGGCGCGAGCCCATTGGGAGGAGGCTACGATTTGGGTGAAATTCGAGCGTGAGGAACTTTTTTCGGGTGCACCCGTCGCCCGGAAACACCACTTTCGCGGTTCCCACTTCCTGCCTCCCCCCGTCCCCCGTGACCCGTCTACTCTGCGGCTCTGCCTCAATGCGGCTGTTACCGGAGAACAAAGAGCCTAGTGGCAGCGTTGGAATCGTCGCCGCCCATCCTTGGAGTCGTCGCTTCTTATCGCCGCCTCCAGTTATCACCTTTGAGTTCAAAACCGCGGTGGCGTAGGATCAGCAGCTTCGCCACCCCCTGCGAAACTTAAGAGGGTGGTCTTTGATCTGCCGTCTAGCTTTCCCACACCCACGGCCGCTGGGCGCACTGGAGGGGAGGTGCTGCTTGACTTCCTTCAGGTGGTGGAACGAAGGGTCGCTGGCTATTCATTTATGCGGCAGCACATGATGTTACCTTGCAATGGTTTCACTGGATCAGCAGACCCACGGGCTCGAAGATATGGCAATCGCCACCATGGAGCTCAATGTTTCTCGCCAACGCAGTCAAGCGAAGCATTTTCCAACCTGCACTAACCACCTATTTCTGCTCTCCAACACCATCGGAAGATAGCACAACCCAGCTTAACAAGCAGCAGAAAGTTGAGCTATAGCTATTCAAGCGTCCTCTCTCTCAGGAAGCGATCAAAACCCGAAGCTTGCAAATATCTCAAGTGTTATTCCAAGTAACGAGATCCACACTCTGCTTGATCACGAATTCGCCATCGTGTAGTGGGGATGAAAACAAGTTTAGCAGCAGCATGCTTGTAAAGAACATTCGTCCAGATTCCATCAAAAATAGAAAGTTTTCTAGTTTTTGGCAGGTTATAAATGGGAGAACTAGTCGTGAGTTCAAACAAGATCTCTTGTTCGTGAACTGATACAGTTTAAAATCAGATTAGTAAATCACGATTCATATTTTAAATGTCACCGGGTCTGTTATTTTCTCAAACTATAAAAAAGGTTATACCGCCGCGAAGAGTTTGTTGTTTGAATTTTTGGTTTGTTTGAAATTATGTATAATATACACATCACGGTTGTATTTGTAAAACATACATGAAATAGCGGGTGGTATGGACTGTTCAGATTTCGCAAAGAGTTTGTTGTTTGGATATTTGGTTTGTTTGAAATTATGCATAATATACGCATCACGGTTGTATTTGCAAAACATACATGGAATGGCGGGTGCAATGGACTGTTCAGATTTGTGATTATTTGACTTGAGTTTCGGCAAAGTAACAAATATAACAGAAAAGACGGTTGCTGTAAGCGAAAGTGCTAGTTGAGATATCGATTTGGGTTGGGTTCGGCTGGTTGGGTTTTAGTCGGGTCACTTCAACTCAGGTGAGATAGTAATTAAAAAAATATAAGTTGATAAGGTCCGGGTTTGGGTCCAGGTGTAATAAATTTGAGTTAGATCGGGTTGACAAAAACCGGACTCATTACCGTTCCTACTCATTTACCCTCCTCACTTCCCTCCTCACATCACTCTTCTCTCCCCGTTACTTCCTCTCTTACTTTACGTCCCTCACTTTTATCCTCTCATTCCATTGTTTTCCTCCTCACTTTTCATCTATCTCCCATTACTTTCATTCTCACTTCTCTTATTCTCCCCCCTTCACTTCCCTCCTCACTTCTCTCCTCTCATTTCAATACCTCCCTCTTCAATCCCATATGTCTCCCATTACTTGTCTCCTCGCTTTCCTTCTTTCTCTCCTTCACTTCCCTCCTCAATCATTTCATTAGCACTTCCCTCCTTTCTTGTTACTCATTAATTTTCTCATCTCCAGTTTATTACTTCCCTCATGTCCTCTCATTACTTTGCCCCTTTGTTTTTTTGTCTCTCCCAAAAAATGGGGGATGCACTTACTCTCTCCCATTCGCTTTCTCCTTTTCCTACTCATTCTCCAAAAAATTACCTTTGCCATGTCAACTTCCCCAAATCACATTTTGCCCTCCCTAAACTCCCATTTCCCCCTCTTCAAACCACTCCACTCATCTTGTGTATCACAAGCAACCAGCGTATGACCATAAAATTTTTGATTCAGTAAATTCAGGTGTGACAAAGACAAGTAGATTGTCCATCACACCCTTTCATATGTCATTGGAACGAATATGATCCAGTCACACCCAAGAAGGCGTGATGTGTAGGTAAATGGGTGGTTATTGGGAGGTTGGGAGTTTTGGGTGGGAGAAAGGTGTTTTGGGAAGGTGATGTGGCAAGGGCATGATAGGGTAATTTTGGATTGGAAGAGGTTGTGAAGTGAGTGATGCCTAGAAAGAGAATGAGTGGGAGATGAAGAAAGTGAGGAGTGGGTGAATACACCCAATCCTTTTTAGGAAAGAGTGAAAATAAAAGAGGGAACTAAAATCAAATGAAAGAGGACAGAAGCAATAGGGAAGAGGACGGAAGTAAAATTAAATGAAAGACGAGGGAAGTGAAGAGGAAAGATGAGGGATGTAAATAAACAAAATAGGAGGGAAATGATGGAGGAAGATGAGGGAAGTAAGGGTTGAAAGAAAAGGAAAGTAAAATGGGAAGATGAGAGAAGTAGAACTAGCTCAACGCGGTCAAAATAAAAGAGGAATGAAGTAAAGAGGAAAGATGAGGGAAGTAAATTGGAAGAGAGAAGTGATGACAGTAGAGGAGGGAAGTATACATGAAGAGAAGGGAAGTGATGGGGTTATAGGAGGGAAGTGAGGACTGAAAGAAGAGGGAAGTAATACATGGCTAAAAGTGGTCAAAAATTTTGGCACAATGTAAAATATTGTGTGCAAAATGACCAAAAATTGGCATAAATTGACCAGTAGTAGGGCATAGTGTCCAAAACAACTATATGGCGTAGAATGTCCAAAAGGGGCGATGACAAAAGAAGAAAAATAAGCGTAAATTGACCAAAAGTGAGCGCCAAAAGAGAAAGTGGGTGCAAGTTGACCAAAAGTAAACATAAATAGTCAAAAGACCAAAAATAGATGTAGAGTGTACGGGCAAATTTACCAAAAGTGGCGTCGATAGTGGACCCAATAGACCGAAAGTAGGCATCAAAATACTAAAAAGATGCAAAATGACCACCCTGCATGCAAGATCGCTGATATGGAGAACTTGTTAGGGTCCCACTCCACTCCACATGAAGGTACCATAGGTGGAAGGTGCAAGTTGTCCCCCCCCCCCCCAGATAGAGGGCAAGGCCACATAGCTGGTGTGGCACCCTCTACGTACACTATCTGGGGAGATCCCACCACCCGAAAACCCCACCAGATTGATCACACTTTGTCACTATAGTTTAGCAGATTTGCAACATCAAAGAATTTTGGAAGGTTGGGGACCGCTTTTCAGGCATGGTATTAGGAACTGCACTTTCATCTGCTTCACAATGGACCTAAAGGGCTACGGAACTCAATCAACCTGCAAAAATGAACAAAAGGAGTTTTCCTCAAAGTAGTATGCCCTTCTTGGACTATGAGCAGAAGGGAGGAAACGACTCTACACGTCACGGTTCTTATAAAGAAAGCATTCTTTTCCCTGAATTCAGGTGTCGAAATACCAAAAATGGGCACAAGCTAACATCAACTAGGCACAAATGACCAAAATGTAACACAACTAACTAAAATTAAATGTCGAAAGAAAAGAATGGACGCATAATGACCAAAAATGGGCACCAATGTCCAAAATGGTTAGACGATGACCAGAAGTGACACAAAACATACTCCCAATTACTACCCTCCTAAATTACATTTTTACCCTCATCATGGTCACATGTTACTTCCGTCCTCACCTCTATTACTTACCTCATTACTCCACAATCAGTAAAAGTAGCGCAAGACATGCTCACTACTATTTCCCTCCTAAGCCTCATTACTTCCCTCATCATGCTCCTCCATTACTTTCCTTCACCCCACTACTTCCCTCAATACTCCCTACTCTTTCCTCATTACCTCATCCTTCCCTCCTTCTATCCTCTTTCTTCATTACTTTCCTCTTCCCTCATTACTTCTCTCATATTTCCTCATACTTTCCTCCTCTCCCCTTCCTTCATCACTTCTCTCCTCTCCTCCTCAAATCCCTCCTCATTTTCCTCCTCTCCCCTAATTTCTTCTCTCCTTTCTCCATCACTTCCCTCCTCCCTTCCGTCAGTTCCCTCTTCACTTCCCTCCATTTTCTCTCTCCCAAATGAGACAAAAAAATTCAACAAAATGAGAGGAGACGGGTGGCAGGCAGCATGGCGAGCGGGGCAAAAGGCAATAGTGCGGACAAAAGGCGGGGTGGGAGACGGGAGTGGTTTCCCTTGCGCGTACTCGAAAACCCCCACTGTGTTCCACGTGGGGTAAGTTGAGCTCTTTTTTAAAAGTCAGGCAATCAGCCCTAGCTTTTCTTGGGGTCGAGGCCCATGGGACAAAAACATCAACTCACCCGATAAAGATTTTCTCTAATTAATTACTAAATACATGAAATAAAATTTCGTTAATTGAAAATTAAAAAGGCAGCTAAGCACCTGCATCGGAGTTGTGGTTTTATAGGATTTACCCTTTTATTGAACTACTTTGGTAGCAACCACAGGAAAATGAAATTACTGGTTACTCCAGACCTAGGGACACTTGGCTCCCACAAATTTCAAAGACTTCAATAGGCTACGTCATACAGACCAGTCAGGCTACAATTCGTTGATTGTATCAGCTCAATGTTTCTTTATGGGATAGATAAAAAAGAAGATAAGGTTGAGGTGCAAAAGATCATCCCTCTGCAACCGGAAGAAAATGCAGCCATCGATCAACCTTCCAGCTCTTTTGAAATTAGTGTTTGTCGTTATGCTAAAGCTACTTGCTCCAGTAACAATCAAAAAGGACACTGTAGAAATTACATTAAATATCAAATCACCTACTATACAACAACAAAGCGACAAAAAAAAACTACCCTGACTAACAGCTCTGCTAACTTCACACTACGACGGCAGTAAAATCGGGCTCATCGCATGAGATTTGAAAGTTAGAACGATTGCCACCTGCTCGTTAAATTAATGGCACCTCTCAACATAGCGTATGCCTCGTTCCACTAAAAAAGGCGAGGCATGGCTACTTGCTGAGTTGCTGAAGCTACAATTCAAATAGGCATCATGTGGGTTTGTTGGCAGCTACAGACAATGCAATCAACCATACTCCTACATAGGGTACCCCACCTCGACTTCAGCATCTGTTCTAGACTACTGCAATCAGCTGCAGCAATTCGTGTGCCTTGATCCTTCCTTTATGTATATTACCAATAGGCGGATGTCTTGATCACTAAGAATCTTGGTCATGCGTATCATAATGATCTTCCATTGTGTATATTCTCTGGCATGTATATTACCGATAGAAATCCTTCCACTCTGTAGTGCTATAGCTTCGTGCATGGCATGGACTTTCTGTGGGAATACTCCGGCATGTAGAGAGGGCTAAACAAGGAAGAAATTGGATCTAAATTTGCAGCATCTGAGTGGTCCACAGTGCTGAAAGAGTCACTGGTACTCTCAGTTGTAAAAGATGCTTCATCTGAGCTCGTAAACAGGGACCAGTCACTTGAAGCTGCATCAGAAAAGTCCATGTATGTTGATCCAAGAACGCACCCATTCCTTCGGACACTTCTGGTCGAGCCCTTTGGCACAACGTTAGCTTCACGATCAAAGCTGTAGGCACTCGATTCGGATCTTGGAGTGAATCCCTCACTTAAGTTTGCTCTCTGATTATTCATCCCATGTTTAGAGGATTTCGCTGGTCTATGTGTAGCATGCTTAATCATTGAAACTTCTGTTGCCAGGCTTTTATAATAGTAAGCCCTTGGTGGACGAGGAAATGATCTGGAATGATTGCAAAATTATGACAGGATACAGATAACTGCAAGCAGAAAGCGTTCAGTAATCACATTACCTAGAGTAGAACAGCATATAGGCACCCTCAGACATCACTTGAGTCAAGGGCACGGCCTGCACCTGTTTAGCAAAGGCTGCATTAATATAGAGTATGAAAGCGCACTATTAAATTAATCATTTCCAATTGAGTTGTAATGAATAAAGGTTGTCTTCTTGATATACCTACACTGATACTAAGTCTGTCGAATGTAAATGCTTGTTTTATTGCTAACAACAGAAGAGTGCCCAGCTAACTATTTTGAGTGTTCGTTACTTCCTAAGCTAACCGTACTTTTAGCAACTCGACCTAACATCCAGAAAAATCAAAAGTTGGCTTGGGGTTGGCAGGCCACTTCTTTGTGACTAACCATAGATCTAGTAGCAGCTAATTAGCAGGTACCACACAGAAAATTTTCAGAAGAGTCAGAGGGTAGAGATGACATCAAGGGAAGTTGGTACATCTCGCAGAGTAGGCAAGGGATCACTAGATAAGATTTGATCAACTACCCTGAAAAAGTATTAGGTAGTCAAGCCAGTAATTGAACTAATTGAAGTTCATTGTGTTGGCATTGAACCTCTTTTATATCAAAAGATAGAAGGTGATAAACCTTGTACTCATCCCTAAGAGCCAAACATTGGTTGTAATAATCCTCCACAGAGCCATCAGTGGAGTATTCTTTCTTGGCTAGATTCTTGAAGATCTCACACCCCTTTGAATTTTGTTGGTGAGAGTATACATGTGAAAGTTGATTCCACATGGCCTTAGCAGTCTAGAAGAAAAGGAGAGATTGAATAATCTTTGGTTATGCGTTGTTAACCATCCACATCATCACATAGCAAGCATCTTTGGTCCATAGAGCATAACCTTGTTTGTCTTTATCATCAGTCGTTTCATCAATTGGTGGCGCTGCATCAGAATTGAGATGGGAATACCGCCTTGGGCTTTTAAATAAAGATCGAAAGAAGCAGACCTAGATGGTAGTTAGAACCATCTCATTTCACAGTTGTGACACATAACAACCTCTGGGGGAATCAGTATACGCCATGGGGTAAAGAGAAGGTGTGGCATAGCACACAGCAACAGAATATTGAATAGTGTGACCCTTCACAGTAAGCAGCAGTCGAAGATAAAGCACACACTCAAGGGCAGCAGAAGAGAGAAATTGGCAACCTGCATACTCAAGTAGCCATAGGACGTAGGCAGGTAGAAGAGGGTTGACCCCTAAGACCTCACAAGGCGGGATGGGCAAGGTGGACAACCGTCAGACGGGTGGGGAGGGCTTCAGGGCTGCCGGACGAGCAAGGTTGTAGGTGTAATGCCTGAATCCACAGCCCAAGGCTCTAGTAGAGCTTCAGGAATGACGCATGGCCTCACAGAACACCACTAGCTTAGGTAACGCGCTTTGTCCTCACTCACGCACAGCCCAGGATCAACTTCCCAACAAGTCACACATCCTAGTTAGTGCTCTGGGTTGAGCACACTCAACCACAAAGTTCTTAGTGAGGATTCAATGGAAAGGAGGTGCACCTTGGTGATATGGATAGTCAAATCATTCATTTTAAGATAGTTTTATCCAAGGCCTCAAATCCTAAGACGGTACAATATCGCCCACTTAGACTCTTGATGTCCTCGTCAAGACTCAAATAAATCGTGTCGTAAGTTTTTCTCATTTCAGTGCAGACCAAAATTGCTAATGTACACCCAACTCCCGACCACGGCTACTAACGCATGGGTGGCTCCACCACGATAGCCCTTTCCAGCATGTATGGACCGTATGGCTCATACTGGCATGTACATGCCCATGTCGACCTCACCTACTTGAGGGGAATTGACTCTAATACCGTTTGTAATGCATGGGCCCACAACCCAAGGTTCTAGTAGAGTTTCAGGATTGACGACTGGCCCCACAGACCACCAATAGCCTCGGTTGTGCGCTCTGTCCTCACTCACACACAACTTAGGATCAACTTCCCTATCCATCCTAGAACTACTATGGGTTGAGCACGCTGAACCACAAAGTACTTAGTGATGAGCTCCCTAAAAAATAGATGCCTGTTTGTAATATGAGTAGTCCAATCATTCCTTTTAAGATCATTTTATCAGAGCCCTCAAATCCTGGGATACTACGATAGGGGCAGGGGTGGGGGAAGTGGGGAGAAGGGGTAGTGGGGAGGAGGGAGGGGAAAGAGGGCAGGGAGGGTGATGGCGGTTGGAGGGAAAAGGGAAAGGGGAAGAGGCAGGGTGGCGGCTAGGAGCGATGGAGGGAAGCGGTAGGGTTAGGGTGAAAAGGGAAGGGTGGAGATGCTAAGGTGAATTGTAAACGTCGAATACCATGTAAACAAGGTAATAAAGATTTGATGTGTCAAAAACAATTACAATCCACTCTCTTTAATAGGATAATAGAGGAGGTAATAAACAAAAACTAGAGATATGGAATAATAGTAAAAGTAAAAAACAAAGGCAAGACTAAAGCATAAATAGCATAAAGCATGTATATGCATAGAATTAATCCTACACCTTCTTCATCCTCTCTAGATGAGGATGTCCATCATTTCTCACCATGAAATGAGCCATATCCATTATTAGTAGAGTTGCAACTAGAAATGTAGGTTTTGATGCCTAAAGGTCCCTAGAACGCCATTAAATCCACGATTGTAGTTAGGTAGGGCATTGGATGGCCAAAGTTCTATCAACTTGTACCTTGTGAGGCACCCAAATCATAGTGCACATTGTAGTCGAATTAGACCAAGCGAGAGAGTTAATGATGCCAAAGAGATCTTTAGGGTTGCAAGGGCATCCTTCTAAGAGTGTCACTAGAAGCCCAATGTGGGGCTTATTGTTGATTGATAATAATTGCTATAAGATTGGTATTGATTAATATCCTAGGACAATGATAGAACTGCAAGATATAGCAATCCATGCTACACTTAATTACATAAAACTATCACAATAATAGAAGTCTCCATAAATTGAACATATTATGCATCAAAGAGAAGACATCTTTGCAATAAGTTCTGTGATTACGAAGATGCTACTCAGCTTGATGAAAGCATCACATGAGCTTCGTGACGTGGAAAGAATGCAATATGTGAGGAAGTATTATACTAGATACTACTAAAAAGACTTGATGCATGCCACGTAAAGTACTCAACAAGAAGCGGTCATGGTTAGTTCATGCATCTGTTCATCCTACGTTAAGAGATGGTCAATAAAAAATACAGAGATATGTTGTTTTTTGTTATGTTTTGTTGAGTTTTATGTGCATAGCATGTGCCTTACTTATGTTGTTCACTTCTGTAGTTTAGTCTCATATTGTTCACCTCAGCTTTCGTCTCTATTCTCTTCTGTTATATAAGAGATTGCATTATACACTATTTTATTCACTTAATAAACAAGCCTCAGTTTATCTATATGGTATCAAGAGCAGGTCCGGTCCCCATTTTTTCTTCTCTCCTTGCCCCCCATGCCCTGAAGCCCCCCCCCCAGTTTATCTATAAAAAAAACCAAAGAAACTCCACACATTAAGCTCAAGCAACATGAAGACAAGCTAAACTAATTTTTCTGAGACGTCTTTATGCACAAAACTCAAAACATCATGACTAAATATAGTGTTGTCACGGTCAAATGTACCAAGCATAACTAGTGTGATCATCCTTAAATGCCACTAAAGGAGCAAAAACCAACTAGAATTGGGTGACATGTAACTCCAGCTAGGAGCCCTATAGTCCCTCCACCAGAATTGGTCAGGTTCAAGGGTCAGATGTTTTCCCAATCTTCATCTCCCATAAGCCTGCTAAGTAACCCCTAATTCCCTAAAGGCAACCGACATGCTTGATACCCCATCCCTCATTAGTTATTCCCAATCACAACCACTAAGCCCCCTATCTCTTTCGCAATCCCACTAATTGATGGCTCAGCTTGCCTCACTGATGGCAATTAACAACATATGGTGTTGATTCACCACTCAGTGACAATGTATGTAGCTACTTCTTTATCATAGTTGTAGCTACTGACCTAGTATCTTCCTTAGCTGCTTCCTCACCAAGGGTGGGAGGGAGAAAGCATGGTCATGTGATACTTCCTCACCAATGGTTGGGAGGAAAAAAGTAAGAACATGCATACTTCCTCACCGATGATTGGGAGAGAGAAAGTAGGAATAGGCACCAAGGATCTTTTCTTCTCTATGTTTATTTCCCCTTTTTCTATCATGATGTCATATCCAGATCGGAAAACTTATATGAATTATATCCCAATATAAAGTGATCATTACCATTGATTTATATACGGCTGCACGAATTGTTGTTGTTGCAACTCTACATCAACTATGGCACACGGTTTATTTAGGTATCTCATGTTGCGTAATTTCCTTTTTCTAATATCCTATTGATATTTTCTAATTTGATATTCAAAATCTCTCTTCTCTTTCCATATTGTATGTTTGAGTTGGTGTCTGAGTTGAAGTCTTAAAAGTCAAATCTTTTTTCACGATTTTAAAATATCTTCGTTCTCTAATTTTGAATACATGCTACCAATACTACATTCTAGTTCTGTTTAGGGGAAACTTTGGGCTATAAGTTTACAAATTCAAAACAAAACTCAAAAATATGCAGAACTAAGGTAGTTATGTGTAATGTATGTTTTATCAATTTCTAAGGTTTTTTATTTATAGTCCTAGAATTATCTTATTTCTACCTATCTACCTATGCTTCCGAGCACTAAAAATTTATGACATTACGGATTAAACAGGTTGCGCCACTGAATAGACACAGTTAGCCTTAAACTAGTAGTTGATGGTCTTGACAACCTAACTCACAAGAATATATTGAAACTTTCAGAGGCTTCAAGCTAAGAGATCTTTATCATGAAGTGAAGCTCAACAATAACTCTGTCTAAAAATTTCATGCAAGGACAACATCAATGAAGAAAAAATGAAACACTTATAACCTACAGTTTACTCAAAATTCATGGATTAGCATGTTATTGTGAAAGGAATCTTCATGTGTTGAAATCCTCAAAGAGTTCGTATTACTAACCAGCATAAATCAACAATATTTATCGAAGAATAGAAACCGCAATGAAGTCAATTAAAGCAAAGAAAAGACAGTGTACAATGTTACATGATTTAGTGTAAGGATTAAAAACCAAAATAGCACGGTTTAATAAAAATATTGACATATATAGCATCATTAGAAACTTATTTCCAGGAATAGCCCGGTTTGGACCAAAAGCGCTAAGATTTGGGCGTTTTAGCCCATTTTAGACCAAAGGCGCCAGAAAGTTGGCGTTTTAGACCAAAGGCGCCAGAAAGTTGGCGTTTTAGACCAAAGGCGCCAGAAAGTTGGCGTTTTAGACCAAAGGCGCCAGAAAGTTGGCGTTTTAGCCCTAAGGCGCCAGAAAGTTGGCGTTTTAGCCCTAAGGCGCCAGAAAGTTGGCGTTTTTAGCTAGCGCTTTCTCGCCTTCAAAGCGGGCATCGTCACGTCCCTTCACTGCTTGCAGCAGTTGTAGCCGCAGGGAGCAAAGTTGGTGGGTGTTTTGAATGCGACGATCTCTATAGATCTCATCGACACCCACCCATCTTCATTGTGTTCTCTTCTTCCGCACAGGTAAAGCTTCCTTTCTCTTCTCTTCCGCACAGGTAAAGCTTCCTTCTTCCTTCCGCTCTTCCTCTTCCGCTCTTCCTCTCCCCTCTTCCTTCCGCTCTTCCTCTTCCTCTCTTCGTTCCGCTCTTCATTTTCTTATTCTTTTTCCATCAGTGCGATCAAAGCTTGGGTGGAGCTGCTGCGAGATCGTTCTTAAGCTTGGGTGGAGCTGCTGCGAGATCGTTCTTGCTCAGCCTTGGACGAGCAGCCTCAAAGGTCCTTTTTTCCTTTCTTTTTTCCCTCTTTTCTCGCATTTCCTCCACTGGCAACGGCTACGTTTCTTTTCCTTTTCTTATTCTTCGCTATTCCTTCTGTTTCGATCAGTGCTTCCTTCGGTTGGGCAGGCAAGCTTGGGTGGTCCTTCTTCAGCTCGAGGTCCGGAGTTCCTTCTTCAGCTGCGAGGTCCGGGGTCCGGGTTGGCGGTCGTTCTTCCTCTGTTCTTGGTGGTCGTTCTTCCTCAGCCTTCGACGAGAAGCAACTCTTCCTCCCTCAGCAACTCTTCCTCCCTCAGCCTACGAGGAAAAGGTGCTTTTTTCCTTCTTCTTTTTTCCTATTTTCTCGTTATTTCCTCCACTGGAAACTGGAAACGGCTGCGTTCTTTTCTTTTTATCATCCCCAGTTCTTCCTAAGTTCGTTTGTTTAAGTTTTTGTTGACTTTGCCACACGATGATCTCACCTCAAACTGTATGTCACATGACATTCATTTTACAGATTAATGTGTACTTGTTTATGTATCTCTAAACTGTATGTTTGTTTTAGGATTGAGTTTGAAGATATGTAAGGTTTAAATTTGTTAGAAATAACTCAAACCATAATCGGGCTACATCTAATATATATATTTCTGGCTATACTACTGCAACACTATCTACGCATACAACATGTTTTTTGATCTAACATATTATTACTTCTTATATTTAGGCTAGTGATTCTTGGAGCATTAGTCTGCGACAGCTTCGTGTCAGACAGTAAGTTTAATTTACATATTCATCTTATAATTTATATGGACCGTAACAAATTAGGACTATATGTAATTTGATTTGTACATAATCTGGATTTTTTTGGTGTGGAGTTTGTTTCATATGAACTGTGTTTGATTGAGAATTTTTTGAACTGGAATATTGATTGTAATTAATTTGGACTGTATTAATTTGGACTGTATTAATTTGGGTTGTATTAATTTGGATTGTATTAATTTTTATATTCTTTTTTGTGTTTTTAATGATCCTTTTATGTCCTAAACGGTTGTTGAATGTTTACATATCTATGCCAATTGTGTGTGGTTTGATATCATGTATGAACGATGTTTTGATATTTTGATATCATATGTACAGATTGTTGTCTTTGGTTTTTTCCAAAACTTATATATCAATATCAAGTTGAAAGAAATTATTTTTGAAAATAAAATCTAATATATCAAAGGAAAAGTATTCAAACTGAGCTCCAACAAAATTTTCAAATCAAAGATATTTTTTTCAAAAGATATATCATTTTAGGTTGTCGTTTTGGTATTTTTCAAATCTTATATATCAACACCAAGCCGTAAGAAACTATTTTTAAAATCATATGTAAAATATCAAAGGGAAAGTTTTCAAAATTGACTTCAACAAAATTCGTAACATGTCAATGTATAACACTTTATTGCGAGGATGATAATGCCGATGTGGAGAGATCCAACAAAATTTTCAAATCAAAGATATTTTTTTCAAAAGATATATCATTTTAGGTTGTCGTTTTGGTATTTTTCAAATCTTATATATCAACACCAAGCCGTAAGAAACTATTTTTAAAATCATATGTAAAATATCAAAGGGAAAGTTTTCAAAATTGACTTCAACAAAATTCGTAACATGTCAATGTATAACACTTTATTGCGAGGATGATAATGCCGATGTGGAGAGATCCAACAAAATTTTCAAATCAAAGATTTTTTTTTCAAAAGATATATCATTTTAGGTTGTCGTTTTGGTATTTTTCAAATCTTATATATCATTTTTAATTAGAGATGATCATTTTTAGTCTTGAATGGAGGTTGTGTAGTTTAAATTGTGATTTTATTATTTTGAATGGATATTCTTGATAATTAGAGATGATCGTTTTTAGTCTTGAATGGTGGTTGTGTAGATTAAATTGTGATTTAATTATTTTGAATGGATATTCTTGATAATTAGAGATGATCGTTTTTAGTCTTGAATGGTGGTTGTGTAGTTTAAACTGTGATTTTATTTTCTTGAATGGATATTCTTGATAATTACAGATGATCGTTTTTAGTTTTGAATGGTGGTTGTGTAGTTTAAACTGTGATTTTTGAAAAATGTGAAGTCCAAACAACTAGAGGGCCTGTAAATTGTTGCATAGTAGGAGTAGGTATAGCAGTGTCATCCGTTATGGTGGAATTCAAAATAAAATATATTTCAAAATAATAGACATATTTTTCAAAATTTCATAACATTATAATAATATCTTTTTCAAAACTCCATAACTTGTTTTTAAATAATTGTGTCATTATATCTAACATTCACTATTCAAAATATTCAGGAAAATGGCCAACTTTGTCATCCGTTATGGTAATGAGGTCTGCATACCTATTCAAATAGCGACAACAACCACTTTTTCTGAAATGATGGCATACACGCATCAGATTCTTGATATACAATCAATGATGTATGGCCTTCGTCTAAGCTATAACTTTCCCAAAGATATACGTCCTAGTTATGACTTGTTTCCTATTGATGTCGTTGATGAGGATAGTTGGAAAACCCTTCTTAGTATATCAAAAGCGAGGATTATTGACCTTTATGTTGAGAGATATAATCTACCAAATGAGGTAATGAGTCAGTTCCAAAATGATCACGATGTTTCTATTGATGATAATGATGGTGACGCTGATAATGATGATAATGATGGTGATATGAATGATGATAATGATGGTGACGCTGATAATGATGATAATGATGGTGAAAGTGATGATGATGAGCATGAGGATATTGATATTAATGATGACACTAGATTGCTGCAACTGCGTATTGATGATAGTAACCATGAAGTTTTTATTGATCCGGAAACATGGAAGGATGACTGGGTAGATCAAAATCATGCAGATAATTATGAATACTTCAGAGAAGATGATTGGGTGGACGAATATGAAGTCCCTATAGATATGGAAGAGGCTCAAGTGGTTGAAGGGCATGGCTTCAGTATAGGTGAAATATTTGAGACAAAGGCAAATCTCCTTCATAGGTTACAGTCATGGTCAATCAGTAATAATGTCCAATACAAAACAAAGCGATCCAATAAGACTTACCTCACTTTAATCTGCTTACACAACGAGCAGTGCTCATGGAGGCTTCATGCATGTGCTTCTAAGAGGGTTGGTGGTTTGTGGAAAATCACAAGTTATAGTGGTGAACACACATGCCACAGTGCAATCCTATATAAGGATCATTCACAATGCAAGTCCTCATATATTGCGAGGATGATAATGCCAATGTTGAGAGCAAAACTTGACATGAGTGCTCGAGAAGTGATGGAAAAGGTTAATGCAGAGTTGAATGTTACTATCTCCTATAAAAAAGCCTGGCATGCACGTAGAAAGGCTATTTCTGCAATATTTGGAGATTGGGAGGAGTCATATGGCTCGGTGTTGAGATTTCTTAGATGTTTAGGGCAAGTGATTCCAGGAACGGTATACAATTTTCAAAACACTACAACAAATGATGGAATGTCATATCGGTTTAAACGTGTGTTTTGGAGTTTTGGGCCAAGTATTGCGGGTTGGGCTCACTGTCGACCAGTACTAAGTGTTGATGGTACCTTCTTATATGGTAAGTATGGAGGGACACTACTTATAGCGACTGGGATTGATGCAAACGATGGATTGTTTCCTTTTGCCTTTGCAGTTGTTGAGAAGGAGAACAAATCTTCTTGGACATGGTTCTTGAGATGCATGGAGCAACAAATTCCAATAGTCAGTCGTAGGAATGATCTTTGTTTCATTTCTGATAGGATGTGTGGTCTTGTGGATGCTATGCAACAAGTTTTTCCTCTCAGCACACAACGGTTTTGTTTGAGGCACTATAGGGACAACTTCCATAAGAAATTTAAGTCCACTGAGCTGTACAACTTAATGTGGAAGGTTGGTAAGGTGACTGAAATGGTTGAGTTTGATAAGCTCCTAGCAACTATAAAATCCATTGACCCTTCTTCTTTCAATTGGCTGATGAAGGAACACCCAAGAATGTGGGCTCTTTCCTGTGATGGCGGCCTGCGATATGGTATAAAAACTAACAATTATTCAGAGACAATAAATGGAGTTCTAAAGCGTGCTCGCAACCTTCCCATTCAAGCCCTTATTTGCAGCACTTATTATCGTTTGGTAGCAATGTTCTTTCACAGAAGAAACTTAGGTGCAAAGTTAACTAGTTCGTTCACACCAAAAATATCTGCTAAATTGGTTAATTTGGAGACCAATGCAAGGAAACTATGGGTTAGTTGTAGGATAAATCATTTTGATTTTACAGTTGAAGGGCCAAATGAAAACAACTATCAAGTGCATCTCTTCGAAAATCCTGTTGGTTGTTCATGTACCTGTGGTGCACCTCGAGTTTATCACTTGCCATGCTCACATGTACTCGCCGTCACTGAATCGATACATTACGGACATCATCAGTTAGTCAGTACTTGGTATACTGTAACCAAATATCGAATGACATATGCTCCCCAATTTAGAGGCATTCCTGATAAGAGGTATTGGCCTGATTTTGAGCCATCCATTGGGGTTGTTCCTCTACTACCGCCAATTTTCACTCCACGTGCTGGGCGGCCTAAGATGAAGAGGAGGAAGACTAATATGGATATTGATCCCAATACAGCTACATACAAATGTGGAAAATGTGGGGGTCGTGGCCACAATGAAAGAACTTGTAAAAATAAATGATGCTTATGAATCTTAGTAGTAGGATATGATATTATGTAAACCTCGTGAATGTAATTCTACTTGTATTGCTCGTATGAGGAGGTCGGGATGAATAAAATTGCCTCCTGACTTCCCCTAATAGAGGGTGATTTATGCAATTTAACTTTGCTAATAATATTTATTTGAAATTCACGCTCACTAAAGGTCTCCTTTATTTGACTATTTTCTAGGCATGGTGAACGATGATGAGACTTTGCGGATCACATGTCATTCCATGGAGGTTGGTAGGTGGGAGTTGACAGATGTAGATGTTTTGGGTTATGTACGCACAGCTGGATTTGCATCTGTCACGAAATTGTCTAGAGTCCTTTTTGATTCTGGCTTGGTCACAGCACTTGTTCGTAGATGGCATTCAAACACAAACTCATTCCATTTTCCTCTAGGAGAGTTAACCATCACTTTACAAGATGTCGCAGTGTTGCTAGGGTTAAAGGTTAATGGTGATGCTGTTGTAGCTCACTATCCTATAGGGCCAAATGATGACCAATATAGTTCTTGGACGGCCCTTTGTGATGCTATTCTGGGGTCACATCCAGATGGACTTGATCAAGGTTCTGTTCATCTAAGTTGGTTGCGTTCCACATTTTCAAATATGAATTTGGAAAATGCAGATGACATGGTCAAGCGTCGGTACACCAGTGCATACTTGTTATACCTAATTGGTTGCTTGCTCTTGCCAGACGGTACTGGAAATGAAGTCCATCTTCGCTACCTTCCACTTCTAGTAAATTTTGAGCAATGTGGCATGTACTCATGGGGGAGTGTTGTTTTAGCTACTCTATACCGTCAGTTGCATAAATGTCGTCCTGGTTCTAAACAGAAGCGTATCTCAGGGTGTGTCCACCTATTACAGTTGTGGTCTTGGGAAAGATTGTATATTGGTAGACCAGGCAGAGTGATCATGGATCAAATTCATCAGTGGCCACAAGATGCTCCATTAGGATACAGGTTTGTCGCTACCATCTATATGTTGAATACATTATATTAAAAGTTTTCATCTCCTAATCATCTTTTCAAACATGATAATAGATGGAACCATCTCATGGAGCATGTACGTATTCCAAAAGGGACTGTAAGATTCTACCTTAATGAGTTTGATACACAGGAGTCTAGTCAAGTGAGAATTTATATTTTATCTACAAGTTAACTTATACCATTTAATGAAACTTGTTTGGTAACGATAACTTATAATGCAGTTAATGTGGACACCATATAGTGAAGAATTGTTGGCAACTTTGCCAGACATATGTCGTGAAGGTAGAGATATTTGGATGGCTCGAGTTCCTATGATATCATTCACAGTAATGGAATGGCATGTTCCTGATAGAGTACTAAAACAGTTTGGTGCTCGTATCCAACCTCAACCCCAACCTTTTCCAGAATACCAAAGAATTGATGGTAGAGGTCGAAGCACAACTGATTGGTTGAACCAATACAGTACAGAACTGAACATGTGGAATGATAGGCAAACTCATGTAGTTCATCTTCCTGACCCCTCAACTGTGCCGCAAGTACCTAATTGGTACAATCCTGAGTATCACATACAACGACCAGCTGAGCCGCAAAATGTTTACTATCCTCGAGGTTACGTGGAGCGAGAATATGTAAGTAATGAGTATCCATTAAGTTGAATAAATATACCTCCTTTTATATGAAATATGATAAAGTAAACTATGTTATTTGCAGGTCCAGAGTCAAATGGATATCAGGGAATCATTGCAAACATTAACAGATCAGACACCTGTTGAGGATTGGATGAGAGCACGTGACAAAATATATAATATTCAGAGTGCATGGTTTCAACAAATGCCAAGTCACATGCAGCCCAATTTGAGTTTCTCATATCCTGTAACAACTTCAGTTAGTGCTTCTCCTATTCCATCTTCCACAGAAGCACAACACTCCACATCAGTAGGACACTCCACACCAACAGGTCACTCAGCCTCACAAAGACAATCCACACCAGCTGGACACTCCACATCACTAGGACAATCCACAATAGCGGGATACTCTAGGGAATTTTCACCTTACTCAATCCCTGGAATGTTTTATTCTTACCCTTCATCATCATCTGACCATTTTGGGGTTCCTTCCAGCTTATCTTGGTCCCAACCAACTTTTAGCCAATACCAAAATGTAGCTTTTTCTTCATTTTCAGGATCAACTAGTTCTTCATTTTTAGGATCACCTCCAATGTTTACAACTATGCCATCCACTCGTCCACTAACACCACCACTTCCTCCAAGTAGGTCTACACGTGCAGGTCAGCAGTCACAGTTGAGTCCAATTGAGGCTTCTCCAGACCCAGGACGTTCTTCGGGACCACGAACTCGAGGTAGAGGAAGTAAGAGACGTTAGGTATGCATAATTTTTCCTAACTCTTTACTTATAGAAGAACTATATGTAGTTAAATAATTATTTTTATTTTGATGCCAGGGTTGATGCTATTAGATGCCAGGGTTGATGCTATTAGATGCCAGGGTTGCTGTTATCAGATGCCAGGATTGATTTTATCAGATACATATGATAACTTCTTTGTTTCTATCTCCGTTGAACCGTAAAATGTTTGACAATGTAGAAGAATTTGTTCTTCTTTCTAGTATAAGACTCATTTTGTTAAATGCAGAGCCCAACTTCTTCTTTATATATTGTTCCAAACTTCATATTCTTTTTGTTAAGATAACTCTTTTATTTGCTTCAGAATCATCTAATCTTTGTACCAATTCTATACTATTGCAATTTGTGCATAGTATCATAGTATCACTTGGATGTAAAAGTAAAAAATAAAAAAAGGAAAAAACGCCAGAAAGGTGGCGCCTTCTGGTGAAAACGCCAGGAAGTTGGCGCCTTCTGGTGAAAACGCCAGGAAGTTGGCGCCTTCTGTTGAAAACGCCCAAATCTTGGCGTTTTTGGGCTAAAACGCCCAAATCTTGGCGCTTTTGGTCCAAACCGGGCTATTCCTGGAAATAAGTTTCTAATGATGCTATATATGTCAATATTTTTATTAAACCGTGCTATTTTGGTTTTTAATCCTTAGTGTAATGCCTTATGTAACCTATGACTACTAACATGATATTTGCACAGTAGAAGCGCTTGGTGAAGAGGAAGGAGCCAATTAAATCAATTTTAAGCAACAAGAAGAACACCTAAATCAAAAATTCCGATATGTAATGTTGGTTGAATTCCTCAGTCCTGACCTCGACAAGTCAACTTAGAAGACTTTCATTAGCTTAAGTTTGGTAAGTTTTGGATCAAACTCCTGCCTAGAGGAAGCTCAACACTAAGTCATTGTTATCAAAACACTTTGCAACAAGTTTGATCAACATGCAGTTAGGTTGACAGACTTCTTTGACTAGTTGTTATAAGATTTATTGAAACAAAAGGGATTATATGTCTATTCAAACAAAAACAGCTAGTGCTCTAGTTACTCGACATTCAATCATATACCTACTAATTTGAAGTTTGTATATATCCGCAAATAATGAGCCCTTGTAGGTTTTTCTAAACCATCAAGAGAATCGAGGTAAACCATTCACTAAATACATAGGCAAGCTTCATTGTCCAAAATTATCGTTTGTATTCATTAGTTAAACCAAGCACCACAAAGTCTTATGACACTAGTTCAAGTTCTCTCCTCTCTAGCGCCCCCCCCTTCTCTCTCTCTCTCTCTCTCTCTCTCTCTCTCTCTCTCTCTCTCTCTCTCACACACACACACACACACACACACGAAGACACGCATTATACTACAATGTTGTGTCTTTGTGAGGATACACTTTTCTTCCTATTCAAAAGGTGTTCTTTATGAGGTGTATGTTAGGTGTTCCCTATGTCATCCTCACTCCTAAAAAAGAAAGGATACCTCTTGATCTTATTGAGACAAAAGGAGAGCGTAGCCTACCAATTCAAAAAGGCAAAGTTAGAAGTATAAATGTGAAACAAAATGAGAAAAAAAAAGTACATCGGCACTTAATTCTCATGAGATCTTCCCAAGCATATAGAGATTGTCTTTTTCATGAACTTATGAAGTAAAAAATTATACATACTAGAATCATTAAATATTAATCATTTCTAATGATTGTATGAAAAAGGCATTCTACAATAGAAATTCATCTCTAGGATCCTCAGAAATTATTATTGTGAACATCACAGTATTGTTCTTCAGTTAGATCATATTGAACTTTCGTTTCTTTGGAGACGTACCATGAATTGGAAAAGCACAGAGAAGATTAGCATGGCCCCTTAGGAATGACAGGCATAAATCAAGGAAAAAAGTCATATTGTGCTTCTACTTAAGTTCTACGAATTCTCATCTTTCATATGCTTCCTGAAAAAAGATTATGCCCTTTACGAGCTACATTAGAGAATCGCTACCTATCTACACAATCATTGATGTTGTGGGTAGCATTATCATTGTAGTTGCGCACCACGCTCAACTATCTAAATAATGCAATTTTGTTTGTAATCATCTTGATTCAACCTAATAAGAATAAGGCAAACACCTGAAGGAGCAATCGTTTTTGCAGGTGATATGGAAGTCACCAAAATTCTCATTCCACATTGCATGTAGAGTTGCTTGGATCAGATAGTGCTGAGGTAACACCTCAAGAGTATAAAAAGATTGAAACTGGTTGATTTCTCTTTCTCTTTTCTATTGAAGCAGTATCTGATGAAATTGTTTTCCAAAGCAACAAGAGGCAAAACATTAAGAGTTGCTCTCAGGAGACTTGTAAGAGGCGAAAGTCGTCAGTTGGATATTGGACACGCATTAGTGTCTTATCTCTAGGATTTGAGTTTCAAAAAACCTACTTTCATATCATTTAACAAAAATGTAAAAGAAAAATAAGTATTGTGCTGATGAAGTAAACCACAGTCGGCGTATATATAGGGAAAGGGAGGTAGAAATTTATGTTTAGAAACTCACTGATTGACGGGTTAATAACGCATGCGATTGTAAATAATAGAATCATTAATAAAGTAAGCTTCACGTTAACGACTATAATAAGTTTACATATTTATCATAAGAAATATTAGAAAAATACATAACATTGTGAATCACTGTATGCTAATTCCATTCAAAAAAATAGTGGAGTTGGCACAAAAACAATTTGTATAAATACAAATATCACATGTAGACGTATGAATTCAGTAAGGATAACAAATACACATGCAAAATAAGTAAACAGTATAATATTATACTCGAAAATTATCATGCTTACCTCTGTATCATCTATTCTGAACCAGGAACCTTGGAAATCCTTCACATAAGACACATAATGACCAGAAAAGGATGCATTGAAGGTGTCCAGGTGAACAACAACTGCATACAACATGTAGAGGGGAGGACTGTCGCTGGAACCACTCATGTAAGGAATCATATCCAGCATTTCAGGAAATGTAACACATTTATTAATTTTCCCATATTTTCCACTCTGGAATGCAAAAGAATTAAATGAGTAAATATTCCAAACACTCAACTAAGTGTCAAAATAAAAGAAAAATACCACCAGACATTTCCTAATATCATTGCCGTACAGAATGGATCTTTTTCAAAAAATAGGATTTTTGGTGTAACCAATGTAATACACAGAAAAACCAATGCCTTGTGACAACGAATTTATACAATTTGATCAAAGTGAAGGTAATTATATGCTAAATGTAACAAAACAAACAAGAAGGCTAGCCACAGAGAGTATCGCCATAGGCAGTAACTATGCAACAACTCATTGTGGCATCAAGGAATTAAATGTCCGATTTCAGTGTCGTGTCCGATGGCCTAAAAACAAAAACAAAAAAATCAAAATTTCGGCCGAAATTTTGATATTTATGGCCCTAACAATTTAAACGTCAAATAAGCGAATTCAACCATGAAAATTTACCAGGCTGATCTAAATGCCAAGATTTACTCAAATATGCAATAATATTTCATATTGGACATGTGGGGGGGGGGTCTCCCATATTTGTAAGAAAAGGAAGCTGAACACTTTCGACAGAATTTCGATGACATTTTCGATGGCAAAATGAAGGAATTAAGTTATGAAATTCTACAAACACAATGTCTAAACATAAACACACTAGATTATATAATAAATTAATATGTTTAGAGGTTAGGATGGGATCCATGTCTTGATCAGTGAGTGCACAAATGAACAGAAACGTCAAGTCTGCTAGACAGTTAGAATTTAAAACTTACAGTTACAAGTTACAAACTTAGGAACTACAACTTGTATAAGTCTAGTGTTCGCATTTAACTAAGTTACATGAGACATTTATACATATATCCAAGAAAGAACTTTGTCATTTTTGGTGTAGTTTTCCATATCTATATATAAGGGTGTAGAAATCGATGAAGGTAATGTATAGATGGCCTAGGGATAGGGGAAACATACCTTAGAATTTTAGAAGCAAGAAATTCAAAAAAAATTGCCAAAATACCCAAGATGTAGTATTAGATTCTTAGGAACAAATTTCTCGAAATTCAAGTTGTGTTTTTGTACCATTTCGCAAAATTTCGGCCTGAACTAGGCTTTTTGCTGTGAAATTTCACAGTTTGGCAATATTTCGCACCTAGGGTTGAAGTTTCCGCAATCTTACGTCCCATTCCCTGCATTTGTGTGTTTCGCATGTCCAATCATATGTTTCGATGTCCGATTGCAAAAACGAAATGACGCAATTGTTGGCTAAATGGACATCATTTAAATCCCTTTGTTTTGATAATGACAAACATTTCATTCTTGTGGATCTAACGTGCTACTTGAGTGTTGCAGGAATAAGGTGGATGACAAACCTTTGGAAGATCTATATGCTCAAAATGCTTTAATTTCATGATTGTAATCAAATGTAAAAACTTGTACAAGTATATAATGTACAAGTACTTAGATATCATGTAAATCAAGCGTTTAGATTTATCTAGCCACTCACAACACTTAGATAGGTCATCACAACACTTAGATAGGTCATCCCCTATGATAGTGTCACAACTGCACACTCATACACACACTTAGTATTCATCTAGAACCACCAAAACAAAGACACTCTCGGTCGAACTCTTTGTCGACCGAGACAAACTCGGTCGAACAACTTCTCGACCGAGAGTCTCCCAGGTTAACTCTTCCAATAGGTTTTATAGTCGTTAGACACAGCAAACAAGGTAGTTGGGAGTTGGAATTGAATGTTATATACACTTGCTCCAGACCGTCCCTCAGTCGACAAAAACTTCGACCGACGGACTCTCGGTCGACAAACTTCTCGACCGAGATTGTCTCTGTCTGCACTTTTCAGAATTAATAAACTAGCTGTTGCTAAAGCAATTAGTGGATACCTAACAGCTAGTTGAGCACTTAGAACCCCTAGAAAATGTCTAGAACGTCCTTAAGCATTCATAGGCCATTCCTATAAATAGGACTTGCCTTAGGACACCCAAAACACACTTGTGCAATACTTGAGCATACATACTTGCAATTGGCAATCCTTTCTTATGATCAATTGAGCAATTCCTACACTTGCTAATCTCTCCCATTGCTACAAGCTCGTGTCCTATAGGCTAGAATCTCCTTTCCACCATACCCTTTCACACACATTGGTTAGGAGATCAAAACGCTTGATATAGGAAATCAAGCCTTGTGCTACAACGGTTATTGTAATTTCCATTTTCCCTTCTTGTTCTTTTTATTACTTGTACTCTCCTTGCTACTCCTAGGGTTGGAGGCTGCGGATTGGAGAGAGTTTTATCTTCTCAGGTGGAGAAGGGTCTTCTCGGAGGAGAAGGTGGACTTTGGACTAATTCTAGAAGGTCTCAACGGGAAGCTACTTCAAGGAGGAAGGCTACTTCAAAGGGGGGCTTGAAGTTACTTCAAGTGAAGGCTGCTTCAAAGTTGGTGAGACGACTTCGGGGTGAAGGTTGTCCAAAGGGTTTGGGAAGGTAGTTGTATTTTATGTAACATCCTTACGAGGTAATAAAATACAGGTGCTTTCAAAATCCCAATTGGAAACAATTGGGTAGTGGATTGACTCCCTTAATATTTGCTAAGCGTGGAACCACTCTAAACCCTGTGTCTCTTTTTTCTTATCTCTAGTGGTTTTTCAGAAATTTTCATTGAAATGTTATTCCATGGGCAGCATAGAAAGAAAAAACATTGACTTAAGGAAAAAGTCAGTTTTTCGGATTCGCCATATGTTAAGACCAAATAAAACGTTGGTAGGCGACTTTTCATGTCGTGATTTTCCACAGTTTCAACATTTTTTCACGATATTCCATTAAACAGTTCCTATATTATATTCTATTTTGATTTTATTCAATAGGCACAATAGCCATTTTATTAACATATTTGTTTTATATTTGTCTTGTTATGTCTCTCTCTTTAGTTTTATCCCGCATCTCTTAGATCTGTTTTTCCTCTTCTCTCTAGTCCTGTAAAAGAGAGGGTATTGTATTTGTTTTAATCACATATTAATGAGAATAATGCAAACTTACAAGTTATCTGCTTCTGACTATGATGGTAGCAGAACTGATTGCAAATCTACCTCTAGTTATTGCATAGTTGAGGGAGGAAAAATAGTTACATGGTGCAGTAAAAATAGATGGTTTTTGCTCGTTCAAGTGTTGAAGCTAAATATAGACTTATGGCCCATACTACATGTGAATTAATGTGGGTGCATGGACTTATGAAGGAGTTCAACATTCGTAGTCCTGAACCTATCCCTATGTACTGTGATAATAAAGCATCTATCTTCATTGCGAGCAATCCCACCTTTCACAAGCGCACCAAAGACATAGAGGTGGATTGTCATTTAGTTGGGGAACCCATTACTAAAGATCACACTATTGACATCTTCACAAAGCTTCTTCCAAAGACCAAATTTGTAACAATTGTGGACAAGTTGGGCATGCGAGACACTATCCACCAGTTTGAGGGGGTGCTAACATACTTGTTTTTTGTCTTGTTATTTTTCTCTCTTTAGAGATCGCACTATTGACATCTTCACAAAGCTTCTTCCAAAGACCAGATTTGCAACAATGGTGGACAAGCTAGGTATGCGAGACACTATCCACCAGTTTGAGGGGTGCTAAGAGATTTGTCTTTATCTTTGTCTTGTTATTTTTCTCTCTTTAGTTTTATGATCCCATATCTCTTAGATATGTTTTTCCTCTCCTCTCTTATCCTATAAGAGAGAGGGTAGTATATTTGTTTTACTCACATATCAACGATAATTACTTCGTAACACATCCTAACCCATGGTGACAGCGGCGGCCGCCCGCAGGCGGGCTTTCCCCCTGTTGTTCTCTCTCGGAGAGAGGTGGCGGCTACGTCTAGGGTTGTGTTCTTCGGCGGCTAGGAGAGGAGGAAAGCGGAGGTGGCTAGGGTTCCCTCAGGAGCGAAAACGCTCTGATACCATCTATTGCTCGTCATCTCGCTGCTACAGCCACAGTTGGCACTAGCCATCAGCCAATCCGATCAGCCACTACTCTAAGCCAAACTGCTGCCGCCATCCATTATCTAAGCCCATTAAGCTACTGACTACCGCGGGCGATCACCCAACACTCTCCACCGCTACCAAACAACCCCAATTTTTTTTTATCAGCCCCCTATACAATATGCTTGAAGCTATTCGGATCATTAATCGGTCCTATCTTTTGCTAATCGGATCCAATTTTAAGCCTAACGGACCAAACAAATCCCCTTTTCAGGTCAGCATTAGATCCATTTAATTTTCTTCCCAAATCTTACATTGACCCATTTAGCATATTCTCTCCAGTTATCGGTTTCATTCTCCACATATTACACATCTCCATATCACAAATCCTCTCAAATCCACCAATTCCTTTCCCACCCACCCATATCATGTGTGTATCCCTTTCCACAGTGCGGGGGGTCATATATCCATTTCTCCACACCAAATACTCACTCTTGTCGTATTTGGTGTGCAGGGGGGATAGAGAGGAGAGGAAGAGATGAGAAGAGAGAGAGAATATGTGTGAGAGAGAGAGTATGAGAAGAGATGATATATGTATTCAGGCTATATATGTTCAGGCTATTATCTTCATCGAGCTTCACATTGTTCAGCACATCCATTCTCTACTTCCAAACAGCAATGAAGGATCTTCATTCAGCATAAAACACCTAGCTATCCGCGTTCATACCGGGTTATGTACGTCGGGTATTGATGGTGTACTTCAACTACATTCACATGAGACAGATGGGTGCTTCTTCAGATTTTCAGAAGCTCAGCAAGCCTGGCAATCTACTTCTGCAAGGTTGATTCATCCAGTTTATCTTCACTGAACTGCTTCATCACGTCTTCTCCTAGCCGCATCTGCTATTTCGACATCACATGTTGTTGATCTACTTGGGACTTTCCTTGAATGATCTCCTTTCCCATCAAGCCCCCAAGGTTCATGCATCAGAGTTTTATGGTACCTGCATCATATCATCAGCACATCGTCTGTTCGTGTTAGTGCCACGTTATGCATGTCTTCTCAGACAATTTGAAGATTCTGCTACTGTTACATCAACATTGGGCATCCGCGTTCGTGCGGCATTAAGTACGTAATCCAATGAAGATGGCGTAGTGATGGTGTTGAGGATTGTCTGCTCCAAGTGGCGAATTACTGTTGTAGTATCAGGTTCCATTCTTCAGATGCTCTTCATTCCAAATGCACTCCAAAGACCTTCAAAGCTCGAGGGTCTCCAACCTGCAAAATACAATTTCAAAGAAGAGAGGCATTGTCACCCCATGGTTCAAGGGGAGTATTAATGAAGGGGGAGTATCAATTTTTGTATTTGGGAGTGATATTTATCTTTTATCTTTCATTTATCATTTCTTTTATCGTTTTATCGAGTCTTGTAAGTTTTGGACATGTGTTTCACCCATGCTCCAGCTTGAGGGGGAGTGTTAGAGAATCTATATTAGCCTATTTAGTTAATAGGTTTATTAGTTAGTGGGCTTTTGTATCTCGGCCCATTTAGATTACTTGCGTCCTGAGTCTTAGGGCGTCTCCCCTTTCCTATATAAAGGAGAGTGCGTCCAGTCTTGTATTCATCCCATTGCATTCAATTCAATATAATCTTATTCTCAACATGACCCCTTCCCCCTTCTCGCACTAAATATAGGGTTTCTCCTCTTTTGATCAAGGCACAACAGTCCCATCCTTCATGGAATCTCTCTCTCTCTCTCTCTCTCTCTATATATATATATATATATATATATACACACACACACACACACATAGATATATATACATACACACACACACACACATATATGTGTGTGTATATATCTATGTGTAAATATATGTATATATATCTATGTGTGTATATATATGTGTATATATATGTGTATATTTATGTGTATATATATGTGTATATTTATGTGTGTATATATGTGTATATATATGTAGATATATCTGTGTGTGTGTGTGTGTGTGTGTGTGTGTATGTGTATGTGTATGTGTATATATATGTATGTGTATCTATATGTGTATATATATGAATGTGTGTGTGTGTGTGTGTGTGTATATATATGTATATGTGTGCGTGTGTGTGTGTGTCCTCTAGCTTTTTTTTTCCAACTTTTTCTTGAATCATTGAACATCGTTTTACCGTACGTTGACCGAGTTTTTTACCCAAATTTCCCGCATCTTCAGGAATTCAGATTTTTTCAACTCGACTGAATGTCTCACGAACACCGGAACTTGTGACTAGGTTGCTGACTAAATGATCAGAGAAAGCCAAAGTTGATTTCATAGATCAGTTTCCAAGAATATCACACATTTGATGCTCCAACTGGATTTTCATTTTCTATCAGTGTTTGTGGATTACAAGGTGATGATAAGAAGGTTGGTATGCAACTATCACTGGAAATATTTGTCCAAAGGACGACAGAGCTGCATGTCGGCAGAGGGTTGACTCTAGGGTTTGGGTTCTCAAAAGTACATTGACGTTGTGTTAAAAAAAAAGAATTGATTCTTGTTGTACAAGACACCTGCATGGATTGTGTAATACACCCATAGACTATGAATAAAATTTATGGACTCATGACTAACACGCAGCCCCCTACATTGATGACAGTGAATATTAAAAACCAAAACTAGTTTGGCACTGTTACAGTTAGCAATATCAAAGGAAGAAGGTGATATACTATGTTCGAGTATCTTTCCAGGTAGTATCTATAAATCAACTTATTATGCATGATATCTACAAAACAAACCTGGAATCTTTTGAGAACAATTGTCAAGATGTTTGGTGCTTCATGTATAATAAGCTGCTTTCTAGCTTTGACATACGTGCAGCACCTATTCAGAAACATTACAAAAGACAGCATAAGAATATGAATATTAACAGGGATAACAAATGTAATCTCTAATATGAATATTAACAGGGATAACAAATGTAATCTCTAACCTCCCACATCTATACATATTGTCCCCATCTAAATCTTCAGGAGAAGTAAACTGGGTGAGAGCATCTTGTAGAGACTCAACCCATCCATGAATTTCTAAGGTAAGATCCATCATATTTTCATACCTCTCAGACTCGACTTGGCACCTAAGACACTTTACCTGGTTAAATTGGCTTGTTAAAAACTACAAAAAATGATGTACCGTCCACAACATAAAAGCTGGATTCAATTCTGGCACAGAGTAAATCTAGCATCAAGTACCTTTGATCTAAGACGACCCCCAAATATCTGTTGTATCAAAGTTGTTTCTTGCAGCTTCGGATGTACTACTTTCTCACCACCCAAGCCCTCAAGACATACTGATTGCATAGACATTACTAGAAGCCTGCAAAATTTTGAGTATTTCACTGGAGAGTACTAAAATTATAAATCAATAGCAAGTAGCATATTTGACAATGTAAATGAATGCTCATCGGAAAAAAGACTAAAGAACTCTAGAAATCAAGTGCAGAGGCAGAAACAAGTAATGCATCTGATCACCTCAGAAATTCATGAGCATCTTCTTGGCTCCCGCCACCAATTTGGCATCCAACTTTTCTCATGTTCAAAAGTAACCTACTAGGAGATAGAGCCCCTCCATTTTCCCGTAACATTGAAACGTGGAGCTCCAGCTCACAAATCAAGCACCATTCTTTGGCACAGCCTAGAATTGTTAGCCAACAGAGATATAATTAATCAACAGAGAAGGCAGCTCATATGCTGGTTGAGAAGACTTGGATGATCATGTTTTGAATATCACAAAGGATGCTAGAAATTACAAGTTCTTGAGTGTATTTGACGAAGGAGATAGACTACAAGAGGCTTTGTACATGTCAAGCTTTGCAAGACAGCATTGGCATAGCAACTGCAAAAAATACAAGATGTCGATCACAGAGAAGTTTAAAGGTTATTTCATTAACTTATTTCAAGGTAAACTCAATTTTGTAGAAGATTTTGATATGTATGTTCTGCACAATAACTACCGATTAGGTTAAATTGAAACATCTCATAACAACTGGTGTTAGTAATAAAGAACAGAATAAAATTAAATGGTTAAAGATTGGAATAATGCCAAACTGAGTTTACTGGTCATGCTCTGATAGATGAACTAACTTTAACTTATCCACCATGCATACAAAAATCATCCATATTGACAAAATTCTCCTTAGGTCATGTAATACTATTTTATACTAATTGATTTATAAAAAGTCAAAATTGGTTGCATGTTGTGCTTCTCAAAACATGGATTCACATCGGTACCAGTATTTTGGCCTAAATCAAGGTTTTAAAAAGTGCAAAGCGGGAAGCGTGCGGACGGGACCTTGTAGCTGATTAATCGCCAGGCGGGCGATTAAGCGGGCGCTTTTTAGTAAAGCGGGTTTCCAATTCCTATAAACTTTTATGCAAAATTATATACATATGTATATAAAGACTATAGTTTTGAAATTTCTATACATAATTAAACATTGTACAAGACAATATAAAACACCCAAATAGTTTATATAAAGTGGAAAGGTGTTGTTTATTCAGTGAGTAAAGAGGTTTACAGGGTACTCTCTTATATAGCTACAGAGAGTAAGACATACATACAAGCAGGCAATATGGGACTAATACAAAGGAAAAATAACACAATAGAAAACAGAAAATAACACAGTATTTCTATACTCCCCCTCAAGCTGGAGCGTAGATGTCGAATAAGCCCAGCTTGTCAATCAGAGTCTGGAAGCGAGTTTTAGGTAGAATTTTAGTGAAGATGTCTGCAAGCTGCTTCTCAGTACTGAGTTATGGAGTGCAGATGTGTCCAGATAGGACTTTCTCCCGAACAAAATGGCAGTCAACCTCAATATGCTTGGTTCTTTCATGGAAGGTGGGGTTGCTCGCAATGAAAATAGACGCCTTATTGTCGCAGAACATAGGAATAGGGCTAGAAAAAGTGATATCAAATTCATTCAGAAGGCTACGGACCCACAGGAGCTCACATGCAGTATGAGCCATAGCTCTATATTCTGCCTCTGCACTTGACCGGGCAACAACTGTCTGCTTTTTGCTGCGCCAAGTAACTAGATTTCCTCCAACAAAAGTACAATATCCAGAAGTAGATTTTCTGTCAGATCGACTGCCTACATAGTCAGAATCAGAAAAACCAGATAAATTGCAGTGGCCATGTTTTTTGTACAAAAGACCTTACCCTGGAGAGCTTTTCAGATAGCGTAAGATATGACAGATAGCATCCCAGTGGCATTGCCGGGGTTTATCAAGATACCGGCTTATGAATCCTACAGCAGCTGCCAGGTCAGCCCTAGTGACAGTCAGATATATAAGCTTGCCAACCAGTCTCCTGAACTGGTGGTGATCAGCATAAGGAGGGGAAGTATCATCATCCCAATTCATATTGGGATCCAGAGGAGTGTTGGCTGGCTTGCAACCCAGCATACCAGTCTCTTGCAAGAGATCAAGAACATATTTTCTTTGTGACAAGCATAGTCCTGCAGAAGATCTAGCAACCTCAATACCTAGAAAATATCGTAGTTTTCCTAGGTCCTTGGTGATGAAGTGTTGTGCTAAATACTGTTTGGTTGCCTGTATCCCTTCACTGTCACTTCCAGATAAGACAATATCATCAACATATACAATAAGTATGACAAGTCTTGCTGCAGTTTTACGAATAAAAACAAAATGATCAGATTGAGAACACTGAAAGCCAAAGGTAATCAAGATCTGACTAAGCTTGTCAAACCATGCCCGTGGACTTTGTTTCAGACCATAGATTGCCTTTCTGAGTTTGCATATTTTAGAAGCAGACTCCCCCTGAGCAACAAAACTCGGAGGTTGCTCCATGTAGACCTCCTCCTGCAGATCCCCATAGAGAAAAGCATTCTTGACATAAAGTTGATACAAAGGCCAGTCTTTATTCACAGCAACAGATATCAGAATTCGAACAGAATTTAAGCGGGCAACTGGAGAAAATGTTTCAAAATAATCAACCCCATATGTTTGAGTATATCCTTTTGCAACTAATCTGGCCTTCAGGAGTTCAATGGTACCGTCCGGTTGATATTTAATAGTAAAAATCCAGCGGCATCCAACAGTTTGGCATGAGGAAGGACGATCAACCAGATCCCAAGTTTGTTGATCACAAAGTGCATGCATTTCTTGCTCCATAGCATGTTTTCAGGCAGGATGACAGAGTGCCTCTGTGGCTGATTTAGGAATTGTCACAGCAGACAAAGCAGTAGTAAAACAAGCAAAGCTACCACAGAGATTGTCAGACGAACAGAAATTACTGATAGGATGCTGAGTACAGGAGTGAATGCCTTTCCGTAGACTGATAGGAATATCCAGGTTAGAAAATACCTCAGTGGAAGGTGGATCAACCGCAGACGCAGGAGTTGGTTCGGCCGGGGCTTCAGAAGTAGTGTTCTTTAACCTGCGCCGATAGACTTGCAAAGGGCGTTCTTGAGGCACATTATGAGCAGGAGGTTCTTCAACAACTAACGGTAATGGTGTGGGAGCCATAATGTCATCCGACAATTGTTCACCAGAAGTAGAAAAATAAGGCATATATGTTCAAAAAAGGTCACATCCGCACTAACCAACCACTGTTTTTTTACAGGATCAAAACAGCGGTAACCTTTCTGAGTACGGGAGTATCCCAAAAACACACATTTGACCGAGCGAGCATCAAGCTTAGTGAGGCCAGGACGAAGGTTTTTTACAAAACAAGTATTCCCAAAAATGCGAGGAGGCAGAGAGAATAAGGGTTTATCAGGAAACAAAATAGTATATGGGACCTGATTTTTCAGAATAGAAGAAGGCATGCGATTGATAAGATAGCATGTTGTAGAGACAGCTTCAGGCCAGAAATGTTAGGGTACTTTATAGTGTAGGAGAAGGGTGCGAGCAACCTCTTAAAGATGGCAGTTTTTGCGTTCAGCAACGCCATTTTGTTGAGGAGTGTAAAAGGGCAAGACGTCTGATGTATGGTGCCACGGTCAGCACAAATAGATGTAACAGAGTGTTGCATGAATTCCAGAGCATTGTCAGTACGAAAAATTTTAATGGGGCGCTTAAATTGTGTTTGAATTTCAACAAAGAAGGTGTGAATAGTATCTAACACAGTATCCCGACCTTTAAGCAAAAACAACCAAGTGGTGCGAGAATAATCATCAATAAAGGTCATAAAATATTTCACACCAGACAAACTTAAGACAGAGCATGGTCCCCAAATATCAGCATGAACCAAATCAAAGATTTCTTTAGAGGCAATAATGTTCTTAGCTAGAAAAACAGATCGAGTTTGTTTGCCCAAAACACAAGTTTCACAGGAAAAAGTTTTCTCAGATAAAGTAGGAAATAAATGTTATAGTTTGGCAGCAGATGGATGACCCAGGAGAAAGTGTCACTGTAATCCTGTCACTGAAGTAGAAAGCAGAGCTGCAGCAGAAGGGGGTCCATCCAAGTAATATAGCCCGTCTGGTCCTTCACGGCCCGAACCAATCCTCGTCTTCGTGCGGAGATCCTTCAAAACACAGCCAGAAGGATCAAATTTAATAGAGCACTGGAGTTGTTTAATCATCTTACTGACGGACAATAAATTAACAGGAAATTTTAGAATATATAAAACAGATTTCAAGTGCAATTTTGGTGATAGCGGGACCGTGCCAGCGCCATGGACAGTAGTTTTGGAACCATTCGCAATAGTAACAGAAGTTATAGGAACATTTTTATGGAGACTTGAAAACAAGTGAAGGTCACCAGCCATATGAGTGGAAGCACCGGAATCAATGCACCACTGTTTGTTACCAGATGATGGAGAGGCTAGCATGGCAGAGGGTCCGGAAGTAGACGAGGATGGCATCTGCGCAAGACGTTCCTGGAACATCTTGTCGAACTCTGAACGTAACCAGTCGGTGTTTGCTGGAGCAGTAGGTGGGTCAGCAGCAGAGTCAGCAGCAGTAGGTGGGTGTTCTATAGTTTATAACAAAACTATACAACGATGATTGCATCTATACAATATAGTAAACAATATACTTGTCATAGATAAAACACCCTACACATAAAATAATATGTACAAGATGTAACTATAGATAAATGAAGGCTTGTATAATGAGTGAGTAAAATAGTGTACAATGCACTCTCTTATATAATAGAAGAGAGTAGAGACTAAAGCAGAGATGAGCAATATGGGACTAAACTACAGAAGTAAACAGCATAAGTGAGGCACATGCTATGCACATGACACTCAACAAGACATAACAGAAAACAGCATATCTCTATACTCCCGCTCAAGCTAGAGCGTAGATGTCAAACATGCCCAGCTTGTCAATCAAAGTTAGAAAGCGAGCTTTGGTAAGTATCTTTGTGAAGATGTCGGCAACTTGCTTGTCGGTACTGAGATATGGCGTGCAAATTTTGCCAGTGAGAACTGCTTCTCGAATAAAGTGACAGTCAACCTCGATATGTTTCATCCTTTCGTGAAATGTGGGGTTGCTCGCAATAAAAATGGAGGCCTTATTGTCACAAAACATAGGAATAGGGTTGTTACAATATATTCCTGTTTTATATATTCTGTTAATTGTTGTGTTATTTCCATATTATATGTGGACCTCTCTGTAATTGTTTCAATGTTATATATATGAGGGTGCACACATTGTGCAACCCTACGCTTCCCAAACCTGCTTTGTCTTTCACATGGTATCAGAGCAGTAGATCCGGTCGTCACCCTCCCTTCCCTTCCCTCTCTCTCTCTCCCCGCCCCCCCTCCCCCCCCCGCCGCGCCGCCGGCCCAGCAGCCGCCGCCGCCGGCCAGGCGCCGCCGCAGCAGCCGGGCGGGCAGCCGCCGCCGCCGGGCCAGCCGCCGGGGCCGGGCGCCCCCTCCGCCGCCGGGGCCCGTGCGCCTCCGCGGTTTCTAGCCGCCGGTACGTTGGCTCTGTGAAATTCTCCAGCGCTCCGGTGGCTTGAAGACGTAGACCGTTCGTTTCGGTCTCTTGCCTGCCTGCCCGTGTAGGCCGTTGTGCCACCGGGTTCTGTTCTGCGCTTCGGCGTAGACCGTATGTGAGAGGTCCTCTCCGTGTTTGTTGTGCCTGCTGTGCCTGTCTGACGGCGTAGACCGTCTCCTGCCTGATCGTGCCTGTTCCTGCTGTGCCTACTGCTACCATGGCGTCTTCGCATGATGACTTCCGCCGTCAAGTTACTACTGTGAAGCTTGATGGGCGCAACTACCCACACTGGGTCTGCTCCATGACGATCTATGCTAGATCCCAGGGCAAGTACTCACACCTTATCCGTGCGGGTCCGGACGCACCCGCCGAGGATGCTGATGCTAAAGATGTGAAGGCGTATGACGACTGGGTTCGTGATGACTCCACCGTGATGACCTGGATTCTCAACAGCAGCATTGAGAAGATCAGTGTCACACTTCTTCACCTGCCTACGGCGAAGCAGATGTGGGATCAGCTCGCCGGTACTTACTCGCATAGTCAGAACCCCAAGAAGGTGTTTGACATCACCAAGCAGCTGGGACGTCTACAGTTCACAGGGACAGATATTTCTGACTACTTCTCTGACTTCACTGGATTATGGGGTGAGTTGGAATCATATCATCCTCTCTCCACGGACCTGGCTACTATGCAGCGTCAGCGCCAGGAGCTTCAGTTGGTTCAGTTTCTCTGTGGATTGCCCGAGTCATATGCTGGAGTTGTGGACCAGATCCTAGCTAGTGACCCTCTGTCGTCACTACAGAGTGCCTACAAACGCCTTCAGCGTTTGCCTTCGTCGTCTTCTTCTCTGACTCCTGATGTTGGAGACTCTTCGGCCCTTGCCGCAGCTTCTGGTCGTGGTCGCGGTCGTGGCTGTGGTCGCTTTACTGAGAGCCGTCCTCCCCTGGGTGGAGGACGAGGCCGGGCTGGTCCGGGTCGTGAAGCCTCTTCTACTGCCCCTACTGCTGGTGCGCGTCCTCAGTCAGGACAGCGCCTTTGTACCTTCTGTGGCCGGTCCAATCATATTGAAGAAAAATGCTGGGAGAAATATGGTAAGCCGGCGTGGGCTAATGCAGCTGCGGACTCCACTCCTACTGCTTCAGAGGGGACGACTCAGTCTACTGACTCTGCCTCCTCGGGTGCGACTGCTGATTACATCCGTGCTGAGGTGGAGCGTCTTCTTCTTGAGCGCGCTGGTGCGTCGTCTCAAGCTTCGACTAGTGGAGCTCATGCCGCCACCTATTCTGGTTATGACACTGCCTTCCTGAGTTCTTCCTCTACGCCTGGTAATACTAAATGGGTCATAGACTCCGGTGCCTCTTCGCATATTTCTGGAAATAGATCATTGTTTCACAAATTATTTAAACCTGCTAGACCCTCTTCTGTCATGTTGGCCGATGGTTCCAAGTCTGCAGTGGTTGGAGTAGGGGATATTTCTTCTGACTTTCTGCTGAAATCTGCCTTATATGTGCCGCGATTTCCTTTGAATCTGTTGTCTGTTAGCAAGATATTGCGGAGCTTACAGTGTAGTCTGACTTTTATTCCTGGTTCTTGTGTTTTTCAGGACCTTCGCACGAGGATGAAGATTGGTGGGGGGTATGAAGGTGCTGATGGACTCTTCTATCTGGATCAGTTGCCTAAAGCTGCTAAAGCATCTGTGACGTCTGCATTATCTACATCTGTTTCTGCATTACAGTGGCACTACCGGCTGGGCCATCCCTCATCTGAGAAGCTTCGATATTTGGTGTCTGATCTTGGTGTTTGTCGTTTTCAGTGCGAGTCATGTCAACTTGGAAAACAAACTCGTGCTGTTTATCCTAGACGCAGTCAAATTAGCAGTAAAAATATATTTGATATAGTGCATTCTGATGTATGGGGACCTTGTCATGTGCCTAGTTTATCTGGTCATAAGTATTTTATTCTGTTTATTGATGACTTCTCACGGACTACTTGGTTATTTATGATGAAAAGTAGGTCCGAAGTCTTGTCTGTTATCAAGTTCTTCTTTGCTGAAATAAAAACTCAATATGGCATGCCTGTCAAAATTTTTCGTACTGATAATGCACTGGAATTTGTTAAAAAAGATGTGGATGTTTTTTGTAAATCTGTGGGTACAATACATCAGACCTCCTGTGCTTATACACCCCAGCAAAATGGTGTGGCTGAGCGTAAAAATAGACATGTGTTAGAGGTTGCTAGAACTATTATGATGCATGCACATGTTCCTCGCTCGTTTTGGCCTGAGGCTATATTGACTGCTTGTTTTCTGATAAATCGTATGCCATCATCTGTGATTGGAAACAAAATACCTATTCAGGTGCTCCAACCCGATATTCCGCTGTTTACTGTGCCTCCTAGGATTTTTGGATGTACTTGTTTTGTACGGTTAGTTGGACCTAAATCTGATAAATTGTCTCCTCGTGCTGAGAAGTGCATTTTTTTGGGGTACTCCCGTACCCAGAAGGGATATCGGTGCTACAGTCCTACTGCAAGAAAATGGTTTACTAGCAGTGATGTGGTTTTCTTTGAAGATACTCCTTACTATTCGGCTCGTGGTGACAGTTTACAGTCTGATCTTATTGCTTCACCTCTACCTGTTATTTCTGAATGTGTGCCTGACACTACTGACAAAGTCACTACTGAGGCTGATAAGCCTCCTCTTATAGTTTATCAACGCAGGAACAGAGTGCCTTCTACTCAAGAAACCCCCCATGAAAACCAATCTTCACCTCCAGAAGGTTCTGCTACACCTGAGGTACCTTCTGATCTTCACTTACCCATTGCTCTTAGAAAGGGTACTCGTTCCCGCACATCACACAGTATTGCTCAGTTTGTTTCTACTGACCATCTGAATGTCCATTCTAGCAATTTTGTATATGCCTTATCTGCTGTTGCTGTTCCAAAGAATATCCAGGATGCTCTACAGAGTACTGGTTGGGTGTCTGCTATGAAGGAGGAGATGTTAGCTCTTGCTGAACGAGATACTTGGGAGTTGGTGGATCCTCCTCCTCAGTGCAAACCTGTCGGTTGCAGATGGGTGTATGCTGTGAAATATCAACCTGATGGCACTGTTGAAAGGCTCAAGGCACGCTTAGTTGCTAAAGGCTACACCCAGACGTATGGTATTGACTATTTTGAGACATTCTCTCCTGTTGCTCGCCTTAACTCTGTTAGAATTCTTCTGTCTGTTGCTGTTAATCTTGACTGGCCTCTGTTGCAACTTGATGTCAAAAATGCCTTCTTGTATGGTGATTTACAAGAAGAGGTCTATATGGAGCAACCTCCTGGGTTTGTTGCTCAGGGGGAGTCTCACAAAGTTTGCAGATTAAAGAAGTCTATTTATGGGCTTAAGCAGAGTCCCCGGGCTTGGTTTGATAAATTGAGCAAAATTATGATTGATTTTGGGTTTCTGCGGTCTCAGGTGGATCATTCTGTTTTTACCAAGAAGACTTCAGCTGGTATTATTATTCTGATTGTCTATGTTGATGATATTATCATATCTAGCAGTGATTCTCTTGGTATTCAGGCTACTAAATCTCATCTGGGCAAACATTTTGCTACTAAAGATTTGGGCAAACTTAGATATTTTCTGGGCATAGAAGTTTCTAGAAATTCTAATGCTCTTGTGTTGTCTCAGAGAAAATATGTCCTAGACATACTGCAGGAGACTGGTATGCTGGGGGCGAGACCTGCTGATATTCCTCTAGATCCTAATATAAATTGGGATGATGATTCTTCTCCTCTGTTTGCTGATCATAAAAAGTACAGGAGGCTGATTGGTAAACTCATTTATTTGACTGTCACCAGAGCTGACATTTCTACTGCAGTGGGTCTTCTTAGCAGATACCTGGATAAGCCTAGACAGTGTCACTGGGATGCTCTTTGTCAGATTCTACGATATTTGAAAAAGTCTCCTGGCAAGGGACTTCACTACAGGAAGCATGGACACTGTTCTCTTACGGGGTACTCTGATTCTGATTATGCAGGTAGCAGAGTTGATAGAAAATCTACTTCTGGGTATTGTACATATGTTGGAGGAAATCTTGTTACCTGGCGAAGTAAAAAACAAAATGTTGTGGCCAGGTCAAGTGCTGAAGCTGAATATAGGGCCATGGCCCATACTGCCTGTGAATTGTTGTGGGTGCGCTCTCTGTTAAAAGAGTTTGGGGTTGACTCTTCTTCTTCTGCTATACCTATGCACTGTGATAATAAAGCTGCTATCTTCATTGCAAATAATCCAGTCTATCATGAGCGCACTAAACATATTGAAGTAGATTGTCATTTTATTCGGGAATCTATTATGACTGGCAAGATCTGCACTCCCTTCACTCGTTCTGAAGACCAAGTTGCTGACATCTTCACCAAGCTGCTGGCGAAGAAGCAATTCTGCATTCTGATGGACAAGTTGGGCATGATTGATATCTATGCTCCAACTTGAGGGGGAGTGTTACAATATATTCCTGTTTTATATATTCTGTTAATTGTTGTGTTATTTCCATATTATATGTGGACCTCTCTGTAATTGTTTCAATGTTATATATATGAGGGTGCACACATTGTGCAACCCTACGCTTCCCAAACCTGCTTTGTCTTTCACAAGGGCTAGAATAAGATATGTCAAACTCCTGAAGGAGACTCTGAACCCATAACAGTTCGCAAGCAGTATGAGCCATTGCTCGGTATTCCGCCTCTGCACTGGATCTGGCGACAACAGTCTACTTTTTGCTTCGCCAGGTGACAAGGTTTCCACCTACAAATGTACAGTAGCCTGAAGTTGACTTCCGATCAGAACGACTCCCTGCATAGTCTGAATCAGAGAACCCGGATAGGTTGCAGTAGCCATGCTTTTTATACATCAAGCCTTTCCCTGGAGAGCTTTTAAGATATCTCAGAATATGGCATACAGCATCCCAACAACATTGCCGGGGTTTGTCAAGATACCGGCTGATGAATCCGACAGCAACAGTAAGATCAGCTTGTGTGACAGTCAAGTAAATAAGCTTGCCTACCAGCCTCCTGAACTGGTGATGATCAGCATAGGGAGGAGAGTTTGCATCATCCCAATCCATGTTTGGATCAAGTGGAGTGTTAGCCGGTTTGCAACCAAGCATGCCAGTTTCCTGCAACAGATCAAGTACATATTTCCTCTGAGAAAGACACAGTCCTGCAGATGATCTGGAGACTTCAATGCCTAGAAAATATCGAAGTTTTCCCAGATCTTTAGTGACAAAATGCTTCTCTAAGTAAGTTTTAGTTTCATGTATGCCCACTGTGTCACTGCCAGATAATATTATGTCATCCACATAAACAATCAAAATCACAAGTCTGGCTACTGCCTTTCGAATGAAAGACGGAATGGTCAGAATGAGAACGACGAAAGCCAAAGGTGACTAAAATTTGACTAAGCTTGTCAAACCAGGCTCGTGGACTTTGCTTGAGACCATAGATAGCCTTATGCAGCTTACATACTTTGGAGGCAGACCCCCCCCCCTGAGCAACGAATCCAGGTGGTTGCTCCATGTATACTTCTTCCTGTAAATCTCCATAAAGAAATGCAATTTTCACATCAAGCTAATAGAGTGACCAATCTTTATTCATAGCTACAGAAATCAAAATGCGAACAGAGTTTAACCATGCAACAGGAGAGAAAGTCTCAAAATAATCAACATCGTAGGTCTGTGTGTAGCCCTTAGCAACAAGACGGGCTTTGAAACGTTCAATAGTACCATCCGGCTGATATTTAATAGTAAAGATCCAACGACAGCCCACTGTAGGGCAAGAAGTCGGACGATCCACAAGCTCCCATGTCTTGCGATCACATAGTGTCTGCATTTCCTGGTCTATAGCCTTCTTCCATGCTGGAATAGTAAGAGCCTCTGTGGCATTTTTTGGAATACTGACAGTAGATAGTGCAGATTATCAGTAAGTGCAGAAATGAGTGATAGGATGCTTAGTGCATAAGTGTACACCTTTCCTTAAGCTGATAGGAAGGTGCAGATCAGAGTTTACCTCAGTGTTTATTTGATCATCCGCAGACGCAGGAATTGGTTGAGGATGGGCCATGGAAGGAGTGTTTATCTTCGATCGGCGTTTGTACACTTGCAGTGGACGTTCTTCAGGCTGATCAGATATAGACAGATTTTCAACAATGTCCGGTAGAGGTGTTTGTGCCAATACATCAGGAGTTAGGCTAGCTCCATCCTCAGAAAAGAAGGGCATATGCTCAAAGAAGACAACATCCGCAATGACAAATCACTGTCTAAGTATCGGATCAAAGCAGCAATAGCCATTCTGAGTTCGTGAATAACCCAAGAAAATGCACTTAGTAGACTGAGGGTCAAGTTTCGACATTCATGGACGCAGGTTTTTAAAAAAAACAGGTACACCCAAAAATGCGAGGTGGTACAAGAAACATAGGTGCATCAGGAAACAAGATAGAGTATGGGATGCGATTTTTTAAAATAGAGGAGGCATGCGGTTTATAAGAAAACATGTCGCAGTGACAGCCTCAAGCCAGAAACGGAGAGGGACTTTGTAATGGATAAGAAGAGTGCGACCAACCTCTAAGAGATTGCGGTTTTTGCGTTCAGCAACACCGTTTTGCTGAGTATAGGGACAAGTAGTTTTGTGTATGGTGCCATGATTAGAACAAAATGAGATGACAGACTTTTGCATAAACTCTAGGGCATTGTTAGTACAAAGAATTTTGATGGTTTTATTGAATTGGGTTTTTAACTCTGAGAAGAAAAAACGGATATTGTCCAAAACAGTATTACGGTCTTTAAGCAGAAAAAGCCAGGTAGCAAGGGAATAATCATCAATAAATGTCAAAAAATACTTATCACCAGATTGACTCGGGACACTACATGGACCCCAAATGTCAGAGTGAACAATGTCAAACATATCTTTAGACCCAATATCATTCTTTGCAGGAAAAACAGACCTCGTTTGTTTACTCAAAACGCAGGTTTCACAAGAGAATTTATGTTCAGCTAAAGCAGGAAATAAAAACTTCATCTCTGCAGCAGACAGATGACACAGCCGAACGCGCCACTGCAGTCCGGAGACAGATGTAGATAAGAGAGTTGATGTCGCAGGTGGTCCATCTAAGTAGTAAAGTCCATCTGGTCCTTCATGGCCGGAACCAATCCTCGTCTTCGTGTGGAAATCCTTCAAAACACAACCAGAGGGATCAAATTTAATAGAGCACTGAAGTTGTTTGACAGTTTTACTGACAGATAGTAAATTAACAAGAAACTGAGGTATATATAAAACAGAGTGAAGATTCATCTTGCGAGATAACGGAACTGTGCCAATGCCATGTACATGTGCTTTCGAGCCATTAGCAAATACACCACTTTTGGTTACCAACAGAGGAGACGCCAGCATAGCAGAAGAGCCTCCCGTGGATGTCAAGGGTAGTTGAGTCATTCGCTCTTAGAAAAATTTCTCAAACTCAGAGTGAATCCAATCAGTGGATGGAGGAGCAACTGGTGGATCTGATGCGGCTTCTGTAGTAGCTTCAGTGGAGGCCTAGTTTGCCCAGGCTGGCTTGTCGTGCTTGATCCGGCACCTATATTCAGTGTGATTATCACGACCACACCAGTTGTAGTAGCGAGGTCCAGTGGCTTGACCTCGCCTAGGAGCTGTGGAAGTGCCTCTTCCTCTAGAAGGTGGTGAACGTCCTCCACGGCCACGTCTACGACCGCGTTCACGTCCAAAATCAGTAGTACAAGCAACCAAGGCAGGATGCTCAATTGCTGGTGTTATAACCCCATTTTTCTAAAACATGTAATGAGATTGTAAATCTCTTTTTAAAAGATAAATGAAATCCATGGTTGATTTGATAAGTTGATTTGAATGAATTTTGTGTATGATAGCCTTGTGTGTTTTCTTAATGGGCCTTATTGGCCATTGAGCCCAATTGAAGGAAAAAGAAAAAGAAATGAAAAAGGAATTCAATTGGATAAAGAAATACATAAGAAAATAAATAAAATAAGAACCAAAAGGCTAAGGAATAAATTCCAAAAATATAATTTCGAATTATTAGGGTTCCTTGGGGATCAAGGAACTCAGGATAATAAATTAATGGTAAAGGAAATAGAAAAGATGTGGAAAATATGAATAATTAGATGATAACTTGCAATCAAAGAAAAGGGATCGCTTCCTTGAGATAATAATCCCAATTTTTGTAGGATGGAAGATAAAAGTATGAATAAGGTTCCCTCAAAATTTGAATTGAAAAGGAATTACGAATTGGGAGTTATGAATTTTCCAAGTTATCATTGAATTAGGAATATAATTCGAAATAATAGGAAATTAGTTTCCTTTTGATCAAACGCGTGTCATGGGGACCCTTGGATTTAGATCCAATGGGCGTTGCTCGTCATCCAAGTCCCAGTGGGACAACGACTTCAACCGTGACAGGAGAAATTTCTCCCCTTGATTCCAATCACCCTGATGCATGTGCATTCCTGGAGAGAATCCCATCGAGTTCGGGAGAAAGAGAGGAAGCTTCCCGACCCTGGTTTGTTGGGGTTCTAACCTAACCTCGCGAAACGCCCAATTGGGCTAGAACTCAGGTTGCGACGAGGATTGGGAATCGTCATAGGGACCTCCCATGGCCTATAAAAAGGGTACCCCTCGATCCCACGTTTCATTGCGATCACGAACGGCCCCTCTCCGAAGTCTATCTCCCTCTCCTCTGCTCTATTGAACTTGCTCCGACAAAGGACCACCGGCCGCGAGTTCAAGTTAGAAAGCAGAGGAGGACGACAAGCAGGAACCGTAGGATTGAGGACCACAGTGAGCCGGCGTGAGATCCAACGATCTCAGGAGAAGCGCGCTAAGTTAGCCCGCTTAGTGGAGTTGTTCGACGTGAGGCGTTCGATCGAGATCCATCGTGGACTCAAGTGAGATCCAACGATCAGCAGCGGGGCGCGCAACTACGTTAGTGGAGACGACTGACGCGGAGCGTCAGATCCAGAGGAGGACTAGTGGCGCACCGATCCAACGCTCGAGAAAATTCGGTAAAATCCCCTCTCTAATCAAATAATCCAGAAAATGGTTTTCTTTGCAAAATTCGTAGAAATTACTAGGAGTGTCTAATGGAAAACTTTATACATGAAAGTTGTGTAGAAAAATACGAGGAATCTGATAAAAATACTTTGAGAACCTGGTTCTACTCCGTATTACAAAAGTACCTTAATTTACTAGCAAAATGTATTTAAAGTTGATGAGAAACCCTAATTGAATATAAAGGGTGTATTTTGGTGAATTAATAGGTCAAATTGATAATATTTACCCTGTTAATGATAAAGATGGTTTGTTTATCCGTTTTGAATGCAAGGTTGCCTAATTTAGAGTTGTAATCCATAAAAGAAGGATAATCTATATAGAAACCCTAATTTGGGATAAAAGGAGAGAAAAATCATTTTTATTCGGATTAAGGAAATAAGATGCTTAATAAAGATCTTGAACTTGTTAAGAGTACTAAAATGAGAAATTAAGGGTCTTATGTAGTTTTGATAAATTAAAGATCATAATGTTGAAAGAGGAGGTAAAAACCCTAATTTCCAAAGAAACCCTAAAATTGAAATTGAAATTGAAATCCTAAAGAGTGATGAAATTGGATAAATATTAATAAAAGGAAACTTGTACTTTTATTTCAAGATTTCTATTCATCATTGCTTGTTTGATTGGGTTTCCCTACATATTTGATTCTGTCTTGAAATCTGCAATCAAAGGTATGTGGTTACGCTTATGAATAACCGCTCTAGTTTCGCGGCGATTCCCAAACGTTTTATCGGTTGCTAGAAAAATAACTGTTGGATGTCTATTTATTTTATGCAACTATAAAGTGACTATGATTATCACCATAAATATACATATAACTGGCTAGATCCGGGTCCACCTTTGTTGCTTTGAAAAGGCTAAAAAAGGGGTAATCCTAGAGCAAGGTTTAGGTTACCGTGAGTTAGAAACTGGGCTCCCACGTGTAGTGTCATAAGACTCTTTAGCATACCATGAGTTAAGGAATGGTCTACCTATGAGTAGTGCCATGTGACTCAACCCAAGAAATTGGTTCACCTGATAGGTGGATCATGAGGGGTTTAATGGGGATCTACTATAAGGAAGGTAGTATCCAGGTCCATTGCAGGGACAGCACAGAGGATAGGGTACTCATGGATCGCGGAGTTATATTTAAAACGTAATCTTGGTTGTTAAATGATTAATTGAATGATTACATTGTTAACATATTTGCATGATTATTATTTCCCCCACATACCAACTTTGGTTGACCGATGTTTTGTTTGTTGGCGATTTAGGTACAAAATCCCAAAAAGGACAAACAGTAAAGTGGCACATTGTGAATTCACAAATTAAAGAACAAGGAGGTTTTAGTTAGATTAGTTCAACTGTGGATAGAGATTTAGAAATTCCAACTTTTCAAAGGTATGCAAAATTTTATTTATTACAGCTTTTCAGTATAGATTGTTGATATTTAATAATTGTTCTTGGTTAATTGTCGAACCTTTGATCTGGAAATTATGGGTGCGGCTTTGACCTCTCGGTCTCTCTTAATTGGGGGTTACCGGAAGGTGAGGTCGTAACAGCTGGTGTAGAGGAAACAGAAGGTAGTCGTTGGACTCTCTTTAGAACATTGCGAAGAGTCGGTAGCGGATTACTAGACAATTTTGGGTCGACCACACCGGAAAAAGAAGCGGGAAGTGCAGCCAAGAACTGAACCAGTTGGAGTTCATTGCACTGCTTCTGAGCTTCTTTGATGTCAGCAGTCAACGGGTGGTAGATCTCATACTCGTTCCAGAGAGTGGAGCACTGGTTGTAAAAATCTTCAATGGACGCATCTGAGGAGTACTCCTTTTTGGCTAGGTTTTTGAAAATTTCAAAAACCCTCTTCGGATTTTGCTGGTGTGAGAAGACATGAGACAGCTGGCCCCACATTGCTTTGGCATCATGAAGGCACAGGAGAGACTGACTAATGTGCGGCTCGGTGCTGTTGAGAAGCCAGAACATAACGCCTGAGTCGTCTTTAGACCATTGGGCATAAGCCTGTTTGGTCTTGTCGTCAACAGTAGCATCAGGAGCAAGAGGTGGATCAGTAGTAAGATGAGAGTATCTGCCTTGAGCCTTCACATATAGAACAAAGGATGCCGACCACAGATGGTAGTTGGATCCATCGAGCTTGACCGTGATAACACAGAGAGATCTAGGAGGCTCCACAGAAGCCATATTGGGCAGAGGCTGACACTAGCAGAAAGGTGACGTAGCAGCAGTAGGCAGCAAGTAAATAACCCACGACGGGCAGCAGTAGACAGAAATGATAAACCCACTATGGGGCAGTAGCAGCAGTAGGGATCTGACGCATCATATCAGAAGAACCCGTATTCGGGCAGAGATAGATGAAGAAAACCGACGCCGTCATGAGGAAATCAATAATCCTTCATGAGGCGCAGGCAGAAAAGGAACCCGAGACGTAGGGGACTCTCAACGTGAGAGGTCTATGGTTGTCCAAAAGAGTCGATTACCCGGTAGGAGAAGAGGAAGGATGGGATTGGTTAAGAAGGAAGAAGATGGATGCGGGGGGGTTGGCGGCGGCGGGAGGGGGGCACTTCATGGCATGGGGGCAGGGTAGGACAGAAAAACGGGGGGGGGGGGGGGGGGGGGGGGGGGGTTGGCGGCGGCGGGAGGGGGCACTTCATGGCATGCGGGGACAGAAAAACTGGGACCGGGCCTGCTCTTAATACCATATAGATAAATGAAGGCATGTTTATTGAGTGAGTAAAACAGTGTACAATGCAGTCTCTTATATAACAGAAGAGAGTAGAGACTAAAGCAGAGATGAGCAATATGGGACTAAACTACAGAAGTAAACAGCATAAGTGAGGCACATGCTATGCACATGACACTCAACAAGACATAACAGAAAACAGCATACCTCTATAGTAACAACAATTTTGTATCACATGTTTACATAGCTAAACAGTAAACATAGCTAGCTTACAAACATATTGTTACATCTGCACATCATCCAATAGTCATACATTACAGCAGTACATTTAATCAAAGTATGCATTTAAATTAGATAATAGTTACCTATAATTTACTTGGATACATCACAAAAATACCATATCATTACAGCTTACATACAAAGTATGCATTCTAAATTAGAACGTCTATTGTATGCTAGTTTAATATATTATAGTCAATACTAATCAGGGCATATAATGCACTTAATGTTATATACCTATATGCTTACATCCGTTTTTTTTAAAAAGCAGGCAAAAAGCAGGAAAAAAAGCGGGTTAAGCGGGCAAAAAGCGTCTGCTTTTCTCAAATTTTCTTAAGCGGCGCTTAAGGGTTTTTTAGGCGGACAGCACCTGTTGGCGCTTAAGCGGCCGCCTAGGCCGCTTTTTAAAACACTGGCCTAAATACTACCAATATTGACAAACTTCTCCTTACATCATTATGTGTTTTTAGTTTATAACAATTGGTTTATAAAAAATCCAAAATAGCATGCAGTTGAAGACATCATATACTATGTGTGTTACCCATAGTCATCCAGGCTCTAGAAGGGGTGCCATGTTTGGCTGTCTAGGCCCCAACTGGATTGGGTGGGTATATTTAGGGTCATTTAGGTCTAATTCAAGTCATTCTGGTTCCAACTTAGGCTAATCAAATTATGAATTAGCATACGTTCATTTTGGGGCAAAATTAAGTTATTCTATGTTTGGTTTTAATGCAGAACCTAATGACTAAAATCTAAGATCTATCAAGAACTAAACTAATCTAAAATAACTAATCAAAAGGAATAATATTCATCAAAAGATTTCATTCCTCATGTCTGCCTTTTCAGAGAGCATTACAAAGACTATATATAAGTGTTTAAACCCGAGTCACTAGACAATTAGCCAATGTGGGACTAAACCACAGGCTTTAAAAGACAAACTGCGAAAATATCAAAGAACCACTAAAACACAAGAGAACTGATAAAACATTACAAAAACTATTAAAAAGACTATTTAAAGGCTATGCTCGTGCTACATCAGATTTGGGTCAAATTAGGTCATTTTAGGGCTAATTTGGTTAGATTGGGTCAAGTTAGTTCAAGGGTGGTAGAGGCAAAGGGGTGTTTGAACATGACAAATACAGAAGTATGTATCATTGTTAAAACGCTGAGAGACCGAAAAATCACAGCTCGAAGGAAATACTCAAAAGAGATGTAGACACCCACCGCAATACCAACAGTAATGAAATAAAACGTTCTCAACTCAACAATGTACTTCATAGGATGAATTAAGTAACTGCAGCGAGCGTGGGCAAGATAGCCACGATAAGCAGCCAAGAAGGCAATGTACGCGTTTATGTCATAAAGCCAAAGATCGAAATGGCATCTCCAATCTGATGAACATCTTTCATGAGATCAGAGTGGTAGTTTGGATCATTGTAAGTGTAGTCTAGGTAAATTTTAGATTTATAACGTTGAGACAAAACCAATATAGATATACCTTGTGTGTGTGTGTGTGTTTTTTTTTTTTTTTGGGGGGGGGGGGGGGGGGGTGTATGTGTGTGTTTGTGTGTCACAGTTTAGATATGTATTAAACCATCTAAAATATGTTAAAACAAGAGAAAAAAATGGACTGCTTAGACACGTCGAGCCACCTGAGCAATTGGCGCAGCTAGGCTTCCCAGTTTTGGAGGTCGCCACCTAGTTGACTGGACACACAATAACTTGCCATCTGAGACAACTCACAACTATCTGGCGAAGGTGCTTGGCATGTACACAACTACACTACACATAATAGTGAAACTATTATAGATAAGCAGGAAGAGCTGAGACTTGTGTTAATATATATGTTCTGTTATTTTTATTTTGTTATTTTACATTATATTTGGACTTCTTTGTAATTGTCACATTACTATAAATATAAGGGTGCACACATTGTGCAACCCTAAGCTCTCCAAATCTCATTGTCTTTCACATGGTATCAGAGCGGGCCGATCCACCTTAAACCTAATCCCTCTCTCTCTCCACCAACCCTAGCCGCCGCCACACTCCGAAATCTCCTTTTTTCCGCCGCTACAGTACTGCTACAGTAACGCATTCGCCACTACAGTAACGTCGTCCACCCTTCCGCAGCCCTCCATCCTCCTCTAATCCCCTAACAACCTCCATCCTTGTGGCCTAATCCAGCACAGGCCCTTCCGTCTAGCTCCGTTTCTCTTTCCGAAATCTCCGGACAGCCTCGGTAACTTTCCAGTTCTGGCACGTTGACGGCGTAATGGGCTTCATCCTCTCTGTCTGCCTGCGTCTCATGGTGGAGTGACTGATCCTCCATGTTGGCGTAGGTTTTTTCTCTTCATCTGCTGCCCCTACGTGGTTTTTATTTTTAAGATCCATGCGTGGATCTACCTTCTACTACTAGTCCATGTGTTGGACTTCTGCCTCTGACTGCTGACGACTACTGCTGTGCATGCTCTGTGACTGGTGTTGCCTACCTGGATTCGTAGGCAGCCTTCTACAGCCTGTGCCTCACTGTTGCTGCCTGCCTGTAACTCTACGTCTACATCTGTTTCTTCCTGATGGCGTCTACTCATTAAGATCTGCGACGTCAGGTGACAACTGTGAAGCTGGATGGGCAAAACTATCAGCATTGGGTGTGCTCTATGCAGATATATGTTAAATCACAAGGAAAAATGTCGCACCTGACGCGAGATCCACCACCTGTGCCTCCTACAACAGCCGATTCGAAGGATGTGAAAGCCTATGATGATTGGGTGAAGGACGACTCCACAGTCATGACATGGATTCTGAATAGTAGTGAGACCAAAATTAGCGTCACCTTATTATACCTACAAACGGCGAAGCAGATGTAGGATCAGCTTGCCAGCACTTATTCACACAGTCAAAATCCCAAGAAGGTGTTTGACATCAAGAAGCAGCTTAGCCGCCTGCGTTTCTCTGGATCCGATCTGACGGATTACTTTTCTGCTTTCAAGGGGCTGTGGGGGGAATTGGAAGCCTACCATCCCTTGTCTACTGATTTGGCTACTATGCAACGACAGCGACAGGAGTTGCAAGTAGTCCAGTTCCTTTGTGGCCTACCTGATTCCTATGCAGGGGTGGTCGATCAGATTCTCGCTAGTGATCCGCTGGCTACTCTACAGACTGCTTTTCAGAGACTACAGCGCTTGCCTGCATCGTCATCTGAGACTCCTACTGATACAGGGGATTCGACTGCTTTTGCTGCGATGTCTGGTCGTGGTCGTGGTCGTGGTCGTGGACGTGGTCGCTCATATGATGCTCGTCCTCCTCTTGGTGCTGGCCGGGGGAGGAATTCTTCAGGTCGTGGAGCATCCTCTGGACCTACTACTGCTACTACTCGTCCTCAGACTGGCCAACGCTTCTGCAACTTTTGTGGTCGGTCTAATCATGTTGAAGACAAGTGCTGGGAAAAATACGGCAAACCAGCTTGGGCCAATGCGGCCACTGATGCTACTACATCTTCTGAGACGTCTACCCAGCCTGATGCCCCGGATACTTCTACTGTTGACTTCATTCGTGCCGAGGTCGAGCGCCTGTTACTGGAGCGTACTGGCTCTTCGTCTACTGCCACCACCACGGGAGCACATGTTGCGACATACTCTGGTTGTGATACTGCCTTCCTTTTTGCACCATCCTCTACTACTGGTAATACGAAATGGGTCATAGATTCGGGCACATCTTCTCATATTTCTGGGAATCGGTCATTGTTCAAAAAATTATCTAGACCGACTACTAATTCCTCTATTATGCTTGTTGATGGCTCCAAGTCTACCGTTTCCGGAATTGGAGACATTGTGTCTGATATTGTGCTGAAATCTGTTCTATATGTGCCTTGTTTTTCGTTGAATTTATTATCTATTAGCAAAACTTTGCGGGACTTGAACTGTAGCCTGACTTTAGTACCTGGTTCATGTGTTTTTCAGGACCTTCGCACGAGGATGAAGATTGGTAGGGGGCATGAAGGCTCTGATGGCTTGTACTACCTAGACTATCTAAAAAGAGTGGACAATGTGGCTCTGGCTTTTGCAGTATCTTCGTCAGTATCGGCTCTACAGTGGCATTACAGACTTGGGCACCCATCATCTGAGAAATTGCACCATATTGTACCTGATGTAGGAACAAATGTGTTTCAATGTGAATCGTGTCAGTTAGGCAAACAGACTAGGGTTGTTTATCCTAAACGTTCTCAGATTAGCAGTAAAAATGTTTTTGATCTTGTTCATGTTGATGTATGGGTCCCTTGTCATGTCCCTAGTCTATCTGGAAACAAATATTTTATTCTATTCATTGATGATTTTTCTCGAGCTAATGGTTATTTCTTTTGAAGAGTAGATCGGAAGTATTGTCCACTATTAAATTCTTTTTTGCTGAGATGAAAACACAATATTCTATGCCTGTTAAAATTTTTAGAACGGATAATGCACTTGAATTTGTTCAAAAAGATGTTGAGTTGTTTTGTAAATCCATTGGCACTATCCACCAGACTTCGTGTGCATACACACCTCAGCAAAATGGCATTGCAGAAAGAAAGAATAGACACTTACTAGAGGTTGCCAGAACTATTATGTTGCATGCTAATGCACCTCAGGGATTCTGGCCAGAAGCCATCTTGACTGCTTGTTTTCTAATAAATCGGATGCCTTCTTCGGTAATTGGAAATAAAATACCTGTGCAAATTCTGAATCCTGATAAACCTTTATTTATTTTACCCCCTCGCATTTTTGGCTCTACATGCTTTGTAAAGTTGCTTGGCCCAATGCATGATAAACTATCTCCACGTGCTGAAAAATGTATTTTTTTGGGGTACTCTCGTACACAGAAAGGGTACATATGCTATAGCCCAACTACCAAGAGATGGTTCACTAGCAGTGATGTTGTCTTTTTTGAGGGTACACCATACTACTCTACTCAAGGAGATCGTCTTCAGTCTGAGCTTATTACTTCTCCACTACCTATTACTAGTGATTGTGTTTCTGATACCACTACTTCTGTACAACCGGCACCTCCTCTTATTGTTTATCAGTGCAGGAACAGAGCTCAACCTATACAAGATCCCCCCCAACCAAGCCAATCTTCTCCTCCAGAAGGTTCTGCATCACCTGAGGTAATATCTGACCTTGATGTGCCTATTGCTCTTAGGAAGGGCACTCGTTCCTGTACTATTCACAATATTGCTAACTATGTATCAGCTGATCATTTAAGTGTTCATGTTAGCAACTTTGTCACTGCTTTATCTGTTGTTGCCATCCCAAAGACTGTACAGGATGCCTTGCAAAGTACAGCATGGACGACTGCTATGAAGGAAGAAATGTTTGCTCTTTCTGACAGACAAACTTGGGAGTTGGTGGATCCACCTCCTCAGTGTAAGCATGTAGGCTGCAGATGGGCGTATGCTGTCAAGTATCAACCAGATGGCATTGTAGAACGTCTGAAGGCACGTCTTGTTGCTAAAGGTTATACACAGACCTATGGTATTGACTACTTTGAAACTTTTTCACCTGTTGCCTGTCTTAATTCTGTTAGAGTTCTCTTATTTGTTGTTGTTAATCTTGACTGGCCTCTAGTACAACTAGATGTTAAAAATGCTTTCTTATATGGTGATCTGCAAGAGGAGGTCTATATGGAGCAACCTCCTGGATTTGTTGCTCAGGGGGAGTCACATAAAGTCTGCAGGCTAAAGAAGTCAATTTATGGGCTCAAACAGAGTCCTCATGCCTGGTTTGATAAATTGAGCAATATTCTGATTGACTTTGGTTTTCTGAGATCTCAGGTGGATCATTCTGTCTTTACTAAGAAGACTTCTGCTGGTATTGTGATTCTGATTGTGTATGTGGATGATATTATACTTTCTGGCAGTGACTCTATTGCTATTCAGGCTACTAAAGCTCATCTCTGCAAACACTTTGCTACTAAAGATTTGGGTAAACTGCGGTATTTTCTGGGCATAGAGGTATCTAGAACTTCTAATGCTCTTGTGCTATCTCAGAGAAAATATGTCTTAGATCTTCTGCAGGAGACGGGTATGCTTGGAGCTAGACCTGCTGATACTCCTCTGGATCCCAATGTCAATTGGGATGATGAGTCTTCTCCACTCTTTGCTGATAATAAAAAATACAGGAGGCTGATCGGTAAAATGATATATTTGACTGTAACTAGAGCTGACATAGCTACTGTTGTGGGTCTTCTTAGCAGGTATTTAGATAAACCCAGACAGTGTCACTGGGATGCACTCTGTCATATTCTGCGATATCTAAAAAAGTCTCCTGGCAAGGGACTTCACTACAGGATAAATGGACATTGTTCTCTTGAGGGTTATTCTGATGCTGACTATGCAGGGAGCAAAATTGATAGGAAATCAACTTCCGGCTATTGTACCTACGTTGGAGGTAATCTGGTCACATGGAGAAGCAAGAAACAAAATGTGGTTGCCAGATCTAGTGCTGAAGCTGAATATAGGGCCATGGCCCATACTGCCTATGAGCTCCTGTGGGGTGTTCTCTCCTAAAAGACTTTGGGGTTGAGTCCTCTTCTGCTATACCCATGCACTGCGATAATAAAGCTGCTATCTTCATTGCAAACAATCATGTTTATCATGAGCGCACCAAGCATATCGAGGTTGACTGTCATTTCATTCGGGAATCTATCCTGACTGGCAAAATTTACATTCCTTTTACTCGCTCTGAAGACCAGGTTGTTGATATCTTCACCAAGTTGTTGGCTAAGAAGCAGTTTTGCACACTTGTGGACAAGTTGGGCACGATTGACATCTATGCCCCAACTTGAGGGGGAGTGTTAATATATATGTTCTGTTATTTTTATTTTGTTATTTTACATTATATTTGGACTTCTTTGTAATTGTCACATTACTATAAATATAAGGGTGCACACATTGTGCAACCCTAAGCTCTTCAAATCTCATTGTCTTTCACAACTTGAATGAAGGTAAGTCTTTACAAAGATACTTTGCATATTACTAAACGACTTACATCCTTGGCATATGTGTTGCTTATTTAAACTTGGATTATATTGTAAGTTGCATTGCCATCCATACCATGTCATGCTTTTAGTAGTAGAAATATGTTTCAAAGTCAAACTGGTGATGGCCATATAGAGTTTATATGTAGGACCCATGCAAGGCGAGCTTGCGTTATGAAAGACTATGTTGACACATGTAAACCTATGTTATATACATGATTACCTATGTGGCTAGATGGTGGCCTACAAAACTGGTATGCCGAGAGGGGGAAATGCACCCCAAGCTGTATATTATTCTATGTTAATATTTGGCTATATTTTTACCAAAATTATATAAATTATTTGTATCTAACCTTGGTCTACTCTAAATCCATTAAAATCACACCTAACATGGCCTAGATTAGACCTACTTTAACTAGCCCACTTTGACCTGAATAGGAACAAAGACCAAATATCACCTAAGTCAGACCCGATTTGACCTAAGATGACCCATGTTGCCCTACTTTGAACTTTGTTTGACCGAATTTGACCAAATCAGGCCTAAATTGACATAATTTGGCCTAAACAGACCTAACTCAGCAATAGAATGACCTTAATTGACATATTCTATACCTAAATCTACCTAGTTAAACCCTCAAATGTCTCAAACTGGGCCTAAATGGCTCTAGGTGCGTTGGTTAAGTCGCTCCCCCACCTCCAACGCCTAGCCTGTATAGTCTCGGGTACCTTGATGGACAACAATGTTGGATTATAATTCTTGTAAAAAAAATTAGAGATATAATTGGGGACTAACCGAAAGCTTTCCCAAGTTTTTACAAATTGGCACAGCTTCCTTGGGGTTGTCCCAGTTTTAAACTTACCTAGCTGGTGAAGTCAACACAAAATTGGAACCCTGGCCCATCAGAGCACGTAACTTTTCTATCAAATAGTTACAGCCTTGAACAGCACTTCAATTTGGCTCAAGGCCGTATATGAAAAAAAAACACTAACCCAAAGAAAAACAGGTAGACAGCAATGAACAGGTATCAGTATTATAAAGGTTTGTTGTGGAACATTTTATATTGTACTTATACTATTGTTTACTAAAATATCCATGAAATACTGCTAAGTGGGCTTTCTCTGCTACCAATATGGCAATATCCAAAGCATATCAATAACTAATGCACAAATATTTGTTCTCTTGAACATTAACAGTTCAAAGTATGAGAAAAAATCTACATAAATTTCATGACTGCAATATGAGTCGATGTTCACAAAAGAAAGCATCCACATTGTGAAATGGAATTTGAAAATCCTTTGACCTTAACCCGAGAATTTGAAGAGCATTAGAGGCCCAATCGTTGAAATCTCATTTCCCAAAGACGAACGATAAGAAAGAAGTTGATGTATAAAAGATGTTAGTTTGCTACAGACTACATGCTATGCAATTCTGATACCTAAGCCATAGCGTAGATCCAAGTAGCTTTAGGATTTTTACTTTTAACTTCAGTGTCAACTATTTCCAGGATCTAGTTGCATATAACCTGATAATATGTATTCTATAAAATTAACCTGATTATTGCATTTATTTAAGTTAATTAACCCATTTTTCGTAATCTACAAAGTTTTTTTTTCAAGTAGGAGGAACCATTTAAGGTAACGCCCATTCTCCCTTCAGAAGCCCACACGCTTTCTTCAAGGTAGAAACCATAATGTTAATTGGTTGTTCTGGAACCCTGCAATGTAAGACCCAGTGTCATATATCTATTTCTACCTTCCCTCATAGCCGCCTAGCCACTACCATTCTTTAGAATCATAACCAAGCATATTCCATGAAATTTTCCACTTTTACGGGGTACACATACAAAACTGGTGGTTTATCAACAGGAAATAGACCAACCAAACCAATAGAAAATTTGGCTAAATTGTCAAAATTGGCAAATTTTGCCTGTGGAAAAAGTCTTTGTGGGGCTATATTCTCCTTTGGTTTGGCAATTTTGTGGGTTAGTATACTTAGTATTCGACGGTCACTATATACCTGCAACCTATGGATGGTTGCAAGTGCAATTCAGATTGTTGTCAATTCAATTTGGAGTGGTTGCTATATGATCGACCAAGTGGAATATGTTTCTTAATATAAATCACATCATCATAATGTTCGTGGTCAAATTTCCACAAATCGCATGGAGTTACCACGATGTCAATCCTATCAAAATTCTGTCTTATTTTCTATCAAAGTTCTGGGATTTCTTATAATATTGCCCTAGATTTCTATTACATTTTCAACAAGAAAGATTTCCACAGGTGAAAAAATTAGGCCAAAGTTGCCGCATTGAATCCTTGCCCATGGGAAACCAAGAATCAGGCTGGTTCAAATGTATTGCTAAATGACTCCCTTGTAAATAAGCCATTGCTGGGATTGCTTTCAAAAAGAAATCAATCTAAACAAAAATAAGAGATTTGAGGGCATGAGACTTTCAAGTGACCTGGCATGTTCAGGTCTGTAATTAGAGTGAATATATAGAATAAGCAAACATATTAAAAAGTTACGCAGATGTTGCCACTACCGTTGAGCATGTCAAGTATCCTACCTTGCGCATCGAATGAAGCATTACCAATATAACAGCTCTTAGTATCAACAGTACTTATAGGAAGGGTAAGAGTATAGCATTATATAAAATGAGAGATAAGATGAACCAAATACTAATTATAGGACAGGCATTCCACCTAGAGGTAGATGCACAAACCATATAAACCTTGATATGCAATTCAATGTAATTATTTATATTCGAAAGTAGATTATGTATATTTACCTGTTACCACAGTTCAGAAGCCCTCTTGGATGAAGGTCGAAAATATCACACTGGAAAAAATCAACAAGGTCTTCAAAACGGAACAGGATCTGCAGAATGTAAATAAACTTTACTCCAGATTTAATATGATAGTTTTGGTGTGGTGGTAGTGGCGGTAGTAGTGATAGTAGTAGTAGTAGTAAAAACACTTTAAAAGATAATTTAAGAAGGCCTAAATGACACAGCCACCAGGAATGGAACCTTATTATTGTTCTTACAACCATCGCCTGCAATTCCATTAATATTATTTTTGGGAGGCTTCTGTAGCTTCTTTTGACTTGAAGTCTTTTTATATATATCAGTCGAGGTTCCAGTATTTCCTTGGGCAGAGGCATCAACGGATATATCTGCAGATGAAATATTGTGAAACTAAAACATCAGATCTTTTAAACTCCGTTGAGTGCATATCGAGCTACATCCACCCGAACTTACGATTGTCTTTGCCGATACAAGCCTTTCTCTCTGTTGAGTTTGGAATATTTATTGAAGATTTTATAGTCGTATTTTGTGAAATACTATTAGGATCTATGGTGTATGGAGGTTTCCTAAACTTCATTGAAACTTTTTCAGCTGGATGAAGCTCCAGATTTTCACCAATACCATGAATTGAATGATTGAAATTGTCAGAAGGAGATCCCAAATCAGTTTTGCACATTGCTCTTGAATCGTGTTTTGGAATCGATGTGACAGGTAAATAGGACTCTGACGCACTTCTTGTTTGGACTGCTGAGGGTTCTTTCTCAAGTGAAATATTTCTAGAGCTGCAGTTCTGTGCAGAAAAAACGATCTTACTATTTCTCTTGCTTGGGCCATTACTAGAAACACAGCCGCCAATCCCTGGCTAAATTCACCAAGAAAATGACAACCAAATCACACATCAAGAACATGGGGGTAGAAAAGTGGTTTGTGCAAGACAAAAGATCAAACTGAATTACCTTTTGTGTACTAGGTATCATATTTGTTGAACAACCGGAAAATGAAGTGCTAGCATGAAGTGGATTAGCATTTATGTTTTTGTTTTTTTCAAAAGAATAAGAAGCCTCTTCTTGCAATTTTAAAGATGCTCCTTTAAGTTCATGAAGATCCCATTCCTCCGTAGGAAGCCTCTCGGATTCCAAATCATGGCTTGGAGTATCAGTATGCTCATTCATGGAATCTGATGCATCTAAGCTACTCTTAGACTCTTTCAAAGTTGCAGTACCCTTAGGCTTGAGGTCTTTCTCCTCCTTAGGGAAATATAATGATTTTCTGTTTACATCTGCAGAAGCCTTCACACATGAGGCTTCCATTTTTGTTGAACCAGCGGAAACCTTCAAGCTTCCATTTTCCCATTTTTGGCACTCTTCTTTGTGTCCCAACCTCCAGTGAATTATTTGACACTTTCCTGAACTGAAAATATATATACACAGGTGTTCCATTAGGTGACATTTGTTTAACAATAATCGGATACAAGCTTATTAGGTCTAAACCGCGTTATCTATATAGCACCAGATGACAAAAGCATAATAGCAAGATACTGAAACCTCCTTCAGCCGAGCAATCATGCCCAAAAATGTATACTGAACACAATAATATAGAGAAAAAGATGTGCATGTGTGTGATGGTGGGGGTGCCTTTGGTGTTATGTAGGTACTTCTACCATTTTAATACAATGAATGTGGAATATGCACAGCCTCATAGTCACTAATTGAAGTCTAGCGAGCACATTAATGCATAACAAACAGACACATTTCCATCAAATTCATTGCATAGCTATCATCCACTAAATCTTTTGTCATGAGTAATCCATACTGTTTGACAATAATATATATCAAACAAGCTGACTTATTTAATTGACGTACTCAATAAACAGTTGGCTGGTTCCTAATAAACATTAATCTTATAAGCTGACATTTAGCAGTACCTATAGTTATTTGTAAATATAATAAAAAAAGGTTATTTATAACTGATGGAAATCATTTAGCCAGATAAACATTGTTTCTAAAACACTCTAGCGAATTCCACAAGCAACTGAAGATACTACATCAGTAATAAGGATAGTATCTTATATATAGCTTATAGTGCTCCTATTGTAGCCTAAACTATAAAATGGCCACTCGCTATCCAGGAGATGAGATACTTGAGGAAAAAACATGGAGCAAAACATGACAGCAACTAACAATATGGTAAGGATAAAAACCAATGATAAAGAAAACAAAAGAAAAGCCATACCAGTATCTAACAGTTTTGCACCGTGAACAGCGAGTAGTAGCGGGACGAAAACATCTGGCACAGACATGCAACCCAGTGTTTAGTACAGAGACTGGAGGAATTACATCCACCACAGCCATTTTCTCGGCTGTACGAGCTTCTTCAGCAGCCACATGGGCAAGCGTATTAACCCATGCATTCTTTTTGGAGGCCTCGCTCCATCTGCCAAGTACAATGTATGCAACCAAAGGAAGCACAACCAGGCAAAGAAACAGAGCAGGTATATCAGCTTCCCTTGGCTCAAGCATGTCCTCTCCAACATATTCATCTTCTTTTGTGATTCATTTTAGACTGGCAGGGATCAAATTTCTTCCGGTCACAATGCAATCTCCAAGAAGATAGTATCATGTGCCTAGAAACAAAAGAGAAGATGAATTTGAAACCAAGAAGAATCCTACCTTGTTAGGTTGGATGCATCCTAACTAAACTTGCATCAGCAAAGAGAAAGGTTCATAGTTTCTATTCTGGCTCAACTTCATTAGAGAAGAGCAATATTCATCAGTTCTATTTTGGTCATATTTGCTCTTAGAAATCATGGAAATGTGAAGATAAATGTAAACATCTAGACAAGGATTAGCATGTCATAAATATATCGTATTTAAGTAAAAAGACATTTATCACCAATACATCTATATTATATATCTACTACCCTATAACTAAGTGATGACGAGGCTGTGTAGCAGTTAATCCCACTGCCTGGATGCTTGCTTGGTGGGACCATAATATCTCCTACGAGGCTCTTTGCTTGGTACTTGCTGTTGTATTATTTATATTTTTTAAAATCCATACGTGTACACCCGACGGATGTCTGCTTCTTTACATATAGCGTGCTGATCAGTGGCTGTGGATCATGTAATTGGCTATTAAATTATTTTTATACAATTGAACCGACTCTATCAGAAGGCAGACTTATTTTTATTTTAGGTGTGTTTACGGTGGTGCTGCACCCAGCATCACGTGAACATGCTATCAGCTGTTGTTCATCGAATTGGCTATTCATATTATGTATCATATTTTAGTTAAATGATATCAATAGTCCGTTCGTCTTATATGTTGGATGTAATTTTGGGCAAAGCTAAATTTGAGAAAATAATACATATTGGAGGGACCCACCAGATGGAAAATCAAATAGTTTTTTTAAGCTGGTTGTATGTAAATTATTTTAAGCAGTATTATGTTGTCATCGACAAGCACAAGTCTGAGAAGGAAGTGCATATAATTTCCATACATTAGAGGGAGTCAGCTGTAAATTATCCGAGTTGCTCTCTTTTATCGGGCAGTATGTAAATTACTATGAGTACGAATTATATAACTACATCAATTTTGGTAATCACACGCTGCAGGTAGGTAGAAGTCAGCCGGAAATTTATCGAGTTGTTCATTTTAGTAGGTTGTATGTGTATTACTGTGAGTATTTAGTATGTAATAGCCGCAAATAGGCACATGTCCAAGAAAGGCCTTAAAAAGTAATAGACGGCTATATGTTGTATTGAATAAAAGAAACCATGCTCCTATAAATAGGAGGACAGGGAAGCATACAGACATAAGACCTACCCTAATGGGCCAGAACACTTAGGCCCATATTACAAACTAATAATAAAACACTAACTAAATAACTCTCAACACTCCCCCTCAAGCTGAAGTTGGGAGAATCCCAAATCAACTTGCAAATAGAGAGTCAGACTAGAAAACAAAGAAACAAAACAAAAGGATAAACCAAGCCCATACAAGAAATTTCTCCCCCTCAATTTTACAATTAAAGCACTCAAACACTCAAACACTCCCTCTCAAGTAGATACTCCAACCAAACAGGCAAGCAGGTCACAGAAGCTTCTCAATGTATCTGGAGCAGAAATAAGCAGCAACACAATCATCTGGAGCAAAAGATAAAATAGTTGATAGGCACCAGGTCTTCATCAAAGTCGTCGTCGTAGTAGCCAGAGAGTGTTGGGTTACAGTGGCAGAGTAGCAGAGCCCAAAGAGTGTTGGATCACAGTAGCAGTAGTAGTCAACGTACAAATAAAGTACGGACGGGTCAACGTGCAAAACAGGGCACGGACGAGCCAGAGAGTGCTGGCACAATGAAATAGAGAGTCGACATGCAAACAAGGCACGGACATGCCAGAGAGTACTGACGCACAGCAACAAAAGTCGACGACATAGGCAGAATAGAAGACCAGTAGGCAGAGTAGAAAGCAAATAAATAACTCCAGTAGACAAAGCTCCATGTAACAGCAACAAATGTCTTCATCATCTTCCCTCTTCATAAAGTATCCATCATGGTAGCAGACGTCAAAGTCCAGATAGTGTTGGACCGCAGAGTCCACAGAGTGCTGGTCCATAGAAGAAAGTCAACGTGCAAATAAAGCACGGACAACAGAAAGTACAAAAGCACAAAGCACAAAGCAGCAAACAGAATGTGCTAATCATAGCACTAGTAAGAACGACATCCGAATATTTAACTTCGTAGCAGTAGTCGAGGTAGATGATGAATAAGCAATAATAGCAGCAGCAAGCATCACATAGCAGCAGAAGAAACCATATATCAACAGTAAAAGTGGCATGAAGTCCAATAGAATAGCAAAATAAAATTCTTCTTCTCTCCATCTCATCTCTTCTCTATTTCTCCCCCTCACACCAACCACGAAAAGAATCAAAAGTGGTTGGGGTGGACAATGATAAAGAAACACCCCAGAAAAATAAATCAAAAGTGGTTGAACTATCAGGAGTTTGAATGGGCTAGCCAACCATTGAGTATATGGGAATCTTTCAGAAGAAAAAAACAGTAGTATTTCATATATGCCATTGAGTTAAAAACTAAGGTATAACATCATGTGCCGGAGTCTTGTACCATATAATAATCTTGTCGAAATTGCAGCAACAATAAATTGTACTTGAAGCCCACTTGCGTAAAGTGTAATACCCCTGACCTGGGTTATGGCTTAACGTTAGAAGTTTTGCTTAAGTAAGATACTTACAAACTGATTCTAATCTTGTGAAAAGAAATTAAGGCTTCTGGTGAAGTTTGTTTTCAAGTTTGAGCTTAATTGCAAACTGTTTGTACATTATATGAAAGTCTGAGTGAAAAGTGCAATTTACCCAAGATGAGGGGTTACATTGCAAATATCACATGTGGAATGTGTTCTCAGTGTTTTAGTATCATAAGAAAGAAAATGATGCTAAGTGGTGTCTTGTAGAAAGCCTAAATCCCAAGTTATAACTTGCTTGAATAATGCTTGTGTTGTGTGCACCAATTTTGGTACAAAGTGTAATTTACCCAATGAATAGGGTTGGAATGCAAAATCACCACCTCTAGTGTAACCCTACTTCCTCTATGTATCTTTGGGAGGAAAGAGAAAGAAGGGGGCACTATGTTTGAATCATCGTACAAAATTTCGATCGAAATTGCGAAATTTCGACCGAAATTTCATATTTTTTTCAATCGGACATCGAAACGCTGGTACACAGGGATACGTACGTCATTTCGCAAAATATTTCACACTGTGGGCAAAATTTCGCAAAACTGGAGGGATTTCGGTGCAAAAAACCCAATTTGGGCCTTCAAATCGCGAAATTGCTGCGAAACGCAGCTACTGTTTCGCGAAACAGTGTTCCGCAGACTGCTGCTGCTGGAATTTTCCGATTTTGGCGATTTTCTTGGGATTTCTTGCTCCCGGAGGCTTCTCTACTTGATTCTAAGGTATGTAACCCCTCTTCCTAGCCCATCTATTCCTCCTCCTTCTAACTCTACTCTCATTTAGACATAGCTTAATAAGAACTCCGAAAATCCTAAATTTCTAAGTGGGATTTCTCTTTAAAAACTCAAGATCTTGAAGTGAAACGTGTACATCTAAGAAACAATAGTGTGAAATACATATAACTACACTTATTTTGAAAATCTAATCAATATATTTCGTATTTATACACAAAATGGCTAAAAAAAGCTTTTTTTTAATTGAAATTTCTTATATTTTTTTATTTTTTGCTTATGTAACCCTAAATATATTACACTAGTAGACTTATATCATAAATGCTAACTAATTTCAGTGTTACAAGTTCAATTTGTATATTTATAACAATTTAAATATTAATTTCAGACCTTAAATTAAACAAATATTATAAAAACGAATTAATAAAAATAAAAATGATGAACTACTTAGTTATACTTTGACCTTCTAAGTTTCTAACATGCAATTTTAGGCTTTAGTAACTAGTTATGGTTTATTTATACACGTTTAACTTGATGTGATTATTTTTTCATGTTTTTATTTTTCTAAATTGCAGCAGATGAGTTCTTCATCTGGTGATGGTGATGGAGGGAGAAATGATGGTGGTACGGGTAGAAAGGCAAAAGTCATTGATTTTGCATGGGCTCATTGTGAGCAAGTTCCTGGCACTAAGCAACAAGTGATTTGCAAATATTGTACCAAGAAAATAGGCGGTGGGGGGATTCCAAGATTCAAATCCCACATTGTTGGCGGTGACAGGAACGTGGCAATGTGCAAGCAATGTCCTCAAGGAGTGAGAGACGATTTCAAGGAAACGATGAGTCAGAAGAGAAACATTCGTCAACATCAACAAGAACTTGACCAACTCGCGGTTGATACCCTCTTTGACTATGGGAGAGGAGGTTCTTCTGCCGAGTCCGACTCAGATGTAGATTATCCTGAAGGTTATATCACCTGATCCACTTGATATTGCTTTTACCTTTGGTGGTGGTAATGAGAATATTGATCCAGAGGATAATCCATTGCAACAATGGATGAGAATATTGGTGGTGCCCCAGTTTTAGATAGAAATGATGGCGGGCCGGATCCCACTGTTGAAACAACATTCATGCCTAGCACTAGAGCAGAAGAAGAGACAGCTACAAGAGACCGCAGCCCTGTACAAAGATTTGAAGAAGAACAACAACACATTCAAGATGAGATGGATATTGCACAGGCAGTTGAAGAAGGTGGAACTCGTTCTAGTAGCCACTCTTCCAAATCTGATGGTGGTGGTGATGATGATCTTGACGATGATGATGATGATGATCTTGACGATCATGATGATGCACCTGATGATGATGATGATGATGGTGATGGTGATGACCAAGAAGGTAATGATAATAATGAAGAGTGGGCAAGATTTGAGAATGACAATGATGATCGACCTTATCTCTCTGCCCCTAGGGCTGAAGTTGCACCTACTGAAACTCAAATTCCATTTGTTGATAGTACATTCCAAAGAAGAAAAACTAGAGGTACAAAAGAATATATTGGCACACCAGAAGGTCCAACACCGTCACCACCACCTCTAGCTATTCTTCCAGCTCCTCAATACCAAAGTGATTGTATTTCTAATTTGGCTGAATCAATTGGGAGCATGAGTATTTCAGACAGGGATTCATCTTCTATTGCTGATTCTATATTTGGGTATCCTCATGCACCACAAACACAACCTGCAGTCGCACAACCACCACAACAAGATCCCTATAACTATGGCTATGGTTATGGTGGGAGTCACGGGACTTATATTATGGTGATGGTTATTCTTCTTCTTCTAGAGGTATACAAGTACAACCAGGCTATATGTATGGAGGATACAATGACCCACTGATGCAAGGTTATTCTTACACTGGAGAACATGTTCATATGGAATCTAATGATGGTGGGCAAACTTGGCAAGGATACCGTGATGTTTTGTATGTTCCTCCATTAGATGTTGCTCCTCCAGCTCCAGTTGCTTCACAACCATCTATTGATCAAGCAAAAGCACTTGAGGAATTTTTCCCAAAACATGGGATGATGCAGTTTGTGTCTGATGAGATCTACCAAGAGCATGTTGAGACATATAACCGCGTGTATAGAAATGATATGAGTTGGGCAACATATGTTGATAGTATCAATGAGCATATGTATGGTCAACAACGAGGAGGACAACAACCACCACGACACTCAAGCTTCAACTAGGACTATTGGTCTCTTAGTCCTACTCTGTAAGACTTATGGAACATCGTAATGTGTAAGTTTGTTAGTTTATAATTTGTTTTATATATTATAAGTTGTAATATGTAAGTTGGTAACGGTACTTTGTAGTTTGTAGTACTCTAGTCTAGTAGTGTAGTTGTTTTAACTTGAAGTCTTGAAGTTTGCAAGTTTGTAACAGTCTAACTGTCTAACAAACTTTGTCATTTCTGTTCATTTGTACACTCACTCATCAAGACATGGATCCCACCCTAACCTCTAAACATACAAACTTATCATATAATCTAGTGTATCTATGTCTAGACATTGTGTATGCAAAAATTCATAGTTTAATTCCTTCATTTTGTCATCAAAATTGCCATCGAAATTCTGTCGAAATTATTCAGCTTCCTTCACTTACAAATGTGGGAGACCCCCCCCAATATCCAATATGGAATGTTATTGCATATTTGAGTAGATCTTGGCGTTTAGATCATCCTGGTAAATTTTCATGATTTAATTCGCTTATTTGGTCGTCGAAATCGTTAGGGCCGTAAATATCGAAATTTAGTGCGAAATTTCAAAAAATTCTGTTTATGGGCCATCGGACACGGCATCGAAATCGGACATTTAATTCTATGGTTTGAATCACCATTGAGTGATGATACTCTTGGTAATGAAAGATCAAGAATGGGTTGAAGGCAAGAGCCTTATATGTGTGTTGTATCGAGTTGTAGACTTGATATAAGGAGCCATATCGGCCAAGGAGCCAAAGTAGGAGCCTCCTATCGGTTTGTTGAGCCTTGGCAAAGGCCATGACTGGCAGAGCACCTCAAGGAGGTGGCTCGTGTCGAGTTGCAAAGCTCCTCACAAAAAGTGTATCGGGTTGCTTATTTAATGAGATAAAGATGATATAACTTGCCCAACAAGATAAGTAAGGGCGGAGATATTGTCTCTAGGTTATCCCCAAGACTTTTGCATGGCAAGATATACATGTGTGCATGCATGGCCACGTGTCAACCATGCATGGCCACGTGTCATCTAGTAGCTTAAGGTGAAGACACCTCTTATATGTTTTATCTCATGAATCCTAGTATATATACTTCACCATTCACCAACTTATGAAAGTTTACGATCCTCATAACCACTCCCCTTGGAGATATCGTGCAAAGACCCTTAGGTATCGTGCAAAGCAGCTCAAGGAGCTAGGAAAGCTCGAGCACCAAGCTTTAGGTAAGCATTGGTCATCTTCAACCTTGGTTGAAGTAGGATATCGGGTTGTGAATATTCCTTTCTTTCTTTCTTCACCAAGTGCTTAGCTATGGTGATCTCTTGTTCATAAAGGAGTTGTGAACGAGCCCTGGACCTTGGAGAGGTTCTTCTTCAACCTTAGGACGTGAAGCTTTAGAGCTTGGAGCTTTAAAGTTGATCACAAGGCGGGTTATATAACTTGAACCCTATCATGTTATTATTCATCACCTAAATTGCTATACTTAATGAACTACTTTTAATTTCGAAATCCTCTGAAATAGTTGATGAAATTATGAGTTCTAGTAGTTGCCTAGACCTGTTGCCATGAACTTTAACTGTTAGGACGGAGGTCTAGAGCTTGAAGAAGATGGTATCACTTTATAAAGTGATATCGGGTTCAAGCATGCACACAAGTAGCTCTAACCCGGTATGGGTATGTATAGACATTTCTTGCACGATATGCTTGCATGATATGCATACCCGATATGCTTGCACGATATGCTTGCATGATATGCTTGCACGATATGCTTGCATGATATGCTTGCACGATATGCTTGCATGATATGCTTGCACGATATGCTTGCACGATATGAAGTCAAGTATAACTCTATGCACGATATAAGGTCTAAAGTATACTTGAAAGCCGATATGAAACCCTAATTTGGGTAACCCGATATAAGTAAAGAATAGCAAGTGCTCTTGCACGATATGATCATGTAATATATCTTTGGCACATGATACCTTGAAGTACACACATCTGATGCACGATATGAATACTTAAGTAAACCCTAATGTACGATACAAGGTATGGATTCAAGAACAAAATGTAACCCGATATGGTAGGAATACATCTACCCGATATGAAACCCTAGATAGGGTTAACCCGATATGAAGATGGATGCTAGCTCATACACGATATGAGTCATGCTTGTTGCACGATATGAGAGATACCCCACTTATCCTTATGCACGATACAAGTCTAGACTACACCTCTTACACGATATAGAGGTAGTGAACACTCTAATCAACATAGAGTTGAAAACCCAAGATGATGGGTAAACCGAGATGAGTGGTGAATGATACTATACGTATGATGTGGGTGACATCCCTTGGATGCTAAGAATAACACCTACTCCTACCTTGTGAACAATATAAGGTTCAAATCATGATTTATGCACGACATGGTATAATCCACCAAATGTGGTATAGAATCCTAGAGAATGGTTTGAAACCCGATATACCCTATCCCTAGTAGAATGGGTTGTGGTATGAGAATTCAATAAGACATCTAAAATGTCATGCAATTATATAATGAGGTTGATCCTTGAAGGAACGAAGAGATCATGAGTTTAAGGGTTTACCTAACATGGTAACCTGATAATATGCCTATCATGGATGCCCGATATGATAATCCTAGGTGGTAAATTAAGTTGGTATCTTGTATATATATATACCACTTAAATGATACATGATGAGGCATATACTCTATGCCCGATATGGTGCATACTTGATGCACGATATGACACCAAGCATATAGCTTATACCCGATATGGGGTCAAGCACTTAGCTCATATTTAATATAAAGCTAATCTGAAATGATAAGGTATAAGTGATAGTCCATCTAATGTGGGTTATGATATGTTGGTTAGGGAATACATCCTAAACCATGACATGGTGATGTGGTTGTTCCACATGCCTAATATGAATATATGACATGAAGTAAAGGATGTGGTTTAAAGTTTAAATACGATAATACCTACATCTTGATACCCAATATGGAAGAGACACTTCAATCATGTGTGATTGATTGAGTGACATATGTTGAATGTGGTGTTTAATGAAAAATAATGTGAATGACTAATGATGGACTAATATTCCTCAAAGAGGAGGATTTAACCAAAAATATGATGTATTCAATATCCTAGAGAGGATGAGAGAGAAACACATACTTTGTGTTGATAAACATTTCATGATAAATGATGAGAATAAATAAGTACGGTTGAATACTTATGATATCAATATATGCTCCTAGATGTGTGGAGCAATGAATTAGGGTTTGGATTAATAATATGAACATGAAACCCTTTTCGGCTATAAAGAGAAACCCTAACCCTAATGATGGGAAGGTTGTATTTCTCTTATTGCATAAGCCTTGTAAGGCATGTTAAATACTTATATAACAAGTATAATGTGTAATGGCCTTGTGATCCATATGAATAAGTTGTTGCCTAGTGAGAGGTAACAAGATGTGTAATGGCCTTGTGAGCCATATGGAATACTTGTACAACAAGTAAAATGAATACATGGGTTTGAGGACCTAGAGGTAATGATTATCTATTATAGAGATAACAATGTTGTGTGATGATCCAAGGGTTTGAATACCCAGATCCAGTAATCATAATAATGATGATGTGAAGGGATGAGAACTCCCAGTAATGTGATCAGGGACTAAGATCCCGAGTATCATGTGTCTTAAAGAGTTGAAAAGTACGTGATAAATGTATTACACCTTTCTTTGTAGCATTTGTTGTGATTAATAATGATAACTTGTTTGATGCTAAAAGAATGTTGTAATACATGTAATACATCATTAGGAACTATAAAACGTTGCCCTGACCATAGATCCATCAGCGTCAGAATTTGCTGAATGGTGAAACGGGTTCCCGCGGCATAACCCGGAATGCATATTTTTTAATATGTGGAGCATGGTGCCTAAGTGACCATGACTCAATAATGTCATAAGAATGTCTCAATAAGAGCACGGTGAACTGACCCGTGGCTCAGAGCATGGTACCCCTGTGACCATGGCTCAAGAGCATGGTGCATGTGTGACCATGGCTCAGAGTATGGTGCCTGTGTGACCATAACTCAATAACTGAGGACGGTTGTTGTAGATGTTCCCCTAAGAGAGCACAGTTGACGTTGTAGCTCTAAGCGAGGATGACTACGTACCCTGGCACAGCTATTTGCAGCCAACACAAGATGTCCTGCTAAGCCTAAGTGGTCTCGTACTGATCGAGACAAGTGAGGTCATGGCAACCGGCTCTCCCATTGACCTTGTATGATACCGACTTGTGAGAAGTTTGTGGTCGATTGGAGATGAACGGGGTATGTTTCATCTCCTTAGGGCATAAGTGTGATTGTAAAATATATTCAGCCGTGTAGCATATCTGCTTAAGGATCGAATACGGAAAACATTGTTTGATGCGCAATACAGTTATACATCTTAGTTGATAGATGTTATTTATGTTTCTTTACATTCTTTGCAAAGCATATAGATGATTTATAACTCTACCATGGGTAGATGCAATGTTTTCCTTGAGAAAGGAGATTATGCTATTTTGTTCATACCATGATTAATCATGCTTGTTAAATATAAAAGAACCCCTGCTCAGTTTTATAATGTTTATCTGCAATAATAATATGGTCGACGGAGAGTTATATCTCTCGCTGGGACAATTGTCTCACCTTGTGGGATCCACAATTTTTGGGTGGACGTGCACAAGGTGGTGAAGACCTTTCTGCAAAAGAGGAACAACGGTCGAGGCAGCAGTGACAGCTCAGGTTGAGTGTACTGCCTGTCGTGTCTTGTAGATAAAAGTCATATGTGTCGATTATGTACTCTCAGGTCCTTGAAGTTGGTTTGTACTGATTCCATGAATAATCTGAGATTTTGGCTTGAATGCCTCGAGGTTTTATGTTGCTCTAGTATGTGTTTTGATAGAGCAATTGTTATATGTTGTCCTTGAGATGAGATGAAATAACGTAGTACAATGTAAATCATGATATGTATGAGTCTTAGATCTTACAGTAAAGGTTTTATGGACAAGGATCTCCTTGCAAAAAATGGTTTTAAATTTTAGTGATTTTTGTTAATCCGTTGTTTATGTTTATTCCGCTTAATTAGTAACAATTTGTTTGTCGGTTTGATAACGGTCGTTTCATAAAGAACCAAGCCAACTGAGAAAAAGACGGCGTATGGAATGTCTTTTCTCCAAAAATTTTAATGTACCAAACTTCCTCCTCTTCACCTAACATTTACACACGAGATTAGAAAAAATAGGCATAGGAATTACATGTGTCAAATTGAACCAGCCGTTGCAAACACCCCTCATTCCTAATGAGGATATATAGTTATTGCAGCAGTAGGACCAAGCAAGAGTTTATAAAGTCGTAGAAGTAGCCATCAAGCAGGTGGAATTTGCATAATCATCCATAACAAGACCAATGTGCATAGAAGGGTGTAGTAGAGGCAGTGGCTTCACCAACGATCTTAAAAAAATAGCAATGGTAATAAATTGATTCTGAAGTTAAAATCTCGCTTGACCACACCAAATATTGCCTCTCAAAATATGGCAATTGCAAATCCCAGTCCGCTACCATCGCAAATAAAAATTGTAAATCATTGATCAGTTAGGCGTTTAAGGAAACTGGTTAACAACAGGACATTATGACTCTTCTTATCTCCAGTCAATCAAGTTCACAGCGAACGCTGCAACCTATGGACCATGTCGTGAGCAAGGAATAAGGTTTCGCCGAAACTGGCGAAATTTCGCCCTAAAATACCGATTTCGGTGGCATCTGGTACGAAACCATGAAATCATACCGCTATGTCGAAATCGTCGAAATTTTTTGCCCAAAATTCGAAATTTTCTCAGGGAGTAGGAAAATCTCCTTTCCTCCCACATGAAGGAACCCCCCACCTATCCCCATATCAAATTTTATTGCATAAATTGATGCATTTAGGTGTAAAGATCATGCCTGTAAAATTTCATGGCTTAATTCATTGATTTTGGCGTCGAAACAGGCATTGTTGCATTTATCGAAATTTTTGTCGAAATTTCAGTAAATTTCGGTTTTCATGTTGTCGAAACGACATCGAAATCGGATACCTTATTCCTTCGTGAGGTTGTCGATCTCAGATTGCAATATTGCATGACGGACAGCACCGTCTCAAGAAAAATATCTGGAGTACATATAGACTTTCCATTGTTGGAACTGCTGCTTGAAAATAACAAAATATGTTCCCAAAGTCGGTCAATGAGCATCTACATGTGTGATTTTGAACCCGCTCATGGTAGCGGTGATTCTGAGAGCTAGAATAGCAGACCACGCAGTAGGGACAGCAGATGAAGGGAAAAAAATATTAGAGTGAGCACGGCGGGTGAGGGGCAACGAGAGTTGTTGGGGTAGGCACCGGTAGGTTTGTAGGAAGGGATAACAGTAGAAAAACCGTGCGGGCAGCCGACAAGTTGGGAAAAAACAAAGAAGCGGAAAATATTAGAAGGTAGAGGCAGCCGATAGCAAGGTAGTAGACAGCAACAAAGGCCAAGGGAGCAGGGTGCCTGTGGCGAGAAGAGGTCACGGGCGGAGGGCAAGGTCTATAGAGACCGCGGCGGAAGGGAGGAAGGGTTGCAATCTGCTTGGGCGTACAGGAAGGTGGATGAGGAGTTGGTTGTGCGGTGGACGGCTGGGTGGGGGATTTTGGGATTACGACAAGGGATTCGGTGATACGCTTGCGGGTAAGGTTGTGCTAGGGCGGTGGCTGGGTGGCGACATAGCAGCAGGCTGGGACTTTGATGGTCTGGTGGTAGAAGCGGAGAGGGGAAGGCTACGATTGTGGGATCGGCGACTGGTGTGTTGTGCGGAAGGGCAGGGGTAGTTGTGAGCGAAGGGTGGAGCGGAGACGAGATGGTCAGCAATGACGGAGAAAAAAAATAGAGGATAGTGACAGTTGGAGAAGTTGCCCGACAGTAGATTGTTGCTATATAGATGATGCCCGGCGAGCGGCCAGGCCAAGAACGGCGGCTGTCGCCCATAGGCGGAAGAAAATGTTTGTGTTTTCTAGGCAATGTTTGTGTCTTCTAGGCTAGGGTTGGATCACCCCTCTGATACCATCTTACAAAGTAATAGACGGCTATATGTTGTATTGAATAAAAGAAACCCTGCTCCTATAAATAGGAGGACATAAAAGCATACAGACATAAGACCTACCCTAATGGGCCAGAACACTTAGGCCCATATTACAAACTATTAATAAAACACTAACTAAATAACTCTCAACAAAAGGAAGCAAATGTAATTTTAGTAGTGACAAGCTACAGGTTGGAGACGACTAACTGCTAATTGGATTTATTATCTTTTGGTGAGTTTTGTAAATTATTATGAGTCTAATTACATATTAACCATACACATGTCTAACTAGAACACATGTAATTTTAGTAATAGCACACTATAGGTTGGAGCAAACCAGCTGACAACGAGTTGTTCACTTTTAACGGAATCGAGTTGTTCAAGAAGAACACATGTAATTTTAGTAAATTCACACCATAGGTTGAGACACATGTAATTTTAGTAATGACACATTGTAGGTTGTACGTGTATTATAGTGAGTACCAATTATATAATAGCCGCCAACAGGCACATGCCCAAAAAAGGAGAAAACGTATTTATAGTATGACAAAAAACATGTTGGATGATAATTAACAAGTTGTTCTATTTTAGCTAGTTGTATGGAAGTTATTATCAGCCTAATTATGTATTAGCCAGACACAAATTCAAGATGTAATTTAGTAATGAGGCACTATAAGTTGGATAAAATCAGCTACCGTGAGTTGTTCACTTTTAGCAACAAGGGAAATACATGAAATTTTGATGCTGACAAACTACATGTTGTAATGAGTCAGCTAAAAGTAATCGAGTTGTTCGCTTTTAGGGAATGGTGTATACAATCTTGTGTGTATTATTATATATTAGTTATCAACAGTCAGATGTCAAAGTAGTGGAGCACGTGTAATTTTGAGGATAGCAGATGCAAATTTGAGGGAATTAAATGACAGTTAATTGAGTTGTTCACCTTTTTAAATAGTAATTTTTTGAAACACCTTACAAAAAAATGTGTGTTTCTAAATTCCTAGCAGTTAGTGTTTGGTTGGCATTTTTTCTACAACGATGTCTAAACCGTGATGTATTGTGTCTTTAATTTGAATAGTGTCTCAAGTAAAATTAAGTATATAGTTGATGTATATGTTAGTATATTACTGTCATGAACCTGACTTGGGAAATCTAGAAAACCTAATTTTGATCAATTGTATCACACTTATATATTTAGAAGTCATTATTAAATTAATTCAAATATAAAATGTGTGTTGTTTCCGTTAGTTTTCCACATAAATAAGAGCGAGTACGAGCCTATCTGATGCAATCTGCGAAAGGGGATTTGCATAGGAAGCAAGCCCAGATCCAAGACAATCCTAACTAGAGCTTATTGGGCTCAAGTTGGGCTTTTATTTAGTACTTTATGCATTTAGGAAATTTGCATTATACTGAATTTCTTTATTAGGATTTTAATTCCTTGTTTTATTTGCTTGTATTAGGATTTTAGTTTTCTATTGTGTTGACTTGCACATCAAGTCGTAGAGTCTTATATAAGCCAGCCTTAGGGCCTTTGTCCAGGCAGTCAATTATGAATTTAAATTTTATTTGCTTGCTGCAAATTTATCTCTCTTTCTTCTTCTCAGTAGCGTGGCTACATCAAGTGGTATCAGAGCCAACCCCTAAAAGCATTAGGGTACGACCCCTATATCTTCTCTCACTCCCGCCACTTCATCTTCTTCTAGTGTTGTCTTCCCCTTGTTTCCGCGTGTCCACCTTTCGACAATCGCATCCCCTCCCGCTTCCACAGACGTAACCGCGCCCCGCCCCTGTTTCCGCAACTCAGACCCTCTCTACCTTCTGTGAACCTGATCCCTGATCAAGCCCATCAATACCCCCCCCACAACCCCTCTGCTAACCCCTCACTTGCCTTTCATCTGCAAAACCTCCTGTCTACAGCCTCACGTCCCCAGCCGCTCCTCTTCCCAGCCTATCTCTGTCCCAAGTGGAACCCAGCAGTAGCCTCGCCGTCTACACAGATGCCTGACATCCATCGCTCCTCAAGCGACGAACTCCACAACTACATTGACTTTCGCTCACCATACGTACGCCTGCAACACCCCGGCTCCCGGCAACAGTAATCATCGCCTCCCTACTGCGATCTGGTGTCAACAAGGTTGAGAGCGTGTTTGCGTTCCAGCCTATAAGGTTGGATCCGCCTAGGGTCAGAGCACACTAGGTCACCCTTCCTTCTGAGGCACCTCCTTCTACATCAACTTCAAGGAAGCTTTCTCACCAAAGAAGCATGGTGACTGTTCAACAAGTCAACGACAAACTAGATGGCTTCATGGCCAAAACTGTTGCCACCTTGGAGGCTATTCAACAACAATTAGACAACATGATGAAGCAGCAAGTGGATCTAGTTCAACAATAGGGTGATATAGTTCAACAAGAACATCAACTGGACACCCAGATGCAATGACGAGGAAATAATTCAACATCAAGCCCAAGACGATGACTCTTTTGAACTTCTCCGTCGCGTTACGACCTCCGAACAACGCATGAATACACTAGAGGTCAACCGCACAACAATATCTGTCAACCAGCCCCTCAACCCATACAAGCAGAGTGCATTGTTAAAATGAAGCTATCGGAGTTCCATGGCAAGTGTGACGCCAAGATTGTGCTTGTCTGGTTGCACTGGGCCGACATTTATTATCAGATATACAGAACCTTTGGTGAGGCAACCAAAGTCCTGATCATCACCTCCAAGTTTCGGGGAGCCACTCTAGCATGGTGGAACCAAACGCGAGACGACCCCATCGACACATGGGGGGAATTGCATCCTTTGGTTGTACAGCGATTGTTACCTCGGGATTACAAGCAGCAGGCCTACTTGGCGTATCAACATCTCAAGCAGGGTGACAACATTGTCGCCACGTACGCCAGCAAATCTCAAGAATTGTGCAACCGATCTAAGGTTCGGATGGATGCCACCGTCGCAATCGCAAATTTTCGAGGAGACTTCGATGAGGTAGTTGGTTGTTTAGCAGTCATGCATTTTATTTCTCTAGAAGATGCTATTCAAAGTGCTAAAAGAATTGAAGAGGAGATCAGGCGTCGTCCCCGACTGTGGTCACCTGGGTGGAAACCACGTCAAGGGGCGACTACTACAACAACATTGACTACTGAAGGCGAACCCTCTAAACCAGTTGTTACCAAGCCTATCCAGTGATTTTCCTATCATGCATATGGTCATCGTTCCAACTAATGTCCACGTTGCCTGATGACTACAACGTAAGGAAGAAAATGTCCGATTTCGATGTCGTTTCAGTGGCCACAGAAACAGAATTTTCAATAAATGTGTTCCTGGCGTTTCGACGGCAAAATAAACAAATTAATTTATGAAATTTTGCCAGAATGATCTACTAGTGTAGATCTACTCAAATATGTAATAATATTTCATATTGGATATGTGGGGGTGGGGTCTCGTCATTTTTTAGGGAATGACCCTGAACTGTTTCGATGGGGATTTTGGATGTCAATTTTCATTGGTGAAATCAATGAATTAAGTCATTATAGTTTGCAAGCACAATATATAGACTTAAAGACACAAAACTGTGCAAAAAAAATGCTCTAGGTAGTACATAGTATATGAAAAAGTAGAAGAAAAAAATCGATGATCTGCCGCTTTCGAGAGTTTCTTCAGTCAATTTCAATGTCTGATTGCCATGGAAATAGAAATTTCGGTTGAAATTTCGACCATTCATCGAAACTGTGAACATTGCTACAACGACAACGAAAGACGATGATGACATAGAATATGAAGATATCTTTCCAACTTCAGAACCTAGTGACGAGGAAGAAGACGAAACAGGTGACCCCGCTCTGCAAAAAATCGGGTCCTCATGGCTATACAGAGTCCGCCTCCTAATGACTGGTGTCGCACGTCATTGTTTTGTTCAATTGTAGAGGTTCGAGGTCGCATGTGCATACTGACAATTGATGGAGGATCTTCCAATATAGTGTCTTCTTCAGTTATTCAAGAGTTGGGATTGCAACTGGAGCCCCATCCCAACCCGTATCGCATACGGTGGGTTGATGACAGTTCTCATACTATGACCCACTATTGCAGAGTTTCTTTTTCATTTCATGGTAGTTACAACGATACAGTCCTTTGTGATGTGTTCAGATGACAACTTCTCACATACTGCTTGGTCGTCCATGGCAATGTGATCGTCATGTGTGACATGATGGGTTCTACAACACATACTCCTTTCAACTTAGCAACGCCCGACAACTCTTCTAATGGACATCCTATAGTTCCAGGAAGCTAGGTCGTGTCCTTCGCTAGGTTTTGGAAAGCGTGAAGTGGGAAGCGTGCGGATCGACCCCTTTGAAGCACGAAGCGGATTTTAAAGCGGACTAAAGCGAATGCTTTTTGAAAAAGCAGTATGCGTTGTTTTAAAAATGGTGAAAAATTTAGTGACCGTCATACTAACATAAAGAATTATTACTCAATAATCAAGCATTATGAATGATGTTTCATTACATCAAAATGACTATAGATTAAAAACAGTCCTAATTATAAAAGTAAAAGGTTACAAGGTTAAAAAAAACTCAAACATCAAACAAAACCCATAGTCCTTGCTCCAAGAATGAGTAAAAACAAAGTCGTCCTGTAAATATGCATTGAGTGGGTATGGATCATATTACCTTCAAATAAATACTTTTTTGTATTACCAATCTATAATATAGCAATTTATTACGAAATTTAGAAGAGATTAGAATATGTAGGCACTAGGCACACAAGCAGTAAGTTACATCACAATGAGAATCATTACACCTGGAAGCAATAAATGGAGTGTGGTGAATGAATACCGGAACGAAGCATGTTAAGTCAATTACGTCAATCGCAAGCGTTGATTACTAATAACTAACAGAAAACTAGTATACACAAGATGTTGTTGTATATAAAAATCAGAAGCAAGATGATTAACTTAAGAGAAGGGATCAACTAAAATCAGTGTTTTAAAAAGCGTGAAGCAGGAGGCGTGCGGACGGGACCTTGTAGCCGATTAAGCGGCAGGCGGGCAATTAAGCGGGCGATTTTTGAAAATGCGGATGCTTAAAATCTTATATATTTATATACAAAATTACATGTATGTGTATATAAAAAATATATTTCTAAGGAAATCAGTAATACTAACCAGTAGTATCAATTAGTAATGAACGAAATCTGCAAGAAAATCAGCAAAATCAGTATAACCATTAGAAGTATAATAGAGTAATACGATATTTACTTGGATATATTACAGCAGTACCCTATTATATACAGCTTACAAAGTTTCCATTCTAAAGTAGGACTAGGTATATCATAGAACATTTCATGTATACAAGCTTCATATATTATACTCAATACTACTTGGATTATATAATTAATTAACATTACATGCTTACAGCAGCATTTTTTTCAAAAAGTGGGCAAAAAGTGGGTGAAGCGGGAAAAAAACGGGCGTTTTTTGAAAACCCGCTCAAGCGGGCTCTTAAGGGCGATAATAGGCGGATGGGCTTTGCTGCCCGCTTAAGCGGCCGCTCAAGCGGCCAGGCGACCGTTTTTTAATTCACTAACTAAAATACTAACTTGTCGACCCCCTTTGTAACCTCTGTTCTTGGTTCTTGCTTCCCCTTGGTTAGCCTTGACATCTCAATGAGGGGTGATCGATCAGGAAGTTGTCAGACTCTAGGCAGACTCCAAGGAAGCAACATCTCCTCCTTTTGAGATGCTTTCCCTTCGGTTGCCAAGGATCAACTTGTTTAACTCCAAGTGATTGTCGTTGTTAATGTGTTTTGTACAGCCCTTGTTGCTCCTTTTATGGATGGACAGGGGCGCCGAGGAATGGGGATGGATTCCCACTTCCAATCTAAAACTAAAAGTCCCACAAAAATCATTTCCTAGCGGCATTGTTGTCACGGGCTTCTAACATCTTCTATCGGGAAGTCGATGGGATGTTTGGGTTTAAGAGGCTATGTAATTGGGTAATCAACTTGACAAAAGGTCCGCACTTTGCCAGAAAGCGGCTGAAGCGGGCCCAATTAAGCGGGCCGAGGCGGGGATTTTTGTTAAAAAGCGCCCGCTTTGGTTCAATCCACCTCAACACCCGCCTAGGCCCAAAAAACAACGACTGCCCCTTCCACAACGCTTAAGCAGGCGCTTAAGCGTGAAGCGGACCGCTTTTTTAATCGTTGGTCCTTCGAGAGATGCCTCCCGTTAGCTCATGGCAAGGAGTCATTGGCCCTGCCCCTGCTTCACCGAAGGTTCGCATTTTTAAGGGGAGGAGATTGATGCAATCCGTGAAAGGGGATTTGATAAGGAAGCAAGACCAGATCCAAGACAATCCTGATTATAGCTTATTGGGCTCAAGTTGTGCTTTTATTTAGTTCTTTATGTATTTAGGAAATTTGTGTTATATTTAATTCCAAATTTCTTTATTAGGATTTTAATTCCTTGTTTTATTTGCTTGCATTAGGATTTTAGTTTTTTATTTTGTTGACTTGCACATCAAGTCGTAGAGTCTTATATAAGCCAGCCTTGGGGCCTTTGTCCAGGTAGTCGATTATGAATTAGAATTTTATTTGCTCGTTGCAAATTTATCTTTCTCTTTCTTCTTCTCCGTAGCGTGGCTACATCACTATCTGTCAGCTAATCCTACTACTTGTGTGTCTACTTCTACTCTCACTTTTTAGTAGGTTGTGTGTCTGCTAATCTTATAGAATCTTTTCTAAGGGAAAATCCCACCTCTTGATCTTATTCGTGATTCAGTTTAATTTGTGATCATATAGATAAGAGCGAGTGGAGTCAGTCTTCCAGACCTTTTTAACAAGTGTGTGCCAATGTTATTGAATCTTTTCTAAGGGTAAATTCCACCTCACCGCTTGATCTTATTAGTGACTTAGATGTTTGAATTTGTGATCATATAAATAAGAGTGAGTGATGGGCTTGTCTTCTAGCTAATTTTACAGCTTATGTGTCTGCTTCTCTCTGATTTAGTTAGCAGACTGAGTCTGCTTAACTTATTGAATCATTTATAAAGGTAATCCCAACTCACAGCTCGATCTTATTCGTGATTTTGATGTTTAAATATGTGAAATAAACGAATTTAACAGTGGACAACACAAAGAACTATGGCAGTCAAAATTCTGTGTGAACCCATAAACCACAATCGAAAAACGACCTAGGATTGGATTTGGTCAATCTGTTTTCTATATGGAGGTTGATGTTTGAATTGAAACCTAATCGGTCCTGAGTCTGAATTTTATAACCCGATCTGTTATGGGTTGATCAACGTGGAGAATTCTGATTCTAATAGGGATGCAAAATTGTATATACCAAACAGTTCCGAGTTTGAAAGTTAATGTCCAAAATTAAAATTTCATCAGTTATAGACTTCATTTTTTATAACATGGGTCTGTGTTGATTTGACATATAAAGAGAATTCTAAGGATCTGAATTAGTATATCATGAGTTATTGGCACTTTATGGTTTAAATATTACCGTCCAATTCTTTTAAAAGGGCTTGTATTTTTTACTTGAACCATACAATCCCCTACCTAAAACAAAATTATGATTTTATACAACAATGTATTAAGCATATAAATTAGTTGTAAGATATAAGAAAACGATTCCATATCGTACAGATATTTAGGGGAAGTACTTTTTTCCTTATATCTGATCCATTTGTGTTGCTCAGCTTAAAATACATCTCACTATCTAACTTTTTTCCAGATATTAGTGTTGCCATGTCGTGAATGAACTTTATTCATATTTTGTCAGCATATGACAGTAGCCACCTCACCATTGTTAATATATAGAGCGAGGGGAGAACCTGTCTAATCGAATTTCTCTTTCATTGAAGAAAAGAACCCAAATTAATTGAATAAAAAATGAATTGTTATAAACATAAATCCATATATTATGTACAGTAAGAGGGATTCAACCGGCCATGTGGTAAAATCCTACAACATGTTTGTCTGCTTCTGCTATTCAGTTCTTTTTTCAAGTAGATGCCATCAAAGCACTAGCTTAATATGGAACATTTTTCATCCATATCTCTTCTACAAGGAGAAAATTTCTACAGTGTTTAACTGTTGTAATTCTTTCACATGTTAGGTCGGTGCACTGCAATGCAAATAGGAAGGTGTCAGTTACTAGTGTTCAGTGGGCCTTTTTGACAAACAACAATGCATGACATTAGCAATGTGCCCCATGTCTCAGTATGGAGTTAAATGTAGAATCACTATGTATTTATAGTGTAGTATAACACGTATCAATTCAATTGCATTAGACGTGCTTAGTAGGTGTCTTGTGCTATAATAGGGAGTCAACCAGCCAGTGTGTCGGCTAATCCTTCAGTGCTTTGTTCTATTCAAGTGCTCCAGAAAAGCACTAGCTTACTTTTCATCCTTAAATGTTCTAGAAGGACAACCATTTACTTTTCATCCTTAAATGTTCTAGAAGGACAACCATTTATGCAGTATTTAAGTATGTGTAGTAATTCTTTCACATGTATTTGTCCGGGCATTACAATGTGAAAAGGAAGGTGTCTGTAAGTGGTGTTGGGTGGCCATTTTCAACAAACAACTATGTATGGCCATTGGCAATGTGTGTCATGAGTCTCATGACACAAAATGGAGTTAGGTTTAGATTTACTGTGTATTTAGAGTGCAGTACCTAACATATAAATCAGACCTGGCGCAACCTTGAAAATTTAATTTTGTGTTTAGATTTGGTTGGTGTGGGTTAGTTCGAGTTTGAAAGTTGATGTATGAATTCAGATCGCGCCAGATTCAAATTTGGATTTATCCCAATCCTGGTCGATGCTGACTTGATGTTTTGGACCACCCATGTTCCATTTGTAGTGCTAATCAATATTACTTGAATATGTATTTAAGACTATAGAATTTGAGTTTTATTCCGGGTTAGACATCAACAATTTGGATCCAGTCTTGGTTTTACCACTACGAAAAATCTGGTTCTGAAACAGTTTTGATTGGAACTTGATAAATATTGTGTTGGTAGTTATCTACACCAATATATTTACGTATCACATGTGGGCCTGCTTTCTCTTTTAGCATCCCTTGATTCTTCTTATTTAGCAATCCTCACTGTTGAATCTTATTTGTGATTCCAATGTCATTTATGAAATCCACATATTTCACCTGTAGATAACATTGTCTTCTATGGTTATCAAATTTTTGTCTGGACCCATAAACCCAAATCGGGTCTGATCTAGCATCAAGGATTTCAATTTTGAAGTTTGTTAATTGCTTCCAGGCTTCGCAATTAATGTCCAAATTGAAATTGGGTTAGAAACATTGAGTCGATAAATAAACTGACCACCACCATGGATAGATTAATCTAATTGAAGTACATGTGGTTAGCACGTAACTCCTGCTAGTATTGATAAAAAATCATCCCTCCCTCTCTCTCCCAATGCACCAGCATCCTTCCATCCATTCCCATTACCAATAGCGATAACTCTTGGTGAAAACAACCAAGCCCATTTGACTCATTTTAAAACCATTTAAAAGTGGAAATCCATCACCGTGAAGCCGTGAACCATCCCAACCATCTAATCTGGCATGGTTTCCTCCTATAACAAAAATATACTCCAAATTCTAGTCAATTTTGATACAAAAAAGATAAAATACCTTTGTTATGTAGCAGGATGCGAAAGATAATGGTATTGTCCCTATAGAATCGATTCTGAACAGTTTTAGGTGAATTCAGACATTGATTGACCGACAGAAAAAGGTAGAGTAGGTGGCATTGCATGTAGGTAGGAACCACTATAGATGGTAAACAGAAGTTTGTGGTTTGAATTCCCACCGAAGCCCTACCATAGAAATGGTACTTTATAATCACCTGATACAGAGTCCCCGTTGGGAGTTGGATGTTGAAAAAAGGGGTGGATGGGAATAGTGCAGTATGGGATATGGATGTATGGTTTATTTTTCCAAGCCTCTCTATCTATCTATCTTTCTATCTATCTCTCACACACATTATAACAACTACTTAGGTTGGGTCTAAATTATACCAATTTAGGTCATTTTAGGATTGAATTAGGTCTCATTTAGTTCAGGTTATATCTGTTTGGGTCAAAAAAGGTCTGATTTTGCTCCATATAGTCCCATTTTCACAAAATAGGTCTGTTTTTGCTCAGTTTAGGTCCATTCCGGCAAGTATGGTAAGTTAATTCTAACCAGGTCTGATAATTAATAAATTGGGGCAAGTCACATGAAGGTCTAAAATAGGTCAAGATGGGTCTAATAGAGGTCATTTTTAGGTGTGGTTTCAGTGTACTTAGTATTGATTCAGCTTGGAGAACACCAATATATTAAGTCATTACAGCATATATGTGGAAATACACAAATTCATGTACAATTTATATTTCAATATATAAAAAACATCTAGGCCACCTAGCCATTGGAGATTTTAAGTGGAGCATTTGTTACATGAAAAAACGTGAATGCAGAGAATCTCATGAGTACTTGCAGAAAATTAAATGTGCTAATTGTTAGAAAGTCTAGTTATAGTTACGCAAGTATTGAGCCTAATTGTATATGGGCTCAATTTAGTTTGGGCCCATTAGGGTTTCCCGTTTCCTTGTACTTGTCTTCTTTCCTATTTATAGGAGAAGGGTTACCCTTCTATCAAAAACATACACATGGGATTTTCCTCGCTCTATTGTTTCTTCACATGGTATCAGAGCATGCTTTCTTGTACCACCCCAACCTTAAGAGAGAGAGAGAAGAGAAAGGAAGAGAAGCCTCCCCTTGTGGGTGGTCGCGCTCTTAGACGTTGTGTGACTTCCTACAGGGATGCCCATCCCCCGCATCTTCTTGGAGCGTCTTCATTGATTCGTCTCCATCTTCAACAACAAAAACAATTCACCTTGAAGTTGTTGCTACGAGATCTACATGGCCCACCATGTTGCCGCAACAATTGTTTACTATTAGAGTCGCCACTGCTAACATATTTGTTTTTGCTATCTACACTGTTGTCAATCTAAACCGTTGTCATCAAACCATGCCAACACCAACATTGAGATCTAATGCCAAATCATGGAAAGAGATATTTTTAGTTAATATTGTGGATATATCATCCCTATATTGCTATGGAGGAATTTGGAAGGATTTCTTCACCCTGTTGTTGTTGTCTCGGGATTTACTGCTGAAGTTGCGTCGGGTTAAATTGTGTGTTATTATTTAACACATTGTGCCTAAAAAGTTTCGCTTCATTGCCATTTTGCCGCGTAAAACGGCGTGTCAACGGAGTTCTGCTTCTTTTGCAACTTGGATCGCAAAGTCTGCCCTATGAAACGGTTTGTCAACTCTTTGACACATCATGTCACGTGTTCAGCCTTGCCTGCCCTGAGTTTTGTCGATCGATACCGTGTATCTATTCTATAACATGACGTGTCGCCTGCAATCTATCGGCTTCGATTATTATTGCCTGACACAACGCGTCGCTTCACCGACATGGCATGTCTCTTGTTGCCTGCATAAACTAATTGCAACACGACTTGTTGTTTCACCATACGACGTGTCACCTATCACTGCTACTACATCTTGGTGTGCAACTTCATCTATGATTATTTTTATAGGCGCAGGCTTCAATAGATAGCATGTACCTATCATTATTCTTACCAGCAACACTTATCTTCCATTTCAAACAATTTTATATTTATTTAGTTCTTTAACCCCCTTTTTCCGACCCTACAACCATATCGAATGCCTCCTAAATGCTTGTATAACCACCCATATATACATTGTGCTCACTAACTGATCGGATCCTAAATCAAATCTAATTCTTGCTCTAATCCATATCGCGGGGCTTCGCCCCCTGCACTCCCCCCCCCCAACACATTCAGGTCACACTAAGAACCATTTATTTTTCTAGTCAGATTTGTATAATCGGGTCATGTTGCACATTGACTCGAGTTGTTAGCTACCTTCTCCAATATTTGCCTACATAGCCCTTGCCTCTACCATTGTTTCTGAATTTCCACCCCAACCACTCTCTTCACCTTTTCGTAGTTGGCGTGAGGGGAAGAATAGAGGATAATGTGTAGAGGGAAGAGATGAGATGGAGGAGAGATAAAGAAAGAAAGGAAGATATTGTTTATGTTGCTAACTATATGGATCTTCGTGCTACTTTTGTTGCTATGTGGTTACTTTTACTACTGCTAGAAGTATAAGTCATATCATATATGGGTCAGAGTTTGTAGGCCCATATAGAGTCAAGTCAGGTCTAAAAATCTCTAGATTCATGTCCACCTTCTCCTATATAAAGAAGAGGGGTCTCTTTTGTATCAAACACATTGTGAATATATCATTTGTTCAATATTTTCAACATAGTATCAAAGCCTTCTTTCTAGGGACTCTGACCCTAGAGAGAAAGCAACAAGTCTCTACCCGTAGGCTGCCGCCGTCGTCACGACTGGCTACCCAGAGTGCCATCTTCATCATCCTCACAACAAGGTCGTTGTTGTTGCCCTCTCTCTCTCTGAAGTTGCGGTGTGCGATCAAGATCTCTACATCACAGATCCAAATCGGACAAGTATCGTCTTCATCGTAATCTAGCATCCATGTGTATCCGTCTTTTTTCTTCCCCAAGCACAAAGTTCAGTCACTCCCTCCATCAAAATGAAGTCCAAATGCAACCGTCCAGCCGTCTTGAATCGTCATTCAAGGTCAGTTGCACCGACAAGTGGAAGTTCTCTTCAACATCAACAACCCATGGTGGTCTTTTCCATGATGGATGTCATCTCCACCATCCGCACCATCATCTTCATTGTGGTGGAAGTCATCTCCACCACTAGGATCGTCGTCTCCATCGTCAGGATCGTCATCTTCATAGTGGTTAAAGTCATCTCCACCACCTGGATCATCATCTCCATCATTGGGATTGTCATCTCCATAGCAATGGAAGTCATCTCCACCACCCAGATCGTCGTCTCCATTGTCTGGATCGTCATCTTCATAGTATGGAAGTCATCTCCACAGTCTATGTATTGTGTATGCATAAATCCAAAGATCATATAGGGCGCAAGTCCTCCGACGTTTATACAGCAGTCTTGGCTGGGTCTACAAGTCAAAATTGTCCTAGCAGTAGCAGTAGGTTACATGGCGTGCAAGTCAGTTACACCACGTGTAACACCATTCACAAACAGAGTTCTCCATCAGCACGACGTGTAAGTCAATTACACGGCATGTCGACGGGCGTTTGTTCCTCGTTTTTGACACCTTACATGTCGTGTAAGATTTCCACATGGTGTGTCGGTAGAAGTTTCTCTTATCTTTGACACCTTACACGCTGTTAAAATATAAAAGATTGCTTGAATAGAATAGAATGTGATTGATACAAAGACTGACGGCCTCTCCTTTATATAGGAGAGGAGAGACGCCCTATTACTTAGAACCCAAGTAATCTAAACTAGATGGGCCGGAATATAAAGGCCCACTAAACTAATTAGCCTATTTAACTAATAGACTAATATAGACACTTTAACACTCCCCCTCAAGATGGAGCATGGGTGAAACACATGTCCAAGCTTGGAGAGTTACAGGACTCGATAAAAAGAAATGATAACTGAAAGATAAATATCACTCCCATACAAAATATGTTACTCCCCCTGAAATAATATTCCCCCCGAATCATATGGTGATGATGACTCTGCAGGCTGAAGATACTCGAGCTTTGAAGAAGGTCTTCCTTGAAGTGCATCTGGAATGAGGACATCTGAAGAATGGACCTAATACTATAGCAATTCGCCACTGGAATACGTGCTTAACGCGGCACGAACGCGGACGGACGATCTGCTGCTTGATACGATGCAGGAACCATAAAACTCTGACGCATGAAACTTGGGGGCTTGACGGGAAAGGAGATCATCCATCAAGGAAGGTCCCAAGAAGATCAGCTACAGGCGATGTCGATACAGCAGATGCGGCTCGGAGAAGACGTGATGAAGCAGCTCGGTGAAGATAAAACTCTGAGCTTCTGAAGAAGCACCCATCTGTCTCATGTGAATGCAGATGAAGGAATACATCATCAACAACGGATATGGTGTCGACGCTGGATCTTCACTGCTGGCTCAAGTAGAGAACCGGTGTGCTGAACAATGTGAAGCTTCATGAAGATAGCCTGGAATATATATAATCTGAATACATATATCATCATCTCATCTCATACTCTCTCTCTCATACATTCTCTCATATATTCTCATGCTCTTTCTCTCCTCTCTATCCCCCCCGCACACCAAATACGACAAGAGTGAGTGTTTGGTGTGGAGAACTGGATATATGACCCCCCCGTAATGTGGAAAAGGGATGCTCACATAATATGGGTCGGTGGGTAAGAAAATGGTGGAAAAAGAGAGAAATATGTGAAATGGAGATGGGTAAATAGGATTCGATTAGGGTCAAAATAGGATCCGATTAGCAAAAGATAGAACCGATTAAGGATCTGAATAGAGACAGGGATAATGCATATGGGGATAGTAAACATGGTTGTTTGGTAGCGGTGGAGAGTGATGGGTGATCGCCTACTGTAGATGGCAGCAGTAGTATGATGACGCACAACGCAGCAACAACTTGCGGATGAAGATCGTCGGGATGATGATGAAGTGGAGGAGCAGCAGCTTGCGGATGATGGTTGGATATGACGTTTGGCTGATGTAGCATTTGTCGCACCATAGGAGATGACAAAGGGTATCCTGCGTGACTCCGGAGATATTGCATGCCAAGAGGATGCATGCGGAGCCAAGGCGGAGCCTCTCCAAAGCGGCGATGAAGGCTGATCTGAAGACGTCATGAGATGGAGCGCCGGTTGAAAAAGTGCGATCAAGGCTGGGGATATGGTTGCTTGGATAAAGCAACACTGCAGCCTACGAGCACAGATACAACGGGGATGATGGAGGATGACGATGGTGCTGCTAATTGTTGGCGTGATGACGATGGTTATTGCAGCAGCGGTGGCGTGGCTGCTGTTCTTGGCGGCGGTGGAGACGTATATGGTGGTTGATTGCTGCTTTGGCGATTAATGATGGCCCTGCTGTCAAGGAACGAGGTATCCGATTTCGATACCGTTTCGACAGCATGGAAATCGAAATTTATGGAAATTTCGACAGAAATTTCGATAAATGCAATTGTGCCCGTTTCGACGCCAAAATGAATGAATTAATTTATGAAATTTTACAGGTGTGATCTCTACACCTAAATGCATCGTTTTATGCAATAAAACTTTATGTGGGGGTAGGTTAGGGAGGGGGTCCTTCATGTGGGAGGTAAGGTAACTGTCCTGTTTCTTGAGGATTTCGATGAATCATTTCGATGACAAAATGTAGGAATTAAGTTATGCAATTTTGTAAGTATGAGCTATATACATGCATGTACTTGTTCGTGTTATAATATCAAATATTGGATATGTAGGGCATCCCACACATTTTACTTGGGTTTATAGTTTGTTGCTGATATTGACTCAATAGTCAACCATTTCATTGGTCCCAAGAATACTAGTGCAATGTTTCCAAGCTAAATCATCATTTGTTGGTGTGGTTGGCTTCCTAGCACCCTCATTGTCTAATAAATCACCACTAGGATACATGTCATCCACATTGCAGAAACTAAAATAGCTTGCATCACATAAGTATTTAATAATTTGAATAGCAAATATTAGGGAAATGCAATGCAATTATGATATACTATAAGTATATACTATGTATGAGTACTAAATGGTGAAATGACCCCAATCCCCCTTTGCTCCTCTTCAAAAATCAACAATAACAACAAGGATTGCAATTATCGAAATTTTCATCGAAATTTGGCGAAATTCATCGAAATTTGGCGAAATTCATCGAAATCGTCGAAATTTGGCGAAACTCATCGAAATCGAAACAGTCGCAGGTTTCGGTACCACATAGCATCGAAATTGAAATTTCGAGCGAAATTTTGATGATTTCGACGAAACCTCATTCCATGCCTGTTGTTGCGGAAGATGATGCCGGCAGAGATGGTTGTTGTGCCTTTGGCTTGGCGGCGGCTGCTGATGATAGCGAAGGCGGTGGCTGCTGTCCACGGTGGATGCTTGTTGATAGGTGGCGGAAGATGGCCAGTAGGTGGTTGTTGTGCGGGCGGCAACAATTGCTGCTGATGGAGAAGATCGGCGCCGGAAAACTGATGTTGTCGGCGCACGGACAAGAGATAGGAGAGTGGCGTGGATCGATAAAGAATAAATGAATATGGAAGGAGATAAGAAGCCATGGAGGTTGGGATTTGCCTAGCGGGCAGCCGGCCTAGGCCATGGAGATGGCGGCTACAGCCGCCCGCAGGCGGGCACTCGCCCGGTTGTCCTCTTCGGAGAGAGGAGCGGCAGCGGATGCAAGGGAGAAGGAAGTCGGCGGCTAGGAGGAGAGAGGGAAGCGGCGACGCTAGGGTTCTCTCAGGATGGAACCCGCTCTGATACCATGTTAAAATATAAAAGATTGCTTGAATAGAATAGAATGTGATTGATACAAAGACTGACGGCCTCTCCTTTATATAGGAGAGGAGAGACGCCCTATTACTTAGAACCCAAGTAATCTAAACTAGATGGGCCGGAATATAAAGGCCCACTAAACTAATTAGCCTATTTAACTAATAGACTAATATAGACACTTTAACATATTAGAATGTGTGGTATTCAACCCAAAACCAATTGGCAATGGGTGAAGGGACCACACACCTTATAAGCCCAGGACCTATCCCAGAGTTCAGCGGTGTGGGACAATCCTAACATCCCCCCTCAAGTGCAGCCACTTTTGTGTGCTTGCACTTGTTATTTTTTTAGGTAGGGTGTGGTTCTCACACTTGTCTCATGGGGTCCGCTCTGATACCATATTAGAATGTGTGGTATTCAACCCAAAACCAATTGGCAATGGGTGAAGGGACCACACACCTTATAAGCCCAGGACCTATCCCAGAGTTCAGCGGTGTGGGACAATCCTAACACACGCCGTGTAAGATTTCCACACAGCGTTTTGGCAGAATTCTATCATCATCGACCAAAAGAGTTATATGCCATGTCATCATCCAACACGACGTGTCTTTAGCATTCTGTTCAACCATCTTTGACGATCAAACACGTGTCATTTTCCAACACGACGTGTCCCCATTAGGGTTTATAATTCAATCGACAGCGGCAACATCTTCAAAGGACGTGTCCCAGATCAGTTCTCCAAGCATATTCAGAGGTCAGATCAAAACTCCCCAGCAAGAAAAGATTTAGCTTTATTAGATCTTCAATTAGATTTATTATTCTACCTAATCCATACCGCCCACACTTTTCGGGTCGAAAAAAGATCCATTTACTTTCTTCTACAGATCTTGTAATCAGGTCACATACTACATCAATCGATTCTACTACTGCATCTTCCTCGCCAAGTCAATCTCTTTGAAGCACCATGAAGTCCTACACTCACATGTGATGTAGTTCGCTCTTAGGCACAAGATCAACCTGTCTCATGTGCGAGGATTCATCCCTTTCAAGCACAACGTCAAGCTTTCTTAAAGTGTGAGGTCAAGTTCTCAAGCCTGTTGAGCAGTCCAACACACAACTTCTCCAGACATGTCAAGCAAATCCTTCTCTAGTCATTTCTACCCTCTCTACCCCACGTCCTCTAATGTCATAAGGGAGTTTCTCTTTGTCTTTGTCCACCTCAACCACTTTCGTTGTCTCTTCGTGGTTGGTGTGAGGGAATGAGATAGAAGACATGAGAAGAGAAGGATGAGGAGAAAAGTTGAGGTGCAGAGTTCAGAGCTCAGAAGAGGAAAGAGGAAGAAGAGCATTGTCTATGTGTACTTAACTTGTTGTTGAGATCTCACTATCCAACTCAAGGTCAATGTCCCTCCTCACCGAGTTGCCAAACATTGATCTTGTCATTCAGAATGCATCTTTTTGCATCATCGTCAACTGAAGAAAGATGACTCCTCGGATCAACCGGATGGCATTGGCGTTCTACATCAGGCGAATATGTTCTTCATTGGTCATGTCTTAATCATTTTACTCTGGCAACACTTAATCATCTAGTATTGGAGCATCTTGGATCAGTTACACATCTGGTTGTGTCGGTCCGACAAACCTATCTTTTGCATAAGATCATTCAGTTGGCTACGTCAACAATATTTCCTCGTTTGTGCACGTTGATGTTCTTTTGTGCCCTATCAAGCACGTTGAGTAATATTGAGGGGAGAAATATTCTTGTATGGGCTTGGTTTATCTTTTTATTCTACTTCTTTGTCGTTATTTTGTCTATCTGTTTGCAAGATGACTTGGGATTCTCCCAAGCTCCAACTTGAGGGGGAGTGTTAGAGAGTCGAGTTACAATTAAGTATTGAGTCTAATTATATATGGGTCCAATTTTGTCTGGGCCCATTGGGGTTTCCCACTTCCTTGTACTTGTCTCCTTTCCTATTTATAGGAGAGGAGTTGGCGGTTGCCCTTCAATCAAAAACATACACAGGGGATTTTCCCCACTCTATTGTTTGTTACACTAATCACACAAGTACAACTTCAAACCTATAGGAATTTGAACTTCATGGAATTTGTATTCTTTTTTACCATACACTAAAAAGGCTCACCTAGGTGAGCTTTTACTATATATATATTCTCCAAAAGGCACGTACTTATCTATGCCACAAGAGTCGGATAACGTAGGTTTGAGACTGAGCCATACAGATCCAAAGTTGTGAAAATGGTAGTTCAATTTGGTTACATATGGACCTTGCTACTTGTTTGGTTCGTTCTGAAGAATTTTCAAACACTAAGACTGTCTTTGTATGTGGTTTCCTGTACCAACCCAGACCATGCCCACCCCTAGCAATAATGTGGTAGTAACAATCAAGGTCCTATGACTCAGCTTAAATTCTCGATTTCAATGCCGTTTCCGATAGTCTAGGAAAAGAAAATTACAGAAACTTCAGTTGAAATTCGATAATTCCACTCATGTCAAACACAATTTTGACGATTTTGATGACCAAATAAAGGAATTCAGTCATGAAAGTTTACATGGATGATCTACAGATAAATACACCTAATTATGCAATATTATCATATGTTGGTATAAGGTGAGGGTTTCCTACGTGTGTAAGTCAAAAGAAACAAAACTATATCGGTTGGGATTTTGATCATGCAATGTAGACATATATTTTTTTGGATAGCAGGTTATATCTTATATCATGCATTCAATTAAGTGATACATAACAATTCTCATTTTTTTCATATTTTTTCAACTATTTTTAATAAAATTACATAGTAGAAATTTCGGTGGTTGGGAGAGAGATTTTGATGTCTGGTAGCCACCAAAATTTTGCGATTTTGATCAAATTTTAATCCAGGTATGATCGTATGAGGCATTTTCCCTGTATCGAGGTGAGGCATAAGCCTTGATGCGTTCAAGACATAAGACTCAAGAAGTCGTGAGGCATGTATATATAAGACACATATATACAAATATTACATATTGTATAATAGTTAAAATAGAGGGGTAATTATACAAAAGATAACAAGTGCACAATCTATTTCTTAGTAAAATAGGCAAAGAGATAAGGAAGTTAATGAAAAAGAGTACATTGGCATAATCAATTAAAAACTTAGCAAACAAATAAAAATCAATAATTTAATAAAATGTCAAACTGAAGTTTTGAGAATATACAAAAATAATACGGAAGTTGCAATTTGAGATGAATAGCAGTTAGGAACCAACATACATAAAAGTTTGATACAAAAATCACCAGCGTGGTGAAGTAAAAATGTGGCAAAAAATGGATTCAGTTGTGAATATTGACAATACCGAAACCAATATTAACTTTTGAGTTTTGAGCCTATTGACAAATCAATATGATATAAGATGATCAATGCAAGAAAAACAATCAACTACCAAAAATCCAATAAAAGTGTTCCAGGGATGGTGAACATAATCACCATCTCAAAACATGAAGCTTGGTATAAGACAGTATACTCCAGGACTGATTCTTGGTCCTCAACATGTTAGTGCCTTTAAGTGCGTCTGAGAAAAATTTAGGTGTGCACTCAGTCCAGGACACCAAGGCTGTTAAGCCTTCAGGTTCATATATATGACTACATTGCCTTGAGGTGAGATTTTTGAAATCATGTATACAAAAATAATACGGAAATTGCAATTTGAGATGAATAGCAGTTAAGCCTTCATCGGCATCCATGATCTTGAGATTAAAACAGTTGGATTCACTAGATCTGTCCAGTCTTTTTTAAGAAACAATGTTTCACCTAGCCTGACCTGCTAGACTCACCTAGTCTTGGTTAAGCCTGTTGGTTGTATTCAGACACATTATGAGAATCAGTAGCAGCTCCAATTACAGAGTATATTAGGGTTGACAGGAAATGGTTTTAGAAAGTACATGAAGCGTATACAATACTAACTCGGGAGGATGATTGGCACATGAATTACTTAATTTAGATCCAGGGCTGGATGGCATAAGCCCTCACTTTTGATGTATAAAAATATATGTAATGGACAAACATGGATCTTTAAGCTGTGGCAGCCAGTTGAAAATGTACCTTCTGCTGTCAGGATGCCAGAGACAAAACTGTGTGAAAGATGAATTGACTGCAATCAACTGCAACTAGTGAAAGTCGACCACAGCCTCATCGAAACAACTGACTTTTTCACGCCAATGCTCAAAGGACAGTTCTTGCGTTCCTCCACGGTCACACGGTAAGACGAGTCGCTGATTCGTACGACCACACTGTCGCCCACCACACGGACCAAATGCATTCAAACTACGAAACAGAAAGGCCGCGGGTAGATAAAGATGCTCTCGTCTACTGACCAAAGTTTTTGTGAAGTAACTGACTAGATCGAAAGGCAAACCTGTTATCTCCGCCACAGACGGAATCGTGTCAGCTAGTTGGTGAACTCCGTGCTGGAATCCGCAGTTACCATACACGAATACACCGAGGAGGAAGGTCGTGTCCGAAGCTTCCGAACTTCCCGTATGGAGCTAGCTCAACTCCGAATGTAGCTCGAAGTAAGAGAAGTGACGGACGAGTAGCCCACAGAGCACGGGGAGCGTTAGGGTTCAATGAAAAATGTAGGGAGGCTGGATATGAGCTCTAACACCAAGATCAGCGAACTTCAAGCTGGGGCTACACCACCGAGGCTGATGACCGGCAAGCTAAGCGTCGCCGAGCTGGTTCTAGGAGCTGACAGTAAAAGGGGCAACGGCGTCGACCGTCCGACCATGTAGAGGCGACGACTGTCCGAACGGATTTGGAACTTGTATTGGTTTATGGTATTTTCTGGGTAATGACAAAAAAGTACTGTTAAATTTGGAATCCAAAGTTTTCTCTCCAAACCCAGCAATCATGTGTTGATGAATTCTGGAATGATTTTGTTGCGGGTTTTGTTCCTCGTCAACTATTGAATGTAGAAAAAAAATACCAACTGGATGACAAATTGACATTGTTGGTTAGCCTTTGTTTAGAGATTAGAGAATGAATTATCTACATCAGTGAAAATTGCATCGTTAAGCACGAATTTAACCAAAATGGTCAACCGTGATGGGCAGTATTAATATTATAAATTCATATTTAGGCTGCGGACAACAATTGATACCCACCACAACGCCCGTAGCCATGTTAGTAGCTTAATGTTATGTAAGATGAATGAGGGTGCGGGGGATAATTTTCCATTAGAAATGGGTAATTAAAGTTGCTGCCCGGACTTTGCCTTGTGGATAATGAATTAAGTCACATGTATTGTAAGTCAATAACGTTCCACGTTTTACAACCAATTTAATAAGTGAAAATACTATTTAGTTAAGTTTCAGAATATTAATCTACAACTAGCAACATTTGCCCCGAGTAGAGGAACAAGAGAAAATCATCTATCAAAATTCTCAAAAATATGCCACGCACAGTAAATTATAGAAATAAAACTCATGTTATAAATTTTCAAAATGTCTAAGTTGTTTGTAATTTCATATCTCAATATGTTTTATCATATCCAACATGGTATATACAAAATTATCTCACACCAATGATTGGCCAAGAAGCTTGTATGCTCTGATGCATAACAACTAAATAAGAGAGAAGAGTAAATAAGATTGCAATGAAATGTAAGCACGTTTGTTGGGTCATTATCATAACCATTCACACATGTTTGTCTAAATAATGATAATAATAATATGGCCATATAATACAAAAGTTCCATATGATGACTAAGAAAAAGTCATACTATGTTCACATAATGGTGAGTAAACATTCATTAGTGTATAGTTGTGAAAACTATATAACTCCCAAAGTAGAATGCATTGAGAAGGATTTTATTTTTCTCTAAAAAAACGGTTTATGTCCTAATAACAATTTTTCTTCAATAAAAGTCATATCAAAGATTGTGTTACATTCCAACAAAATGTCACATCTTAAATTTTCTTTTTACTGAAACTTTTGATACATCCAAGTAAATAAGTTTCTTTTAGAAAAAAAAATTAAGTGAACGCATCCTAGCACAAATATGTTTCACTCCAAATATCATTCCTTCTCAAAATATTTCTTTCGCTAAAAGTAAACAATTTCTCTCAGGTAGAGGCTCCTACGAGAATCTATTTCCCCACCAATTAATAAACTAATAAGCGTGAACCCTAAACTCACGACCCTAGATCCTAAAACACTAATCCCTAAAAAAGGTTCATTCTAACTTCATAATTTCTCGTACAAATTTATTTTCTTTCTGGGAAAAGTGATGTTGTTTGTGGCGTCGTGGCTCTAAACATTTTAAGAATCATTTGAATTTGATATATATCACACTTTATATGGTGTGAGCTATAAAAAAATCCTTATTCATGTTTGTATGTCAATGAAACAAATGGTGTCTTGTTATTTTCCCTATGTAATGCAAATATAATCAAGCAACACTTTTTGAAATTTAGCTCCCCCCTTCTCTTACTATAATTATCTTCCCCTTTCTCAATCCCCTCCTATTTTTCCATGTGTATCGAACACAACCTTAATAACAAAATAACCTCTTCACCAAATCTTGTCATCGACGGTCTTCGTGTTCCTCTATTGATTTAATTGGAAAACATTTATGTAGATCCTTAATATTGTGAATATTGTCTCCTTCCATCAAATTTTTCTTATCAATTACAGCATGGTGATCTTAATCACCAGCAGGGATAACTGATGAGGTTGGCATAAACTAATTACTAAAATCTATGTATGCTTCTTCATTCAATGAAAGTATGATCAGGTTGAAGAGGTGTATAAAGTTGTGTCTAAGTGTGTGGGAGATATGAGCATGCGTCGTAAGGCACAAAGACAGCATGTGTTCTATCCATCTTGATACTATCGTCTTTTTTCTCACATGAGCTTTTGTAACGTCCCAGATCTTGAGGTATCCAAATAAAATGAACTTAAAAGGAATGATTGTACTACCATATCATCAAGTTGTATTTTTTTTCAGGGATCCCATCACTAAGAACTTTATGGTTAAGCATGCTCAGCTCGAAGTAGTACTAGGATGGGTGACCAGTTAGGAAGTTGATCGCATCTTGCGTGTGAATGAGGACAAAGTGGGCAATCATAGCTAGTGGTGGTTTGTAGGGCCAGTCATGAAATTCTACTAGAGTCTTGGCAGTGGGGTTGAATGTTACAAATGGTATCAGAGTCAAAACCCCTCTAGTAGGTGCGGCCCAAATGTGCATGTGGCATGACAGTCTTGAGTTGTACGGTCCAGTCATGTTGGAAAGGGTTGTCCATGGTGATGTAGCCAGCCTTGTGTCGGTATTTGTGATCAGGAGTTGGGTGCTCATAGGTCACTTTGAATCTATATTAAAATGTGGAATGATTATGAGGCCTTATTGTTAAGCCTTGACGAGGATGTCAAGAGTCCAAGTGGGGGAGATTGCAACGTCCCAGGTCTTGAGGTCTTAGATAAAATGAACTTAAAAGAAATGATTGGACCATCCATATCACCAAGGTGAACCTCCTTTTCAGGGAGTCCATCACTAAGAACTCTATGGTTAAGGGTGCTCAGCTCAAAGTAGTACTAGGTGACCAGTTGGAAAGTTGATATCGGGTTGCGCGTGAGTGAGGACAAAATGCGCAGTCAAGGCCAATGGTAGCACTACTACATAAAAGCCTTTTAGTGTCGGTTATTTAAGCTCTTTAGTGTCGGTTTCAAAGTGACACCCAAGTGGGCGCCGCTAAAGGGGATGCCAAAATGTTTTTCGCCACTGAAAACGTGCCAGTAAAGGGAATATATGTGTTGGTTGTTTAGTAAAAACTGATGCCCAAACTCTTCCCGCCACCGAAAACGCGCCAGCAAAGGGACTATAGGCGTCAGTTGTTTACTTAACAACCGACGCCAAAATCTGAACGATGTCAGTTTTGTGATAATAATCGAGGTCATATCCCCTGCCTGCCACCACGGTCGTGCTAACCTGGTCACATAGACATCGGTTTTAGGTAAAAAAATCGTCGTCGTATAACATAGGTGTCGGTTTTGTTCCAATAATCGACGTCTATGTTTTTATTTTTATTTTTCTACCAGTCTGCAGACCTGTTGTGGCTGGTCGCAGGATGAGAAACCTGCAGTTCATAACTAAACTGTAGGTTTTACGACATCCATTGATATCAGCCAACAACATGCCACAAACCTACAAAATTAACACGATGGACAATATTATATATATATATGTGATTCACACTCATGTATAAGAACATTTAATTGATATTAATTTTTCATCACACGCATGTAGAAACCAGTAGCAACCTGTAATTCCATTTATTTCATCTCTTTTCACATTCAGACACATGTAGAAACATTCATGTATTGATGATTTTCACACACATGACAATTCATAAAAATTCATTCACATTCACACAAAATTAATTATGAGAACAAAATTCATTCACATTCACACAAGTGTTTCAGATTCATATAACAACATGACAGACTAACACATATATAGTGCATAACAACAACAGTGCCGAATTGACATACAACACTAACTTAGTACATATATAATGGGACTAAGGTGACGATCCCACCTGCTAAAACAGGTTACCGACAACTACATGTTACGACTGGGAGGTCGTGATTCAGCAATCGTATGCATTAGCAGGAGGACAAACAGATTTCACCACAAGTTAACATTGAAGAAGGTCTACTAACCTACACTGAGCTAAACAAGTTTATCAGTACTAGCCTAAGGCACAAGTACCGTTCGTCGGGACAATGACGGTCGTGGAAGCTTAGTGGCCACTGGCCAGTTGAACGTGTAGTGGCCACTAAGCTGGTGGCCACTAAGCTTCCACGACCGTCATTGTCCCGACGAACGGTACTTGTGCCTTAGGCTAGTACTGATAAACTTGTTTAGCTCAGTGTAGGTTAGTAGACCTTCTTCAATGTTAACTCGTGGTGAAATATGTTTGTCCTCCTGCTAATGTATACGGTTGTTGAATCACGACCTCGCAATCATAATATGTAGTTGTCGGTAACCTGTTTTAGCAGGTGGGATTGTCACCTTAGTGTGGGATGCTTGCTTTCTCTCCAACTGTTATGCTTTGGATTTACAAAGAAATGTCAATGGCCTGCATAGCTATGTCATGGCCGTCCTGCATAACCTGTAGTATTTGGCGAACGCCTGCAAATTAAATAGAATTGCTATTAACTAGTATCCTAAAATTTTGATAAAAAACACACTTAAATAATATAATTATAAATGAACATATAGATAGAAACCTCAGGGATATATTCTTAAAACTTACATTGTCAGGTGGTGCAAGCACATCCTCACCCTCACGGTGATCATCAGCACGGTCATCATGGGAACATAATAAAAATATAAAGATCCATGCCTCTAATATTGTGATCTTTTATCAATTAACAATCATGTTAGATCCTAGATGGGTGATTAGATGCTCTAGGAGGGGGGTGAATAGAGCTGAAAGCACTTAAACAAAACTCATTAAGCCTTCAAGATATATGACAAGATAAGGTTGCTAAATAGGTAATTTGAGTGCAACTAAAACATACATAGCAAAGATGAGAGAGATTGAACATGCACCAATAGACAAGCTATTTAGAGTGGTTTCACACTTCAAACTAGAAGTGTGTCAGTCCACTTGCCTAGAGAGGTCAACCTCTAGGACTTCCAAACTATTGCATTCTTATATTCATTCATAAGACTTACAATACATGACCAAACAAAGGACTTACCTATCCAATACAAAGAGTCTTCAACCTTACCAAAGACTTACCCACTTTGCAAGAGTCTTCAACCTTCTCCAAGGACTTACCAACTCTTGCAAAAGTCTTCAGCCTTGCAGGAATTACCCACTCTTCTTGGATCTTCCGCCTTTGACTTCACCTTCACTCGGAGAAGCTTCCACCAAGGTCTTACCCACTTGAGCTTGAGTCTTCTGCCTTCTCCAAGGACTTACCCACTCTAGCTCCAAGTCTTCAGCCTTGATCTTCACCATGGGACTCCTTCCCTTGTTCTTCTTCACTTCTCTTGGACAAGAGAGAGAACCTTCATCTTCATGATTAAAAAGATAGAAAGAAGGTGGTGGAAGTGAGAGCCTCACAAGATATACATATAGGACTAGCTCTCTTACAGATTTCCTACTCACTTTAATGGATGTAGCAAGTGATTAAGCTTAGAGAGAGAGGAGGCTGTAGGATCACTCAACTATAGAATAGGAACCTTCATAGTGAATGCTCAACCTTGGAATGAAGCCCAAGGGGTCCTATTTATAGTTGGGGATGCCTCTTAGCCTTTGGGAACACTTATGAATGAAAACTAGCCATTTTGTGGCTTGCAACGGATCGATTTTTACTTGTTGCAACTCCACAACGGCTAGAAGCACTTTTTTGCACTTTTCGTACAGTGCAATTGGTCGAGTTTCTATAAGGGTAACTCGACCGCTAGAGTAAAAGACAAAGTCGATATTCTAACCATCGGTCGAGTTTGTCCTGGGGAATTTCGACCGACCAATGAAAATCGAATTGGCCAATTATTCCATCGGTCGAGTATCGTGTAAACACAACTCGACCGATACAATCTCCAGAAAATTGATCAAGGATGATCGGTCGAGTTTTCAGGCTGGGAAACTCGACCGACAAAGTGCCTGTAATCAATTTTCAAAGTTGCATCTAAAGTGCTCCTGATATTTTTCTAAGCTTAATTACAAGTCATACAATCATTACAAGTGATTTACAACATGATTCTAATGGATATACATCATATTACAAAAACATGCACTTGTATGACTTTGACTTGTCTTTTCTCCAATTTGATATGCGCAAGTTAGGGCAATTGGAGTGTGTCTATACCTAATCTGAAATCACTCAAGTAGAGACATTAGACACCAATATGTGGAATGGTTAGTCATCATCAAAACACGGGTTTAGTCAATTTAGATGTGAGTCAACATTGACCTAATTGACCTTGAGTCAACAATCTCTCCCTTTTTGAAGATGATAAACCATTCCATAAATGTATTGAAAGCTTTAAAATAAAATCATACCTTTGGAGAAACCTAGGGGTTTCAATAGAATGGAGTTCATATGCTCCCCCTCAATTGATGTGCATGGAGTTTTCATACTCCTCCTCAATTGATGCTATTTCTCCTGCATGGTTAGCTTTCATAACAATTATAGAATACTATGTCTTCTACTCATATATGTTCTACACATATATGTCTTCTCCCCTTTACCTTCTCCCTTTTACATGAACATGCTTCTCCTCTTCATGTAAGACATGCCTTCTTCCTCTTTTTAAAAGAAGACATACCTTTCTCCCCCTTTGTCATTTCAAAAAGTGGGGTTATGAAGAAATAAGAAATATCACTTGTTAAAGAGAATGGAGATAACACAAATATATATAAGGAGAGTAGAAGAGCACAGATAGGGGCTTGTCCAAGCATAGAAAGAAAAGCAAGTTAAAGCATATACTTGAACAACCCAAAATGCAAGATAAAGTGTTGTAGAAAAATAATAAATTGCAATTTTGACCCTCAAGATGATGGATTTTGACCAAAAACCATCAGAGCTCATCGTGAAGAAATGAGTCTTGCTCAGAAGGTTGTTTCTGCATGAAAAACACTAGCCTTGCACCAAAAGCTGAAACTGGAGCAAAATCTGCATAAAATCCAAAAATACTCCAATTTCTACATATAATGTAGATATATGTACCATGCATCACAATGTTATGCAAGCAACTCAAGATAGTAGATATGCAATTCAAGGAACAATCTTGAGCATGTATGAGACAAGATACAAGCATAGCATATAGATGAGCAAAGATGCCAATCATAAGCAAGGCTAGAACTACATGTATATGAACTACTAGTAGATGATATCACAAGTTAGGACTACTAGTAGGATCTAGATCATAGCAAGAGATACCAAAAGATACGAAAGATAAAGCAAGCTATGAGTAGATGTAGAGATATATCCAAACAAAGAGATATGCAATTTTAGACGCATGAAAGGATATAACTCACAAGATATGCATCCTTACCAAAAGATGATTGCCCCTAAGAATCTCAAGGTTGTATCAAAACAAGATATACACCTAGATAGATGTAGCAAGTTAGAGCACAACAAAAGCAATTTAAGACACAACCAAGAGATCCAAAGAGATCATCATCAAAACCTGCAAAATAACTCAAAGCAAGTAATTGCAACATATAGATATACCAATTTAGAGCAATTAGAGAGATAGAGTTATAAGCAAGATAGGAAATTTAGAACATGACAATATGCATATATAAAGGCACCAAAGGAGAGCCAAAGAATAAAACTATTGGTTGAGAAAATTTAGTTTGGAGGGAAAATTCTCATTCAATAAGCCAACTGTGTATTCTGTGCACAGTGTTATCGGTCGTATTCTGTGCATTGACAACTCGACCGATGACAGCTGTTGGCAACACCCATTGGTTCCTATCGGTCCAGTTTTAAGCAGGGCAAACTCGACTGACAGACCAGTTGTCAAAAAGCACATATATTTAATAAAAACATAATTAAAGGCATGCTAAACATGTAAACCATATCCAAACATGTCTAAGCAAGTTAGTAATGCATTATAGAGGCATTAGAAACAGATTTTGAGCAATAGTGTGAAGAGAAACACAAAATACCACTTTTGACTCAAAAACCATATGTATAGTGCACACCATCTTGACAAAACAAGTTAGGATTGGTTATAAGCAATAAAAACTTTACCTTTGTTCTTAGCATTGCTTTTTCCACTTGTTGTCACCCTCTACACGTCTCACCTTTCTTCTTTCATGTGGATTGAGAAGTCAATTTGCAATTCAATAGCTCAAGTCAATCCATTTGTAACTACCTACAAGAAGAAAGATGAAATGGTCCCCAATCATATTTTTGGGTCCTGAGGGGTTAGTTTAGCAACCCAAGTCCTATTGCTCTTGGGTGCTTTCCTAAAAGGACAACAAGTAGAATAATGACCAAAATCATTGCAATAATTACAAGTGTACGTAGCCTTGGAACTGGAGGATTCTTCATTGAAAATTGAAGGTCCTTTGTCTTTGTTGTTCCTTTGGCTACAGTCAAGTCCAATGCCATCTCTACCCATTTGTTTGGTAGTATGGTCTAGGATTTGATTAAGATTCTTTTTATCACCAAAGAATCTTTACAAAGAAGATCTCAAACTATGATTGTCATGCATAAGAGAAGTAAAGGTAAAACACAATAGATTCATATCATCTCTAGCATGCACAAGATAGATTTCTAAGCAAACATCTTTAGTCATATAAGAATCTTTATCACAAGATAGAGAATCAAAAACTTTCGCTCTATAAGGAAAGATAGTATGCGGGTCAAGAGCAATCACACTACTATGCAAGGAAGCAAGTTCATATACAAGACAAGTAATCTTTGAAGGATAAACTTTATCTACACATTCTATTCCTTGCAAAGTAAGCTCTTGACTCCAATAAGCACATATAAGAGCATAAGAAACAATAGAGAGAGAAGCAAGCTCTATATATGAAATAGTCATAGAAGGTTGAGATTCTAAAACTTAATTTTATCAAGCAAGCTAGAATTCACAAATTTAAGAGCATTTAGTTGACTAAGATAAGCATTTGTTTGAATCTCAACACTTGAATTTACCTCATTTAAATCTTCAATTGAGCTTGTCATTAGGGCGCAATGGCATCTTCCATATTCACATTCACTAGATCTACCACTAGTGCTTTCATTTATTGATGGAGCCTTTGTGATCCCTTTTTCTCTTTTGTTTCCTTCTATTGCTCTCTTTGAAGGTTTCTCATCTTCATAATCACCCATATTCTCCTACTTGTGGAAGTATGCTTGGAGAAAACCCCCTCTGATACCAATTATCAGATCCTAGATGGGTGATTAGATGCTCTAGAGGGGGGGTGAATAGAGCTGAAAGCACTTAAATAAAACTCATTAAGCCTTCAAGATATATGACAAGATAAGGTTGCTAAATAGGTAATTTGAGCGCAACTAAAACATACATAGCAAGGATGAGAGAGATTGAACATACACCAATAGACAAGCTATTTAGAGTGGTTCCACACTTCAAACTAGAAGTGTGTCAATCCACTTGCCTAGAGAAGTCAACCTCTAGGACTTCCAAACTATTACATTCTTATATTCATTCATAAGACTTACAATACATGACCAAACAAAGGACTTACCTGTCCAATACAAAGAGTCTTTAACCTTACCAATGACTTACCCACTTTGCAAGTGTCTTCGGCCTTCTCCAAGGACTTACCCACTCTTGCACAAGTCTTCAGCCTCGCAGGAATTACCCACTCTTCTTGGATCCTCCACCTTTGACTTCACCTTCATTCGGAAAAGCTTCCACCAAGGTCTTACCCACTTGAGCTTGAGTCTTCTGCCTTCTCCAAGGACTTACCCACTCTAGCTCCAAGTCTTCAGCCTTGATCTTCACCAAGGGACTCCTTCCCTTGTTCTTCTTCACCTCTCTTGGACAAGAGAGAGAACCTTCATCTTCATGATTGAAAAGTTAGAAAGGAGGTGGTGGAAGTGAGAGCCTCACAAGATATACATATAGGACTAGCTCTCTTACAGATTTCCTACTCACTCTAATGGATGTAGCAAGTGATTAAGGTTAGATAGAGAGAGCAGGCTGTAGGATCACTTAATTATAGAATAGGAACCTTCATAGTGAATGCTCAACCTTGGAATTAAGCCCAAGGGGTCCTATTTATAGTTGGGGATGCCTCTTAGCCTTTGGAAACACTTGTGAACAAAAACTATCCGTTTTGTGGCTTGCAACGGATATATATTTACTTGTTGCAACTCCACAACGGCTAGAAGCACTTTTCTGCACTTTTCCGTACAGTGCAATCGGTCGAGTTTCTATAAGGGTAACTCGACCGATAGAGTAAAAGACAAAGCCGATATTCAGACCATCGGTCGAGTTTGTCCTGGGGAAACTCGACTGACCAATGAAAATCGAATTGGCCAGTTACTCCATCGGTCGAGTTCTGTGTAAACACAACTCGACCGATGCAATCTCCAGAAAATTGATCAAGGATGATCGGTCGAGTTTTCAGGCTGGGAAACTCGACCGACAAAGTGCATGTAATCAATTTTCAAAGTTGCATCTAAAGTGCTCCTGATATTTTTCTAAGCTTAATTACAAGTCATACAATCATTACAAGTGATTTACAACATGATTCTAATGGATATACATCATATTACAAAAAAGTGCACTTGTATGACTTTGACTTGTCTTTTCTCCAATTTGATATGCGCAAGTTAGGGCAATTGGAGTGTGTCTATACCTAATCTGAAATCACTCAAGTAGAGACATTAGACACCAATATGTGGAATGGATAGTCATCATCAAAACACGGGTTTAGTCAATTTAGATGTGAGTCAACATTGACCTAATTGACCTTGAGTCAAAAATCTCCCCCTTTTTGAAAATGACAAACCATTCCATAAATGTATTGAAAGCTTTAAAGTAAAATCATACCTTTGGAGAAACCTAGGGGTTTTAATAGAATGGAGTTCATATGCTCCCCCTCAATTGATGTGCATGGAGTTTTCATACTCCCCCTCAATTGATGCTATTTCTCCTGCATGGTTAGCTTTCATAACATTTAAAGAATACTATGTCTTCTACTCATATATGTTCTACACATATATGTCTTCTCCCCTTTACCTTCTTCCTTTTACATGAACATGCTTCTCCTCTTCATGTAAGACATGCCTTCTTCCTCTTTTTAAAAGAAGACATACCTTTCTCCCCCTTTGTCATTTCAAAAAGTGGGGTTATGAAGAAATAAGAAACATCACTTGTTAAAGAGAAAGGAGATAACACAAATATATAAGGAGAGTAGAAGAGCACAGATAGGGGCTTGTCCAAGCATAGAAAAAAAAGCAAGTTAAAGCATATACTTGAACAACCCCAAATGCAAGATAAAGTGTTGCAGAAAAATAATAAATTGCAATTTTGACCCTCAAGATGATGGATTTTGACCAAAAACCATCAGAGCTCAACTCGAAGAAATGAGTCTTGCTCAGAAGGTTGTTTCTGCATGAAAAACACTAGCCTTGCACCAAAAGCTGAAACTGGAGCAAAATCTGCATAAAATCCAAAAATACTCCAATTTCTACATATAATGTAGATCTATGTACCCTGCATCACAATGTTATGCAAGCAACTCAAGATAGTAAATATGCAATTCAAGGAACAATCTTGAGCATGTATGAGACAAGATACAAGCATAGCATATAGATGAGCAAAGATGCTAATCATAAGCAAGGCTAGAACTACATGTATATGAACTACTAGTAGATGATATCACAAGTTAGGACTACTAGTAGTATCTAGATCATAGCAAGAGATACCAAAAGATACACAAGATAAAGCAAGCTAGGAGTAGATGTAGAGATATATCCAAACAAAGAGATATGCAATTTTAGATGCATGAAAGGATATAACTCACAAGATATGCATCCTTACCAAAAGATGATTACCCCTAAGAATCTCAAGGTTGTATCAAAACAAGATATACACCTAGATTGATGTAGCAAGTTAAAGCACAATGGAAGCAATTTAAGACACAACCAAGAGATCCAAAGAGATCATCATCAAAACCTGCAAAATAACTCAAAGCAAGTAATTGCAACATATAGATATACCAATTTAGAGAAATTAGAGAGATAGAGTTGTAAGCAAGATAGGCAATTTAGAACATGACAATATGCATATATAAAGGCACCAAAGGAGTGCCAAAGAATAAAGCTATTTGTTGAGAAAATCTAGTTTAGAGGGAAAATTCTCATTCAATAAGCCAACTGTGTATTCTGTGCACAGTGTTATCGGTCGTGTTCTGTGCATTGACATCTCGACCGATGACAGCTGTTGGCAACACCCATTGGTGCCTATCGGTCGAGTTTCAAGCAGGGCAAACTCGACTGACAAATCATCTATCAAAAAGCACATATGTTTCATAAAAACATAATTAAAGGCATGCTAAACATGTAAACCATATCCAAACATGTCTAAGCAAGTTAGTAATGCACTATAGAGGCATTAGAAACAGTTTTTGAGCAATAGTGTGAAGAGAAACACAAAATACCACTTTTGACTCAAAAACCATATGTATAGTGCACACCATCTTGACAAAACAAGTTAGGATTGGTTATAAGCAATAAAAACTTTACCTTTGTTCTTACCATTGCTTTTTCCACTTGTTGTCACCCTCTACACATCTCACCTTTCTTCTTTCATGTGGATTGAGAAGTCAATTTGCAATTCAATAGCTGAAGTCAATCCATTTGCAAGTACCTACAAGAAGAAAGATGAAATGGTCCCCAATCATATTTTTGGGTCCGGAGGGGTTAGTTTAGCAACCCAAGTCCTATTTCTCTTGGGTGCTTTCCTAAAAGGACAACAAGTAGAATAATGACCAAAATCATTGCAATAATTACAAGTGCATGTAGCCTTGGAACTGTAGGATTCTTCGTTGAAAATTGAAGGTCCTTTGTCTTTGTTGTTCCTTTGGCTACAGTCAAGTCCAATGCCATTTCTACCCATTTGTTTGGTAGTATGGTCTAGGATTTGATTAAGATTCTTTTTATCACCAAAGAATCTTTGCAAAGAAGATCTCAAACTATGATTGTCATGCATAAGAGAAGTAAAGGTAAAACACAATAGATTCATATAATCTCTAGCATGCACAAGATAGATTTCTAAGCAAACATCTTTAGTCATATAAGAATCTTTATCACAAGATAGAGCATCAAAAAATTTCTCTCTATAAGAAAAGATAGTATGAGGGTCAAGAGCAATCACACTACTATGCAAGGAAGCAAGTTCATATACAAGACAAGTAATCTTTGAAGGATAAACTTTATATACACATTCTATTCCTTACAAAGTAAGCTCTTGACTCCAATAAGCACATATAAGAGCATAAGAAACAATAGAGAGAGAAGCAAGCTCTATATATGAAATAGTCATAGAAGGTTGAGATTCTAAAAACTTAATCTTATCAAGCAAGCTAGAATTCGCAAATTTAAGAGCATTTAGTTGACTAAGATAAGCATTTGTTTGAATCTCAACACTTGAATTTACCTCATTTAAATCTTCAATTGAGCTTGTCATTAGGGCGCAATGGCATCTTCCATCTTCACATTCACTAGATCTTCCACTAGTCCTTTCATTTGTTGATGGAGCCTTTGTGATCCCTTTTTCTCTCTTGTTTCCTTCTATTGCTCTCTTTGAAGGTTTCCCATCTTCATAATCACCCATATTCTCCTACTTGTGGAAGTATGCTTGGAGAAGACCCGCTCTGATACCAATTGTTAGATCCTAGATGGGTGATTAGATGCTCTATCGGGGGGGTGAATAGAGCTGAAAGCACTTAAACAAAACTCATCAAGCCTTCAAGATATATGACAAGATAAGGTTGCTAAATAGGTAATTTGAGCGCAACTAAAACATACATAACAAGGATGAGAGAGATTTAACATACACCAATAGACAATCTATTTAGAGTGGTTCCACACTTCAAACTAGAAGTGTGTCAGTCCACTTGCCTAGAGAGGTCAACCTTTAGGACTTCCAAACTATTGCATTCTTATATTCATTCATAAGACTTACAATACATGACCAAACAAAGGACTTACCTATCCAATACAAAGAGTCTTTAACCTTACCAAGGACTTACCCACTTTGCAATAGTCTTCGTCCTTCTCCAAGGACTTACCCACTCTTCCACAAGTCTTCAGCCTTGCAGGAATTACCCACTCTTCTTGGATCCTCCGCCTTTGACTTCACCTTCAGTCGGAAAAGCTTCCACCAAGGTCTTACCCACTTGAGCTTGAGTCTTCTGCCTTCTCCAAGGACTTACCCACTCTAGCTCCAAGTCTTCAGCCTTGATCTTCACCAAGGGACTCCTTCCCTTGTTCTTCTTCACCTCTCTTGGACAAGAGAGAGAACCTTCATCTTCATGATTGAATAGTTAGAAAGGAGGTGGTGGAAGTGAGAGCCTCACAAGATATACATATAGGACTAGCTCTCTTACAGATTTCCTACTCACTCTAATGGATGTAGCAAGTGATTAAGCTTAGAGAGAGAGAGGAGTCTGTAGGATCACTCAACTATAGAATAGGAACCTTCATAGTGAATGCTCAACCTTGGAATGAAGCCCAAGGGGTCCTATTTATAGCTGGGGATGCCTCTTAGCCTTTGGGAACACTTGTGAACGAAAACTAGCCGTTTTGTGGCTTGCAACGGATCTATTTTCACTTGTTGCAACTCCACAATGGCTAGAATCACTTTTCTGCACTTTTTCGTACGGTTCAATCAGTCGAGTTTCTATAAGGGTAACTCGACCACTAGAGTAAAAGACAAAGCCGATATTCTGACCATCGGTTGAGTTTGTCCTGGGGAAACTCGACTGACCAATGAAAATCGAATTGGCTAGTTACTCCATCGGTCGAGTTCTGTGTAAACACAACTCGACCGATGCGATCTCCAGAAAATTGATCAAGGATGATCGGTCGAGTTTTCAGGCTGGGAAACTCGACCGACAAAGTGCCTGTAATAAATTTTCAAAGTTGCATCTAAAGTGCTCCTGATATTTTTCTAAGCTTAATTACAAGTCATACAATCATTACAAGTGATTTACAACATGATTCTAATGGATATACATCATATTACAAAAACGTGCACTTGTATGACTTTGACTTGTCTTTTCTCCAATTTGATATGCGCAAGTTAGGGCAATTGGAGTGTGTCTATACCTAATATGAAATCACTCAAGTAGAGACATTAGACACCAATATGTGGAATGGTTAGTCATCATCAAAACACGGGTTTAGTCAATTTAGATGTGAGTCAACATTGACCTAATTGACCTTGAGTCAAAAATCTCCCCCTTTTTGAAGATGACAAACCATTCCATAAATGTATTGAAAGCTTTAAAGTAAAATCATACCTTTGGAGAAACCTAGGGGTTTCAATAGAATGGAGTTCATATGCTCCCCCTCAATTGATGTTATTTCTCCTGCATGGTTAGCTTTCATAACATTTATAGAATACTATGTCTTCTACTCATATATGTTCTACACATATATGTCTTCTCCCCTTTACCTTCTCCCTTTTACATGAACATGCTTCTCCTCTTCATGTAAGACATGCCTTCTTCCTCTTTTTAAAAGAAGACATACCTTTCTCCCCCTTTGTCATTTCAAAAAGTGGGGTTATGAAGAAATAAGAAACATCACTTGTTAAAGAGAAAGGAGATAACACAAATATATTTAAGGAGAGTAGAAGAGCACAGATAGGGGCTTGTCCAAGCATAGAAAGAAAAGCAAGTTAAAGCATATACTTGAACAACCCAAAATGTAAGATAAAGTGTTACAGAAAAATTATAAATTGCAATTTTGACCCTCAAGATGATGGATTTTGACCAAAAACCATCAGAGCTCGTCGCGAAGAAATGAGTCTTGCTCAGAAGGTTGTTTCTGCATGAAAAATACTAGCCTTGCAACAAAAGCTGAAACTGGAGCAAAATCTGCATAAAATCCAAAAATACTCCAATTTCTACATATAATGTAGATCTATGTACCCTGCATCACAATGTTATGCAAGCAACTCAAGATAGTAGATATGCAATTCAAGGAACAATCTTGAGCATGTATGAGACAAGATACAAGCATAGCATATAGATGACCAAAGATGCCAATCATAAGCAAGTCTAGAACTACATGTATATGAATTACTAGTAGATGATATCACAAGTTAGGACTACTAGTAGGATCTAGATCATAGCAAGAGATACCAAAAGATACACAAAATAAAGCAAGCTATGAGTAGATGTAGAGATATATCCAAACAAATAGATATGCAATTTTAGACGCATGAAAGGATATAACTCACAAGATATGCATCCTTACCAAAAGATGATTACCCCTAAGAATCTCAAGGTTGTATCAAAACAAGATATACACCTAGATAGATGTAGCAAGTTAGAGCACAACAGAAGCAATTTAAGACACAACCAAGAGATCCAAAGATATCATCATCAAAACCTGCAAAATAACTCAAAGCAAGTAATTGCAACATATTGATATACCAATTTAGAGCAATTAGAGAGATAGAGTTGTAAGCAAGATAGGCAATTTAGAACATGGCAATATGCATATATAAAGGTACCAAAGGAGTGCCAAAGAATAAAGCTATTGGTTGAGAAAATCTAGTTTAGAGGGAAAATTCTCATTCAATAAGCCAACTGTGTATTCTGTGCACAGTGTTATCAGTCGTGTTCTGTGCATTGACAACTTGACCGATGACAGCTATTGGCAACACCCATTGGTGCCTATCGGTCGAGTTCCAAACAGGGAAAACTCGACTGACAGACCAGCTGTCAAAAAGCACCTATATTTCATAAAAACATAATTAAAGGCATGCTAAACATGTAAACCATATCCAAACATGTCTAAGCAAGTAAGTAATGCACTATAGAGGCATTAGAAATAGTTTTTAAGCAAGAGTGTGAAGAGAAACACAAAATACCACTTTTGACTCAAAAACCATATGTATAATGCACACCATCTTGACAAAACAAGTTAGGATTGGTTATAAGCAATAAAAACTTTACCTTTGTTCTTACCATTGCTTTTTCCACTTGTTGTCACCCTCTACACATCTCACCTTTCTTCTTTCGTGTGGATTGAGAAGTCAATTTGCAATTCAATAGCTCAAGTCAATCCATTTGCAAATACCTACAAGAAGAAAGATGAAATGGTCCCCAATCATATTTTTGGGTCTGGAGGGGTTAGTTTAGCAACCTAAGTCCTATTGCTCTTGGGTGCTTTCCTAAAAGGACAACAAGTAGAATAATGACCAAAATCATTGCAATAATGACAAGTGCCCATAGCCTTGGAACTGGAGGATTCTTCATTGAAAATTGAAGGTCCTTTGTCTTTGTTGTTCCTTTGGCTACAGTCAAGTCCAATGCCATCTCTACCCATTTGTTTGGTAGTATGGTCTAGGATTTGATTAAGATTTTTTATCACCAAAGAATCTTTGCAAAGAAGATCTCAAACTATGATTGTCATGCATAACAGAAGTAAAGGTAAAACACAATAGATTCATATCATCTCTAGCATGCACAAGATAGATTTCTAAGCAAACATCTTTAGTCATATAAGAATCTTTATCACAAGATAGAGCATCAAAAACTTTCGCTCTATAAGAAAAGATAGTATGAGGGTCAAGAGCAATTACACTACTATGCAAGGAAGCAAGTTCATATACAAGACAAGTAATCTTTGAAGGATAAACTTTATCTACACATTCTATTTCTTGCAAAGTAAGCTCTTGACTCCAATAAGCACATATAAGAGCATAAGAAACAACAGAGAGAGAAGCAAGCTCTATATATGAAATAGTCATAGAAGGTTGAGATTTTAAAAACTTAATCTTATCAAGCAAGCTAGAATTCGCAAATTTAAGAGCATTTAGTTGACTAAGATAAGCATTTGTTTGAATCTCAACACTTGAATTTACCTCATTTAAATCTTCAATTGAGCTTGTCATGAGGGCGCAATGACATCTTCCATCTTCACATTCACTAGATCTTCCACTAGTGCTTTCATTTGTTGATGGAGCCTTTGTGATCCCTTTTTCTCTCTTGTTTCCTTCTATTGCTCTCTTTGAAGGTTTCCCATCTTCATAATCACCCATATTCTCCTACTTGTGGAAGTATATTTGGAGAAGACCCACTCTGATACCAATTGTTAGATCCTAGATGGGTGATTAGATGCTCTAGAGGGGGGTGAATAGAGCTGAAAGCACTCAAACAAAACTCATTAAGCCTTCAAGATATATGACAAGATAAGGTTGCTAAATAGGTAATTTGAGCGCAACTAAAACATACATAGCAAGGATGAGAGAGATTGAACATACACCAATAGACAAGCTATTTAGAGTGGTTCCACACTTCAAACTAGAAGTGTGTCAGTCCACTTGCCTAGAGAGGTCAACCTCTAGGACTTCCAAACTATTGCATTCTTATATTCATTCATAAGACTTACAATACATGAACAAACAAAGGACTTACCTATCCAATACAAAGAGTCTTCAACCTTACCAAGGACTTACCCACTTTGCAAGAGTCTTCGGCCTTTTCCAAGGACTTATCCACTCTTGCACAAGTCTTCATCCTTGCAGGAATTACCTACTCTTCTTGGATCTTCCGCCTTTGACTTCACCTTCACTCGGAGAAGCTTCCACCAAGGTGTTACCCACTTGAGCTTGAGTCTTCTGCCTTCTCCAAGGACTTACCCACTCTAGCTCCAAGTCTTCAACCTTGATCTTCACCAAGGGACTCCTTCCCTTGTTCTTCTTCACCTCTCTTGGATAAGAGAGAGAACCTTCATCTTCATGATTGAAAAGATAGAAAGGAGGTGGTGGAAGTGAGAGCCTCACAAGATATACATATAGGACTAGCTCTCTTACATATTTCCTACTCACTCTAATGGATGTAGCAAGTGATTAAGCTTAGAGAGAGAGAGGAGGTTGTAGGATCACTCAACTATAGAATAGGAACCTTCATAGTGAATGCTCAACCTTGGAATGAAGCCCAAGGGGTCCTATTTATAGCTGGGGATGCCTCTTAGCCTTTGGGAACACTTGTTAATGAAAACTAGCCGTTTTGTGGCTTGCAACAGATCTATTTTCACTTGTTGCAACTCCACAATGGCTAGAAGCACTTTTCTGCACTTTTTCGTACAGTGCAATTGGTCGAGTTTCTATAAGGGTAACTCGACCGATAGAGTAAAAGACAAAGCCGATATTCAGACCATCGGTCGAGTTTGTCCTGGGTAAACTCGACCGACCAATGAAAATCAAATTGGCCAGTTACTCCATCGATCGAGTTCTATGTAAACACAACTCGACCAATGCAATCTCTAGAAAATTGATCAAGGATGATCGGTCGAGTTTTCAAGCTGGGAAACTCGACCGACAAAGTGCCTGTAATCAATTTTCGAAGTTGCATCTAAAGTGCTCCTGATATTTTTCTAAGCTTAATTACAAGTCATACAATCATTACAAGTGATTTACAACATGATTCTAATGGATATACATCATATTACAAAAATGTGCACTTGTATGACTTTGACTTGTCTTTTCTCCAATTTGATATGCGCAAGTTAGGGCAATTGGAATGTGTCTATACCTAATCTGAAATCACTCAAGTAGAGACATTAGACACCAATATGTGGAATGGTTAGTCATCATCAAAACACGGGTTTAGTCAATTTAGATGTGAGTCAACATTGACCTAATTGACCTTGAGTCAACAATCTCCCCTTTTTGAAGATGACAAACCATTCCATAAATGTATTGAATGCTTTAAAGTAAAATCATACCTTTGGAGAAACCTAGGGGTTTCAATAGAATGGAGTTCATATGCTCCCCATCAATTGATGTGCATGGAGTTTTCATACTCCCCCTTAATTGATGCTATTTCTCCTGCATGGTTAGCTTTCATAACATTTATAGAATACTATGTCTTCTACTCATATATGTTCTACACATATGTCTTCTCCCCTTTACCTTCTCCCTTTTACATGAACATGCTTCTCCTCTTCATGTAAGACATGCCTTCTTCCTCTTTTTAAAAGAAGACATACCTTTCTCCCCCTTTGTCATTTCAAAAAGTGGGGTTATGAAGAAATAAGAAACATCACTTGTTAAAGAGAATGGAGATAACACAAATATATATAAGGAGAGTAGAAGAGCACAGATAGGGGCTTGTCCAAGCATAGAAAGAAAAGCAAGTTAAAGCATATACTTGAACAACCCAAAATGCAAGATAAAGTGTTGCAGAAAAATAATAAATTGCAATTTTGACCCTCAAGATGATGGATTTTGACCAAAAACCATCAGAGCTCACCGCGAAGAAATGAGCCTTGCTCAGAAGGTTGTTTCTGCATGAAAAACACTAGCCTTGCACCAAAAGCTGAAACTGGAGCAAAATCTGCATAAAATCCAAAAACACTCCAATTTCTACATATAATGTAGATCTATGTACCCTGAATCACAATGTTATGCAAGCAACTCAAGATAGTAGATATGCAATTCAAGGAACAATCTTGAGCATGTATGAGACAAGATACAAGCATAGCATATGGATGAGCAAAGATGCCAATCATAAGCAAGGCTAGAACTACATGTATATGAACTACTAGTAGATGATATCACAAGTTAGGACTACTAGTAGGATCTAGATCATATCAAGAGATACCAAAAGATACACAAGATAAAGCAAGCTATGAGTAGATGTAGAGATATATCCAAACAAAGAGATATGCAATTTTAGACGCATGAAAGGATATAACTCACAAGATATGCATCCTTACCAAAAGATGATTACCCCTAAGAATCTCAAGGTTGTATCAAAACAAGATATACACCTAGATAGATGTAGCAAGTTAGAGCATAACGGAAGCAATTTCAGACACAACTAAGAGATCCAAAGAGATCATCATCAAAACCTGCAAAATAACTCAAAGCAAGTAATTGTAACATATAGATATACCAATTTAGAGCAATTAGAGAGATAGAGTTGTAAGCAATATAGGCAATTTAGAACATGGCAATATGCATATATAAAGGTACCAAAGGAGTGCCAAAGAATAAAGCTATTGGTTGAGAAAATCTAGTTTAGAGGGAAAATTCTCATTCAATAAGCCAACTGTGTATTCTGTGCACAGTGTTATCAGTCGTGTTCTGTGCATTGACAACTCGACCGATGACAGCTGTTGGCAACACCCATTGGTGCCTATCGGTCCAGTTTTAAGCAGGGCAAACTCGACTGACAGACCAGCTGTCAAAAAGCACATATATTTCATAAAAACATAATTAAAGGCATGCTAAACATGTAAACCATATCCAAACATGTCTAAGCAAGTTAGTAATGCACTATAGAGGCATTAGAAACAATTTTTGAGCAAGAGTGTGAAGAGAAACACAAAATACCACTTTTGACTCAAAAACCATATGTATAGTGCACACCATCTTGACAAAACAAGTTAGGATTGGTTATAAGCAATAAAAACTTTACCTTTGTTCTTACCATTGCTTTTTCCACTTATTGTCACCCTCTACACATCTCACCTTTCTTCTTTCATGTGGATTGAGAAGTCAATTTGCAATTCAATAGCTCAAGTCAATCCATTTGCAAGTACCTATAAGAAGAAACATGAAATGGTCCCCAATCATATTTTTGGGTCCAGAGGGGTTAGTTTAGCAACCCAAGTCCTACTGCTCTTGGGTGCTTTCCTAAAAGGACAACAAGTATAATAATGACCAAAATCATTGCAATAATTACAAATGCCCGTAGCCTTGTAACTGGAGGATTCTTCATTGAAAATTGAAGGTCCTTTGTCTTTGTTGTTCCTTTGGCTACAGTCAAGTCCAATGCCATCTCTACCCATTTGTTTGGTAGTATGGTCTAGGATTTGATTAAGATTCTTTTTATCACCAAAGAATCTTTGCAAAGAAGATCTCAAACTATGATTGTCATGCATAAGAGAAGTAAAGGTAAAACACAATAGATTCATATCATCTCTAGCATGCACAAGATAGATTTCTAAGCAAACATCTTTAGTCATATAAGAATCTTTATCACAAGATAAAGCATCAAAAACTTTCTCTCTATAAGAAAAAATAGTATGAGGGTCAAGAGCAATTACACTACTATGCAAGGAAGCAAGTTCATATACAAGACAAGTAATTTTGAAGGATAAACTTTATCTACACATTCTATTCCTTGCAAAGTAAGCTCTTGACTCCAATAAGCACATATAAGAGCATAAGAAACAATAGAGAGAGAAGCAAGCTCTATATATGAAATAGTCATAGAAGGTTGAGATTCTAAAAACTTAATCTTATCAAGCAAGCTAGAATTCACAAATTTAAGAGCATTTAGTTGACTAAGATAAGCATTTGTTTGAATCTCAACACTTGAATTTACCTCATTTAAATCTTCAATTGAGCTTGTCATGAGGGCGCAATGGCATCTTCCATCTTCACATTCACTAGATTTTCCACCGGTGCTTTCATTTGTTGATGGAGCTTTTGTGATCCCTTTTTCTCTCTTGTTTCCTTCTATTACTCTCTTTGAAGGTTTCCCATCTTCAAAATCACTCATATTCTCCTACTTGTGGAAGTATGCTTGGAGAAGACCCGCTCTGATACCAATTGTTAGGTCCTAGATGGGTGATTAGATGCTCTAGAGGGGGGTGAATAGAGCTGAAAGCACTTAAACAAAACTCATTAAGCCTTCAAGATATATGACAAGATAATGTTGCGAAACAGGTAATTTGAGCGCAGCTAAAACATACATAGCATGGATGAGAGAGATTGAACATATATAAATACACAAGCTATTTAGAGTGGTTCCACACTTCAAACTAGAAGTGTCTCAGTCCAGTTGCCTAGAGAGGTCAACCTCTAGGACTTCCAAACTATTGCATTCTTATATTCATTCATAAGACTTACAATACATGACCAAACAAAGGACTTACCTATCCAATACAAAGAGTGTTCAACCTTACCAAGGACTTACCCAGTTTGCAAGAGTCTTCGGCCTTCTCCAAGGACTTACCCACTCTTGCACAAGTCTTCAGCCTTACAGGAATTACCCACTCTTCTTGGATCTTCCGCCTTTGACTTCACCTTCACTCGGAGAAGCTTCCACCAAGGTCTTACCCACTTGAGCTTGAGTCTTCTACCTTCTCCAAGGACCTACCCACTCTAGCTCCAAGTCTCCAGCCTTGATCTTCACCAAAGGACTCCTTCCCTTGTTCTTCTTCACCTCTCTTGGACAAGTGAGAGAACCTTCATCTTCATGATTGAAAAGATAGAAAGGAGGCAGTGGAAGTGAGAGCCTCACAAGATATACAAATAGGACTAGCTCTCTTACAGATTTCCTACTCACTCTAATGGATGTAGCAAGTGATTAAGCTTAGAGAGAGAGAGAGGAGTCTGTAGGATCACTCAACTATAGAATAGGAACCTTCATAGTGAATGCTCAACCTTGGAATGAAGCCCAAGGGGTCCTATTTATAGCTGGGGATGCCTCTTAGCCTTTGGGAACACTTGTGAATGAAAACTAGCCATTTTGTGGCTTGCAACAGATCTATTTTCACTTGTTGCAACTCCACAACGGCTAGAAGCACTTTTCTGCACTTTTCCGTATAGTGCAATCGGTCAAGTTTCTATAAAGGTAACTCGACCGATAGAGTAAAAGACAAAGCCGATATTCAGACCATTGGTCGAATTTGTCCTGGGGAAACTCGATCGACCAATGAAAATCAAATCGGCCAGTTACTCCATCGGTCGAGTTCTGTGTAAACACAACTCGACCGATGCAATCTCCAGAAAATTGATCAAGGATGATCGATCGAGTTTTCAGGCTGGAAAATTCGACCGACAAAGTGCCTGTAATCAATTTTCAAAGTTGCATATAAAGTGCTCCTGATATTTTTCTAAGCTTAATTACAAGTCATACAATCATTACAAGTGATTTACAACATGATTCTAATGGATATACATCATATTACAAAAACGTACACTTGTATGACTTTGACTTGTCTTTTCTCCAATTTGATATGCGCAAGTTAGGGCAATTGGAGTGTGTCTATACCTAATCTGAAATCACTCAAGTAGAGACATTAGACACCAATATGTGGAATGGTTAGTCATCATCAAAACACAAGTTTAGTGAATTTAGATGTGAGTCAACATTGACCTAATTGACCTTGAGTCAATAATCTCCCCCTTTTTGAAGATGACAAACCATTCCATAAATGTATTGAAAGCTTTAAAGTAAAATTATACCTTTGGAGAAACCTAGGGGTTTCAATAGAATGGAGTTCATATGCTCCCCCTCAATTGATGTGTATGGAGTTTTCATACTCCCCCTCAATTGATGCTATTTCTCCTGCATGGTTAGCTTTCATAACATTTATAGAATACTATGTCTTCTACTCATATATGTTCTACACATATATGTCTTCTCCCCCTTTACCTTCTCCCTTTTACATGAACATGCTTCTCCTCTTCATGTAAGACATGCCTTCTTCCTCTTTTTAAAAGAAGACATACCTTTCTCCCCCTTTGTCATTTGAAAAAGTGGGGTTATGAAGAAATAAGAAACATCACTTGTTAAAGAGAAAGGAGATAACACAAATATATATAAGGAGAGTAGAAGAGAACAGACAGGGGCTTGTCCAAGTATAGAAAGAAAAGCAAGTTAAAGCATATACTTGAACAACCCAAAATGCAAGATAAAGTGTTGCAGAAAAATAATAAATTTCAATTTTGACCCTCAAGATGATGGATTTTGACCAAAAACCATCAGAGCTCATCGCGAAGAAATGAGTCTTGCTCAGAAGGTTGTTTCTGCATGAAAAACACTAGCCTTGCACCAAAAGCTGAAACTGGAGTAAAATCTACATAAAATCCAAAAATACTCCAATTTCTACATATAATGTAGATCTATGTACCCTGCATCACAATGTTATGCAAGCAACTCAAGATAGTAGATATGCAATTCAAGGAACAATCTTGAGCATGTATGAGACAAGATACAAGCATAGCATATAGATGAGCAAAGATGCCAATCATAAGCAAGGCTAGAACTACATGTATATGAACTACTAGTAGATGATATCACAAGTTAGGACTACTAGTAGGATCTAGATCATAGCAAGAGATACCAAAAGATACACAAGATAAAGCAAGATATGAGTAGATGTAGAGATATATCCAAACAAAGAGATATGCAATTTTAGACGCATGAAAGGATATAACTCACAAGATATGCATACTTACCAAAAGATGATTACCCCTAAGAATCTCAAGGTTGTATCAAAACAAGATATACATCTAGATAGATATAGCAAGTTGGAGCACGACAGAAGCAATTTAAGACACAACCAAGAGATCCAAAGAGATCATCATCAAAACCTGCAAAATAACTCAAGCAAGTAATTGCAACATATCGATATACCAATTTAGAGCAATTAGAGAGATAAAGTTGTAAGCAAGATAGGTAATTTAGAACATGGCAATATGCATATATAAAGGTACCAAAGGAGTGCAAAAGAATAAAGCTATTGGTTGAGAAAATCTAGTTTAGAGGGAAAATTCTCATTCAATAAGCCAACTATGTATTCTGTGCACAGTGTTATCGGTCGTGTTCTGTGCATTGACAACTCGACCGATGACAGCTGTTGGCAACACCCATTGGTGCCTATCGGTCGAGTTTCAAACAGGGCAAACTTGACTGAAAGACCAGCTGTCAAAAAGCACATATATTTCATAAAAACATAATTAAAGGCATGCTAAACATGTAAACCATATCCAAACATGTCTAAGCAAGTTAGTAATGCACTATAGAGGCATTAGAAACAATTTTTGAGCAAGAGTGTGAAGAGAAACACAAAATACACTTTTGACTCAAAAACCATATGTATAGTGCACACCATCTTGACAAAACATGTTAGGATTGGTTATAAGCAATAAAAACTTTACCTTTGTTCTTACCATTACTTTTTTCACTTGTTGTCACCCTCTACACATCTCACCTTTCTTCTTTTATGTAGATTGAGAAGTCAATTTGCAATTCAATAGCTCAAGTCAATCCATTTGCAAGTACCTACAAGAAGAAAGATGAAATGGTCCCCAATCATATTTTTGGGTCCGGAGGGGTTAGTTTAGCAACCCAAGTCCTATTGCTCTTGGGTGCTTTCCTAAAAGGACAACAAGTAGAATAATGACCAAAATCATTGCAATAATTACAACTGCCTATAGCCTTGGAACTAGAGGATTCTTCATTGAAAATTGAAGGTCCTTTGTCTTTGTTGTTCCTTTGGCTACAATCAAGTCCAATGCCATCTCTACCCATTTGTTTGGTAGTATGGTCTAGGATTTGATTAAGATTCTTTTTATCACCAAATAATCTTTGCAAAGAATATCTCAAACTATGATTGTCATGCATAAGAGAAGTAAAGGTAAAACATAATAGATTCATATCACCTCTAGCATGCACAAGGTAGATTTCTAAGCAAACATCTTTAGTCATATAAGAATCTTTATAACAAGATAGAGCATCAAAAATTTTCTCTCTATAAGAAAAGATAGTATGAGGGTCAAGAGCAATTACACTACTATACAAGGAAGCAAGTTCATATACAAGACAAGTAATCTTTGAAGGATAAACTTTATCTACACATTCTATTCCTTGCAAAGTAAGCTCTTAACTCCAATAAGCACATATAAGAGCATAAGAAACAATAGAGAGAGAAGCAAGCTCTATATATGAAATAGTCATAGAAGGTTGAGATTTTAAAAACTTAATCTTATCAAGCAAGCTAGAATTCGCAAATTTAAGAGCATTTAGTTGACTAAGATAAGCATTTGTTTGAATCTCAACACTTGAATTTACCTCATTTAAATCTTCAATTGAGCTTGTCATGAGGGCGCAATGGCATCTTCCATCTTCACATTCACTAGATCTTCCACTAGTGCTTTCATTTGTTGATGGAGCCTTTGTGATTCCTTTTTCTCTCTTGTTTCCTTCTATTGCTCTCAATGAAGGTTTCCCATCTTCATACTCACCCATATTCTCCTACTTGTGGAAGTATGTTTGGATAAGACCCGCTCTGATACCAATTGTTAGATCCTAGATGGGTGATTAGATGCTCTAGAGGGGGGGGGGTGAATAGAGCTGAAAGCACTTAAACAAAACTCATTAAGCCTTCAAGATATATGACAAGATAAGGTTGCTAAATAGGTAATTTAAGCGCAACTAAAACATACATAGAAAGGATGAGAGAGATTGAACATACACCAATAGACAAGCTATTTAGAGTGGTTCCACACTTCAAACTAGTAGTGTGTCAGTCCACTTGCCTAGAGAGGTCAACCTCTAGGACTTCCAAACTATTGCATTCTTATATTCATTCATAAGACTTTCAATACATCACCAAACAAAGGACTTACCTATCCAATACAAAGAGTCTTCAACCTTACCAAGGACTTACCCACTTTGCAAGAGTCTTTGGCCTTCTCCAAGGACTGACCCACTCTTGCACAAGTCTTCAGCCATGCAGGAATTACCCACTCTTCTTGGATCTTCCACCTTTGACTTCACCTTCACTCAGAGAAGCTTCCACCAAGGTCTTACCCACTTGAGCTTGAGTCTTCTGCCTTCTCCAAGGACTTACCCACTCTAGCTCCAAGTCTTCAGCCTTGATCTTCACCAAGGGACTCCTTCCCTTGTTCTTCTTCACCTCTCTTGGACAAGAGAGCGAACCTTCATCTTCATGATTGAAAAGATAGAAAGGAGGTGGTGGAAGTGAGAGCCTCACAAGATATACATATATGACTAGCTCTCTTACAGATTTCCTACTCACTCTAATGGATGTAGCAAGTGATTAAGCTTAGAGAGAGAGAGGAGGTTGTAGGATCACTCAACTATAGAATAGGAACCTTCATAGTGAATGATCAACCTTGGAATGAAGCCCAAGGGGTCCTATTTATAGCTGGGGATGCCTCTTAGCCTTTAGGAACACTTGTGAACGAAAACTAGTCATTTTGTGGCTTGCAATGGATTTATTTTCACTTGTTGCAACTCCACAACGGCTAGAAGCACTTTTCTGCACTTTTCCGTACAGTGCAATCGGTCGAGTTTCTATAAGGGTAACTCGACCGATAGAATAAAAGACAAAGCCGATATTCAGACCATTGGTCGAGTTTGTCCTGGGGAAACTCGACCGACCAATGAAAATCAAATTGGCCAGTTACTCCATCGGTCGAGTTCTGTGTAAACACAACTCGACCGATGCAATCTCCAGAAAATTGATCAAGGATGATCGGTCGAGTTTTCAGGGTGGGAAACTCGACCGACAAAGTGCCTGTAATCAATTTTCAAAGTTGCATCTAAAGTGCTCCTGATATTTTTCTAAGCTTAATTACAAGTCATACAATCATTACAAGTGATTTACAACATGATTCTAATGGATATACATCATATTACAAAAACGTGCACTTGTATGACTTTGACTTGTCTTTTCTCTAATTTGATATGAGCAAGTTAGGACAATTGGAGTGTGTCTATACCTAATCTGAAATCACTCAAGTAGAGACATTAGACACCAATATGTTGAATGGTTAGTCATCATCAAAACACAGGTTTAGTCAATTTAGATGTGAGTCAACATTGACCTAATTGACCTTGAGTCAACAATATCCCCCTTTTTGAAGATGACAAACCATTCCATAAATGTATTGAATGCTTTAAAGTAAAATCATACCTTTGGAGAAACCTAGGGCTTTCAATAGAATGGAGTTCATATGCTCCCCCTCAATTGATGTGCATGGAGTTTTCATACTCCCCCTCAATTGATGCTATTTCTCCTGCATGGTTAGCTTTCATAACATTTATAGAATACAATGTCTTCTACTCATATATGTTCTACACATATATGTATTCTCCCCTTTACCTTCTCCCTTTTACATGAACATGCTTCTCCTCTTCATGTAAGACATGCCTTCTTCCTCTTTTTAAAAGAAGACATACATTTCTCCCCATTTTTCATTTCAAAAAGTGGGGTTATGAAGAAATAAGAAACATCACTTGTTAAAGACAAAAGGAGATAACACAAATATATATAAGGAGAGTAGAAGAGCACAGATAGGGGCTTGTCCAAGCATAGAAAGAAAAGCAAGTTAAAGCATATACTTTAACAACCCAAAATGCAAGATAAAGTGTTGCAGAAAAATAATTAATTGCAATTTTGACCCTCAAGATGATGGATTTTGACCAAAAACCATCAGAGCTCATCGCGAAGAAATGAGTCTTGCTCAGAAGGTTGTTTCTGCATGAAAAAACACTAGCCTTGCACCAAAAGCTAAAACTGGAGCAAAATCTGCATAAAATCCAAAAATACTCCAATTTCTACATATAATGTAGATCTAAGTACCCTGCATCACAATGTTATGCAAGCAACTCAAGATAGTAGATATGCAATTCAATGAACAATCTTGAGCATGTATGAGACAAGATACAAGCATAGCATATAGATGAGCAAAGATGCCAATCATAAGCAAGGCTAGAACTACATGTATATGAACTACTAGCAGATGATATCACAAGTTAGGACTACTAGTAGGATCTAGATCATATCAAGAGATACCAAAAGATACACAAGATAAAGCAAACTATGAGTAGATGTAGAGATATATCCAAACAAAGAGATATGCAATTTTAGACGCATGAAAGGATATAACTCACAAGATATGCATCCTTACCAAAAGATGATTACCCTTAAGAATCTCAAGGTTGTATCAAAACAAGATATACACCTAGATAGATGTAGCAAGTTAGAGCACAATGGAAGCAATTTAAGACACAACCACGAGATCCAAAGAGATCATCATCAAAACCTGCAAAATAACTCAAAGCAAGTAATTACAACATATAGATATACCAATTTAGAGCAATTAGAGAGATAGAGTTGTAAGCAAGATAGGAAATTTAGAACATGGCAATATGCATATATAAAGGTACTAAAGGAGTTCCAAAGAATAAATCTATTGGTTGAGAAAATCTAGTTTACAGGGAAAATTCTCATTCAATAAGCCAATTGTGTATTCTGTGCACAATGTTATCGGTCGTGTTCTGTGCATTGACAACTCAACCGATGACAGCTGTAGGCAACACCCATTGGTGCCTATCAGTCGAGTTTCAAGCAGGGCAATCTCGAGTGACAGACCAGCTGTCAAAAAGCACATATATTTCATAAAAACATAATTAAAGGCATGTTAAACATGTAAACCATATCCAAACATGTCTAAGCAAGTTAGTAATGCACTATAGAGGCATTAGAAACAGTTTTTGAGTAAGAGTGTGAAGAGAAACACAAAATACCACTTTTGACTCAAAAACCATATGTATAGTACACACCATCTTGACAAAACAAGTTAAGATTGGTTATAAGCAATAAAAACTTTACCTTTGTTCTTACCATTGCTTTTTCCACTTGTTGTCACCCTCTACACATCTCACCTTTCTTCTTTCATGTGGATTGAGAAGTCAATCTGCAATTCAATAGCTCAAGTCAATCCATTTGCAAGTACGTACAAGAAGAAAGATGAAATGGTCCCCAATCATATTTTTGGGTCCGGAGGGGTTAGTTTAGCAACCTAAGTCCTATTGCTCTTGGGTGCTTTCCTAAAAGGACAACAAGTAGAATAATGACCAAAATCATTGCAATAATTACAAGTGCCCGTAGCCTTGGAACTGGAGGATTCTTCATTGAAAATTGAAGGTCCTTTGTCTTTGTTGTTCCTTTGACTACAGTCAAGTCCAATGCCATCTCTACCCATTTGTTTGGTAGTATGGTCTAGGATTTGATTAATATTCTTTTTATCACCAAAGAATCTTTGCAAAGAAGATCTCAAACTATGATTGTCATGCATAACAGAAGTAAAGGTAAAACACAATAAATTCATATCATCTCTAGAATGCACAAGATAGATTTCTAAGCAAACATCTTTAGTCATATAAGAATCTTTATCACAAGATAGAGCATCAAAAACTTTCTCTCTATAAGAAAAGATAGTATGAGGGTCAAGAGCAATTACACTACTATGCAAGGAAGCAAGTTCATATACAAGACAAGTAATCTTTGAAGGATGAACTTTATCTACACATTCTATTCCTTGCAAAGTAAACTCTTGACTCCAATAAGCACATATAAGAGCATAAGAAACAATAGAGAGAGAAGCAAGCTCTATATATGAAATAGTAATAGAAGTTTGAGATTCTAAAAACTTAATCTTATCAAGCAAGCTAGAATTCACAAATTTAAGAGCATTTAATTGACTAAGATAAGCATTTGTTTGAATCTCAACACTTGAATTTACCTCATTTAAATCTTCAATTGAGCTTGTCATGAGGGCGCAATGGCATCTTCCATCTTCACATTCACTAGATCTTCCACTAGTGCTTTCATTTGTTGATGGAGCCTTTGTGATCCTATTTTCTCTCTTATTTCCTTCTATTGCTCTCTTTGAAGGTTTCCCATCTTCATAATCACCCATATTCTCCTACTTGTGGAAGTATGCTTGGAGAAGACCCGCTCTGATACCAATTGTTAGATCCTAGATGGGTGATTAGATGCTCTAGAAGGGGGGGGGTGAATAGAGCTGAAAGCACTTAAACAAAACTCATTAAGCATTCAAGATATATGACAAGAAAAGGTTGCTAAATAGGTAATTTGAGCGCAACTAAAACATACATAGAAAGGATGAGAGAGATTGAACATACACCAATAAACAAGCTATTTAGAGTGGTTCCACACTTCAAACTAGAAGTGTGTCAGTCTACTTGCCTAGAGAGGTAAACCTCTAGGACTTCCAAACTATTGCATTCTTATATTCATTCATAAGACTTACAATACATGACCAAACAAAGGACTTACCTATCCAATACAAAGAGTCTTCAACCTTACCAAGGACTTACCCACTTTGCAAGTGTCTTCGGCCTTCTCCAAGGACTTACCCACTCTTGCACAAGTCTTCAGCCATGCAGGAATTACTCACTCTTCTTGGATCTTCAGCCTTTGACTTCACCTTCACTCGGAGAAGCTTCCACCAAGGTCTTACCCACTTGAGTTTGAGTCTTCTGCCTTCTCCAAGGACTTACCCACTCTAGCTCCAAGTTTTCAGCCTTGATCTTCACCAAGGGACTCCTTCCCTTGTTCTTCTTCACCTCTCTTGGACAAGAGAGAGAACCTTCATCTTCATGATTGAAAAGATAGAAAGGAGGTGGTGGAAGTGAGAGCCTCACAAGATATACATATAGGACTAGCTCTCTTACATATTTCCTACTCACTCTAATGAATGTAGCAAGTGATTAAGCTTAGAGAGAGAGAGGAGGCTGTAGGATCACTCAACTATAGAATAGGAACCTTCATAGTGAATGCTTAACCTTGGAATGAAGCCCAAGGGGTCCTATTTATAGCTGGGGATGCCTCTTAGCCTTTGGGAATACTTGTGAACGAAAACTAGCCGTTTTGTGTCTTGCAACAGATCTATTTTCACTTGTTGCAACTCCACAACGGCTAGAAGCACTTTTCTCCACTTTTCCGTACAGTGCAATCGATCGAGTTTCTATAAGGGTAACTCAACCGATAAAGTAAAAGACAAAGCCGATATTCAGACCATCGGTCGAGTTTGTCCTGGGGAAACTCGACCGACCAATGAAAATCGAATTGGCCAGTTACTCCATCGGTCGAGTTCTGTGTAAACACAACTCGACCGATGCAATCTTCAGAAAATTGATCAAGGATGATCGGTCGAGTTTTCAGGCTGGGAAACTCGACCGACAAAGTTCCTGTAATCAATTTTCAAAGTTGCATCTAAAGTGCTCTTGATATTTTTCTAAGCTTAATTACAAGTCATACAATCATTACAAGTGATTTACAACATGATTCTAATAGATATACATCATATTACAAAAACGTGCACTTGTATGACTTTGACTTGTCTTTTCTTCAATTTGATATGCACAAGTTAGGGCAATTGGAGTGTGTGTATACCTAATCTGAAATCACTCAAGTAGAGACATTAGACACCAATATGTGGAATGGTTAGTCATCATCAAAACACGGGTTTAGTTAATTTAGATGTAAGTCAACATTGACCTAATTGACCTTGAGTCAACAATCTCCCCCTTTTTGAAGATGACAAACCATTCCATAAATGTATTGAAAGCTTTAAAGTAAAATCATACCTTTGGAGAAACCTAGGGGTTTCAATAGAATGGAGTTCATATGCTCCCCCTCAATTGATGTGCATGGAGTTTTCATACTCCCCCTCAATTGATGCTATTTCTCCTGCATGGTTAGCTTTCATAATATTTATAGAATACTATGTCTTCTACTCATATATGTTCTACACATATATGTCTTCTCCCCTTTACCTTCTCCCTTTTACATGAACATGCTTCTCCTCTTCATGTAAGACATGCCTTCTTCCTCTTTTTAAAAGAAGACATACCTTTCTCCCCCTTTGTCATTTCAAAAAGTGGGGTTATGAAGAAATAAGAAACATCACTTGTTAAAGAGAAAGGAGATAACACAAATATATATAAGGAGAGTAGAAGAGCACAGATAGGGGCTTGTCCAAGCATAGAAAGAAAAGCAAGTTAAAGCATATACTTGAACAACCCAAAATGCAAGATAAAGTGTTGCAGAAAAATATTAAATTGCAATTTTGACCCTCAAGATGATGGATTTTGACCAAAAACCATCAGAGCTCATTGTGAAGAAATGAGTCTTGCTCAGAAGGTTGTTTCTGCATGAAAAACACTAGCCTTGCACCAAAAGCTGAAACTGGAGCAAAATCTGCATAAAATCCAAAAATACTCCAATTTCTACATATAATGTAGATCTATGTACCCTGCATCACAATGTTATGCAAGCAACTCAAGATAGTAGATATGCAATTCAAGGAACAATCTTGAGCATGTATGAGACAAGATACAAGCATAGCATATAGATGAGCAAAGATGCCAATCATAAGCAAGGCTAGAACTACATGTATATGAACTACTAGTAGATGATATCACAAGTTAGGACTACTAGTAGGATCTAGATCATAGCAAGAGATACCAAAAGATACACAAGATAAAGCAAGCTATGAGTAGATGTAGAGATATATCCAAACAAAGAGATATGCAATTTTAAACGCATGAAAGGATATAACTCACAAGATATGCATCCTTACCAAAAGATTATTACCCCTAAGAATCTCAATGTTGTATCAAAACAAGATATACACCTAGATAGATGTAGCAAGTTAGAGCACAATGGAAGCAATTTAAGACACAACCAAGAGATCCAAAGAGATCATCATCAAAACATGCAAAATAACTCAAAGCAAGTAATTGCAACATATAGATATACCAATTTAGAGAAATTAGAGAGATAGAGTTGTAAGCAAGATAGGCAATTTAGAACATGGCAATATGCATATATAAAGGTACCAAAGGAGTGCCAAATAATAAAGCTATTGGTTGAGAAAATCTAGTTTAGAGGGAAAATTCTCATTCAATAAGCCAACTGTGTATTCTGTGCACAGTGTTATCGGTCGTGTTCTGTGCATTGACAACTCGACCGATGACAGCTGTTGGCAACACCCATTGGTGCCTATCGGTCGAGTTTCAAGCAGGGCAAACTCGAGTGACAGACCAGCTGTCAAAAAGCACATATATTTCATAAAAACATAATTAAAGGCATGCTAAACATGTAAACCGTATCCAAACATGTCTAAGCAAGTTAGTAATGCACTATATAGGCATTAGAAATAGTTTTTGAGCAAGAGTGTGAAGAGAAACACAAAATACCACTTTTGACTCAAAAACCATATGTATAGTGCACACCATCTTGACAAAATAAGTTAGGATTGGTTATAAGCAATAAAAACTTTACCTTTGTTCTTACCATTGCTTTTTCCACTTGTTGTCACCCTCTACACATCTCACATTTCTTCTTTCATGTGGATTGAGAAGTCAATTTGCAATTCAATAGCTGAAGTCAATCCATTTGCAAGTACCTACAAGAAGAAAGATGAAATGGTCCCCAATCATATTTTTGGGTCCGGAGGGGTTAGTTTAGCAACCCAAGTCCTATTGCTCTTGGGTGCTTTCCTAAAAGGACAAAAATTAGAATAATGACCAAAATCATTACAATAAATACAAGTGCCCATAGCCTTGGAACTGGAGGATTCTTCATTGAAAATTGAAGGTCCTTTGTCTTTGTTGTTCCTTTGGCTACAGTCAAGTCCAATGCCATCTCTGCCCATTTGTTTGGTAGTATGGTATAGGATTTGATTAAGATTCTTTTTATCATCAAAGAATCTTTGCAAAGAAGTTCTCAAACTATGATTGTCATGCATAACAGAAGTAAAGGTAAAACACAATAGATTCATATCATCTCTAGCATGCACAAGATAGATTTCTAAGCAAACATCTTTAGTCATATAAGAATCGTTATCACAAGATAGAGCATCAAAAACTTTCGTTCTATAAGAAAAGGTAGTATGAGGGTCAAGAGAAATTACACTACTATGCAAGGAAGCAAGTTCATATACAAGACAAATAATCTTTGAAGTATAAACTTTATCTACACATTCTATTCCTTGCAAAGTAAGCTCTTGACTCCAATACGCAGATATAAGAGCATAAGAAACAATAGAGAGAGAAGCAAGCTCTATATATGAAATAGTCATAGAAGGTTGAGATTCTAAAAACTTAATCTTATCAAGCAAGCTAAAATTCACAAATTTAAGAGCATTTAGTTGACTAAGATAAGCATTTGTTTGAATCTCAACACTTGAATTTACCTCATTTAAATCTTCAATTGAGCTTGTCATGAGGGCGCAATGGCATCTTCCATCTTCACATTCACTAGATCTTCCACTAGTGCTTTCATTTGTTGATGGAGCCTTTGTGATCCCTTTTTCTCTCTTGTTTCCTTCTATTGCTCTCTTTGAAGGTTTCCCATCTTCATAATCACCCATATTCTCCTACTTGTGGAAGTATGCTTGGAGAAGACCCGCTATGATACCAATTGTTAGACCCTAGATGGGTGATTAGATGCTCTAGAGGGGGGGGTGAATAGAGCTGAAAGCACTTAAACAAAACTCATTAAACCTTCAAGATATATGTCAAGATAAGGTTGCTAAATAGGTAATTTGAGCGCAACTAAAACATACATAGCAAGGATGAGAGAGATTGAACATACACCAATAGACAAGCTATTTAGAGTGGCTCCACACTTCAAACTAGAAGTGTGTCAGTCCACTTGCCTAGAGAGGTCAACCTCTAGGACTTCCAAACTATTGCATTCTTATATTCATTCATAAGACTTACAATACATGACCAAACAAAGGACTTACCTATCCAATACAAAAAGTCTTCAACCTTACCAAGGACTTACCCACTTTGCAAGAGTCTTTGGCCTTCTCAAAGGACTTACCCACTCTTGCACAAGTCTTCAGCCTTGCAGGAATTACCCACTGTTACGACCCCACCTTTCGGTAACCCCCAATTAAGGGAGACCAAGAGGTTGAAGTCGCACCCATAAACTCCGGATCAAAGGTTCGACATATAACCAAAAACAATTATTAAATTCTAACAGACTATACTGAAAAATGGTAATAAATTTTTTGCATACCTTTGAAAAGTTTGGAATAAACTAAACTTCTAACCACAGCTGAACTATTCTAACTAATTCCTCCTTGTTCTTTAATTCTTGAATTCTCATTGTGTCGCTTTACTGTTTGTACTTTTGAGATTTGTACCTAAATTGCCGAAAAACAAAACGACGGTCAGCCGAAGCTGGTATGTAGAGGAAACAGATAATGTTCAACTATGTTAACAATAAAATCATTCAATTAATCATTTAACAATCAAGATTACTTTTTAAGCCATACAACTCAATCCATATATATTCTCAAACTCTGGGCTGTCCCTGCAGTGGACATGGATACCACCTTTCTTTTAGGTAATAGAGTCGCATGACACTTCCCAAAGATAGCCCAATATCTAACTCAATGTGACTTGATGGTCCTACCTCAATGGTAGCCATGTACTAAGTCATCCATAGACCCGATGGACCTACCCAATAGGTATCCATGTACTAGGTCATCCATAGACCTGATGGACCTACCCAATAGGTAGCCATGTACTAGGTCTTCCTCTGACCTGATGGACCTACCCATAGACAGCCATGTACTAGGTCAACTATAAGGCCACAGAGAGAACCATGATCTGAGCTTCTAGGCATATATCCTTAGTGATAGTCATAGCCACATTATAGTTTGCATGAACTAAACTCATCCAACAGTTTATTCAAGTCATCGGTGAAAATCTTGGAAAACCTTGGAAATCTATCTCGAGATATTCATAAGCGTAACCACATACCTGTTCAGAGCAACTTGAAGTCCAAGTAATAATATTTAGGAATAATCAATCAAGCAATCATCAATATCCTGAAATTAATCCATAATATCCAAGTGTCATTGTTTTATTCCAAACCTCCTCAAGATTTACTTGGATTCCACTTTAGGATTTCTAGGCCATCCTTTAGGGTTTTTAGTTTTCATTATACATTTATCACTTTTAATGTTCGTTTAATCCACAAACCCTAATTTCAACATCATAGACACAATTAAAAGTCAATTAAGTGTAATATATCACTTTTACACTAAAACTACTATCTTTATCCTTTTAAGTCATGTCAAGATCATTAAGACCAATTATCATGTTCAGGTTTCTTTGAATTGACAACTCAACAAAGAATTATAGTTCGATTCTCCAGGAACCCTAATTACTACAATTCTCATCATTTATGTCAGTAAACCCTAATGTATCATTAATTCCACTTTATACACTAGGAACCCCAAAATATGCACATTAATGATCTTTTATACTCAAATTGGATTTATAACAACATAACTTTGTCTTATTCATGGATTTGCACAATTAAAATCATTAAAAGACATATCCTCCTAAATTAGGGTTTCTTAATGCTTAATCATTCTTAATGGGGTAAAAACCCTAAATCATGCAATTTTACATCTAGATCAGGTTCGAAGCTAACATTATCATTCAATAGGTTATTAATACTTCAATTAACCCATCAAGCATACTAGATTCAACCTTTAATCACAAATAGGGTTTTTAACCTAACTTTAATGCACTTTTCATCAACTTATTGTACTTTTGCAATTAGAAATGGAATCAATCCTTAAAAGTACTTTAATTGGATTTATCACGTTTTTCTGATCAATTTTCATACATAACATTATTTCATCTGTGCATTGTAGCAATTTCTATGATTTTTGTAAGTTTATCACTTAATTGACAAATCAGAAACTGACACGTCAGCATTAAATCTTTAATATCAATTTACCAGAACTCAACGCAGAAGAAGGAAATGTCTCGTCCGCCCTTGGGTCGTGCACGTCCGAGCAGGGGTATAAGAGTCATTTGACTCTATCTTTTCTCCTTCCTCGCGACGCGATCCCTGTGCACTTCGCGTACAGGATGCCGCTGGCCACTGATACTCCTCGCAACGCCATCGACCACCGCCACCTCCCTCAGGCGAACCCCACCGCGCTCAACCTGTTCCATGATTCTTCTCCAAACCGCCCCTTTTTCTCTCACACTCGCATGAGGGACTCTCTACATGTGACATCCAGCACTTCCGACGTCTCTTCCAGAGTCCATGGCATGGCGAGTGACGACTCCGACCGCCAGGGCTCGTCTCGCCCCTATTACCGCAAGGCCCAGAGGAGAAGCGTGATGATGGTGTTCCACTCGCCGCCATCCGATGGGAGGAAGGAACATTGCAGGTAGGGTTTAGATGACCACGAGGTTTGAAACCATAAGTTTGGAAATTGCAGGCATGCTTGACGGTCGTGGTAGTGGCGTAGTAGAGCCGGCAGATGGATCTTGGTTGGCGCAGAGGCATCGACAACCATGGCATTGGTGAGGCTATGAATTGCCAATTACAGATTACGAGGAAGAAGGAGAGACATGTCTCTCCGTTCTCATGGCTGACAATGGCACCTTGAAGGTGGCTTTCCGAGATTGGCTGGGCAGGGTTTTAAGCAGACTTCATGGAGGCAACCCCTCTGCCATGCTATTGCAATCATCATCAAACGAGTTTATGCCCATTGCACCCTTCCTGACATGGGAGGGAATATGGCCTTTATATATATGTAAGGTTTATAATATAGGATAGAGGATTGGCCTTCAAGTTTGCATAACGTTGGCAAGACATCCCCTTTAGGAAGTACTTAATTGTAATCCTTATTCATTATTTTTCTTTTCTTTTAATCATATTAATATTATTAATTTGTTGATTTAGTAAGGAGTGAGGCATCTATTTTTTTCTCTCTTCTATTCTTACCTTCTCCATTGGGACTCCTTGGATCCCAAGAAATCCTAGGAATTCGAAATTCCTCATGAAGGATAATTCTCATCCTTCTAGATGCATCTACATGCATTATTTCTCATTATCATGTTTATTTCTTATTAAAATATTTCCTTTTGAGGATTTCTCTTTATTTCTCTTTTATTTTCCTCATTGGTATTCCTTTTATCCTTAGGAATCCTTTGGATACGAAAATCCACCAAGAATAACTTAAGTATACCTCTTTTCACTTATTTTCCACATTTTATCATTTTTTTCAATTTATTTTCTTAATAAAGAAATACTTAATTAATCTTTTCTTTTCTTATTGCTTTCTTTTTGCAACCTTGGACTCCTTGGTACCCAAGGAAACCAAGAGGCATGAAATCCTCTTTGGATTTTCCTTCTATAGGTTTCTACATATTTCTTTTCTTAAAAATTCAATTATCCCTTTACTAATTGAATTTCCTTGTTATTTGGGCCCAATATCCAATAAAGCCCACAACACAATCATCAAGGCTATTGTAAACGAAATCCATTTATTTGAAGCAAATTATATCATTATTTGTTCAAATATCTTTAAAATGAGAAATTACATTTCTCACCAAATGAACCCAAAATTTGGGGTTGTAACATCCTTCCCCTCTTATAGAAATTTTGTCCTCGAAATTCTATCAAGCAAACAAACAATTCAGGATAAGACTTTTCCATGTCCATCATTGGCCCCTATGTGGCTTTACCGTACTCATGGCGCATCCAAAGAACCTTTATCATCACATATTCTTCTCTCTGAGTTATTTCATCCTGGCGTCTATAAACTACACAGGTAACTCAGGCCATTTCAGCCTCCCTTGGGGCTCACTAGGTTCATTGCTCAGCACATGGTCGGGGTACCTCACATAGTGCTCTAAATTGGACACATGGAAAACATCCCACATTACTCTATCCTGAGGGGTAGGGTCAAAACCTAACCATCTCCACCCATCCATCTCTAATGGACCCATGTATCGAGGACTCAACTTTCTCAACTACAACTCAGAGGGGTCGGATTCTCACATAATATTCTCCCACAGTGCACTGCATGTTAGTCTTCTTTGCATCTGCTCACGACTCTCGTCGTCTCTAGGCTCCTTTTAGCCATTGCATGATTAAAGCGACTTTCATCTTCATGCACTGCGGTCCTTTTCTAATCATCATGTGGTCCTTTCACCAACATCACCTTACTGAAGTGGTGACCGACACAACCTCCCTTACAGAGCTTCTTAGAATCCCGATACTGGCTATGGTGGTTATCATCACATCTTTCATAGGACAAGAACAAACTCTAGATATCACCCTAAACAAGCACACATGCTCTCATCAGACCCTCTAGTCTGGATCATACTAACCACTAGTAAGGGGTGATAAACTGTACCAACATTGAGTTATGCGTGTTTCTACTTCCACCTCATGGAAGTGAACTGATAGGTCATACTCACGAACTTTTGAACTCATATCATGGTGTAGTTGAACAATCTCCCTCTTATGTAGTTCAATAGAATCTGTCTCTTGACAGTACTCCCTTCTTTCTCATGTTATCTAGGTGAGGCGATCTACCATAACCCATATTGCATCTTGACCTTCCTTGGTCTAGGGGAAACTTCATCATCCATAGTTATGAACTCCCTTTCCCCCTCAGGGACACTTTTAACCTCTAAGTCAAAGCACATGGTTATTGGTGTTCGTCCTTCACCTCCTGACTTGTATGGCAACATACCACATACAACTTCATCTTAGGCATCCAAAGTACTACTGTCACCTATTATCTTGGTAGTACCACGACATATGGTGATCTTAAATCATGATCTCTCGTATGTCATGATTCCTCAAGATCGATTCCTCAAAGACCCTAAACTACTCTCATCGGGGTTTTATCATCTTCTTTTTCAAAGAAGTGCATCTGAGGTTCTACTACCATCCTTTTATTGCATCAAGGCCTAGGCTGGCTAACCAAACCTCTGCTAACTTGACCAATCATTATCGTTACATCTGTGTGTTAGCCAAAACACATCTTCTTTCCAAACTTATCTCTTTTCTCAGCTTAAGGTTAGCCTAACAACCTCAACCTCTTCTAGCTTCTGGCTAGGCACTTTATCTCAACCAGAGCATTCATTACCACTTCTTATCCTTAGGTGTTAGGTAACATACACCTCTATGTATTCCACTTATTATCTCATCTCAACTCTAGGTTTGTCTTCATCAAGAAACTCTGAGCTCATCCTCATGGTGATCAAACTCAACCTTGCATCACTTGCACAATCCACATAGCTCATGATAAATCATCCTCACAAGATGATTTCCTTAATACTCTTAGTGTTGGTAAACCATCCATGCATCATTAATCACTCTATAAGGGTATGTTATCATCTCTATCCTCATACCCCGTAGCCACGTTCCAACTCACATCATCTTTACCCTTGGTGTATGGTATGCGTACTGTCCTATCTCTCACTCCCATAACAAGAGGAAATAAGCATTTGGCTGCAGTCCAAATACAAAGTTCTTCCTGTTCCAAGAGTAGAGATGGTACATCCCACCATGTCGGTACACCTTTAAATCAAAGTTGAAACGTGCCACATATGTCTTAACATCACATTCATCTTGATATCAAAGTTACTTCCATGGAAAACTAGTCTCGAACCTACTTGGTCCAATCACAATCCTTGGTCGTTTCCTCTAGATCTATAGGGTGCCGGCACTTTTGGGATCATCCCTCTTCCCTTATGCATCCAGAGAGTGCCTTATTCATCTGCCCTTTGGGTCCCATGAGTTCATGAAGGTGATCAATCTCCTAACCCATGGCCCTTAGACAATAATAGCTGTTACCTCCCGACCCTATGGTCATGTGCAACTAGGGAATTAGGCAACTCCTTCTTCCATCGGTCTTATCCCTACCTGACCCTAGGTTAGACTTAGGATTCTAACATACTACATGTTCAACCTAGAACCTTACCCAAGCATTCATCATCTCTCTTCCTGCATTCATGTGCTGACTTTCATCCCTTCATAGGGATCATGGCAACCTGCCTTCCTTAGTCAAGCTCCATACCGGTTACCTCCATGCACATAGAGATGGTTATCTATGGGTCTATAGGTTCATGCCATGTACTTAGCTTCTCAAGATCCTATGAAACATCCCCAGATTACCTCAAAACCAACCAAACTGGTAAACTCCCTACCAAAGGGTCCCTCTCCCAGGATGGGAGGAAACTACCCTTTGATAACAAAGGTCACAAGCGTTCTTAGAGTTTACATTCACATGAGCTTAATTAACCCTAGCAAGCTATTAAGGCACAAGAAGATCACCTACTGAATCCTGCTAGGTCATACATGTCCTCTTTCCTCGATGCTGGATCAAGACCACACTTTCCTTTATCATCAACCTAGTTGGGAGAGATTCACCAAACATGCCTTAAACTTAAGGGGCTTCCCTTTTCCTCTAAACATAGAAAGTATCATGCTCGTATCTATGGAAACTCAACTCTCATCATGAGCATTAGGTACACCACTTCCCCTCTTAGGCCAGGAACCCTAGGTTCACTTTTGGGTATCCAACTGTATGCTCAAGATCATCCATGACCCTTTATGCTCCACCATAATTCCTTATCCAGGGTTTCATCCTACTGTCAGCACTATGACGTGCCCTAGGTGCCAGCTATACCCTACTTGCACGAGCCCATAGGGTTTCTAAGGTCCTTCACTAACATCATCATCTAAGGAGCTATCCCTTACCCTAACATGCATGACCCTTCCCAGGGTTGGGTTGCCAAAGGTGTTAGGTCACCCATGGACCATGTGGCATCCCAAAGGCATGTCCTTTCAAACACCTGGTCCAATTCATCCCTCTCTAACCTTCACTTAGGGTTAGTGTTAGCATCATCCTCAGAGGATGTGCCAGGTCTCCTCTTGCAATGGACATCTCTATCTCTAAGACTAACTTATCCTCCTGACAAGAAGGTCTAGCCTCATGTCTCTTCTGAGGACATGACAACTTATGTCATACAACCTAAGCATGTATCTATCCTTTAGTTTGTGCTTAATCTATTAATCTTATGTCCATGACATCTTATTTACATGCTTTTCATTAATTTGGTGGAGGATTCCTTAAAGCGTATTAATCTTACCCATACCTCAAGAGGGTGAGGAGAAGAGAGAAAACCATAATCCTTAAGGTCCTTAACAGAATTAGTGATGAGAAGGGATGAATAAGATGAGAAATTCCTAAAGGTATCTTATTTCGATTCACACCCTAAGACTTTGGCCAGGCAGTCACACGGATCCGGGAGTCCTCGTATTCTGACTAGCGGTGCGGAGGAAAATATTTCCAGCCCCCGGTCGTGATCCTTTTCTAGACACCTCCGTCTTTCAGATAATCCTCTAATAACTCCCTTGGGTTCTATGGAGTTTGTAAAAATTTAATAATTATTAATGGTTACATGAAGAACCTAGGCTCTGATACCAAATGTTACGACCCCACCTTTCGGTAACCCCCAATTAAGGGAGACCAAGAGGTTGAAGCCGCACCCATAAACTCCGGATCAAAGGTTCAACATATAACCAAAAACAATTATTAAATTCTAACAGACTATACTGAAAAATGGTAATAAAATTTTTGCATACCTTTGAAAAGTTTGGAATAAACTAAACTTCTAACCACAGCTGAACTATTCTAACTAATTCCTCCTTGTTCTTTAATTCTTGAATTCACAATGTGTCACTTTACTATTTGTACTTTTGAGATTTGTACCTAAATCGCCGACAAACAAAACGACAGTCAGCCGAAGCTGGTATGTGGAGGAAACAGATAATGTTCAACTATGTTAACAATAAAATCATTCAATTAATCATTTAACAATCAATATTACTTTTTAAGCCATACAACTCAATCCATACATATTCTCAAACTCTGGGCTGTCCCTGCAGTGGACATGGATACCACCTTTCTTTTAGGTAATAGAGTCGCATGGAACTACCCGAAGATAGCCCAATATCTAACTCAATGTGACTTGATGGTCCTACCTCAATGGTAGCCATGTACTAAGTCATCCATAGACCTGATGGACCTACCCAATAGGTAGCCATGTACTAGGTCATCCATAGACCTGATGGACCTACCCAATAGGTAGCCATGTACTAGGTCTTCCTCTGACCTGATGGACCTACCCATAGGCAGCCATGTACTAGGTCAACTATAATGCCACAGAGAGAACCAGGATCTGAGCTTCTAGGCATATATCCTTAGTGATAGTCATAGCCACATTATAGTTTGCATGAACTAAACTCATCCAACAGTTTATTCAAGTCATCGGTGAAAATCTCGAAAAACCTCAAAAATCTATCTCAAGATATTCATAAGCGTAACCACATACCTATTCAGAGCAACTTGAAGTCCAAGTAATAATATTCAGGAACAATCAATCAAGCAATCATCAATATCTTGAAATTAATGCATAACATCCAAGTGTCATTGTTTTATTCCAAACCTCCTCAAGATCTACTTGGATTCCACTTTAGGATTTCTAGGCCATCCTTTAGGGTTTTTAGCTTTCATTATGCATTTATCACTTTTAATGTTTGTTTAATCCACAAACCCTAATTTCAACACCATAGGCACAATTAAAAGTCAATTAAGTCCAATATGTCACTTTTACACTAAAACTACTATCTTTATCCTTTTAAGTCATGTCAAGATCATTAAGACCAATTATCATGTTCAAGTTTCTTTGAATTGACAACTCAACAAAGAATTATAGTTCGATTCTCCAGGAACCCTAATTACTACAATTCTCATCGTTTATGTCAGTAAACCCTAATGTATCATTAATTCCACTTTATACACTAGGAACCCCAAAATATCCACATTAATGATCTTTTATACTCAAATTGGATTTATAACAACATAACTTTGTCTTATTCATGGATTTGCACAATTAAAATCATTAAAAGACATATCCTCCTAAATTAGGGTTTCTTAATGCTTAATCATTCTCAATAGGGTAAAAACCCTAAATCATGCAATTTTACATCTAGATCAGGTTCTAAGCTAACATTATCATTCAACAGGTTATTAATACTTCAATTAACCCATCAATCATACTAGATTCAACCTTTAATCACAAATAGGGTTTTTAACCTAACTTTAATGCACTTTTCATCAACTTGTTGTACTTTTGCAATTAGAAATAGAATCAATCCTTAAAAGTACTTTAATTGGATTTATCACGTTTTTTTGATCAATTTTCATATATAACATTATTTCATCTGTGCATTGTAGCAATTTCTATGATTTTTGTAAGTTTATCACTTAATTGACAAATCAGAAACTGACACGTCAGCATTAAATCTTTAATATCAATTTACCAGAACTCAACGCAGAAGGAGGAAATGTCTCGGCCGCCCTTGGGTCGTGCACGTCCGAGCAGGGGTATAAGAGTCATTTGACTCTATCTTTTCTCCTTCCTCGCGACGCGATCCCTGTGCACTTCGCGTACAGGATGCCGCCGGCCACTGATACTCCTCGCAACGCCATCGACCACCGCCACCTCCCTCAGGCGAACCCCACCGCGCTCAACCTGTTCCATGATTCTTCTCTAAACCGCCCCTTTTTCTCTCACACTCGCATGAGGGACGCTCTACATGTGACGTCCATCACTACCGGCGTCTCCTTCGGAGTCCATAGCATGGCGAGTGACGACTCCGACCGCCAGGGCTCGTCTCGCCCCTATTACCGCAAGGCCCAGAGGAGGAGCGTGATGATGGTGTTCCACTCGCCGCCATCCGCTGGGAGGAAGGAACATTGTAGGTAGGGTTTAGATGACCATGAGGTATGAAACCAGAAGTTTGGAAATTGTAGGCATGCTTGGCGGTCATGGTAGTGGCGTAGCAGAGCCGACAGATGGATCTTGGTTGGCGCAGAGGCATTGACAACCATGGAACTGGTGAGGCTATGAATTGCCAATTACAGATTACGAGGAAGAAGTAGAGACATGTCTCTCCATTCTCATGGCTGACAATGACACCTTGAAGGTGGCTTTCCGAGATTGGCTGGGCAGGGTTTTAAGCAGACTTCATGGAGGCAATCCCTCTACCATGCTATTACAATCATCATCAAACAAGTTTATGCCCATCGCACCCTTCCTGACATGGGAGGGAATATGGCCTTTATATATACGTAAGGTTTAGAATATAGGATAGAGGATTGGACTTCAAGTTTGCATAACGTTGGCAAGACATCCCTTTTAGGAAGTACTTAATTGTAATCCTTATTCATTATTTTTCTTTTCTTTTTATCATATTAATATTGTTAATTTGTCGATTTAGTAAGGAGTGAGGCATCTATTTTTTTTCTCTCTTCTATTCTTACCTTCTCCATTGTGACTCCTTGGATCCCAAGAAATCCTAGGAATTCGAAATTCCTCATGAAGGATAATTCTCATCCTTCTAGATGCATCTACATGCATTATTTCTCATTATCATGTTTATTTCTTATTAAAATATTTCCTTTCAAGGATTTCTATTTATTTCTCTTTTATTTTCCTCATTGGTATTCCTTTTATCCTTAGGAATCCTTTAAATACGAAAATCCACCAAGAATAACTTAAGTATACCTCTTTTCACTTATTTTCCACATTTTATCATTATTTTCAATTTATTTTCTTAATAAAGAAATAATTAATTAATATTTTCTTTTCTTATTGCTTTCTTTTTGCAACCTTAGACTCCTTGGTACCCAAGGAACCCAAGAGGTACGAAATCCTCTTTAGATTTGCATTCTAGAGGTTTCTACATATTTCTTTTCTTAAAAATTCAATTATCCCTTTACTAATTGAATTTCCTTGTTATTTGGGCCCAATAGCCAATAAAGCCCACAACACAATCATCAAGGCTATTGTAAACGAAATCCATTTATTTGAAGAAAATTATATCATTATTTGTTCAAATATCTTTAATATGAGAAATTACATTTCTCACCAAATGAACCCAAAATCTGGGGTTGTAACACCCACTCTTCTTGGATCTTCCGCCTTTGACTTCACCTTCACTCGGAGAAGCATCCACCAAGGTCTTACCCACTTGAGCTTGAGTCTTCTGCCTTCTCCAAGGACTTACCCACTCTAGCTCCAAGTCTTCAGCCTTGATCTTCACCAAGGGACTCCTTCCCTTGTTCTTCTTCACCTCTCTTGGACAAGAGAGAGAACCTTCATCTTCATGATTGAAAAGATAGAAAGGAGGTGGTGGAAGTGAGAGCCTCACAAGATATACATATAGGAATATCTCTCTTATAGATTTCCTACTCACTCTAATGGATGTAGCAAGTGATTAAGCTTAGAGAGAGAGGAGGTTGTAGGATCACTCAACTATAGAATATGAACCTTCATAGTGAATGCTCAACCTTGGAATGAAGCCCAAGGGGTCCTATCTACAGCTGGGAATGCCTCTTAGCCTTTGGGAACACTTGTGAACAAAAACTAGCCATTTTGTGGCTTGCAACGAATCTATTTTCACTTGTTGCAACTCCACAACAGCTAGAAGCACTTTTCTACACTTTTCCGTACAGTGCAATCTGTCGAGTTTCTATAAGGGTAACTCGACCGATAGAGTAAAAGACAAAGCCAATATTCAGACCATCGGTCGAGTTTGTCCTGGGGAAACTAGACCGACCAATGAAAATCAAATTGGCCAGTTACTCCATCGGTCGAGTTCTGTGTAAACACAACTCGACCGATGCAATCTCTAGAAAATTGATCAAGGATGATCGGTCGAGTTTTCAGGCTGGGAAACTCGACCAACAAAGTGCCTGTAATCAATTTTCAAAGTTGCATCTAAAGTGCTCCTGATATTTTTCTAAGCTTAATTACAAGTCATACAATCATTACAAGTGATTTACAACATGATTCTAATGGATATACATCATATTACAAAAACGTGCACTTGTATGACTTTGACTTGTCTTTTCTCCAATTTGATATGCACAAGTTAGGGCAATTGGAGTGTGTCTATACCTAATCTGAAATCACTCAAGTAGAGACATTAGACACCAATATGTGGAATGGTTAGTCATCATCAAAACACGGGTTTAGTCAATTTAGATGTGAGTCAACATTGACCTAATTGACCTTGAGTCAACAATCTCCCCCTTTTTGAAGATGACAAACCATTCCATAAATGTATTGAAAGCTTTAAAGTATAATCATACCTTTGGAGAAACCTAGGGGTTTCAATAGAATGGAGTTCATATGCCCCCCCTCAATTGATGTGCATGGAGTTTTCATAGTCCCCCTCAATTGATGCTATTTCTCCTGCATGGTTAGCTTTCATAACTTTTATAGAATACTATGTCTTCTACTCATATATGTTCTACACATATATGTATTCTCCCCTTTACCTTCTCCCTTTTACATGAACATGCTTCTCCTCTTCATGTAAGACATGCCTTCTTCCTCTTATTAAAAGAAGACATACCTTTCTCCCCCTTTTTCATTTAAAAAAGTGGTGTTATGAAGAAATAAGAAACATCACTTGTTAAAGAGAAAGGAGATAACACAAATATATATAAGGAGAGTAGAAGAGCACATATAGGGGCTTGTCCAAGCATAGAAAGAAAAGCAAGTTAAAGCATATACTTGAACAACCCAAAATGCAAGATAAAGTGTTGCAGAAAAATAATAAATTGCAATTTTGACCCTCAAGATGATGGATTTTACCAAAAACCATCAGAGCTCATCGCGAAGAAATGAGTCTTGCTCAGAAGGTTGTTTCTGCATTAAAAACACTAGCCTTGCATCGAAAGCTGAAACTGGAGCAAAATCTGCATAAAATCCAAAAATACTCCAATTTCTACATATAATGTAGATCTATGTACCCTGCATCACAATGTTATGCAAGCAACTCAAGATAGTAGATATGCAATTCAAGGAACAATCTTGAGCATGTATGAGACAAGATACAAGCATAGAATATAGATGAGCAAAGATGCCAATCACAAGCAAGGCTAGAACTACATGTATATGAACTACTAGTAGATGATATCAGAAGATAGGACTACTAGTAGGATCTAGATCATAGCAAGATACACCAAAAGATACACAAGATAAAGCAAGCTATGAGTAGATGTAGAGATATATCCAAACAAAGAGAGATGCAATTTTAGACGCATGAAAGGATATAACTCACAAGATATGCATCCTTACCAAAAGATGATTACCCCTAAGAATCTCAAGGTTGTATCAAAACAAGATATACACCTAGATAGATGTAGCAAGTTAGAGCACAACGGAAGCAATTTAAGACACAACCAAGAGATCCAAAGAGATCATCATCAAAACCTACAAAATAACCCAAAGCAAGTAATTGCAACATATATATATACCAATTTAGAGCAATTAGAGAGATAGAGTTGTAAGCAAGATAGGCAATTTAGAACATGGCAATATGCATATATAAAGGTACCAAAGGAGTGCCAAAGAATAAAGCTATTGGTTGAGAAAATCTAGTTTAGAGGGAAAATTCTCATTCAATAAGCCAACTGTGTATTCTGTGCACAATGTTATCGGTCGTGTTATGTGCATTGACAACTCGACCGATGACAGCTGTTGGCAACACCCATTGGTGCCTATCGGTCGAGTTTCAAGCAGGGCAAACTCGAGTGACAGACCAGCTGTCAAAAAGCACATATATTTCATAAAAACATAATTAAAGGCATGCTAAACATGTAAACCATATCCAAACATGTCTAAGCAAGTTAGTAATGCAATATAGAGGCATTAGAAATAGTTTTTGAGCAAGAGTGTGAAGAGAAACACAAAATACCACTTTTGAATAAAAAAACCATATGTATAGTGCACACCATCTTGACAAAACAAGTTAGGATTGGTTATAAGCAATAAAAACTTTACCTTTGTTCTTACCATTGCTTTTTTCACTTGTTGTCACCCTCTACACATCTCACCTTTCTTCTTTAATGTGGATTGAGAAGTCAATTTGCAATTCAATAGCTCAAGTCAATCCATTTGCAAGTACCTACAAGAAGAAAGATGAAATGGTCCCCAATCATATTTTTGGGTCCGGAGGGGTTTAGTTTAGCAACCCAAGTCCTATTGCTCTTGGGTGCTTTCCTAAAAGGACAACAAGTAGAATAATGACCAAAATCATTGCAATAATTACAAGTACCCGTAGCCTTGGAATTGGAGGATTCTTCATTGAAAATTGAAGGTCCTTTGTCTTTGTTGTTCCTTTGGCTACAGTCAAGTCCAATGCCATCTCTACCCATTTGTTTGGTAGTATGGTCTAGGATTTGATTAAGATTCTTTTTATCACCAAAGAATCTTTGCAAAGAAGATATCAAACTATGATTGTCATGCATAAGAGAAGTAAAGGTAAAACACAATAGATTCATATCATCTCTAGCATGCACAAGATAGATTTCTAAGCAAACATCTTTAGTCATATAAGAATCTTTATCACAAGAGAGAGCATCAAAAACTTTCTCTCTATAAGAAAAGATAGTATGAGGGTCAAGAGCAATCACACTACTATGCAAGGAAGCAAGTTCATATACAAGACAAGTAATCTTTGAAGGATAAACTTTATCTACACATTCTATTCCTTGCAAAGTAAGCTCTTGACTCCAATAAGCACATATAAGAGCATAAGAAACAATAGAGAGAGAAGCAAGCTCTATATATGAAATAGTCATAGAAGGTTGAGATTCTAAAAACTTAATCTTATCAAGCAAGCTAGAATTTGCAAATTTAAGAGCATTTAGTTGACTAAGATAAGCATTTGTTTGAATCTCAACACTTGAATTTACCTCATTTAAATCTTCAATTGAGCTTGTCATGAGGGCGCAATGGCATCTTCCATCTTCACATTCACTAGATCTTCCACTAGTGCTTTCATTTGTTGATGGAGCCTTTGTGATCCCTTTTTCTCTCTTGTTTCCTTCTATTGCTCTCTTTGAAGGTTTCCCATCTTCATAATCACCCATATTCTCCTACTTGTGGAAGTATGCTTGGAGAAGACCCGCTCTGATACCAATTGTTAGATCCTAGATGGGTGATTAGATGCTCTAGAGGGGGGGGGGTGAATAGAGCTGAAAGCACTTAAACAAAACTCATTAAACCTTCAAGATATATGATAAGATAAGGTTGCTAAATAGGTAATTTGAGCGCAACTAAAACATACATAGCAAGGATGAGAGGGATTGAACATACACCAATAGACAAGCCATTTAGAGTGGTTCCACACTTCAAACTAGAAGTGTGTCAGTCCACTTGCCTAGAGAGGTCAACCTCTAGGACTTCCAAACTATTGCATTCTTATATTCATTCATAAGACTTACAATACATGACCAAACAAAGGACTTACCTATCCAATACAAAGAGTCTTCAACCTTACCAAGGACTTACCCACTTTGGAAGAGTCTTCGGCCTTCTTCAAGGACTTACCCAGTCTTGCACAAGTCTCCAACCTTGTAATAATTACCCAATCTTCTTGGATCTTCCGCCTTTGACTTCACCTTCACTCGGAGAAGCTTCCACCAAGGTCTTACCCACTTGAGCTTGAGTCTTCTACCTTCTCCAAGGACTTACCCACTCTAGCTCCAAGTCTTCAGCCTTGATCTTCACCAAGGGACTCCTTCCCTTGTTCTTCTTCACCTCTCTTGGACAAGAGAGAGAACCTTCATCTTCATGATTGAAAAGATAGAAACGAGGTGGTGGAAGTGAGAGCCTCACAAGATATACATATAGGACTAGCTCTCTTATAGATTTCCTACTCACTGTAATGGATGTAGCAAGTGATTAAGCTTAGAGAGCGAGAGAGAGAGGAGGCTGTAGGATCACTAAACTATAGAATAGGAACCTTCATAGTGAATGCTCAACCTTGGAATGAAGCCCAAGGGGTCCTATTTATAGCTGGGGATGCCTCTTAGCCTTTGGGAACACTTGTGAACGAAAACTAGCCATTTTGTGGCTTGCAACAGATCTATTTTCACTTGTTGCAACTCCACAACGGCTAGAAGCACTTTTCTGCACTTTTCCGTACAGTGCAATCGGTCGAGTTTCTATAAGGGTAACTCGACCGATAGAGTAAAAGACAAAGCCGATATTCAGACCATCGGTCGAGTTTGTGCTGGGGAAACTCGACCGACCAATGAAAATCAAATTGGCCAGTTACTCCATCGGTCGAGTTCTGTGTAAACACAACTCGACCGATGCAATCTCCAGAAAATTGATCAAGGATGATCGGTCGAGTTTTCAGGCTGGGAAACTCGACCGACAAAGTGCCTGTAATCAATTTTCAAAGTTGCATCTAAAGTGCTCTAATATTCGATCTAAGTGCTCCTGATATTTTCTAAGCTTAATTACAAGTCATACAATCATTACAAGTGATTTACAACATGATTCTAATGGATATACATCATATTAAAAAAACGTGCACTTGTATGACTTTGACTTGTCTTTTCTCCAATTTGATATGCGCAAGTTAGGGCAATTGGAGTGTGTCTATACCTAATCTGAAATCACTCAAGTAGAGACATTAGACACCAATATGTGGAATGGTTAGTCATCATCAAAACACAGTTTTAGTCAATTTATATGTGAGTCAAAATTGACCTAAGTGACCTTGAGTCAACAAATCCTTCATTATGATCCCCGTGAACATACAAGTCATTGTGATCCCCAGCTTCAGTGTTTGGTGGTGTTGGCAACCCAACTGAGAATGGATTGGAGTTATCATACTTATCATAGTACTCTTTTTCATCTATAGGATCTTCAATGAATTGTCTTTTACCACGAAGAACAATCGACCATTTATCATTTGCAGGATCATCGATATAAAATACTTGTTTTGCCTGTGATGCCAATATGAATGGTTCACCCTTCTCACCAATCTTTTCAAAGTTCACTAACATGAAACCTAATTCATCCACTATAACTCCTTTGTTGTTGTCAACCCAATTACATTTAAAGAGTGGAATTTTGAAATCTACATAGTCAAACTCCCATATGTCTTCAATGACACCATAATATGACATTTTAGCTTCACGCAGACTTTTATCCTTTGCACTTGCAAAAAACAATGAAGACGCTTGAAGGGCGACCCTGCTGTTTTGGACGACACTCTTATCATCTTGACGCTTTGTGTAATATGAGAAACCATTTATGTCAAACCCTTCATAAGACATAACATTCAATTTTGGTTTAAAGGCGAGGCATTTGATGGTTTCAGTAAGATTATCTGGTGTTTGAGATAGTTGATGTAAGACTTTATCTTCAAACCACTTAATAAATGTCTTGTTATGCTCTCTAGCAAGCCACATTGAATTGGATCGAGGATATTGTCTCTTGATGAAATTGGTATGTTCCTCGATATAAACACTCACTTCGTCGATGTTGTGTAAAATATACAAGTGACCTTGCTCCAACTTCTCGCGGCTGATTACTTTCACCCGTGATCCCAAAACTCCTTTGCCAAAATGCTCCTCAATATTGTCATTCACGGGAGCGTCATTACCACTCAGAAAGTCATTGCAAAAATCCATAACCTCTCTCGCCACATAACCCTCAATAATACTCCCTTCAGGCCGATAATGGTTTCAAACATCACCTTTAAAAATGCTCATGTATCGTTCAAAGGGATACATCCAATGCAAGAAAATTGGTCCCAACATTTTCACTTCCCTAGTCAAGTGGACAACAAGATGTACCATGATATCAAAGAACGACGGAGGAAAATACATATCAAATTAACATAGGGTAACAACCACTTCTCTTTGCAAATTATCAAGAGTATCAGGGTCAATAACTTTACTGCACAGACTGTTGAAAAAGAAATAAAGTCTGGTGATTGCAAACCTTACATGCTTTGGCAATATAGATCTAATTGCCACAGGCAATATTTATTGCATTAGAGTGTGACAATAATGAGATTTAAGACCTATCAACTTCAGATCTTTCATTGATACCAATGTACATATGTTGGATGAGTAACCTTGTGGCATCTTAACATTTACCAAGCATTCACAAAATGCTTTCTTCTCCTTTCTAGACAACATGTAACAAGCAGGAGGTAAGTATGTTCTCCGATCGCTACTAACTACTTATGTTAATTTTGTCCTTATTCCCATTTCACGTAGGTCCATTCTGGATTTTATCCCATCTTTAGTCTTACTTGGTATATTCAACAGAGTACCGATGACGCTATCACATACATTTTTCTCAACGTGCATGACATCGATACAATGCCTGACTGTCAAAGAACTCCAATAAGGAAGATCCCAAAATATCGACTTCTTCTTGAATAAAGACTTGTCACTCCTTGTGGCCATCGTACATTGTGATCTCTTACCAAATTCATTGGCGTTGTCTTTCACTCTTTCATAAACATCCTCCCCTGATATAGGTTTAGGTGCACTACGTTCCTCATTCCGTCCATTGAATGCTTTGCGCAACCTACGATACAGATGAAATTTTGGAAGAAACCTTCGGTGAGCAAGATATACGGTCTTGCCTAGTGTTTTAGTCGTATTGAATCAGTGTTCTCTTCACATATAGGACACACTTTAGATCCTTTGACACTATATCCAGACAAATTCACATATGCTGGAAAGTCATTCACAGTGCAAAACAACATAGCGTGCAAACAAAATGTCTCTTTTCATGAAGCATCATAGGTCATCACACCTTCACCCCAGAGGTTCTTCAAGTCATCAATCATAGGTTCAAGATAAACGTCGATATCATTTCCAGGTTGTTTAGGGCCCGATATCAAAGATGACAGCATAACATACTTATTTTTCATACACAACCAGGGAGGAAGATTGTATATAACAAGCATAACTGGCCAAGTGCTATGTTGGCTGCTCAATATCCCATACAGATTCATCCCATCTGTACAAAGCCCAAGTCTTAGATTCCTGTCCTCTTCACCGAATTCAGGGTACAATAAATCAATCTTCTTCCACTGTGGGGAATCAGACGCATGTCGTAGGATCCCATCATTATTTTTCTTAACATCTGCATGCCACATCAAATTCTTCACATCTATAGGATTGGCAAACAAGCGTTGAAATTGTGGTATTATAGGTAGATACCACATCACCTTGGCGGGAGAACCAATTTTGGACTCCCCCGAAGTCGTCAATTTATACCTTGACGCACCACATTTCGGACAATCTTTCAAATCCACATAGTCCTTTTGAAATAATACACAATCATTCTTGCATGCGTGTATCTTCTTGGCCTCCATTCCCATTGGGCACAACAATTTCTTTAACCGGTATGTTGAGATCGACAACTCGTTTCCTTTAGGAAGAATTTCTTTCAACAAAGACAACAATGACGTGAAGATTTTGTCACTCCATCGATTGTTAGCTTTCAGTTTATACAATCTCAACACAACGCTAAGCTTCATAAACTTACAACCCATGTATAACGGTATCTCAACATCATGCACAATGTTTCTAAACATGGGAGGTGGATCTGTGTGCTCTACCCCACAACTATCCAGCATCGCATCAACGATGTCTACTGGAACTGGTTCATTCACATCTACGTCATCAGAGGCAATTTCTTCTTCCACACAAGCACTGCTACCGACATCCACTGGTTTCAGGTTTGAAATCTCTCCATGCCAGTGCCATTCTGTATAGCCTTGTACAATCCTATTGCACATGACATGACTTCTGATTTCGTCACCAGTACTGACTTTCAAGTTGTTACCACAATGCCTACATGGACAGTAGAACCTATCTCCAAGTTGTTTCCTATATTCCTCGGAAAATCTAATAAACTGATCAAGACCAGAAATAAACTCTGGGGTGCAACGATTGCGAATGGACATCCATGATCTATCCATTCTATGATCAAAGAGAAAATAAGTATATATTACAACAAGATTAGGGTCTAGGGTAAACATATTAGAGTTTATGGTTAAAACTTTAGGGTTTATACATGTGATGCCATTCTTATATATAATAAATGTGTACCACCTATCCCAATCTTGAACACCTAATCTCACTAGTAAGTGTATAATGTGTATTGGATTTTCAAGAAAATTTCGGCAGCATTTCCCCACTGTTCTCCAAGTACATATGTACTTAGAAAACAAACGAGAAAATGTTGTCGAAATTTTCTTAAAAACCCAATACACATTATACACTTACATCCTAAGTGAGATTAGGTTTTCAAGAACAGTCCCAAATCGGGGACTATCCAAGATTTACTCCTAATGAGTAAATCTTGGACGAGTTTCTAGGCCAACAAATACAACACCAGTTCCTTGTTCACAACCCCATTCAACACACATATATGCAAGCACAAGATTTATTCATATCCTAGGTTGATTTACAATAGCAACATCTAAATAAGTAAACTCAAAACATTAGATAAATAAATATAATCAGTAGATAAACAAATACAAATCAATAGATAAAAAAGTACATCTCAGTTGATATACAAATATAAATCAAGAGATGATTAAATAATTTAAAAAAATAGATGAATAAATATAAAGCCCTAAATTTAAATAATGTGATGAATAAAAAATCATTAGATGAACGAATGAGTAGACAAGTAAATACAAATCAGTATTTAAGTAAATACAAATCAGTATTTAAGTAAATACAAATCAGTATTTAAGTAAATACAAATCAATATTTAAGTAAATACAAATCAGAGCGTCTTGCTCTGGAGCTGGGAGAGAGGGTGAGACAGAGGGTTTTTGGGAATGTTTACCTCTGTTTGAGCCCAGTCGGGCGTCTTGCTCTGGAGCAGGGAGAGAGGGTGAGACGGATGGGTGCACGTGGAAGTCAAACGGGCAGGCCGAGCGGGCAGGCGAGCGTGGAAGAGCAGTGAGCAGGCAGCCAGTGAGCGAGAAAGGAGGAGGGAGAAGGGCGGCGGTGAGCAGGCAACCAGCGAGCAAGCAAGGAGGAGGGAGAAGGGCGGCAGTAGGCGGTGAGCTCTGGAGTAGGAAGCCAATGAGTGGCGATCTCTGGAGCAGGTAGAAGGCCAGCGAGCTCTGGAGTAGGTGGTGAGCTCTAGAGTAGGCAGAAGGCCGGCGAGCTCCTAAACCATAATGGAAGTGATCATTGAAAAAATACTAGACAATACTATTTTGTTTCATATACAATGTTCAATTTAAATAAACACTCCCTTAGAGGATCTAATATTAGGCACAAAGTCATGTCTTAAATACTCTGGAAATATATATATTGATTCAAGATTACAATATCCATACAGGTAGACATCAAATCCACTCTTAACAATGTATTAAAGGACTAATCAAGTAAAAATGACACCAATACTAGAGTCGGGCCAGACAAGAACCCTACAGAAATCAACATTGGATACAATAAATGAAGATGGAGACCAGACTGTACGGTACTCCTAGTTGCAATAGCATACACATAGAAACCAGTGGATCAACCACAGTAGAAACAGAGATGGAGACCAGACTATAAGGTACTCCTACATGTCACACACATAGCACACACGTAGAAACAGAGATGGTTCCATTACCTTTGATTGGTCGGAGCAGCGGTGGAAGGCAGCAGGAAGGAGGCGCCGGAGTTGGAGTAGTTAGAGAGCAGGCCGCCGGAGTTGGCCGGAGCAGTAAGAGAGCAGGCCGTCAGAGGCGCCGGAGCAGCAAGAGAGCAGGCCGCCGGAGAGCAGGAGACCTGCAGGCCGCTGGAGCAGTGAGCGGCGGTGGCAGAGGAGCAGAGACCAGCAAGCGGCGAGAAGCAAGTGGCCGGCGGTGAACAAGGAGAACGGCGGCGGTGGGCGGTGGCGCGGAGGGAGTCTGCTTGCTCACTGGAATCGCCAGACCCTAAGCCGATTGCAATGACACAGAGAGAAAGGGATCGCGAGCAAGGAGAATGGTGGCGGTGGGAGGCGGCGCGGAGGGAGTCTGCTTTCTCACCGGAATCGCCAGACCCTAAGCCGATTGCAACGACACAGAGAGAAAGGGGAAGAGTCGGGCTCGCTCGTGTGCTATTAAGTTAACATTCGATGTCGGTTATTAAACAAAACCGACGCATAAAACTAAAGGTGTCGGTTAACCACAAAAACCGACACCTGTTCTCAATGATAATCATTGGTTTTAACTAGAAAAAAACCGACGTCTATCTACATATGCCGATTAAAAAATTTGTTCTCGATTAATGACCATAGTCATCAATTTTTTTTTAAAATCCGACGCTCAAAGGGTGTGAAAATTTTCCCACGAACAGCGCGGAAAAACCCATAAGTATCAGTCATTGTTGTAAAACCAACGATCAAAATGTGCCCAATTTTTATTTCGCGAATAACCTTTAGTCGTCGGTTTTTTAGTTAATGACCGATGCCATATGTTAAATTTTAGAGGTAATTTTTTTTGTTGGAAATTTTGGATTTGACGGTTAATTTTAGGCGTTAGTTTGTTATTAAGGAACCGACACTGAATAAAAGCGATACCTGTGTCTGGTCTCCCTTCACAGATTGATGATGGTTTATTTTATAAACCGACACTTTATTGTTTAGGTGTCGGTGTATTTATGGAACCGACACCATTAAAAGTGACGTTATAAGCCATTTCTGTAGTAGTGTAGTTTTTGGGGACCAGTCATCATTCCTGAAGCTCTACTAGAGCCTTGGGAAGTGGGTCTGAGTGTTACAACTTTCATTTGGTTCATGTGGTGGAGAAAGGTAAGAATGAATTGAGAAAATATGGCTATTTAGGGATGACATGGAAGGGTCTTGTTATGAGGAAAAGGCTTGTAAGGTTTGAGAGATGGGTGGCTATTAATATACTCAACATGTCACTAGAATGGAGCACCATAGTTGTGAGTCATGGGTGGCTAGAGAATAGACAACCCATGTTCTCTGGGTGGGATGGTATGAGGATGTGCCACAAACAGAGTGTAGACATGTAGATTGAGTTGATACTTTATTTTTGTTACATAAAAAATTATTTCTACTTACCATGTCTAGATGCTCTAGTCCAAGCTTTTCAATTCTCTAATTTCTATATTCCTTATAAACTCATCTACTATCATTTTCTCATGTATAATCAAATAGATTTAGACTTTCATGTTTACTTATTAACCTTTATTTCATAGTCCTCTATCTTAGTAAACTACGTCGTCACTGTTGTTGTTGTCATCTCTATCATAAAAAAGAGAAAATTTTAGGAGTGTTGAACATTATTTTCCATTATATCATGAAGGAAAATATGTCAGGTTTTAGGGGAGGCAGAGAGGGCAGCGGAAACAAAAAATTTTCTCCCCCAAACCCAGAACAAGGAAACGCGTCAACGTCTATACAATAGGAAAGGATGGTTTGTGGAATCATACATTGTCCCGAGGTTTGCTCGGTGACAATACCTCACGCCTTGCGCGGTCTACACCTCCTGTCTTGGACGGTGTCTATGCAGCTCCTGGTCGCACCGGGACTGACGGGATTGAAGGCTGTCCTCCTAGCGGAAGAAACCTCCCGCCTCTGAAGTAGTCCACACGGACCACCTGGAACTCCAATCTCCTTATCCCACAAGGAATTGGAAGGAGTCGCACCCTCCTGTCAGCGTACTAGTCGCCGACACACTCTCCTGCCACCAATTTCTTTTTACAGTTGTCTTTCCCTTGCTGTGCCTCCCTTATCGGGTAGCACTTGCTCGGGCTCTCTCTCGGTTACCAAAACCAGAAAGAACGACAACTTCACAGAGCAACTGGTTGCACTGGTTGTCCTTTGAGAAGCCCCCAATACCCCTATATATATAGGAGGGTCATGGGACAGGGTTCTCCATCCCGGGCAATGTGGGACTAAAAGCAGGAGTAGAAGGGTTCGAGATTTTCCACAAAACAACCAACTCGTAACCTGAACTGATCATTTCACAACTAAAACGGTCAGTTGGGGACCTGAGCCGGTCGGTTGACACCTCAACCGATCGGTTGGGACACCTCAACCAGTCGGTTCATTTCTGAACCGGTCGGTTCGTGGTCCTTGTCAGTTCCCAATTTACTTTCCATCTTTTGTTTCTAATTGGTATCAAATACCAATACTTGTTCCAATCAAATTGGGCAAGTGAAACGAAAGGAAAATTCTCACCAATCCTACTTTCCCAACTTGCTCGGTTGCACCAGTTAAACCGATCGTTTCAACACTTGAAGCAATCATTTCACCCTGACCATGAGTCGATCGACTCACCACCTGAGCCGACCGGTTCACCAAGCTGAGCCGATCGGTTCATCACATGAGCCGATCGGTTGGGAGTGCAGATTGTGTAGAATCAGTCAATTGTGGTTTCAATCAATCTGATACTCTAATCAATCAGTCCAACACCTTGAACATTATGATACTGAGCTATCAATTGATTAAGTGTTTAATTGAACTACTAAACTCTTTTAGCAATCAATCTAAACATTGTTTGTGGACAAAACTCCTATTCCAGGTTAAATCCTATGTGTGTGACCCTGCAGGTCCATTCCACGTTGGCAGTGAAAGTCCATAACACTTATGACTTCACAAGCAAAGATCGGTGCCTAGTCACACATCAGTGCTACCCAAGTGAAAGTAGAAAGTTGGAGAACAACTTTCAATCCTACAATCTGTGAATGGTGTTATGACGAATGTATAATTCCTTTATCACTGATATCCTAAATGAACTCGAGGCATGGAATAGTCATCCTGTCAACGTTCATTCACTTTCTTGATCTCAGGGTAGATTGGAAGAGATATGTATGACATCAATATCACATATCGATTCACACATGCGTGTGCACGCCTATTTCAATCCTACTCATCAAGTGGCCTTGGATATAAAACTCCCTCAGGAGGGACAAATCCCATATCTATCACTCACCCCTCAAAAGCCCCATGTGTCAAAGCCACCCAATCATCACCTTTATAACAACCCATGTCTCAGGACTACGTTTGATGATGTCAAAGTGTACCCAACGACATGTGTTGAGTGTAGTGATTTCAGGTCAAAGAATCACATTCACCACCATCACTGTGAGTATTGACTATGACTACCATGTCATGGTTCCATGTGTCAAACTCACGGTGGGTCTGTCCGGTACACTTGTTCTCTAACAAGTACCTATGTGTTTGGTTTGATATCTCTATATCATGATTAATGAGATTCTGTCATCAACCAACACCACAATCTAGCCTTGTGTGTCATTGCTGTCTATCTACCTTCCACAATGACATCCTACTAGGGACATAACAAGAATGTCCAAACTCTTAGCATCTGTATGATCTCATCGTTCAGGTCCTCAACCTGAAAGCATACGTTATTGAGTACTGTCATTCTCTAGACATTCAATCTGTTCTATCACTATCTCATATGACTTAACCAGAAAGAATTGGAAGCTTGCCTTTGATGTTTATCAAAACAATCTTAATGTATCCCACCAACCATCCCATGATTGGCTCTCAGGGCATAGATACCAACAGACTCCCACTTACACTGTGAGCCAATCACCCTTGAATCATATTCATAGTGATCTTCAAACATGTCCCACATGTTACTGTGCTCTAGTGCGAACATAGTGAGTTATGGCAACACCTTACCAAAGTCAATATAAATTGCATGTCTCACATCTCTTCGCTGTACGTCACACATATGAGATGGAGTTGCCGTAATATGCGATCTAGTATTCATTTGCTAACATTTAGCCACATTGCATGATCAAGGATTCCATACTTATCATCAATGAGCGGAATATCTATAAGTTCATCTCATGAACTTCCAGATCCATATAGTATCCACTGCTGTTCTCTAACACATAGATACTTGGCATTTCCTTTTAAATGGTTTTATTGGAACACTTCCAATTATCAACAAACTTTCACTTTTATATATCCTATATATTTTGCGATTAATTTTCTATCCTTTTCAGAAGTTCACATCAATGTAACTCTTTACATCGAACTCTTCCTTTTCTCCATAGAACTAGTACTTCTCAAGTACTTATCAAGTTCTTATGGTTTCCACTAACCCTTACTAGAAGTAGACAGACATCCACTCGTCATGTCCCACATATGAGTTATCAGGATGAGCACATCATATTGTCATGTCCTACATACAAGATGATGAATGCATTTTATTCTTGCCATGTCGATACATGCAAGATAATGGGATGATTACATACATGGTAGATCTACATCTATTCTTAGTGTTCCCATTCTTCATAAGAATTGGACACTTGGCCTTGGGATACTAACTCCATGTAACATGGACAGGTTTTGTCCCACTGAATCTGTGCATACTGAACCCTTCAGTATAGATTTCCAATGTATGCTTTCTCTTTTCTAGGTCAAGAAGTTTTCAAGAAATATCTCTATAGATCTCTATTCCTATCACATAGGAAACATCTCTATCTTCCTTAAAGATAATTTCCACTTTGGATTTCCATTCTAGAACATTTCCATTTCACATCAATATGTGGAATGTAAATACACTCCCACTAAATCACAGATTCCTTCTTTATCTTTGACATATCAGTCAAACCCTTTGACTATATCATCAAAGTAAAGATCCAATTCTAAGTTTCTTGTACTCAATCAATCACATTGATTAGTCCATTGTAACTTATAGACTTCATTTGCATTAGTGGATTCATAAACCTTATAGGTTGTGTCACGTACACATCCTTGTTTTATTCCTCATAGGAATGCGGTTTTAGTATCCATATGCCAAATGTCTTAGTCATTAAGTTGCAATCAACAAGCATCATCCTTCTCAAAATGTTATCCATGTGTCTTAACACTTAAGACTTATTTGCACTTATGGATTTCCATCCAATGGGTGCTACCATCAAGGTCATACCTTATGGTTCACATGGAAGTCATTTAGGATGTAATGGTCATATACCATAACTCAAAATCTGGTTCCTCATATTCATCTGGATAGTTGACTCATCACATGAACAACTCATCACATCGATAATTGAGGTGTATCTGTCAAGGATATAAGAACTCACAACTTCTTGTGATTCTTATTGTCTTTTATTAGTGTGGGGTATTCTTTTATTAAGAAGAATTTAGTTATTTGATAATCATTCTCTAACTCCTTAGATTATGATTCCTTCTTGATTTAGACATCACTATGCCCTAATCATGAGTTCACTATGATACACTATCGTAATCACTCATAAGGATCTCAAACATTTGGTCCAAGTATTTCATTCATTGATCTCATCAAGAATGAACACTTTACCAAATTTGCACTTCATCTATGATAATCTTGAACACTTCAAGATATTCATATTGGTATTTCTCTAAACACCATTTGAAGTATTAGCATTTGTTCCAATAGGTCTGTAAATACATCACATGTATCATACCTAATAGGATAATCATTCTCCCACTACCATTAGTGAAGATTGATTAATCATGTCCAAGATATTCATGTCTCTTACTGGTTCTCTAACCAAAAGAGTGTAGATTTATCCATCATATGGAAACTAGAAGTGAATTTCTCATGATTGATGCTAATTTGATTGTTTGAGTTATCAATAACTTTAGGTATCATTTTATCTTATGCATACCATGTATCACAAGATAAATAAGGCATTGCCACAAAGATCATATCTTTTAAGATTGAAACATCAACTTTATTAATTACCATCATTGTCATACAATATGCAAAAATAAAGTGTTTCTATCTATTGGCAAATATGAAATAGTAGTTCATAACTTTATTACATGCCTTTTAGGCTGAAAATAAACTAAAGTACTCTTATCTATGGCGGCAACACTTGCCCCATTTATTGAGTGCTTTACACTTTACATCTTGGTATCATATACCTCAAAAGTGTTACAAGTTTACTTTCATGACACCTTTAAGTAGAGACGTCTGTCGCCTCCTTCTTATTTTGTTCTTCCAGATAGAGAGGACAATTCCTTTTCCAATGTCCTGGCTTTTGACAATGGTGGCAATTTCCTTTCTTGGTCATGCCTCCCTTGGCCTTGAGAGCTGAAGTCGACTTGGGCTCCTGGCTAGCATCAGAACCTTTCTTAGCTTTGCCCTTGCCCTTGCGCTTGGACTTGCCTTTCTTGCTCGTGATTACCATCACATACTTAGGCTTGTCCTTCTTCATCTGTATCTTGGCTGTCCTCAACATGCCCAACAACTCTGACAGTGGCCTATCAAAGCTGTTCATGTTGTAGTTCATCACAAACTGACTGTAGGATTCTGGCAACGATTGCAGTACCACGTCAGTAGCCAACTCTTGGCTCAGTGGAAATCCCAGTCTTTGCAGGTTTTCCACATACCCAATCATCTGGAGTGTGTGAGGACCAACTGGATCTCCTTCTGTCATGACGCACTTGAACAATGCCCTTGAGACATTGTATCTCTCTTGCCGTGCTTGATCTTCATACATGTTTCTAAGATGCTGAATCATCTCAATGACACCCATGTTCTCATGTTGTCTCTGCAACTCGTGGTTCATAGAGCACAACATCAAGCACTTTGCATCAATGGCATCATCAGAATGCTTCTTGTAAGCATCCCTTTCTGTCTTTGGTGCATTAGGAGCCGGTTCCTCTAGAATTGGAGTATTCAGGACATAGAGCTTTTGCTCTTGAGTGAGAACAATTCTCAATATCCTATACCAGTCATGGAAGTTTGTCCCATTTAGCTTGTCCTTTTCAAGGACCGATCACAAAGAAAAGTGATTGTTGTTTGTTGCCATTTGTACTACAAAGGAAAATATGCAATTTTAGTCCAAAAACTCATTTTTGACTTATTTGATTGATTTGAAAATTTGACGATATAATTAGGCCTTTAATTAATTATCACTCCCACTATTTTACTTCAAATTGATAGCCCTCACCATCAATTCGGAATATTGCAACGTACAACCTTCTAGTGGGCAAGATCCTGAAATCCTCTAAGCCATGGACTAGCTAGGGATGTCACCCACAACTTAGATCTCTCAGGTAGGCAACTCTTGCCAATTGCATCATATGCAACTCTTGATAAGATGTCATATGCAACTCCTTGCCATGATCATCTCCATGCCTCAAGGTACTAGATCCCATCTAGACCACCTTGTTAAGTCCGACCCAAAGCAAACACGATGAACATGCACCCTGCTAGGGCAGATCCACACATTCATCCTTCACGCTTCCACGAGATAGATAGTGCACCACGCTAGGGCGTGCCCACACTTGGTCAATCAAGATTTTCACATGTGCCGCATTTGGAAGGCATCTAAAACTTAATATTTAATGAGGGATTTGGTTTTTATATACATATACATATCCAATCACCACAATACATAGTACGTATCATATACATGCTATATCCCACAGAAAACATGCAAAACGATAAAAGCGATGATTATGGCCATCCTAATGTGATTCCTCGAGCCAAGAGGAATCACGGTCATCTAGGTCTACATCACATGCAACTTGTATAAGATGAACTCTGTGCTTTGCCTTCAGAGTAGATCAACTCATCTCATGAATGACTTGCTCGTTCTGGCCCGGTCGTCTGGGTTCCACCAGCCGATCGGTTGGCTCCTCCAACTGATCGGTTCACCTGGTCATCGTGCATCTCTTCATGGCCACCACCCGCTCATCTCGCTCCTGGAACCGGTCATCAACCGATCGGCTCACTCCTTGAACCGATCGTCTGGAATGTCAACTGATCAATTCACTCCTTGAACCGATCGTCTCAGCTGTCATCAAGATGTCCTCCGTTCTTTGACATAACAAGAAATAAAATTCTATCCTATTTTACATTGTAAAAAGAGAAACCTCGAGTTACATTCGAGGGGAGCAAAGGTAGGATAGAAATCTCAAATTATTTCGAGTTACATCAGGAATAGGAGAAGGAAGATCGGTGCGTAGACCGAGATGCAAGCAACCACATACAACCATACATAAATAGGGTTTATTGGCCATAACCACACTATACATCCAACACAAAACTCATTTAAGGGCGACGCGTATCGAGTGCATTAATAATACATATCATATACGTAAATTGGGATTTGTAGATTTAGGATTGGACATGCATAAAGCCAATTTTATTCGCATCGTATGCAATAAATAAAGGCGACAAACCAAAATCGATCATATCGATAATCCCTAAAATATAGAGAAGTTGACGTGGCTCTGATACCACTGTCGGGTTTTAGGAGAGGCAGAGAGGGCAGCGGAAACAAAAAATTTTCTCCCCCAAACCCAGAATAAGGAAATGTGTCAACGTCTATACAATAGGAAACGATGGTTTGTGGAATCATACCTTGTCTTGAGGCTTTCTCGGAGACAATACCTCGTGCCTTGCGCGGTCTTCACCTCCTGTCTTGGATGGTGTCTATGCAACTCCTGGTAGCACCGGGACTGACGGGATTGAAGGCTGTCCTCCTAGCGGCAGAAACCTCCCGCCTCTGAAGTAGTCCACACGGACTACCTGGAACTTCAATCTCCTTGTCCCACAAGGAATTGGAAGGAGTCGCACCCTCCTGTCAGCGTACTAGTCGCCGACACACTCTCCTACCACTAATTGCTTTCTCTAGTTGTCTTTCCCTTGCTGTGCCTCCCTTATCGGGTAGCACTTGCTCGGGCTCTCTCTCGGTTACCAAAACCAGAAAGAACAACAACTTCACAGAGCAACTAATTGCACTGGTTGTCCTTTGAGAAGCCCCCAATACCTTTATATATATAGGAGGGTCATGGGACAGGGTTCTCCATCTCGGGCAATACAGGACTAAAAGCAGGAGTAGAAGGGTTAGAGATTTTCCATAAAACAACCAACTCACAACCTGAACCAATCGTTTCATAACTAAAATGGTCGGTTGGGGACCTGAGCCAGTCGGTTGACACCTCAACCGATCGGTTGGGACACCTCAACCGGTCGGTTCATTTCTGAACCAGTCGGTTCGTGGTCCTAGCCAGTTCTCGATTGACTTTCCATCTTTTGTTTCTAATTGGTATCAAATACCAATCCTTGTTCCAATCAAATTCGGAAAGTGAAACGAAAGGAAAATCCTCACCAATCCTACTTTCCCAGCTTGCTTGGTTGCACCAGTTAAACCGATCGTTTCAACCCTTAAAGCAATCGTTTCACCCTGACCATGAGTCGATCGACTCACCACCTGAGCCGACCGGTTCACCAAGCTGAGCTGATCAGTTCATCACATGAGACGATCGGTTGGGAATGCAGATTGTGTAGAATCAGTCAATTGCAGTTTCAATCAATCCAATACTCTAATCAATCAGTCCAACACCTTGAACATTATGATACTGAGCTATCAATTGATTAAGTGTTTAATTGAACTACTAAACTCCTTTAGCAATCAATCTAAACATTGTTTGTGGACAAAACTCCTCTTCCAGGTTAAATCCTATGTGTGTGACCCTGCAGGTCCATTTCACGTTGGCAGTGAAAGTCCATAACACTTATGACTTCACAAGCAAAGAGCGGTGCCTAGTCACACATCTGTGCTACCCAAGTGAAAGTAGAAAGTTGGAGAACAACTTTCAATCCTACAATTTATGAATGGTGTTACAGCGAATGTATGATTCCTTTGTCACTGATATCCTGAATGAACTTGAGGCATGGAACAGTCATCCTATCAACGTTCATTCACTTTCTTGATCTTAGAGTAGATTGGAAGAGATATGTATGACATCAATATCACATACTGATTCACACATGCGTGCACACACCTATTTCAATACTACTCATCAAGTGGCCTTGGATATCAAACTCCCTCAGGAGGGACAAATCCCATATCTATCACTCACCCCTCAAAAGCCCCATGTGTCAAAGCCACCCAATCATCACCTTTATAACAACCCATGTTTCAGGAATGCGTTTGATGATGTCAAAGTGTACCCAACGACATGTGTTGAGTGTAGTGATTTCAGGTCAAAGAATCACATTCACCACCATCACTATGAGTATTGACTATGACTACCATGTCATGGTTCCATGTGTCAAACTCACGGTGGGTCTGTCCGGTACACTTGTTCTCTAACAAGTACCTATGTGTTTGGTTTGATATCTCTATATCATGACTAATGAGATTCTATCATCAACCAATACCACAATCTAGCCTTGTGTGTCATTGCTGTCTATCTACCTTCCACAATGACATCCGACTAGGGACATAACAAGAATGTACAAACTCTTAGCATCCGTATGATCTCATCGTTCAGGTCCTCAACCTGAAAGCATACGTCATTGAGTACTATCATTCTCTAGACATTCAATCTGTTCTATCACTATCTCATATGACTGAACCAGAAAGAATTGGAAGCTTGCCTTTGATGTTTATCAAAACAATCTTAATGTATCCCACCAATCATCCCATGATTGGCTCTCAGGGCATACATACCAACAAAATATTTATCATCTAATTATAAAGAAATACAATTGATCAATAGTAGTTTATTATAGGTCCACGTGTGATAAGTTTGATTATATCAAACTAGAGCATTATATGGAAAACATGTATGCAGTATATGACTTAAAAATATGAATTTGACTTAGCAAAGAGTATAATTTCAAGATTACATGTTTAATATTGTCTTCATGAAAACTATGGAAAATAAAATGGGAGGATAATGGGATATTCATTTCTTATTGATAGAAGCAACTCTTCTCTCCTATATACAGTTTCTCTTACCTTGTGCATGAATGAGGAAAAAGAGTATAGTTAAAGCTAGTGGTGATCAGTGGGGCCACTCATCGCTCTTGAAACTCTACTAGAGCTTTGGGTAGTGGGCCCATGCAATTGCAAATAGTATCAAAGCCAAAACCCCTCGAGTAGGTGGGGACTAATGGGCATGTGACGTGCTAGTCTTGAGCCTGTTGGTATGTATGCCCAGAGAGCCAATCATATGATGATTGTAATGGTATATCTTATAAATGATTTGATTAACAATAAAGGTAATCTTCCAATTTATTCTATTTTATTCAATTATGAGATAATGATGAACATAATAAATGTCTAAAGAATGATATTACTCAATGATGTATGTTTTTGGGTTGAGGATGTGAATAATGAGATCATACATATGTCAATAGTATATACACTCTTGTTATGTCCCTAGTCAGATGTTATTGGGGAAGGATGATAGACAACAATAACACATAAGAATACAATGTGTGTTGGTTGATGACAATTTCTCATTGGATCATGATATTTAATATCAAACCAAATACATAGATACTTGTTAGAAAATAGTGTATCAGACAGACCCACCTAAAGAGTGATACATGGAAATGACTGGTATTCATAATCATATCTTATAGTGATGGTTGTGATTGTGGTTCTTAGACCTAAAATCACTGCACTCATCACATGTCATTTGATGTACTTAGACATCCTCCATCATGACCTTGAATAAGGGTTGTCATAAAGGTGGTGCTTGGGTACATCATAACACATGGGGATGGTTGTGAGTGATGTAGATGTGATTTGTCCCTCCTATAGGAGTATGATATCCTGGCCACTTGATAAGCAAGACTAAGAAATGCATGGCCATGCTCATGTGAGTCAATATGTGATATTGAGCTTACATATATCTCAGACAGTCTACTCTAATTCAAGGAACATGGACTAAATGTTGAAAAGGATGACAATTCCATGCCTCGAGTTCAATCTAGATATTAGTGACAAGGGAACTATACAAATATTGAAACACTGATCCAGATTGTAGGTTGAAGTTATTCTCTAACATTCCATTACTTGGGTAGCAATGAAGCCTTTCTAGATACTAATCATTGCTTGCCATGTCACAAATCAGTTATAGACACTCATTGAGAACGTAACTTGGAACCTATAGGGTCACACACATAGGATACATTTGGAATAGGAGTTTATTCATGAATATAGTTTAAACTTAATTACTAAAGAGTAAGGTATTCAATGTAAACAACAATGGTTGAAATTTGACTAACTAGACTGTGAACCAATGGTTCAAGTGTTGAACCGATCGATTCAAGTATCAGGTCAATTGAACCAAGATTGCAATCAGAACCATGAGATGACCGGTTCAACAAGTGAACTAATTGACTCAAGTCTATGAATCGGCCGATTCAGGCTGTGAACCGACCGGTTGGTTGATCGATCCAATTGGATCAAGGATTAGTGTTGACGTCATGTTATGCATTAATCAGATATTGATTTCCAATACAATTGTGATTGGGACACATAGTGAAGCGATCAGTTTAAGGGTTTAACTGATCGACTCACATGCCAACTAATCGATTAACTCTTGAACTGACCATTTTGACGTTCGCAGACTATAAAAATTCATGAAATATCATCCCCTTCGACTCCCACTCAGACTAGAATTCTTGACCATGTCCCTCCTATAAATAGAGGGGTAGTTGACGCTTTCTAGAGATAAAGCAATAAGCTCTAATAATGTTTGTCTTCTCTAGTTGTGGGAAACAAGAGAACTCGAGCAAGTCATACCCATCAAAGGACGGATAGCAAGGAAGAGACAATTAAGAGAACAATTTGGTGCTAGCACACTAACTAGAAGAGACAACTCCTTCTTATTCGTTCATCTAGAACATTAGGAGTTCCCTATGGTCCGTGTGGACTACTATAGAAGAAAGGAGGTTGTTTTCTGTCGGTCATAGGACAAAGTCAACTGTTGTCTGTGGTGATCAAATATGTAGTCATTGCTGACGTTGTCCGGGTGCAATTTGAACAAAGACTCATGCAACTGCAAGGGAATTGTCGTTAGACTTGCTTCAGGACTATGTATAACCTTGCAACCATCCTTCCAATTACATAGCTATTGATGCGATCTACAGTTCAAAGGGGAATATGTCAGTTAATTGTTTTGTTTCCGCTATCTACTCTGTTGCCATATTTCCCTACAGTGGTATCATAGCCACGTCAATTTACTATGTTTTGGGATTTAACCGATATGATTAAATTTTGGTTTTTGTCTTTTATTTATTGCATACAATGCAAATACTCAAAATAATTAATATGCATATCCAATCAAATACTATATATGTTCCCAACTAATATATATATATATATATATATATATATATATATATAATCTCTCTGTGTGTGTGTGTGTGGGGGGGTGTGTGTGTGATATATATAACAATTTACATGCTTCACCCTAAAGTTGGTTTTGATGGTGGATGTGAAGCATGGTCATGGCTAGATAACCCTAGATCTGTGTGTATGGTTGTGGTTGTTTATTCATGTTTATATCTCAGTTTGAATATCAAGCTTGTATCTCCTCTTTCATATGTAAAGTTATTATTCTCTCCTTCCTATGCTCTCCTCAAATGTAACTCAAGGTTTCCCTATTACCATGTAATATGTTAAATTGGATTAGGATAGTTTTAATTCTTATTATGAAGGAGAAGATATTCAACACCAGACAAACTATCAGTTTCAAAAGATGACTTGACTGACTGGAGGACTGAGGAGGATAGACGAAATGGGAACCAAATCGATCGGTTGGTGGCCCAACCGAGCAACTGGAGGTGTCCAAATGTTGTTTGGACTGGAGACTAGATGATTAATCTGACAAACCAATCGACTGACCAGGAGGCGAGTCAATCAGTTTAATAGTTGAACCGATCAACCCAGATGGGTTTGAGCACATATCTTCACCAACAACAAGTTGTTTCATATGATGTAGACCTTAGGTGTAGTAATTCATTGTGGCTCCAAGGAATTACAATAGTATGTCCATAACCATCATTTCTGTTTTAATTGCATGTTTTTGTTTATGGAATATAGCATGTATATGATACATATTATAAGTATTGGATATGTATATGTATTTATAAATATAAATACCTCAATAATGTATTAAGTTTAAGATGATTACCATTAGTAACCATGAAAATCTTGATCGACTAAGCGTGGGCATGCCAAGTGTGGTGCGCTATCCATCTTGTGGAAGTGTGATGGTAGTTATGTGGGCCTACCAAGTAGAGTACATTACTATCATGTTGGCTTTGGGTCAAACTTAACTAGGTGATCTTAATGAAATTAAGTACCTAGAAGCATGCAAATGACTATAGCAAAGAGTTGTGTGTACCATCTTTCCAAGAATTGCATAAGATGCAAGCAAAAGTTGCCTATCTTAATGATTGAGTATGGAAGCTGGCGTTGTCTAGGTAATAATTCAATTGCTTTGGGTCTTGGCTCACTAGAAGGTTGTATGTTGCAATCTTCCTAATTGATATGTGAGGGCTATCAATTTGAACAAAATAGCGGGAGTGATAATTAATTAAAGGCCTAATTAAATATAGCCCAATTTTATTTTAATTAGATTAAATAAAAAATGTTTTGACAAATTTCAAAATTTCACTTGTAGAAACAAATGGCTAACGAATCATCATTGCGATCTGTCCTTAAGAAGGAAAAACTTAATAGGACTATTTTCCACAACTGGTTTGGACTTTGAGAAGGGTTCTCAATGACGACCATAAGTTCTATGTCCTAGATAAACCAATGCCAGAAGAACCTACTCCTGATACGCCTAGGGCTGAGGTGGATGCTTACTGCAAGCATGCCAATGATGCCTTAGACATCAAGCACCTTATTCTATGTTGCATGAACTATGAGTTGCATCAAGAGTGTTAAGACATGAGGATTCTTGAGATGGTAACAAATGTTGAGAATGTGAACCACAATCATACAAAGCAAGAAAGGCACAATGTCTCAAAGTCACTTTTTGAGTGTAAGATGACAGAGGGAGATCCATAAAGACTCATGTGCTCAATATGATTGGACATGTGGAACATATAGAAGAACTATGATTCTCTTTGAGCCAAGAGTTGGCCACATATATGATTTTACAACTGTTTCCTGAATCATATAGCCATTTAATCGAGTGTTACCACTTGAATAACATGGTCATACTACTGTCTAAATTGCTTGGCATGCTGATAAATATTAAAGAAGGAATGAGGAAGGACAAATCTGTGATGGTGATCAGTGGAATGGAGTCTGATGCACTGATCATTAGTCACTTTTTACAAACTATTTTATTATGTATGTTGTGCGTGCTTGCTCATTTTTGTGTTATATGTGAATGATTTATGATTATCATCTTTTGACTTACATTTGAATCAAATATTTGTTATTTCTATCATTTTATATTGATTTATCATAATTTTTGGGGCTTATGTTCTTTCTTATTAAATTTCAGGCAAAATTGACAAGTATTGAATAATCTCAGTGCTACCGACAACCCTGTTGGTGGTACCAACATGTGAAGAAAAGGACAAAATCAAATAGAAGGAACTCAGTGACACTGACAAAAGAATCGATGCTACAAACATGGCCAACATTAACTCATGCAAAGCGTCTCGCTGATACTGACTTCTACTGGAAAAATCGTTAGGAGGTCAGAGAGAGACTCAGTGCTATCAACACCCATGTCGGTAGTACTGAAACTTCATGAGGAATCGTGAGCCTGAGAAGGTATTAGTGCCATAGACAACCTATCGATGGTACCAAATTGTTGCAATCAGACGAGATTAAATATTATGTTTAATCCAACAACTACTACTTAATGACACCCTATGTCAATTCTATGACTAAGGAGGAGGATGGATAGACATAGAGAGGATGTTCTATTCCATTGCACGATAGGGGAGAGATGGGAGAAGAGAAAGGAGAGGAGAAAGTTACATTTCGAGCGGTTCGAGCACTTCTGGTGGACATATTTGTAGTCGAAAGATAGCAAATCTCTGTGTTTGTAAGAAGGAGTTAACCAGATCATCTTCTCCAGGGATTTTAGTTGCTTCTTTGATTTTTTCCTTGTCTCTTTCTTCTCAATCTATTTGTGGAGCAACTGAAACGATACAGGGCTAATCCCCTTGTTCCTTAGGAACCAGAAGTAGCCTGGTCACATACCGTAATTGACAATTATGAGGTACAATTTATGTTTCCTTAATTTGTGGACATATATATAGGTAATTTATTAGATTGTTAATTGCTTCAAGAGATGGATTAAGGATTGGATAGGTCGTAGATTTATATAGCCTAGATTTCACTTCGAGAGAAGACTTATGGCTATGAAGAGTATAACCTAGAGGTGTCATTAAAGCACCTAACTAATAACTAAATTGCTACAAGAGTGGGATTTATATTAGATTAGGTAGTAATTTATATTGCGAGAGTGGGTAATTCTTGATACATGCCTCTTTATCTAGTGTTAGGTAAACTGAATTTTGATAATTAATGTTAATTGTGGTATACACTGTGGTGAAACTGTATTCCTAAGGAATTCATTCCATTTGTGATCACAACCTCAATAATTTAGTTTTAATCCTTACAATTAGTCAGTTAATCAAACAATCACCTTTTTGATCAGGTCTAGTTGATCGAGTCATAGTTAGTAGTAGTCTATGGATTCATGTTTCCCTGAGTTCGATACTCGACCTCTTTTGGTCTATGTTACTTTCATACGTGCACTGCATTTAATACATGTTGAAAACACACACCAAGTTTTTGACGACGTTGCTAGGGAAATGGTAAATCCAACACTATGAGTGTTGTGACCGGCCACTGTAGGCCACAATTTTAATTTTAATTTTATTATCATAATTTTTAAATTGAAAATTCAAATCTTCATTTAAATCCTTATATCCATTTCTTACATTAATCTTACTATTTTTAGATACAAGTGTATGGTTCAGACGAGGACCACGGAAGACGGAGAGATAACCCCTACCAATTTCACTGTAGAGGAACTCTGACGTAGAGCACATGAGTGCAACTGCTCCATGGAGGACTTCTCCAAACCCCACCACCTAAAACTCCACCATCATAGGCAACACAACCAGAACAATCAGAAATGAGTGATGGTCATGTGGAAGCTGAAGAGTAGAATGTCTGGGAGAAAATATAGGCATCTTCTACCATAGCTCAGTCGGGGCCAATCAGAAGGCAAGCCATCAATGTGGGTAGTTACAAGATAGACCCTAGTCTAGTGGTACTGGTTAAATCACAAGCATTCCATGGCCACAGTATGGAGGATCCAATGACGCACATCAACGACTTTGTTGAAAGTTGTGACATGGTGAAGATTGATGTGGTTCCAGATTTAGTAATATATTTGAAGCTATTTCCTTCCTCATTATCATATAGTGAAAATTTGTGGTTTCTTAGCCTCTCGCCAGAGTCAATAGAAACCTAGGATCACATGGTTGATGTCTTCTTTGAGCATTATTTTCCACCCCAAAAGACGAATGAGCTAGCTGAGAAAATTTATAACTTCAATTAGAAGGCATAAGAGTCTTATTCAGAAGCGTGGGAGCGATACCAGAACATGTTGAGGAACGCCCCTCATTATAGGATTTATCTTTATGGCCAAGCAAAGACCCTCTACTACGAGATGCATAAAGGAGAAAGAACTTCACTGGATAACACATGGTCAAGATTTTTCCTCAACAACAAAGTGTCCAGGTGTCATGAAATTCTAAAGAACATGGCTAAAAATCAGTCATGGGGAGAGGAAATAGAAACTCAAGCAACAGTCAAAAGTGTCGAAGAGTCTAGAGTCATCACAACATTGACTAAGAAGTTAGATAAAATTGCCAGGAAGTTAGATCAGAAGTCTGGAAATTCATCCGAAGGGGAGGAAGAAGAATGCATGTATATGTGGTGTGTTTTTACCAACGGTGTTACACACTACTCAATTGAGATTTGAATAGATGCACCCCCACAAACAAACATGCACAGTGGATTTACTTTCAATATTTATAAACCTAGACCGACAAACCTATGTCTACTAAAACACTATCCCACAAGTGCATGGGGTCGTTTCGTAGTATAGGAGGGCGACAAGTATAGGGTTGATCTACAGGGAGAAAAGGGGGCACTAGAGCTAGGTTAGTTTTTGCTAGGTTCCTAGTGCGGAGACTAGGGTTAAGGGTTTGAAGGTTGTTTTGATTGTTAACTAAGGTGAAAAAGAAAGCAATTAAAGGCAAGAATGGAATCTAAGTTAACCCTAGACTAGATTAAGACTAATTAAGCAAGAAAAGGCTAAGCTAGGTATGAAAAAGCAATTTACGCTAAGGCATGCAAGAAGAGCATTAAACTACACTAGACTAGCAAACAGAGCAAGTAAAGACCTAAGCTAGTAAGAACAAAGCAAGAACAAGGCAAGAAGCTATCTAAGCAAGAAAAGCACTAACTAAGCTAACACTAGCTAAGCAAGATGAAACTAGGGTTTTAAAGCAATTAAGGAAGATGTGGGCTGTTTAGGGGATGCACTTATCACTCCAGTTGGGGGGTGACATATGAACATTATGATTCCATTTAGATTATCCAAACTAAACAACAAGTTAGAGTCTAATGAATTGTCCTAAGCTACTAACTGGCCATAGATATGCTAGGTTGTGTATAGGGGAACTAGTCCCTAACACTCCCTACTACCATTGCGAGGATCAATTGGGTTAGGGCTTAAGTGTAATTCGATTAGAGTCGAAACAAGCCTAGGTTTCTAGGTAAGATGATATTAGGATGATTAGGGGCTGAGATTAGTAATGGGAGGTTTTAGGCCTCCCATCCCCCAGATTCTAACCTTGAGAAAGCTCCATGCTAAACACACCAATTTCATCTAAACTAGATACTTAGATCTCTCAACTAGGGTTAGGAGAATTGATTATGATGTCATAAGATGGGTAGCTAGCTAGGGATATGAGAATTGGACCTAGAAGCAAATCCCAAAATTCACAGATATAAGCAATTTCCCTAAATTCCTAATTTCTTTCACACACAAACCAACAAGAAATTCATGGAGAATGAGATATAAATAGAACATAATCATTAGAAAATGGAATTACAAAGTTTACATATCATTTCCCCCCAACATGGTATCAAAGTAACATTTTACACCCCAAACAACCCACCCAAGGGGCCTAGCTACTCATAACAATGCAAACTACAAAAAGAGAAGAGAAGGAGATAGAAGAAACCATGGAGCTTGGTGAAGATGAAGAAATCCTCCACTTCGGCTACTATAAGACGTCTTCCTCTCTCCTCCAAGGTGTAGGGGAATGGAATGATGGTAGAAATGGGTGGAAATGGAAGGAAATTAGGGTTTTAATGGTGGAAATGGTGAAATGGAGTGAAATGGAGGTGGAAATGGAGTGGAATGGCTAAGGGGCAAAAATGGGGAGTTAGGAGGTGATAGGAGGTAGCTAACCTCGACCTACAGCTGCCACCCCCCTATATATAGGTGTGGGGGAAGCAATAGGTCAAGTAGGGGTAGATTGGGTAGTGCAGTGACAAAAATAGCTAGGTTGTGTGAGTAGCACGACCGTGGTGGTGGGTAGGGGTGAGCACGGTCATGGTGGGGTAGAATGACCATGTGAATTAAAATGTGGAGATCACATGTTGAGGGTGGATTTTGTACTGAAGTTGACACGGTCATGGTGGCTCGAAATGCCCAGGCTGTGCTCTGCTCCACGACCATTCTGCCTCTGCTGCTACATGGCCATGCAAGGGTGCATGGTCGTTCTGGGTTAGTGCACCACGACCATTCTATGTGGAACGACCGTGGTGAGGTATGCATATGTACTTGGGCTTGATTGTTTAGATTTTCTTGGACATCTTTGCTTCTATGAATCTTTGGCCACTAGGGGTAGGTTGTGGGAGCATCATACTTCACTTTGGGTCTCTCCAAGGGTAGAGAAACCCTAGGATCACTCCTCTCTCTCTTCCATCAAGCATGGTCCAAATGCCTGAAAAACATACAAATAATGTCTATAAGTGTATTTTACACAAATATGCATATTGAGGGAAATAGCATGTAATCTAACATGTATAGATGTGATTGAAATGCAAAATGACACAAGATGAAGCCCTAAAATAGGGATAAATCACCACCCCAAACTTGAAACATACTTGTCCTCAAGTATGCTTCAACTCAATCTTTTTGCAATTTTTCCACAATTAAGAAATGGTAAAGGATGATTATTGTTGAATGGGATCAATAAGGACTAAGTACATGCATTCCACCTCTCTCCTCTCCTGCTTTCACAAACCAATCATGAAAAAATCACGAAGCATATGAACTTCAAATATAGTGCATAAAACACACAAGCTATCCATATTTCTTTCATGTAGTTCTGGGTAAACCGTTTCATGATGACATTAATCAAGGATGACTAGGAGTGTTGTTTCACCTTCATGATTTCAACCTTATGTTTCAAATCATTCCAAATGACCCACATGGCTGTGAAGAAGGGCATGTTTCCTATCTCAGTGGGTATGAAAATGGAAGAAAGGGTCGCGATAAGATTTTGCCGTGCTATTGCATAGAGCACTCATCTTTTCTTTACTTAGATTCTCTTAAACAGGAGCTCCTTTTATTTTCTTTTTGCATTTTTTTCTTTTTCTTTGACCTTGGAGTAGATAGGGCATATAGTGATGAGAGTGAAGCTGTGAGATGTAGATGTGGCCACCCCAAACTTTTCTAAGTGGCAACGACTGATATGTTCACTTTGGCATCCTTTCATGAGGTGGAGGGGTAAGAAGATGGTGAGTGAATATTCGGGTCAAAAAGGGGGTCATTGGTGTGATTCTCAACATAAGGTTTCTTGCATGAAAATTAATCCAACACTTCATCCAGTAATATCACACCACATGAATGAACAACCTGAAATTGATACTTCTATCAAGTGATTTCATAGGCACTAAGCGCTCATAGCTTGCTCAAGTCACAATTCAGCCAAATCATTCACAAACACAAGAGAGGTGATGCACATGTAAAAAGTCAAGAATTGATACCATTTAGCAATAAACAACGACAATTCACTTGCATTTGTCAAAGGTCATCATTTTTAATCCAAAAAGTAGAGATTGGGTTGAAATACACTTTTAGGCAAGAAATCTCAAATTTGGGGAAAATCGGCCAAAATGGTGCCAGGTTTCCTTCAATCACATCTAAGCCCAAATTATTGAACTTAAAGCAGTAAATAAGCAAATCCTAGCTAAAACATGCAAAAATTACCAAAAATCTACATGATATGCAATGCATGGCAAAAAGGTAATTTTTTAAAAATTATGCAAAAATAGCAAGAAAATAAACTACATGACATGCAGATATGCAAAGCAAGCAAATTCTAAACTAAGGCAAGCAAAAGCAAACAAACAAAAGTAAATGACATGTGAAATGTAAAATAAAAATGAAAATGAGATAGGGCATACTGCCCTACCACCCCAAACTTTTGAATCATGTTGTCCTCAACATGACACTAAAGTCTAGGAATGATAGGGTAGATGATCACTGTGGTGGAGGTGGTCCTCCCTGCGGTAGAGGATGCTAGTAGTAGGAACCCCAGTAGTCTGACTATGGAAACGGGTAGTTGTCCTGATATACTGACAATGAACTCCACCAATCTTCCCCCACTAGGGGTTCCTCTGTGCCTGGGCATGCTGGAACTGGTATAGGTGGTTGACCTAATAATGCATCTGTTGATGGTCTAACCACAAGGCATCCTGAGTACGCAAAAAACCCTCCCGTGCCCACAAAATACCCTCCTGGGTGCTCAAAATGCGGTCCTAAGTGCTCTAAATACCCTCCAGCTGTGCATGTATGGTGGACATGTCATATGCATTTGTTGTGGGTTGTTTCTGCTATGATGTTTCCCCCTCACGACGCCTCACCATGCGGTTCTCTTACTCCTCAGCTATCCTCCTCCTCTTGGCGGTTGCATGTGACTCTCTAAGCCCCTAAGGTAGATCTTGAGGTTGTTGTTGTCATGTGTCTCTAGGATGCTCCTCTTCCCATCTCCTCAAGATGTCCAGAAAGTCCAGAGATGGGCCACATCCCTCTAGGAGAGGTGTGGCATGGTAGGGGAGCTCAAGTGAAACCCCAGCATAAGGAGGGTTGAGCTGGTAGAAAATCTTCTGATCAACCACTGATATCATCAATGATTGGGTCAAGTAATGCAAGTCAACTAGCTTTCCTCCTTCCACCTTTGTGTAGCCAGATACATCATGTCCTAGGGCCAAGGCAATGGAAGTTACAATCCCTCCCATGATAAATGGATTCTTGCTCTTAGATGGGATTGTCTTCATATGATCAATGATAAGCGACCCCAGATTTACAATCTTCCCTTGCACCATCATCCTAACACAAAAAGGTATTTCCTTGTGCAACTACCTTGATTTTCATATCGGGTGAAGATGGTGTTTTCCAAGACCTTCTGGATGTACCTCAAGATAGGATTGTGGCTCATACTAGTATTTTATTTGCCTGCCATAAAATTTCTCTACCTGATGAGTTTCTTCCACATAGAAGCGTAATTTGCATTAGTTTCTCTATCATTGCTTCCTTCATCAAGTGATGATGCTGCCTCAAGAGTCAGAGTAAAGATGCCATTTAGAATAGATGCAGTAATAAGGTAGGTGCTACTCCCCAAGGTGACACTAATAGCGTCATGCGAGACCTTCTCTAATGTGGAAAAGAATTACCGTGTAAGATCTACATAGGTCTCCAACACAGTAGTCAACACCTCAAGTAGCTCAACGGGTTCCACGACATCCTGAAAAAAATTGAAGATGCCCAAACTCTTCATCATCTTCTGGCACATGTAGCGAGTGGCAATCACTCAACATGTTAAGCACTCTAGATGCTTGGGTTTCTTCCCTTTCTTACTCTGACTGTTCGGTGTTGCCTTATGCTGCACTTCAAGTGCATCCTCTGGCTGTATGTCTGGCATGACCTCATCAGTATCATCTACCGGTAACCGTTGTCATTCTCTCATCTACTATTGTGGCTGCGGTGCCATAGACGTCGAGGGGCGTGCAACTAAAAATGACGTTTGAGCTACCAAAAATAAAGGACGGGCTTCCGAGACTGATGGTTGGGCTGTTTCCCTACCTCCGCTAGGTAGCCTGGATGATTCCTCCATCATTGGATCCACTGCTACAACTTCATGGGGGCGATTCCCCTTGTGAACCGGAGGCTGCTGAAGGTGCCAGGATGGCAAGAGGGGCCGAAGGAACTGAAGAGGATGCATTCTTGGGCCGACATCCATAAGAGATCATATCCTTGGTCTTTGCTACAACCTTCTTAGCCATTTACTTCATTTTGGTTCAAAATTGGAGGAGAAAAATATGATTTTAGGTTTTCTCCAAAGAAAAGGGTTGTTGGGGCGGATTTTAGAAAAATGAGGTGTTTTATGGATGGAAATGGGAAAAATATGGAGATTGAGGTAGTGGAAATGGTGGGGGACTTATTGGAGATGGATTGGGGGTGATTTGGTGGAGATTTGAGGGTGGTGGGATGGATGGGGAGTGATGCACGATCGCCACTTTCAAGGAATGGTCGTGGTGCTCGTGGAATGCAAAATAGAAATGTTTTGTGATTTTGCAAATTGGCTGACTTAAGTGCTGAGTCGGGCTACAACACAGCCATGCTGCACGGCACAACCATGGTGGCTTGCCTGCTGCACGACCATTCTGCGTGGGTGGCTACATGGTCATGTTGCCTTGTACAGCCATGGTGGCTATGTTCTTCAATTTTAATTTTTCATGATTCCCCTGTTGATTGTGAATGTATCACCACGACCGTTCCATGTCACCATGGTCGTGGTGAGTACTGTGGCTATTGATTTCAACTTGAACCTCATCAAACATCAAATCTTTGGCCCAAAATGATTTTTCATGGATCACTTTGTCAAAATATCATCTAATTTTCCTCATTTCACCCAATTTTCACCTGCACATCTTAAAACTAAACAAAAACTATTACAAAACAAGTGTGTGTGCATGTTTTCTTGGAAAAGTATAAAAACAAAGCAAAAGTATAAAAAATGGAAGGTTGGGTGAAAAATTCCCAAACCTAGGTGGGTTGCCTCCCATAAGCGTTGAGTTTCTTGCCTTCAACTTGGCTTCTTGGTGATTCTTCAATAATTCATCCATTTGGCATCCTCATGTGCCCATTCTTGCAATAGATACATCTCTCATTTGCATTCAACCCATGTTACTCATCCCTTTGATCACCAAAGCTGTCATCAATTCCTTCATCGTGACTTTCTTCCTCCGAATGACCAATTGGACTCTTGAAGTGACCATATCCAATATCCTCATCTCGAACCTGCCGGTTTGAGGACTTGTATATGTTGATCTTTATCTTCATGTACATAAAAGAGACTGTCATTATGCTATTGCAAACATGTAACTCATCATCATTTGTAGATAAGAACGGTCTCCCAAAGATGATGGGGATCTTCCTATCATTTGGCTCCATGTCAAGAACAATGAAATCAAGTGGGAACACAGCTCCTCTTTCCTTGTTAATCATCGCCAAGACATCATCCAATCATCCTCTAGCACTTTGATGGAGCGATCTGCCAATTGGAGAGTGCAATGTGTCAGTTTCAACTTACTTAAACCCAGCTCAACATAGACACTATATGGCATCAAATTCACACTAGATTCAAAATCAAGTAGGGATTGGCCTATGTGATGTCCCCCAATGTAGCTAGGTTTGATTGGGGCTCCTGGGTCTTTCCTCTTCATGGGGAGTGAGTGTTGGAGAATGGAGCTCACTTGTTCAGTCAACTTCACTTTCTTTGGTATCCTCCCCATTGACCTTCTCTTCACAATGCATAGGTTCTTGAGGAACTTGGCATATGATGGGATTTGCTTGATATCATCCAAGAGTGGAATGTTCACCTTCACTTGGTGAAACACCTCAAGAATGTCCACATTGTGTTTTTGCCTCCTCCTCATTTTCTGGCGGCTCATCTAGTGCTTCAATGAATGGAGGATCGTTGGATTTTGCCTTGTTTGCATCAATGTGAGGTGGAACACTAGGGATGGTAGGACTTGCAAATGGAGCATGAAGTGGAGCACATGGTATCCCAAAATCAACAGGATGTATCACTGAATCATCTTCGGCAATTTCAATCACAGTATCACCACTGGGCTGCCTTTGCTTTGCTTTGTCAACCTTTGTTTGACTTGTGGGCTACTCAAGAGATTTCCCACTCCTTAGAACTATCATAGGACTTCCTTGCTCATGGTGGAGATGGGGAGCTAGTTGTGGCTGTGGAGGATGTGGAGGTGAGACTTGGTGTTGAAATTGAGGTGGAGGGGAGAATTGAGGTTGGAAAGTGAATTGTTGGGAAAATAGTGGTGATGGAGGGGGAGGTGGAGTATATGGCTTAGGATCACCCTAGAAATGGTAGATGGACTACACTTGCATGGGAGGTGAACTATAGAAAACTTGAGAAGAGGGCATGGGTCCACTTGCTTCATGGTAGCTCATGATGGGTTTTGAAGACAACTTTTCTTCTTGGAGAGCAATTATGGAAGATAGCTACTCTACTGTCTCTTCTAGCCTTGCAACATCTTTTTGAACATCATCAAATATTTTCAATCTAGAGAGAACATATTCATTAAACCTTGAGCTATATTTTGGACTTTGTGGCTCCTGGTAGCTATAGAAGTGAGGTGTCTTCTTTTCTTCACCATAGAACTCAATAGAATTGACCGGGTGGCAAGGAACATTTATCACGTGGTTCTTCATGAAGCTCACCATGTCACCAAGAATCTTCATCACTTGTGGGCTTGAGTCATTATGAGTAGGAGGTGTCACACCAAAGGCATAGCCCCCGTCATTCATCATTCTAGAAGATCGAATTCTTGACCCTTCAGCCAACTGCTCAAACAAAGGTCATATCTCCTCAGGTGGCCTAGCCATGAAAAATCCTCCACATGAAGAATCAACTGTGTCTTGGTCCTTTAGAGGTAAACTGGAGTAGAATGATTGAACTATCTACCACAAAGGGATCTCATAGTGCAAACACTCTCTCAAAATCCTCTTAAATCTCTCCCATACATTGTGGAACTGCTCATTGCCCATTTGACTAAAACTTGTCATGACATGCCACATTTGTGTTAACCTTGCTATAGAGTATAATTGTCTCAAGAAGGCATTCTTCATTGTTTCCCAACTCATGATGTCCCTTCTTGAGTCATACCAATCTTTGTCTCTATCTTTGAGGGAGAAAGAGAACAAGGTCAACCAGATTGTATCATCACTGGTCGTCGACGTTCTGAAGGTGGAGCATACTTCAAGAAAGCAGTCTAAGTGCTTGTAGGGGTTCTCACTCTCTGAGCCATAGAAGATGGGCAGGAGCCCAAGAATACCTAGAGGAATGGATAATTTCTCCCCTGGCATTTGATCAACCCTGCTAGCAATTGGCGATTTATAGTTGCTAGACATGAAGTAGTCTTGAAGCGGCTTGTGGGGTGCATTTTGGCCTTCCATATTATCTTCCCCCGAATGGCTTGTCACATGCACAAAGCAAAATCAAATAAAAGAAAGAAAGTTAGTAAACCAATATACACAAAGAATGCAAAGAATAATGAATAAAGAATAGCAATGATAGGGGCAGTGGGAAAAGTCAAAGCAAAACTAACTAGCTAGGTCGAGCACCTTTCTCCCCAACAACGACGCTAGAAAGCTTGGTGCGTTTCTACCAATGGTGTTACACACTACTCAATTGAGATTTGAATAGATGCAATCCTGTGGACAAACACACACGGTGGATTTACTTTCAATATTTATAAACCTAGACCAACACGCCTACGTCTACTAAAACACTATCCCGCAAGTGCACGGGGTCGTGTCATAGTATAGGAGGGAGGCAAGTATAGGGTCGATCCACAGGGAGAAAGGGGGGCACTAGAGCTAGGTTAGTTTTTACTAGGTTCCTACTATGGAGACTAGGGTTAAGGGTTTGAAGGTTGTTTTGATTGTTAACTAAGGTGAAAAAGAAAGCAATTAAAGGCAAGAATGGAATCTAAGTTAACCCTAGACTAGATTAAGACTAATTAAGCAAGAAAATGCTAAACTAGGTATGAAAAGGAAATTTATGCTAAGGCATGCAAGAAGAGCATTAAACTACACTAGACTAGCAAACAGAGCAAAAGAGCAAGTAAAGACCTAAGCTAGCAAGAACAAAGCAAGAATAGGGCAAGAAGCTACCTAAGCAAGAAAAGTGCTAACTAAGCTAACTCTAGCTAAGCAAGATGAAGACGAGGATTTTAAAGCAATGAAGGAATATGTGGGTTGTTTAGGGGATGCACTTATCACTCAAGTTGGGGGTGACATATGAACATTATGATTCCATTTAGATTATTCAAACCAAACAACAAGTTAGAGTCTAATGAATTATCCTAAGCTACTAACTGGCCATGGATATGCTAGGTTGTGTATAGGGGAACTAGTCCCTAACACTCCCTACTACCCTTGTGAGGCTCAATTGGGTTAGTGTTTACGTGTAATTCAATTAGAGTCTAAACAAGCCTAGGTTTCTAGGTTAGATGATATTAGGATGATTAGGGGTTGAGATTAGTAATGGGGGTGGAAGTGAGGTTTTAGTCCTCTCATCCCCTCATTCTAACCTTGAGAAAGCTCCATGCTATACACACAAATTTCATCTAAACTAGCTACTTAGATCTCTCAACTAGGGTTAGGAGATTTGATTATGATGTAGGAAGATGGGTAGCTAGCTAGGGATCCAAGAATTGGACCTAGGAGAAAATCCCAAAATTCACACATATAAGCAATTTCCCTAAATTCCCAATTGATTTCACACACAAACCAACAAGCAATTCATGAAGAATGAGATAGAAATAGAACATAATCATTAACAAATGGAATTATAAAGTTTACATATATCATTTTCCCCCAACATGGTATCAAAGTAACATTTTACACCCCAAACAACCCACCCAAGGGGCCTAGCTACTCATAACAATGCAAAGTACAAAAAGAGAAGATAAGGAGATAGAAGAAGCCATGGATCTCAGTGTAGATGAAGAAATCCTCCACTTTGACTGCTGCAGGGCGTCCTCATTTCTCTTTTAAGGTGTAGGGGCATGGAATGATGGTCGAAATGGGTGTAAATGGAAGGAAATTAGGGTTTTGATGGTGGAAATGGTGAAATGGAGGTGGAAATGGAGTGGAATGGTTAAGGAGCGAAAATGGGGAGCTAGGAGGTGGTAGGAGGTAGCTAACCTCAACCTACAACTGCCACCCCTCTATATAAAGGTGTGGGGGAAGCAATAGGTCAAGTAGGGGTAGATTGGGTAGTGCAGTGGAAAAATAGCTAGGTTGTGTGAGTAGCACGACCTTGGTGGGTCACCACGGCCGTGGTGGGTAGGGGTGAGCATGGTCATGGTGGGGTAGAATGATTGTGTGAATTAAAATGTGGAGATCACAGGTTGAGGGTGGATTTTATACTGAAGGTGGCACAACCGTGGTGGGGCTAGGGTAGCATGGCTGTGGTGGCTCGAAATGCCCATGCCATTCTCTGCTCCATGGCCATTCTGCCTCTACTACTACACAGCCGTGCAAGGGTGCACAACCATTCTGGGTCAGTGCACCATGGCCATTCTGTGTGGCATGGCCGTGGTGATGTCTGCATCTGTACTTGGGCTTGATTCTTTGGATTTTCTTAGATATCTTTGCTTCTATGGATCTTTGTCCACTAGGGGTAGGTTGAGGGAGCATCAGACTTCACTTTGGGTCTCTCCAAGGGTAGAGAAACCCTAGAATCACTCCTCTCTCTCTTCCATCAAGCGTGGTCCAAATGCCGGAAAAATATGCAAATATTATCTATAAGTGCATTTTACACAAATATGCATACTGAGGGAAATATCATGTAATATAACAGGTATAGATGTGATTGAAATGCAAAATGACACAATATGAAGCCCTAAAATAGGGCTGAATCACCACCCCAAACTTGAAACATACTTGTCCTCAAGTATGCTCCAACTCAATCTTGCATGCTAGTAGCTTTACTTGGTAGCCTTGTGTTTGGTTTTGAGAATAAAACTTTGTTAAGTTGATGCCATAAGTTTCTCTTTTCCTTTGCCTTCATAGTATCGTCAGCTTGAGGTAGAAGATGACAAAACTGATATGATATACCAAACTGATATGATGTGCTAACTGATAGGCAATGCAATCCAGCATGCTAGACTGATATACCTACCATGATGGGGTTAGTTATGATCTCATGATGGCTAGTGAGTAAGAGTGTGGGATCTCCATGATTTAATTTGAGTATGGAAGTCAACACGGGTAACCCTAATCTGACACACCTTGCAATCTGATACCCCCTAGCCCGACACATCTTGAATAGAAGTGAGAAACACTTCCCTTGAGGTTCGACTGATATAACCAAACCCTGATGGTTGATATCCTATGGAGATCTATCTGGCCGATACACAAAGGGGCACATAGGCCGGTACCCTATTTGATGGGTAGGACCATACCCTAAAGGATGGTGAGGTTGATACCCTAGTTGATGGTAGGCCGATACCCTAAAGGATGGTGAGGATGATACCCAAAAGGATGGTGAGGTCGATACCCTAACGAATGGTGAGGCCGATACCTTATGAGATGGTATGATCGACACACTTTCTCATGTACCTCTAGATTGATATCCTTTGTTGTGCCTTGGGCAACACCCTCTCATTGAGGTGTTGAGCCCAATACAAAGTGATGTTAAATCGATACAAAGTGATGATTAACCAATACTCATACTTGAGTTGGTACACCGGTACCCTATCTAGATTGGTTGCCCGATATCCAGAGTTAACCGATACCCTATGTGAGTATGTTGTGTAGTGAAGAATCTTGTTGATGCTGGGATCACATGGTGTGATGTGATACTCTATGGTGATGGTTGAGACATACCATGTTGATGATAGGGCCTCATATTGATGATAAAATATCCTATGAAGTAGTTGTACGTGTGATGCGAGGGTTATGTTCCTATACCACATAACATGTATTATAATGATAATGAGAAACATGCTTCTATGTCTCATAACACATCTCATGGTAATGAGGAAAGTGATAACCTAAGGGTGGTTGATGATCCAACCTTGTGAACCCTAATCGGGTAAAGTGAAACCCTAATTGTTATGATGTAATTTTTTTTGGAGTATATGTATGGCATGAGTCTACGAGATGATGATGCTTTGCCTTCTTGTTATTAGCTTCTAACCATGCAGGTGATACTAATTGATGTACATAGCCAAGTATGAGCTATGATGGTTATGATGTGATGGACATTGGTCCTTGTGATGGACACTGGTGAATAATGAGCATAAAGAGATATGATGTGATGAGATCACACTTAATGTGATTTAGTATGTTCTGATGATAAGTCATGCCATGTTTATGTAGACCTTGTTTAGAGGTTATATGTTGTAACTTGATTGATGCTTAAAGATGTTAAATTGATCTAATTAATCAAGTGAAATCTAATAGTGTGACGACCGTCTTGTAAAAACAAGATCAACGAATTTAAACTAATGCGGAAGCGTTTCGTTAGCAGCGGAATGACTGAAAATCTCAAAATTTTAAAACTTTTTGTAAAGAGATCTACAATATGTGAAACTCTTTTATAAAGAAACAAGATAAGTTATTTACAAGCTGATCCACCATTACATCTCTGTAATATCACCTCTCGAGAGTCACAACAACAACTTCCCTGTTAACTGTACAAGGCAAGATACAAAAAAAATCTCGAGGCATTACGCCAAAAATCTCAGATCTACTATAAACATCTACTGACTCCTAGGACCTGAGAGTATAGAGACGACACATAGGACATTCTATCTACAAGACTTAACAGATAGTGTCTCCACCTGAGGATCACTACTGTCCCTGATGTTGCTGCTGCTGTTGCTGCTCACCCACTGAAGGGTTCCTTCGTCCTCGACGTCTACCTAAAAAGTCGAATCCCACGCAGGTGAGACAATTTGAATAATTGTCCTAGCGAGAGTTATAACTCTTTGCCAGAAGCATTGTTATTGCAAAGATTAGGATAATAAAGAGCAGCAAAACTAAATTATTTAACAGCAAGAAATTCATTGATTAAACTAAGTAGAGCAGCATTCTCTAGGCAATCATTTCAATTATAACATGATTGAATGATAAGACTTGTATCAATAAAGAATATGAAGAAAATGTATACTAGTTATTCAACTAGAACACTATAAACAATGCATCATCAATCATTGTTTCTCGTAGTTCAACCTAAGCAATTATGCTATACGGCTGATTACATTTTTCAAACATATTTATGCCCTGAGGAGATGAGTTACACCTCTCATACTCCAATCGACCATTACGAAATCGCAATCAGTACCATACATAGGTCATTAGAAGAGCCAGATTTCTATGACCTCATCATCCTCAGTCAGTGTGAGGAACAACATGCAGGACATCTTGTGTCTCTGCCATAATAGCTTTCTAGGGTATTCTGGAAACTTCTCTATGAGTGTTACAGTGGCATGCTGTACTCTCTTCGCCATCGAGGGATTTCTTGTTTATCTCACATCGATGCGGCATTAACAACATCATCGGGAGATTAGTGATACATCATCCCGACATAAACATATAATGAAGGATTGAGAGATTAAATGTACATCTCACATCAATTCCCTCATTAGTACGTAAGGATATTCACGTCCATAACCCCCACATACTCAAAAGTATGCTCTCCAAGAGTTTCCCTTAGGAAAACCTATTTCACCATCATTTAACTTATGACAATGATGGATCTATGGTCAGGGCTCTACATGATATCATTATACTTGATTAATTAAGTACATTGAGGCATTCTTTTAACATCAGGCATGTTTTTAAACATAAACCAATAAGACAATTTCTATAAAGAAAGAGTACTAATTGTATCAAGTTCATATCACATATTGTTAACATTGGGATATCAATCCCTAACCATCTCATCATAGTGATTCAGGAATATGGGTATTCAAACCCTTAGATCATCAAACACTTGTTACCAAGTAACATGTTGTTATCAAGTCAATTAACAGTATGAATATAATTATAGTAGTGCAGGTATTTCTCATGGATCATACAACTTATCAATCTCATATGTTACCTCTCACTAGGAAACATAGCATGTCATTACTTTCAAAGCTTATAAAGTACTTTCAATGAATATGGAATCATAACCCTTACCTGGCTATGATCACTTCTTTATAAAAACCTGCATGATTAACACAATTGATAACATGTACATTGTATCTATTTCAACACAGTATGAACCATTTCCAAGTCAAGTATAGAACACCACGGCCGTGTCACATCACCACGGCTGGTTTCTAGGGTTAGGGTTTCCTTTTCAATTCAATTAGGGTTATTCAACCCCTTTAACTTACAAAGGCATAATGATTACTCATTTCATAATCAAGCATAGTGTTTCATGCTTAAAAGCATAACCCAAAATTAGGGTTTACTATTCATATTACATCACATTACCCTAAATTAGGGTTTACTATTCATATTATAATGAATTAAGATCATACCATCATCATGTATGATGATTACTTCCATTAATGCCCTCAAATTAGGTTAAGATTCATTAACCATCATAATTAGGGTTTCCATGATCTCACTATGAAGGATCATACCCTAATTATGTGTATTCATACATATTGGAAGTTTATTACTTGATTCTTGTTCTCATAAGGAGTCTTCTCTCTCCTCTTTCTATCAGATGATGATTACATCACCCTTGATTAGGTTAAGTCAAATCAACCTTGACATCATGGGTTATGTCATTACTATTGTGGCCATTAAGGCTCACATGATCAAAGGGTATTGGTCACTTTATCCCATAAAGGGTACCTTTGTAATATTCACCATTGATCATCACATGCAATAATCAACTAATTACTTAATCCCTTAATCACTTTAGGTATCTATAAGGTTTAGGTTAATCAACCACTAAACCATATTGACCACTAAGGCATCAAACGTTCTTGACCTTTTTAGACCTCAAATGGTCTTGCACACAAACTCCTCAAACGGTCTTGGATGGACCTTGAAACTGTTTGGTGTTGTTGACCGTTTGGTCTAGTTTGACTTTGAAACCGCATGGACAAAACCGATCTTGAAACCGCATGAGATCAAACGGTTTGGGATCATTTGGTCCCAAACGGTCTTGAGACTGTTTGGTCCAAACCACCTCAAAACCACATGGACCAAAAAGTGTCTCAACCACTTCAATTGAGTTAGGGTTTCCAATGTTGAACCCCTCAATTGATCATGTACTTGTTAGACACTTATCAATTGAGTCAATTAGGTTAACCCTCAAATGATTTGACACTCAATTGACCCTTAATTGATCATCAATTTGGGCTTGGATCAGTTGAATTAGGGATTGGAATCAATCATCCTTCAACATGTTTCAACATGAGTCTAATTGATTTGAAATCATTGAACCATCTATCAATTTGGTCATGACCTGACCCCAAACGGTCTTGGGATAGTTTGGATGACCTCCAAATGGTCTTGATACCGTTTTCCCAAGTCAACACCAAAAACTAACTCAACCCCTTAGGGTTTGGCTCATTAGATCGATCATTAGGTCAACAATTAATTGTACTTCAACTTATTGCCTTTGAATCTTTAACCACTTAAACATAGTCAACCCTAGACCTCCAAATGGTCTTGGGTGACCCCCAAATGGTCTTGGGATCGTTTGGACATTCTACAAACGGTCTTGAGACCGTTTGCTCATGAAGTCATCAAAAACCAAGTCATTCACTTAAGGTTTGAACCCTAGGTTTAGTCACCAAATCAGCAATCAATTATTTATCAACTTGATATCATTGGACCCTAAATTGGTCAACCCTACTTAACCCTAAACCTAAAAATGGTCTTGGGTGATCACCAAACGGTCTTGAGACCGTTTGGGTGATCCCCAAACAGTTTTGAAACCGTTTGGGACACTCAACCCAAACTTCAACATGATTCAATTATTGAAATCAACACTAAACCCGATTAGGGTTCAGGTGATTGTTGGGCCTTCAATTGATGATTTACTTGGAATTAGTTGATGATTTTTGGTGGGTACTTAGTCCACATTATTAACAACAGACCTCCAAATGGTCAACACCTGGTAAACACATCCAAACGGTCTTAGACCGTTTGCTTCTATGCAGTCTTGTGAAACCGTTTGCATTCAAACGGTTTGAAACCATTTGCTCCCAAACGGTTTGCGAAACCGTTTGCAAAAGTTGGGAGACCGTTTGCTAAAGCAAGATTTTGGATAAACATAGGAATTAATGTCATCATCTTCTACCTCAAGAACAGGGGCAGTTCTTCACGGAAATAAGAGCAAGAACACACAAAGGTGTCTAAAGAAGAAGAATAAGCAACATTTCTATGAAAGAAGGATGCAAAAGCAAAGCTTAAGGGTTAGAGTTATAAAAACTGCCTTTAGATTTGATCTAGAGCTACAAGTTTCGTAACTTTAACGGTGGATGAAGCTCAAGAGGTTTTCCAAGCTTCGTTCTTCAAGTTTTGGATGGAGAAGATGGTTAGAAAGAAGAATTGTGTGAAGAAAACCAACAAACCAACCTTGTATTTGGGTTTCCATCATGAATTCGAGCTAGGTGATGATCAAAGCTTACCCAAGCCAGATTGGTAGTCCTTCCTCTGCTCCATAGCTCCTCTAGGTCGGTCCAAAGCAAGAAGATAAGAAAAGGACTAAGGGAAACGATCCCTTGCTTGTTGATAAGAATCCTTATATATATTTTTTGGATATTTTCAAGGCAAAGGAAAATATTGTTATTTCTTTTATTTCCTAATCATATCCACCATGGATTTCCCCATCCATGGCCACGTTTCTTCCTCCTAATCACATGCAAGACTCCTCCCTTATCCAATATTAAAAAGGAAAAGAAACCAATCACCTTAATAAGTTATATATATATTAAAGGGCCATTTGCTTAAGTCTTGATTATTCAATACCAAGATTATCTTTCCTTCTATGATCCTTCATATGAGGCACCCCTCTCATTTTATTTGCTCAACATTATGCCAAGAAACATGGGAGATACTCTAGAAGGTACATTTTACATGTTGGACCCTAGGTTTTGGGTAATTTGCACATTACACCAAAACTAGTTTTTTAAAGCACAAAGATTGTTCTACAAGCTGCATCTTGGTGCCAAAACTTGTGGAATCCATACCACCACATCATATTCATTCTTATGATGTCTCAACATCAGAGGAACATCTTAACATGTGCAATTTGCAATTAAACCCCTCAACTTGGGTAATTTGCACTTTAGTCCATTATTAATAAAACAATATTCCAATACTATGCAAAAAGGACTGAAATGGAAATATAAGTTCCTCAACAGATTTAATTACATTCCAAAGGATGAACACAAGAATCTAATCACTTAATTAGACAAAACACCTAGGGTTAGTACATAACCCAGGTCAAGGATGTTACAAATAGTGTAGTTGCCTTATGCCATAGATCCATTCCAGTGTCAACTTTATTTCTGGATGATGAAATGAGTTTAACTCAGAGCACATATTTTTGAATATGAAGGGTACAAGTCGAGTAATTCCTTGTATCCTTAAATACATGATGTGTGAGACGGCCATGTGTGAGCTGATCTTAGTGTGATATGGATGACCATGCGTGAGCCACTCCTTTTGTTAGAACAGCCATGCGTGAGCCTATTCTTCTAGCATCGTACCTATACCAAGGTGGGATAGTTATGATGATATATGTGGATGACCATGCGTGAGCCAATCCCTAATCTTGACTATATGTTATTGTTGTAGTTTACTAATATGTCTTTGCGATGTTTTCTCTTGTGCTTACCAAGAGGTGTGGTGAGGTCGTGGATTCTGGCTCTTCCATTAGACCTTGTGTGGCACCAATTTTGACTATATACATACAGTAGTCAGTTGAATTTGGATGGTATGATTCAAATACTCGGGGTATAATAAATATGTAATTAACCATGTAGTATAATTGTATAGGATCAAATACAAAAACATTGGTTGAGGCTTTGCTCGATCTGTATACAATGTTCTTGATAGAAAATATACATGTTCTTCGTATTCCTTTTTAAATTATCAATATGTTCACAATTCAACAGTAATTGTTCTTTTTATTATTTGTATTGCTGCTCAGTTATCTTATATGTGATAATAATAGAGTTGGCAGAGAGTTATATCTCTCGTTGGGACTGTGTGTCTCACCCCTTTGGTTAAATACCTTTTTATGTGGATGAGCACAAAGAGGTAGATATCGTGCAGAGGAGGTTGAGAAGCAGCCAAAGGAGCAGTAGTTGATAAGGTTGGAGGTGATGTTAGATGTCTTTTGTTGGTAGAGTTAGAGTTGTCTCTATATACTCGAGTCTTTGGGAGCATTTTGTAGATGTTTTGAGGATGTGCTATCTTTTTTTACTTTTTGTATATCAGATATGGTGGATATATTCTGGAACAGTGCTTTCATTACAGGCTGACAACGTGCCTTGTAAATGATTTGAAGCAAAAAGTACTCATGTGTAAAGGTTCTTGCTACATGGTTGTCTTATTAAAAGGTTTTAACTTTTAGTGTTTTCTTCTAATAAGTTTGTTAATCCTTATTCTACGGTTTTGTTTTGAGCAATCTTGCTTCGTGTGGCATGGGGCATAACAGTACATGTTGGTATTAGAGCTTTAGGTTCGCTGAGTCTACAAGGACCTAGGACTAGGGTTTGTGTCTGTTCTAGTATCCTCCAGTCTATCTTATAGTCACTTTTTCTTATGCAGAAGAAGAAATAAAAATAAAAGATGTATGGAGAACACGAGGAACATGCTACCAAGAGCAGTGTTGCTGCACTAGGTTGTGGTGCAAAGAAGTAGGCATGAGAAGATCGAGTGCCTGAAGTCCCCCAGTTTGACCCAGCCATGATAGAAAACCCTAACTTTCAATCACTTTTTGGGCAGTTTATGGCAATGATGACTCATATGACAGACATGATGCCTGCACCTCAGCCTAGGGCACATGTTCCCCATGTTGAATCTTTAGGTACTAGGAAGACTTTCGAGTGGCTTCACCGTGTTGGGGCAGTTGAGTATGCTGGAATAGCTGACCCAGTGGATGCGGATCTGCGGAGCTGACTGAGCTTGAGAAGGCTTTCAAGATCCTGAGTATCCATAAATAGGATAAGGTGAAGCATGCGGTGTACCTCTTGAGAGGGAGTGATGGCCATTGGTGGGCCATAGAGGAGGAGAAGAGACCTGATGTTGTGGTTGGTTGGGAGGAGTTTCGATGATATTTCATAAGTTGGTACTTTCCTCAGACATATCTGGATGAGAAGATCAGTCAATTTGAGAGGATTCGACAGGGATCCATGATGATCAATGAGTATGAGGCAAGGTTTATGGAGTTGTTGAGGTTCTGTCCTCACATGGTTGTGATGGAAGATGAGAGGATTTGTCATTTTGAAAAGGAGTTGAATGTTGATTTGTCTACCCCAGCTGCTGCTTTAGAGAATTGGGAGAGGTTTGCTACATTTGTGGAGTCTATTCGAAGGATAGAACAATCTCTGAAGGAGAAAAGAGAGGCAAGTACCAAGAAGTGGTCTGCACAGTTTCAAGGGCAGTCGTCAGGTGGCTTCAAGAAGCCAAGGTTTTCTGCACCACTAACGTCGCAGAGGTTTAGTGCTTCAACACAATCACCACTGAGTAAGGGCAGAGGCCGTAGTTTTCCACCCTTAGGAACCTAGAGTGTTGCATCAACAATGGTGATAGGACCACTTAGGCCTTGGTATGAGAACAAAATGTGTTACAAGTGTGGGCAAGTTGGCCATACGAGACAGTTCTGTCCAGCGAAAGAGGATGAAGTGACTCAACAGCCGAGGCAGAGTCAGCAAAGTTCGTAGAGACAGTAGAACAATGGCGCAGGAGGATGAGGATGTGGCCAAGTATCCCAAGTTTGATCATCTACTCAAGGACGCAGAGGACGGGGTGACAACAAGCAACAACTAGATTCTACGCGATGAGTCAGCCGGAGGTGGTAGTCGACCCGCAAGTGATGATAGGTCAGATGGAGTTATTTCATTCTGATTTGTCTTCTTCTTGCTTTATATCTATTTTGGTTGACTCAGGTGCTACACACTCTTTTATTGCACGGGAAGTGCTTAGTAGTTGTTCCCTACCTATTAGTCGTAAGAAGAATAGTTTGTTACTAGAAACATCGTTGGTCAGTTCTGTAGTGTTGTAGGACGTGTCTTTCCTGTGTTCTCTCTTTTTCAAGACACAACATTCAAGTAGATCTCATCCTATGATATGCATGGATTTGATGTGATCCTTGGAATGGATACCTTGGAGAAGTATTGGGTAGTCTTAGATTTTAGTTCTAAGCAAGCAACGTTTGCAGACAGTAGTGAGACGTGGATCTTCCAAAGAGATAGGAAGATTCTCTCGACGTGTCTTGTATCAGCTATGGTAGTGAGAAAACTTCTGAGACAAGGTTGTGAGGCATTTTTGGCACGCGTGGTGGATACAGATGAAATGACCGTCTCGTGAAAACAGGATTAACTAATGCAGAAGCAAATTATTTGCAGCGGATTACTAAAAATTAGTGAAAATTTAAAACTTTTTGCAAAGAGATCCATTCACAGGAAAACTCTTTAAGCATGAACCAAAGTATTCCAAATTCATCCTGGTTCACAAGTACACAACCTGTACCATTCCTTTTCAAGGATTACAACATTGACTGCCCTGTTAACAAATATACACAGGCAGTATAAAAACTTCGAGGCACTAAGCCAAAACTCAGATTGATACATTTAAAACTCCGAGGACCTGAGAGTACAGAGACGACACATAAGACTACTATCTATATGACTAGACAGACAATATTTCCACCTGAGATTTTATTGCTGTCCCTGCTGTTGCTGCTGCTCTTTCCCTATTCTAGGGTTTCTGCTCTGCCTTCCATGCATACCTAAAAATGTTTCCCAAGGGGGTGAGACAATTGAAAATTGCCCCAGCGAGAGATATAACTCTCCGCCAAAAACATTGTTATTGCAGTTTATCAAATTAAAACTGAGCATGGGTTACTTTTACATTATCAGGTAGAATTATTCATCATAGAACAGAATAAGATAATCTCCATTCTCAAGGAGGTCATTGCATCTACCCATGGTAGATAAGTAATTCATCTGTCTACTTTGCAGAGAATATAAAGAAACATAATTAACATTTATCTACTAAGGAATGCACAAAGAAATGCAACATCAGCCAATGAATCCCCGTATTCAATCCTTAAGCAAACATGCTATACGACTGATTACATTTTACAATCACACTTATGCTCTGAGGAGATGAGATATACCGCTCATACTCCAACCGACCATTACGAAATCGCCTCGGTACCATACATAGGTCATCAAAAGAGACAGATTCTTATGACCTCATATGTCTCGGTCAGTACGAGAGCACATGCAGGACATCTTGTGTCTCTGCTAACTAGCTAGCCATGGTATTCTGGCACCTTCGCTACAGAGTTACAGCGTCAACTGCACTCTCATCGCCAATCAAGAGATTTCTTGTTTATCTCCTCGATCTGACATTAAGTATCATTGGGAGATTCATGATACATCCATCCCGACATATTCATGAAGGATTGAGAGGTTTCTTGTTTACCTTCCAACAATCTCTTCAAGAGGACGTAAGGATATTTTTGCCCATTTACCCCCACATATTCAAAATATGTGCTCCGGGTTTTGCCGCGGGCACCCGTTTCACCATCACCTATTCCTGACGATGATGGATCTATGGTCAGAGCACTACATGAATAGATTTCACTTGATTTATTAAGTACATTCTCATATTCTTTTAGCATCAGCCAAGTTCTCAAACATAACTTATTACAACAATGCTATAAAGAGACATGTACTACTTTTATTAGATATTTATCAGTTTTTCAAAGACCCTGGGAACTCAGTCCCTCATTTCAATACTGGGAATTATCATCCCTTCACTTTCTCATCACCATAATCATATGGTTCTGGTTATTCAAACCCTTAACTCATCATTGAGCATTATTATACCTTTTTCAGGTAACTATCACCTTCAGGTCATCTGACCAAGGCATTCATGATACTTGTTACACAAGCATCACACCTGGCTCACAAGGCCATGAAATATCTTGTCACCTCTCACTAGGTAACAACTTACTCATGTGACTCATAAAAGTCCATGCATATTGCTTCTTTTACTAAGCAACAACAACATTAAGGCACATAATGCCAATCAACATTTATTATATAAATGTCACAGCTCACACTAGCTATATACATCATCTCATAATATCTGTATGGTTATTAGGCATGATAACAGTCATACAAGATATTCATCACATCATGTGATGTGATAGTAACACCATTATTCCTCTACCAGGAATTAGGGTTTACTATCAAATAGGGATTTTCATTCCCTTTACCCAAATTAGGGTTAGGGTTCCCCATTTCTCATTAATAAAGAGTTCATGATCTCATTATCTGTCCAACCCTTAATACATTATTCCATACCTCTGGGGCATTCAAGGATATCATATTTGATTATTCTAGAACATTAATTTCATCATATAGCATTAATGATCATCAATTCAAGGTATGAGTTCATTTCTCATCCTTATCATGGTATGATTATATCATACACATCATTTGGGCTTAACCCCATTCTCAAGGTACATTAATTAACACTCATCAAGGTGTAACAACTCATTACATTTCATTGTAATAGTTGCATAACACACTTCATATGTTTCTTACCCAATTATATTCTATTTGAAGTACATCAAGGCATATAAACCTTGAAATGCTGAATGTGATAACTATCATATCTTGATGTATCACTTTCTCATCATTTCAAACTCTATTGAGTTATCCATCTTATCTTGTATTAAGGTATTTCCCTCTTAATACATTCCATCACTAATCTCTTACCTTTAGCATATAATGCAAAGGCCACACATTAGAATTGTACAACTATCTCACATGATATGGACTTATCTTAGTTTAAGGCATGACTTTATTATAAAGTTGCTTATAAACAATCACAATGATACACCCTCAACTAGGGTTTCTCATCACATATCTTATGTATCCTTCATACAATTATATTGGACTTATAATCATATCAAGGTATACGATCATATGAGGTCACTTTCAAATCACCTCTAAATCAAGCATAGAGCACCACGGCCGTGCAACCAAGAACGGCCGTGCGAGGGGAAGCTACCACGGCCGTGCTACCTTGCATGGTCGTGCAAAGGGAGTTCACCTCATGAATCATATTCAAGTATGAATTCTATTCTCTCATTAGGAGTTAGGGTTTCACATACCATCTCCCTTCTTTAGAATAGGGATTGCATATAGCATCACCCTTCATTAGGGTTTCATATCACATTGCCCATAATTAGGGTTTATGTTCATGATTAGGGTTTCATGATCTCTCTACTTAAGGATCATACCCTTAAACACCACATGAATCATATTATTATATGAATTCATGCTATCATCATCTCAACTTGATTAGGTCATATCAACCCTTCAATCGAGTTCATACAACTATGATTAACATAGTATATCAAGTCATTAATCCTATAAGCAATTAGGGTTCATCCCTTAATTGGCACTAACCACTTAGGTACTAATAGGGTTTCAACCTTTGTACCTTCATTGACTATAATTACTAATCAGCATTGGATCAATGGGTCATTCACCATCTTGATTCTCAAGAGATTCAATCACATTGGACCTCCATTACATAAGTATCCAATTGAATTAGGGTTTCCAATGTTGATTCCTTCAATCATTGAATTCATGGAATCAATCATCAATTGGACCTATCATCATACTTCAATTGAGTTTAATATTTCAACCTTCAAATGATTTGACCCTAAATTGACCCTCAATTGGTCATCAATTAGGGTTTGGTTCAATTGAATTAGGGTTTGGAATCGATGATTCATCAACACTAATCAATACAAGATTGGTTACATTGAAACTATTGAACCATCATTAAAATTGAACATGACCTGACCCCAAACGGTCTTGAGGTCGTTTGGATGACCACCAAACGGTCTTGAGACCGTTTTTTCATCATATCATCAATATCCAAGTCAACCAATTAAGGTTTGGATCATTGGATTGATCACCAAATCAGCAATTGATTACACTTCAACTTAGTGACATTGGATCTTCAATTGCTTAACCATACTCAACCCTAGACCTCCAAACGGTCTTGGGTGACCCCCAAACGGTCTTGAGACCATTTGGATGAGCCCCAAACGGTCTTGAGACCGTTTGGCTCATCCAAACCTTGGATTCTAGTGAAAAATCATCAAGGTTTGTTCTATCGAGTTGATCAACAAATCAGCACTTAATTGCAATATGATTTGGTACCTTTAGACCTTCAATTAGTCAACTATACTTGACCCCAGACCTCCAAACGGTCTTGGGGTGACCCCCAAACGGTCTTGAGACCGTTTGGGTGATTCCTAAACGGTCTTGAAACCGTTGGGGCTAATCAACCCAAAATCTCCAATTAACTCATTGGAATTTCAGCACTGTTTTCAATTAGGGTTTTCCCAATTGAATAGCCTTCAACTCACGATTCCTTGGGAGTTAATCCCTAAAATTTGGTGAGTCATTAGAAAACATCATTAGGAACAGTAATACCAAACGGTAGACCCTTGTTCAACGCACTAAAACGGTCTTGAGACCGTTTGTCCAAAAAGTTCAATTAAATCAGATTGATAATCAGCACTTAATCCAATTAGATTTCCCTAATTGATTAGCCTTCAACTCACGATTACTTGGGAGTTAATCCATAAAATTTGAAGGGTCATCAACCAAAATAATTATGAATAGGAATCCCAAACGGTCAACGCTTGGTCAACTCACTCAAATGGTCTTGAAACCATTTTCCCAAACAGGTCAAGTTAATCAGGTTGAAAATCAGCATTTAATTCAATTCGATTTGCCTAATTGATTGGCCTTCAACCTACGATTACTTTGGAGTTAACCCCTCAAATTTGGTGGGTCATTATCCTACATAATTAGGAACGAAATTCCCAAACAGTCAACGATTGATCAACCATCTCAAACGGTCTTGAAACCGTTTTCTCCCAAAGGGTTTCAAACCGTTTGCCTTTAAACGGTTTGCTGAAACCGCATAGCCAATCAAATTAAAACGATTTGGAATAGCTATCAAAACCATTTGGCTTGGTACTTTTATTTGGATAAGAATCTAGGATGATGTCATCATCCCCTTCCTTCTAACAACCAAGAACAGCAACCGTTCTTGATGGAAATTGCAGCAAATAAACAAAAGTGTATCAAATTGAGGAAAACAATCAACAAAGCATAGAGAATTGATGCAATAGCAATGATTATGGGTTTAAGTTATAAAAACCGCCTCCAAATGAGCTCCAAAGCTCCAAGATCACGACATCAATGGTGGATGAAGTTTTTGCAACTCCCCCTTAGGCTCTTCCTGAAGCTTTTGGTTGTAAAAGTTGGCTAGGGTTGAAGAGGAGATCGAAATAAGAAGGAATCCATAATTTATTTTCGATTTCCACCATGGAATCAAGATGAATAAGGGTTAATAAGCTTAACAACAGGTTGGGGCTCGTCCTCCTGTTTCTCCTAAGTCCCCTTGAGCTCATCCAAAGCAAGGGAAGAAGAGAGGGCCGAAAAATCCTTTCAATTGATTTGGAAATGAAGTTTTTATAAAGGAAATTGAGGAGAGAAAGCATTTTTAATTTCCCTCAACTCTCAAATTGGTGCCACATAAACCCCCTCACTCCCTTGTGTACGAAGGCACCTTTCTTTGCCTTTGATTCTCCTTCATTATCCTCAAATTAAAAGAAAATCAAATTAAGCACCTTAATCATATGATAGTAATATCCATAATGTGAGTGGATATTACTTTCCTTTATAATAAGGTGAGTGGAGTTTCACCTCCTTTAGATATTTTCGTGCCTTATCTATGAAAAAGGACGTCTATCCTTATTCAAACTCAACCAATAACATTTTGGTTGAAGGCCCTTTAATTAATATATTCATTTTTGTCCTAAATTGAATTAGGGTTTCAATTAGGATTAAATCTTGATTATTTTAATACCAAGATTCTCTCTCCTCCAACTTAATCCAAAAGAGGTGCCCCTCTCATTTGCTTTTCTCTACCTGATGCCAAGAAACATTAGGGACCTTATTGAAGTGATAAATTACATATTGCACCCTAGGTTTTGGGTAAATTGCATATTACACCAAAACTAGATTTTCATGCACGTATATTGCTTTATCAGCTCTTTCTTGGTATTCAGGCTTCCATAAGCCATACCTCAGCATAATTTTCACTCTCATGATGATTCAAAACATGAGGAACATATTATCATGCACAATTTGCACTTAAACCCCTCAACTTGGGTAATTTGCACATTAGTCCAAAATAAGCAAACATTGCTTCAACATTGTCCAAACAGGACCAAAATTGAAACATAAGCTCCTCATGAGCCCTAATTACTTTTCACAAGATATTATTAAGTATATAATCATCTTTATTAATCAAAACACCTAGGGTTAGAGTATAACCCAGGTCAGGTATGTTACAAATTATAAACCCCTAACAAGGATTTCGTCCCCGAAATCCAGATAAAGGAAGACAGATGTATTTCATTCATCATACTATCTAATCTTCACATATCATCTCCTTATTATGGAGACACCAAAAAGATTTGTTCAACAGAATGTGTTTCCTTACAGGATTCTTATAGAATCAACACACAAGACACATGCTCCACTGTCCCCTTATCATAGACTGTGGAGTCAACTTTGTGTCACATAACACTTTTCTTGTTCATAGAGACATCTTACATTCCTTATTAATATCATGTTTATGCAAAGCATAAACCCCTAACATATGATGTTCATATCATTTTATATAATCAGACTGATTTCATAGTTGACCACTCTAGGTAGCCAACCTAAACCATCTGATAACTCTCAGATACCAGAATCTCTTACCTTGGTATCAGTCACATGTGTTGGGAACACATCACATTCTCATATTCCTTTCATTATGAGGCATTACTTGTTACATATGTCTTTTTCTTAGAGCCAAAGTCCAAGATAACTGATACTTTTCTAAGTATCCATCACATGAACATATTTATCTTATGCACATCAGGTGTCCTAAGACCCACTTGATTTCCATGTCCTTGAAAGGAAAGAAAACAAGGATTCATATTCCTCTTATTATTTCATGTATTTTTAGCTATTCATGAACCATTTACTCTTTATATCATCTTAGGTTCCTTGCCTTTAGCATTGGAATTTGTAAGGATGATTACATGTCATTATCCCTTTCTTTATTATTATCTAGCATGTTTATGATCATCTCATGATCTCATCACATTTCCCATGTCCTCATTATGGAAAAGATCTTTATTGTGCTGGCAACATTTTTGAACAAGGTCCATCTCCCTCATTCTTATTCTTGTCTTATGAGGAGTACATTTTTAGTTCCTCATACAACATGCTCATCTGAGATTATCTCAAGCTTCTCTTTCTTATGCATGAGATATGACACATTTATTCATTCCAGATTTCTGATTTCATGATACTCATTAGATTGTCTCAGAATGACTACTTGATCAGAGCAATAAAAAAGACAACAATCTAAGAGTTTCCATACCCACTTTATCATCAATAGTTGTATACCTGGCCAGGGTTTACAAGTACTGTGATCAAGTAGTATGCACTTTGTCTAATATCATATTCCTTGCTTTTATTATAAGCATAAAATTTAACATCCCTGGATTTTATCCAGGCATCTCTTTTATACCTCTTCCTCTTTCATAGAGGTAAGACCAATATAGAGCATTTAAAAGAATACTGAACAAAATTCAAATTCTATTTTTCATCATTTCTTCCCTATATAGTAACCAATAGGGAAAACAAAATCAACAATCCTCTTTTTTTTTCTTATAACAAAAAGGGTTTAGTGTACTCGACATGTACACATTAATAGCATACCTTTTCCTCATATCATGGTCTTATTAGTCTTATTACTGATGCAAAAACTAAGCCATGGGATCTTACAGGTGAAAGGTTAAGACCTTTGCACTTACTTAATGGCTACTGCCCTGGTACACTAGGCATTTGTTGCACTATTAGTACCAAAAACTTGGTTTTTCAAAACCATTAAGCAAATGTCTCTAGAATTATAGAGACCATTCCCTACTTCTCAGCTTATTGCCCTTCCTTGAGCACTGCCATCATAGATTTATTATCTCACTAAAGTCATGGCAGAGTCTACTTTCTTGCCATAAGTTAATCTTTTCCATATTTTCCCTTGTTCCAACATGACTAAGTAATTCAGGAACTCTTTTAAAGCTCAAGCTTTGTGTATTAAGGACTGATAACCTAGATTGTAAGGCTAGTATCCAGTCCACTTATATGCATTACTGTTGCCCCAATCTGCCCAACAAGAGCATGATCGTAGGATTCTCTATCCTGATTAGGTCTTAATGGGGATTGGCACTCATTCTATTCTTGCCTGATCCCTTGCACCTCTTCTTGGTGCAACAACATTGCTCCCAACAATGTGTTCCTTGTGTTCTCCAGTCATTTTAACTTTTAACCTTTCTCTGCACAAGCAGAAATCATTATAGGGTATACCGGAGGACACTATCACAGACTCGATACCTTAGTCCTATGTCTCTATAGACTCAGCGAACCTAGAGCTCTGATACCACTAATTGAAACGACCATCTCGTGAAAACATGATTAACTAATGCAGAAGCGAATTATTTGCAACGGATTACTGAAAATCAGTGAAAATTTAAACTTTTTGCAAAGAGATCCATTCACAGGAAAACTCTTTAAGCATGAACCAAAGTATTCCAAATTCATCCTGGTTCACAAGTACACAACCTGTACCATTCCTTTTCAAGGATTACAACATTGACTGCCCTGTTAACAAATATACACAGGCAGTATAAAAACTTCGAGGCACTAAGCCAAAACTCAGATTGATACATTTAAAACTCCGAGGACCTGAGAGTACAGAGACGACACATAAGACTACTATCTATATGACTAGACAGACAATATTTCCACCTGAGATTTTATTACTGTCCCTGCTGTTGCTGCTGCTCTTTCCCTGTTCTAGGGTTTCTGCTCTACCTTCCATGCATACCTAAAAATGTTTCCCACGGGGGTGAGACAATTGAAAATTGCCCCAGCGAGAGATATAACTCTCCGCCAAAAACATTGTTATTGCAGTTTATCAAGTTAAAACTGAGCAGGGGTTACTTTTACATTATCAGGTAGAATTATTCATCATAGAACAGAATAAGATAATCTCCATTCTCAAGGAGGTCATTGCATCTACCCATGGTAGATAAGTAATTCATCTGTCTACTTTGCAGAGAATATAAAGAAACATAATTAACATTTATCTACTAAGGAATGCACAAAGAAATGCAACATCAACCAATGAATCTCCGTATTCAATCCTTAAGCAAACATGCTATACGGCTGATTACATTTTACAATCACACTTATGCTCTGAGGAGATGAGATATACCTCTCATACTCCAACCGACCATTACGAAATCGCCTCGGTACCATACATAGGTCATCAAAAGAGCCGGATTCTTATGACCCCATCTGTCTCGGTCAGTACGAGACCACATGCAGGACATCTCGTGTCTCTGCTAACTAGCTAGCCAGGGTATTCTGGCACCTTCGCTACAGAGTTACAACGTCAACTGCACTCTCATCGCCAATCGAGAGATTTCTTGTTTATATCATTGGGAGATTCATGATACATCCATCCCGACATATTCATGAAGGATTGAGAGGTTTCTTGTTTACCTTCCAAAAATCTCTTCAAGAGGACGTGAGGATATTTTCGCCCATTTACCCCCACATATTCAAAATATGTGCTCCGGGTTTTGCCGCGGGCACCCGTTTCACCATCACCTATTCCTGACGATGATGGATCTATGGTCAGAGCACTACATGAATATATTTCACTTGATTTATTAAGTACATTCTCATATTCTTTTAGCATCAGCCAAGTTCTCAAACATAACTTATTACAACAATGCTATAAAGAGACATGTACTACTTTTATTAGATATTTATCAGTTTTTCAAAGACCCTGGGAACTCAGTCCCTCATTTCAATACTGGGAATTATCATCCCTTCACTTTCTCATCACCATAATCATATGGTTCTGGGTATTCAAACCCTTAACTCATCATTGAGCATTATTATACCTTTTTCAGGTAACTATCACCTTCAAGTCATCTGACCAAGGCATTCATGATACTTGTTACACAAGCATCACACCAGGCTCACAAGGCCATGAAATATCTTGTCACCTCTCACTAGGTGACAACTTACTCATGTGACTCATAAAAGTCCATGCATATTGCTTCTTTTACTAAGAAACAACAACATTAAGGCACATAATGCCAATCAACATTTATTATATAAATGTCACAGCTCACACTAGCTATATACATCATCTCATAATATTTGTATGGTTATTAGGCATGATAACAGTCATACAAGATATTCATCACATCATGTGATGTGATAGTAACACCATTATTCCTCTACCAGGAATTAGGGTTTACTATCAAATAGGGCTTTTCATTCCCTTTACCCAAATTAGGGTTAGGGTTCCCCATTTCTCATTAATAAAGAGTTCATGATCTCATTATCTATCCAACCCTTAATACATTATTCCACACCTCTGGGGCATTCAAGGATATCATATTTGATTATTCTAGAACATTACTTTCATCATATAGCATTAATGATCATCAATTCAAGGTATGAGTTCATTTCTCATCCTTATCATGGTATGATTATATCATACACATCATTTGGGCTTAACCCCATTCTCAAGGTACATTAATTAACACTCATCAAGGTGTAACAACTCATTACATTTCATTGTAATAGTTGCATAACACACTTCATATGTTTCTTACCCAATTATATTGTATTTGAAGTACATCAAGGCATATAAACCCTGAAATGCTGAATGTGATAACTATCATATCGTGATGTATCACTTTCTCATCATTTCAAACTCTGTTGAGTTATCCATCTTATCTTGTATTAAGGTATTTCCCTCTTAATACATTCCATCACTAATCTCTTACCTTTAGCATATAATGCAAAGGCCACACATTAGAATTGTACAGCTATCTCACATGATATGGACTTATATTAGTTTAAGGCATGACTTTATTATAAAGTTGCTTATAAACAATCACAATGATACACCCTCAACTAGGGTTTCTCATCACATATCTTATGTATCCTTCATCCAATTATATTGGACTTATAATCATATCAAGGTATACGATCATATGAGGTCACTTTCAAATCACCTCTAAATCAAGCATAGAGCACCACTGCCGTGCAACCAAGAACGGCCGTGCGAGGGGAAGCTACCACGGCCGTGCTACCTTGCATGGTCGTGCAAAGGGAGTTCACCTCATGAATCATATTCAAGTATGAATTCTATTCTCTCATTAGGAATTAGGGTTTCACATACCATCTCCCTTCTTTAGAATAGGGATTGCATATAGCATCACCCTTCATTAGGGTTTCATATCACATTGCCCATAATTAGGGTTTATGTTCATGATTAGGGTTTCATGATCTCTCTACTTAAGGATCATACCCTTAAACACCACATGAATCATATTATTATATGAATTCATGCTATCATCATCTCAACTTGATTAGGTCATATCAACCCTTCAATTGAGTTCATACAACTATGATTAACATAGTATATCAAGTCATTAATCCTATAAGCAATTAGGGTTCATCCCTTAATTGGCACTAACCACTTAGGTACTAATAGGGTTTCAACCTTTGTACCTTCATTGACTATAATTACTAATCAACATTGGATCAATGGATCATTCACCATCTTGATTCTCAAGAGATTCAATCACATTGGACCTCCATTACATAAGTATCCAATTAAATTAGGGTTTCCAATGTTGATTCCTTCAATCATTGAATTCATGGAATCAATCATCAATTGGACCTATCCTCATACTTCAATTGAGTTTAATAGGTCAACCTTCAAATGATTTGACCCTAAATTGACCCTCAATTGGTCATCAATTAGGGTTTGGTTCAATTGAATTAGGGTTTGGAATCGATGATTCATCAACACTAATCAATACAAGATTGGTTACATTGAAACTATTGAACCATCATTCAAATTGAACATGACCTGACCCCAAACGGTCTTGAGGTCGTTTGGATGACCACCAAACGGTCTTGAGACCGTTTGTCCATCATATCATCAATATCCAAGTCAACCAATTAAGGTTTGGATCATTGGATTGATCACCAAATCAGCAATTGATTACACTTCAACTTAGTGACATTGGATCTTCAATTGCTTAACCATACTCAACCCTAGACCTCCAAACGGTCTTGAGACCATTTGGATCATCTAAACCTTGGATTCTAGTGAAAAATCATCAGGGTTTGGTCTATCGAGTTGATCAACAAATCAACACTTAATTGCAATATGATTTGGTACCTTTAGACCTTCAATTAGTCAACTATACTTGACCCCATACCTCCAAACGGTCTTGGGGTTACCCCCAAATGGTCTTCAAACCGTTTGGGCTAATCAACCCAAAATCTCCAATTAACTCATTGGAATTTCAGCACTGTTTTCAATTAGGGTTTTCCCAATTGAATAGCCTTCAACTCACGATTACTTGGGAGTTAATCCCTCAAATTTGGTGAGTCATTAGAAAACATCATTAGGAACAGTAATACCAAACGGTCAACCTTTGGTCAACGCACTAAAACGGTCTTGAGACCGTTTGTCCAAAAAGTTCAATTAAATCAGATTGATAATCAGCACTTAATCCAATTAGGTTTCCCTAATTGATTAGCCTTCAACGCATGATTCCTTGGGAGTTAATCCCTCAAATTTGAAGGGTCATCAACCAACATAATTATGAATAGTAATCCCAAACGGTAAACGCTTGGTCAACTCACTCAAATGGTCTTGAAACCGTTTGCCCAAATAGGTCAAGTTAATCAGGTTGAAAATCAGCATTTAATTCAATTCGATTTGCCTAATTGATTGGCCTTCAACCTACGATTCCTTTGGAGTTAACCCCTCAAATTTGGTGGGTCATTATCCTACATAATTAGGAACAAAATTCCCAAACGGTCAACGATTGGTCAACCATCTCAAACGGTCTTGAAACCGTTTTCCTTTAAACGGTTTGCTGAAACCGCATAGCCAATCAAATTAAAACGATTTGGAATAGCTATCAAAACCATTTGGCTTGGTAATTTTATTTGGATAAGCATCTAGGATGATGTCATCATCCCCGTCCTTAGAACAACCAAGAACAGCAACCGTTCTTGATGGAAATTGCAGCAAAGAAACAAAAGTGTATCAAATTGAAGAAAACAATCAACAAAGCATAGAGAATTGATGCAATAGCAATGATTATGGGTTTAAGTTATAAAACCCGCCTCCAAATGAGCTCCAAAGCTCCAAGATCACGACATCAATGGTGGATGAATTTTTTGCAACTCCCCCTTAGGCTCGTCCTCAAGCTTTTGGTTGTAAAAGTTGGCTAGGGTTGAAGAGGAGATCGAAATAAGAAGGAATCCATAATTTATTTTCGATTTTCACCATGGAATCAAGATGAATAAGGGTTAATAAGCTTACCAACAGGTTGGGGCTCGTCCTCCTGTTTCTCCTAAGTCCCATTGAGCTCATCCAAAGCAATGGAAGAAGAGAGGGCCGAAAAATCCTTTCAATTGATTTGTAAATGAAGTTTTTATAAAGGAAATTGAGGAGAGAGAGCATTTTTAATTTCCCTCAACTCTGAAATTGGTGCCACATAAACCCCCTCACTCCCTTGTGTACGAAGGCACCTTCCTTTGCCTTTAATTCTCCTTCATTATCCTCAAATTAAAATAAAATCAAATTAAGCACCTTAATCATATAATAGTAATATCCATAATGTGAGTGGATATTACTTTCCTTTATAATAAGGTGAGTGGAGTTTCACCTCCTTTAGATATTTTCGTGCCTTATCTATGCAAAAGGAAGTCTATCCTTATTCAAACTCAACCAATAACATTTTGGTTGAAGGTACTTTAATTAATATATTCATTTTTGCCCTAAATTGAATTAGGGTTTCAATTAGGATTAAATCTTGATTATTTTAATATCAAGATTCTCTCTCCTCCAACTTAATCCAAAATAGATGCCCCTCTCATTTTCTTTGCTCTACCTGATGCCAAGAAACATTAGGGACCTTATTGAAGTGATAAATTACATATTGCACCCTATGTTTTGGGTAAATTGCATATTACACCAAAATTAGGTTTTCATGCACGTATATTGCTTTATCAGCTCTTTCTTGGTATTCAGGCTTCCATAAGCCATACCTCAGCATAATTTTCACTCTCATGATGATTCAAAACATGAGGAACATATTATCATGCATAATTTGCACTTAAACCCCTCAACTTGGGTAATTTGCACATTAGTCCAAAATAAGCAAACATTGCTTCAACATTGTCCAAACAGGACCAAAATTGAAACATAAGCTCCTCATGAGCCCTAATTACTTTTCACAAGATATTATTAAGCATATAATCATCTTTCTTAATCAAAACACCTAGGGTTAGAGTATAACCCAGGTCAGGGATGTTACAACAGAGGTGAGGAGTATTAGTATCCAGGAAATTCTGGTGGTTAGGGAGTTCAAGGATGTTTTTCCTAAAGAGTTTCCAGGTGTCCCCCACCCCATGAGATTAATTTTGAGATCAATCTGGTCCTAGTACGCAACCCATAGCTCTGGCACTGTATAGGATGACACCGATAGAGATGACAGAGTTAAAGAGATAGTTGCAAGAATTGCTTGAAAAAGGTTTTATCAGGTTGAGTACGTCACCATGGGGTGCTCCAATGTTGTTTGTGAAGAAAAAGGATGTATCTATGAGGTTGTGCATAGATTGCAGAAAATTTAAAAAGCTCATGATAAATAATAAGTATCCCTTACCGAGGACAGATGACTTGTTTTCTTAGTTGTGTGGTGAGACAATGTTCTTGAAGATAGATCTACGATCATGCTATCATTAGTTGAGGATCAAAGAGGATGACATACCAAAGTCAGCTTTTAGGATGAGCTATGGTCACTACGAGTTCATGGTTATGCCGTTTGGGCTGACCAATGCACCAACAACGTTCATGGATTTGATGAATAGGGTGTTCTGACCGCTCCTTGATCAGTTTGTGGTTGTCTTCATAGATTACTTTTTGATATATAATTGGGATAGTTAGTAGCATGAACAACATCTGCATCAGGCGTTGATAGTGTTGAGATAGCACCAACTCTATGCTAAGTTCAGCAAGTGTGAGTTCTGGTTGAGGGAGGTAGGTTTCTTGGGGCACATTATATCTATAGAAGGAGTACACGTGGACCCTAGGAAGGTAGAGTCTGTGACCGAATGGGAGCAGCCGAAGACACCGACAAAAGTGCGTAGTTTTCTGGGTTTGCAGGATACTACATGAGGTTCATCAAAGACTCCAGTGCTATCGCCTTATCCCTAATAAGATTAATGAGGAAGGAAGTACCATTCATTTGGGACGATATATGTCAATGTGCTTTTCAGATGTTGAAGGAGAAGCTGACAAGTGCACCAGTTTTGGTTTTATCTGAGCAAGGAAAAGGATACATTGTCTTTTGTGATGCATCCAAGAATGGTTTGGTATGCGTGTTGATGTAAAATAAGCAAATAATTTCTTTTACTTTTCGACAACTTAAGAAATACAAGGAAAACTGTCTAATCCATGATTTAAAGCTAGCTGATGTGGTTCATGCTTTGAAGATTTACATGCACTACCTGTATGGGGAGAAGTGTCATATTTTCATAGATTACAAGAATCTAAAGTACATATTTTCACAGTAAGAGTTGAACATGAGCCTGCGTCGTTGAATGGAGTTGATCAAAGATTATGATTTCACAATTGATTATCATCTAGGAAAGGAAAATGTCATGGCAGACGCTTTGAGCAGGAAGTCTTCATCTATGTATAAAGGTCAGTTGAGTTCTTTGATGTGTCTCAAGAGAGGCATGTTGGTCTCCTTGCGTCAGATGAATATCAAGTTGTAAGTCTCATTTTTGGTCAATTTTTTGGCACAATTGCAGGTGAAGCCTAAGCTGAGACAATAGATCAAAGAAGCTCAACAGACAGATATTGTAACACAACAAATTAGATCAGAGTTTGACAGCAAGAAGCATGATGGTTTTCACAAGACAAAAGACAAGATAATATGTTATCATCACATGATAGTAGTTCCTAATGCGGATAACCTGAGGATGATGGTGTTGGAAGAGGCTCATACATCTATGTATGATATGCACCCAGGTAGTACCAAGATGTACCACAATCTGAAGGATATGTATTGGCAGCCAAGCTTGAAGAAAGATGTAGCTGAGTTCGTCGCAAGGTGTGCAGTATGTCAACAAGTCAAAGCCGACCATCAGAAGCCTACATGAATGTTGCAACTGTTGCCTATACCAAATTGGAAATGGGATAATGTGACTATGGACTTTATGGTTGGTCTGCCTAGGATAGCCAAAGGTTATGATTCCATTTGGGTGATCGTTGACATGTTGGCCAAGTCAGTGCATTTCCTTCCCGTGAAGACAACGCTCATAGTGGAGAAACTTGCTCAAGTTTATGTTGATGAGATAGTGTGTTTGCATGATTTCCCAGCTAGTATCATATCCGATAGAGGTCCTCAGTTCACAAGTCACTTTTGGGAGCAACTGCATACAACTTTGGGTACGCAGTTGAAGTTCAACACTGCTTTCCATCCATAGACAGATGGTCAGTCTGAAAGGACCATCCAGATCTTAAAGAATTTGTTGAGGGCTTATATGCACCTCAGTCTGATAGAGTTTTCCTACAACAACAACTATCAGAGAAGTATTGACATGGCACCATATGAGGCATTGTATGGGAGACGTTTTATGTCTCTGTCATGTTGGTATGAGACAAGGGAGTATCAACTTATGGGTCCTAAGCTTGTACATCAGACGACAGAGAAGATCAAAGTGATACAACAACAGTTGAAAGTAGCACATGACAGACATAAGTTTTATGCAGACAATTATTGCAGACCCTTGGAGTTCCAAGTGGGAGACAAAGTTTATCTGAAGGTCTCTCCCTAGAAAGGTGTTTTGTGGTTTAGGAAGAAGGGTAAGTTGGCTCTCAAGTTTATGGGACCTTACCCAGTTGTGGCACGAGTTGGGAAAGTGGCATACAAGTTGGAGTTGCCACCTAAGTTGCATAGGTTACATCCAGTGTTCCATGTTAGTATGCTGAGGAAATGCCATCCAAATACAGAATCAGTGTTACAACCTGTGGAGGTAGAACTTGATGAAGATATGACCTATGTGGAAGGTCCAATGTTGATCCTTGATCAGAGGGTGAAGAAGTTGAAGAGAAAGGACCTTGTGCTTGTAAAGGTTCTTTGGCATCATCGTGGTGTTGAGGAAGCCACGTGGGAGATCAAAGAGTAGATGAGGAGGGAGTACCGCTCTCTCTTAGGATTTCAGGGGCAAAATCCCCGTCAGGGGTTTATGGATTGTAAGGACCCTGACCCACATTTTGGGCTAACCGTGTTTGTTTTGATTAAGTGTGTTTCTTAGATCCTTGCTCTGATCATCTAAGATGTAATTAGGGCATGTTGGAGGTTTGTGCTCCTTGTTTGAGCTTGTTTGGTTGATGTTTGTTTTTTGTGGAGAGGTTTTGGTGCAACATGCAATTTACCTAGAGTAGGAGTTGATGTGCAAGTTTGCCACCTCTAAAGTGGTTCTTCTCTCTCTTGGCATCATCTAGAGGAGAGAGGAAGTTTTGGGTGCCTTGTTTTGTCCTTGGTTGAGTGGTGACATTCTTGGTGATGTTTTGGGCACATGTTTGAGGTGTGCTTTTCTCATGGGAGTATTGTCTCAGGCTTGAGAGCCTTGGTGAGGCCCTATATCGGTTTGTGGTTTCCTTGAGGAGGCTTGGTATCAGTTGATGGTGTCTTGAGGGACATCCTATCGGTTTGGTGGCATCTTGAAGATCACCATATCAGGTTGTGGTGACTCTAAAGGAGTGCCATATCGGTTTGTGACCTAGGGTTTCATCCCTATCAGTTTGTGGAGGGGGTGGATGGGTGTATCAATCTTGACCTTCCTTAGTGACCTAGTGGGCGAGACATAAATCCTATCACCCTGTTGCATGGTGTTACATGTGTCCTTTCTTCTTGGACACGTGTCTTCTAGGGTTCTAAGGTGGTGACACCTTCCCCTTGCCCTCTCTACTCTCATCAGCCATGTATATATACCCCTCTCTTCCCATGCAAGAGAACCCTTTTAGTGATCCTTACTTTTTCTCTCCTTGGTGTCCGACCTTGAGCTTGAAGAGCACTCACCCTTGGAGCTTGGTGGGCGGGCCAAAGCTTGTGGTGCTCTCTTTCATCTTCTTCCTTGTTAAGTCATGATTTTCTAGCTTTCCTTCTCTCCTTTCTTCTTCTCGACCATGGACCTTGGTATCTTCTTTCCTCTCTTTATATTTCTTAACCATGGTCCTATCTTCCTTCTTAGAGGTGTTGTGGAGACCGAGTTAGGAGGATCTTCTTCTACCTTGAGCTTAGAGCTTAAAGCTTTGTGGTTGTTCTTGAGGCGGGTAATATAACTCTAAACCTACTTTGTTATTATCACCTTCCTACTTGTTACCTTGCTAGTTGTTCTTAGTTCGTTATTACTTGCATGCTAGCAGCTTTACTTGGTCACCTTGTGTTCAATTTTGAGAATAAAACTTTGTTAATTTGCTGCCATAAATTTCTCTTTTCCTTTGCCTTGATAGTATCATTATCTTGAGGTAGAAGATGACTAAACCGATATGATATACCAAACCGATATGATGTGCTAACCGATAGGCAATGCAATTCGGCATGCTAGACCGATATACCTACCATGATGGGGTTTGTTATGATCTCGTGATGGCTAGCGAGGAAGAGTGTGGGATCTCCATGCTTTTAGTTGACTATGGAAGTCGACATGGGTAACCCTAATCTGACAGACCTTGCAATCTGATACCCCCTAGCCCGACAAATCTTGAATAGAAGTGAGAAACACTTCCTTTGAGGTTCAACGATATAATGAAACCCTAATGGCCGATATCCTATGGAGATCTATGTGGCCGATACACAAAGGGGCGCATAGGTCGATACCCTAGTTGATGGGTATGCTGATACCTTAAAGGATGGTGAGGCTGATACCCTAGTTGATGGGTAGGCTGATACCCTAAAGGAAGGTGAGGCTGATACCCTAAGGGATGGTGAGGCTGATACCCTAATGGATGGTGAGGCCGATACCTTATGAGATGGTATGACCGACACACTTTCTCATGTACCTCTAGACCGATATCCTTTGTTGTGCCTTGGCCAAAACCCTCTCATTGAGGTGTTGAGCCCAATACAAAGTGATGTTAAACCAATACAAAGTGATGATTAACCGATACTCATCCTTGAGTTGGTAGGCCGGTACCCTATCTAGATTGGTTGCCCGATATCCAGAGTTAACCGATACCCTAACCCTAATCAATACCCTATGTGAGTATGTTGTGTAGTGAAGCATCTTGTTGATGATGGGGTCACATGGTGTGATGTGATACTCTATGGTGATGGTTGAGACATACCATGTTGATGATAGGGCCTCATAGTGATGATAAAATATCCTATGAAGTAGTTGTACATGTGATGTGAGGATTATGTTCATATACCACATAACATGTTTTATAATGGTAACGAGAAACATGCTTCTATGTCTCATAAAACATCTCATGATAATGAGGAAAGTGATAACCTAAGGATGGTTGATGATCCAACCTTGTAAACCCTAATCGGGTAAAGTGAAACCCTAATTGTTATGATGTAAAATGTATGAAGTAAATGCATGACATGAGTCTATGAGATGATGTTCTTTGCCTTCTTGTTATCAGCTTCTAACCATGCAAGTGATACTAATTGATGTACATAGCCATGTATGAGCTATGGTGGTTATGATGTGATGGACATTGGTCCTTGTGATGGATACTGGTGAATGATGAGCATAAAGAGATATGATGTGATGAGATCACACTTAATGTGATTCAGTATGTTCTGGTGATGAGTCATGCCATGTTTATGTAGACCTTGTTTAGAGGTTATACATTGTAACTTGATTGATGCTTAAATATGTTAAATTGATCTAATTAATCAAGTGAAATCTAATAGTGTAGTTGACTGTTCCATAGATCCATTCCAGTGTCAACTTTATTGCTGGATAGTGAAACAAGTTTAACTCGGAGCACATATTTTTGAATATGCAGTGTACAAGTCGAGTAATTCCTTGTATCCTTAAATACATGACACGTGAGATGGTCATGTGTGAGCCGATCTTAGTGTGATATGGATGGCCATGTGTGAGCCACTCCTTTTGTTAGAACGGACATGTGTGAGCCTGTTCTTCTAGCACCGTACTTGTACCAAGGTGGGCTAATTATGATTATATATGTGGATGGCCATGCGTGAGCCAATCCCTAATCTTGACTATATGTCATTATTACAGTTGACTGATGTGTCTCTGCGGTGTTTTCTCTTATGCTGACCAGGAGGTGTGGTGAGGTCGTGGATTCTGACTCTTCCATTAAACCTTGTGTGGCACCGATTTAGACTATATACATATAGTGGTCGATTGGATTTGGATGGTACAATTCAAATCCTCGGGGAATAATGTATACGTAATCATCCATGTAGTATAATTATATAGGATCAAACATGAAAACATTGGTTGAGGCCTTGCTTGATCATTATACAATGTTATTGATAGAAAATATACATGTTCTTCATATTCATTTTTAAATTATCAATATGTTCACAATTCAACAGTAATTGTTCTTCCTATTATTTGTACTGCTGCTCAGTTATCTTATCTGTGATAATAATAGAGTTGGCGGAGAGTTATATCTCTTATTAGGATTATGTGTCTCACCCCGTTGGTTAAACACCTTTTTAGGTGGATGAGCATGAAGAGGTAGAGATCGTGCAGAGGAGGTTGAGTAGCATCCAGAGGAGCAGTAGTTGATAAGGTTGGAGGTGTTTCTAGATGTCTTTTTTTGGTAGAGTCCTAGAGTCATCCTTGTACACTCGGGTCTTTGGGAGTGTTTTGTAGATGTTTTGAGGACGTGCTATCTTTATGTGCTTTTGTATATCAGATATGGTGGAATCATGTATATATGTTCTGAAAAAGTACTTTCGTTACAAGTTGACAACATGCCTTGTGAATGCTTTGAGGCATGAAAGTACTCATGTGTAAAGGTTCTTGCTACATGGTTGTCTTATTAAAAAGGTTTTAATTTTTAGTGTTTTCTACTAATGAGTTTGTTAATCCTTCTTCCACAGATTTGTTTTGAGTAATCTCACTTCATGTGGCGCAGACGTCACACTTAAGGAGGCCATTCGAAGCTACATCAGGCATGATCCTAGAGATGGGCAGAGGAAGGTTGACATTGGGCATTCATGATGACTATTTTGAAATCAAGATGCTATACTCTGCACATTTAGCTGGTGATAAGACACAATGTCACATGTTGCAACATTTACATGGAGAGGTGTCTCTATCTTTAGGTAAACCATTTATGGACATGGTGCATGTTATGACAAAGGTACAGAAAGGCACATTGGTAGTAGACATCATGGATCATACCAAGGAAGTGTCATTGATAGAGGTAGTACAATATCCTGATGATAAAGAGGATGAGGCATGCCCAATGACAATTGAAAAAGCAACATCTTCCACTCTTACTCAAGAACACCCACAACTACCCTTGGAGGTGTGCATCATGAATTTGGTGGATGACTACACTCGATGTCGTTCTTTGGAGGAGTGTGTTTTGTTTTTGAAGGCATTGTCATGATTCTACAATGGGCACTATGAGGACTTAGGACCACCTCCACCATCATTGATTCCATCCTTATAGAGTCCTCCAGAGCTTGAGTTGAAGCCACTTTTGCCGCATCTGAAGTACATTTTCTTGGTGGCAAATGAGAAGCTTCCAGTCATCATCTCAGTCTTGTTGAGTGTTCATGAGGAGGAACAATTGCTTATGGTGTTAAAGAACCACCGAGCAACATTCGGGTGGTCTATTGTAGATATCAAGGGGATCTTCCCTAGATTTTTCCAGCATAAGATCCGAATTGAAGAAGGAGACAAGTCGATATTCCAACCTCAATAATGTCTCGATCCAATCACGACAGAGGTGGTAAAGAAGGAGGTAGTGTAGCTTCTATCGGCATGTATAAACTATGCTATTTTTTATTCTAATTGGATTAGTCCAACCCACGTGGTTCTTAAGAAAGTGGGGATAACGGTCACACCAAATTCAACGAGTAGATTGATTTCTACTAGATTGGTAACTGGGTGGCATATATGTATCATTGCCATTTGAATGTCGCTACGCTTAAAGATCATTTTCCACTTCCCTTCATTGATTAGATCCTTGAGTGGCTTACCAGACGTTCTCATTTTTGTTTTGTCGATGGGTATTATGTGTATAATTAGATTTCTATCGAGCCACAAGAATAAGAGAACTCTACCTTCACTTGTCCTTATGGCACATTCACTTACCGATGGATGCCCTTTGGCCTTTGTAATGCACCAACTACTTTCCAGACATGTATGCTTGCCATTTTTTTTGACATGGTAGAGCGTTGTCTCGAGGTTTTTATGGATGATTTTTTGGTGTATGGAGACTCGTTTGAAGACTTCATCGACAGTCTTGACAAAATATTGCAAAGGTGTGAGGACACTCACTTAGTGTTAAATTGGGATAAGTGCCATATGATGGTGAGTGAAGGGATAGTTTTGGTACACAAGGTGTCTAATAGAGGAATGGAAGTCGATCCAATTAAAATTGAAGTCATCTCTAAATTGCCGCCACCATCATCAGTGAAGGGGGTTAAGATTTTCTAGGACACCTTACTTTTTATCGACATTTCATAAAGGATTTCTTTCTAAATTGTTAGAGAAGGACGCTGAATTTAATTTTGATGACAATGTTTAAAAGATTTTGAGGTGTTGAAGGAGAAATTGATCTCCGCACCTGTGGTTCAGGCTCCAGATTGGAGCCAACCATCTGAGCTCATTTATGACACACCGAATTATGTGGTAGGGGCTTTCCTAGGACAACACAGGGTTAAAACTCCCACCATTATTTATTATGCATAAGAAACCCTTAATGATGCCGACTTAATTATATAATCACTGAAAAAGAGCTTTTGGCTATAGTTTTTGCTTTTGAAAAATTTCACCAATATTTGATTGGGGTAAGGGTCATTGTGCGGACCGACCATGCAATGATAAAGTACATGCTGCATAAGAAGGATGCCCACCCTAGATTAATAAGATGGATTTTTCTATTGTAGGAGTTGGATATAGAAATTAAGGATAAGGCAGGGACAAATAATGTAGTGATGAATCACTTATCTATGTTGGAAAGAGTGGATGAGAATGATCTAGATATACCCATCATTGAGGAATTTCCTGATGAGCAGTTGTTCATCATGAAAAGAAAGGACCCGTGGTTTGTAAATATTGTGAACTACTTGGCCTGTAGTGAGCTGCCAGAAGATTGGTGGTATCAAGACAAGAAGCAAATTTTCTATTCCTTGAGATTCTATGTGTGGGATGACCCCATCTTGCTCAAACAATGTAGGGATGGGATTTTGAGGAAGTGTGTGACTGAGTGCGATATGGAGAGTATCTTGGTACATTATCACTCCCTACCTACTAGGGGACACCACGCTAGCTCAAGGATAGTGGCAAAGGTTTTAGAAAGTGGGTTTTATTGGCCAATGCTTTTTAAGGATGCTTACAATTTTGTGTGTAATTGCGATGCATGTCCAAGGAGCAGGAAATATATCTAGGAGACATGAAATGCCTCTAAACATCTTTTAGGAAGTAGAAGTTTTTCATTTATGGGGAATCAATTTTATGGGACCCTTTGTGCCTTCTACATCTAATATATATATATTGCTTGTAATTGAGTATGTGTCTAAGTGGGTGGAAGAAATTCCAAACCATACCAATGATGCACATGTTGTTTGTATATTTGTGAAGGATCATAATTTCTATAGAGTTGGGGTACCACGAGTAATAATAAATGATAGGGGATCTCACTTCACTAATAAGAATTTTGCAGCATTATTGAGCAAGTATGGAGTGAGACACAGATTAGGAACCCCGTATCACCCACAAACCAGGATTAGGTTGAGGTGTCTAATAGGGAGATTAAGAAGATCCTAGAAAAGATAGTCTAAAAAATAGGACCAAATGGAGCATGCAATTAAATGGTGCTCTTTGGGCATATAGGACAGTGTATAAAACACCTATAGGAACAACTCCATTTAGGTTGGTATATGGGAGAGCATGTCATTTACCTGTGGAACTGGAACACAAATCCAAATGGGATTTGAGAAAGTGAATTACAATCTTGATGATGTAGGTGAAAAATGCATGTTGGAACTTAATGAATTGGTTGAGCTCATGTTATATGGATATGAAAGTTTAAAGATATATAAGGACAAAATAAAAAAGATCCATGACTGTCATATTTTGCATAGGTATTCTTTCCAGGATAGAAGGTGCTTTTGTTGAATTCTAAGATGAAATTGCACCCCGAGAAACTGAGGTCTAGATGGAGTGGGCCATTTGTGGTGGTCAGGGTGCTCCCTCATGGAGCAGTGTATATCACTAATGGGGATGATCCATTTCTGGTGAATGGGAAGTGGTTGAAACACTACTTTGGGGGAGAGTTGATACACGAGGATGAGGAGTTGAAGCTCCTCGAGTTTCATTGATGATCTTGTGATCTAATCATCGAGCCTATGGCATAAAACAAGGGTGCTTGTTGGGAGGCAACCCAATTATCCCTTATCGTATTTTGATTTTTGTCTTTTACATTCATTTTAGGAGCTTTGATTGTTCTAGTTTCCTTTCAACTTTTAGATGTAAAAAAGGTACCTTGATCAGTCTTCTTTGGTGTGCAGGCAGAAGAAAAGTCAGTACCACTGACATGGCAGTCGGTGGCACTAAAATTTGTATTAATTTATAGGAAAGAAATTTAACAACTCGGTACCATCGAAAACCTAGTCGGTGGCACCAATTCCTTGTATAGCCATAGCCTGATCCGCTATGCAGGCTAAGTACCACAAACAAAAGTCAATGGCACCGACACCTGCATGACACTCCAGGTTCAGGATATTGAGGAGTCGTTCAAAGAATGCTGAGAGAATTAAAGAGTCGATACCAACAAATACTAAGTAAGTGGCACCAACACCTTCTAATAGGGGCAACCAAATAGCAACTCGGTACCACCAATAGTAGTGTTAGTGGTACTGACACAATAAAACACAAAATCCGCAGATGCACAAATCATCAATTAAGATTGTCTCCATCCAAAGGTTGGTGATACCAATCCAACACCGCCTTTCAGAAGTAGGTACCACCCATGACGTCCCCTTAGCCAACCACACCTATAAAAGGAGAGGCATGGGTAGGTCTTCCAACACCCCTACACCTCCTCCTTTGCAAACAGAGCAATATCAGAGCTTCCATGCAATCAAAGTCTACAAGTCTGATCTTTACAAGCAGAGCAATACCAGACTTGGGTGGGTCATCTATAAGTCTTCACAAAGACATGGAGCTTCAAGATTCCATGCGATCAAAGTCTACAAGTCTGATCTTTACAAGCATAGCAATACCAGACTTGGGTGGGTCATCTATAAGTCTTCATGAAGACATGGAGTGTCAAGATCCTTTATTGTACCTCCACCACCTTCTCAACAAGAAGACACATACTCTATGGCAGGTATGCATGTGATGCTGCAGTCAATTCAATAGGGGCAACAACAACAAGCAACAACAGTGGTGGGCATCCATGATGTTCAAGGATGACTGTATTAGAATCAACAAGCCATTTTTGAGAATGAGTGCCTTCCTCTTGCCAACTAGGAGAACATACACACTCATCTATAATGGATGGAGACTTACCAACAACCGTTCTTTGATCACTATTGGATCCAGGGACAATTTGGCAACTACCTACCGCCTCCAGAGATGCCAAAGCAGCCAGCTACTTTCACTGGCACCTTCTACCTACAAGATTCAAACACACCACCATCAACTTTATGATTCGGTACCATTATTCCACCTCTTTGATTGGATTCTGACTATGATGACATAGTCAAGTTCGAGCTTGGGGGGAGTTGAACAACTCTATCTTGATTTGTTTTTTTAGTTTTTATCATTTTGAGTTTCTAGGATCTACATCTATCTAGTGTAATCGTGGAACAATATCATCATTATTTATGCCTTTACAATAGAGTGTGTTCTCCTATGTCTTTGCAAAAACAATCTAAAATTTTGAAAAAAGAAAAATTTGTCATATCTTTGAAAGCTTACTTTCAAATTGTAAAGGCAGCATCACCCAGAGGAAGTGTATGGGTTAGTCAGTTTAAGGAGATTTGACATGAATGGAAGTTGTAATTATTCATGAATTGTGGATGACGATGTGGTTTGAGCCTGAATTGGCCAAACATTTAACGAGACCTTAAATGGAATTTTTAGAAAGAAATCCCAAGGTTACCCTGTACACAAGTCAATAGTAGAGGGACATATCATAGTTTAAGAAAGGCATTGTCTCTTAATCTTGTGATTCCATCCACTTTTCATACATTTGATCCACCACCATAAGATGATCAAGTAACCCAAATTATTTCCTCTTAATTGCATTGCATACAATAATAGGTGACATAATAGTTAGTCTTTCTATTGCACTAGGCACAAAATGAAAAAAATGAGCTTTTGTGCAGATCAATTAGTTGCATAATAATTCCATGTAGATTGCATATCTTTTGTATCATTCATTCTTACATCATGTACCCATGTTGTTTTCTTCTAAAAATAAAGTGCATGGATGCACATACATACCCCTAAAAATTTGAAAAAAAGAACAAGATATTATAGTAAAGCCCGGCCATAATCTTCAATCATGCTAAAATATTGGGCAAATGTTTCCCTTAAAAAAAGAAAAGAATATTATGAAATAATGAGGGAGAAAAGGATACCCTGAGCTCAATTCTGAATTTTTCTTCAAAAAGAGATGAAAATAGCTGCATGATGTATTCTTGTGCTTCACTCTCATCAAACTGATGAAACTTTCAGTGCATGCATCATTCCACCTATAACAATATGCATTAGGATTCATGCATTCCATATTACCTTTTCAGTAGGTTCATCATGTTTGTTTTTGCATAAATGATTCAAAAGTTACTTGATATACCACATACTTCATTCTACTTATTGCTCTTATTGGTAGGCTGCAAATATGATTGATATCCTCATTCATTCTTATAAAGAAAACTAATTCCAATTAGTTTGGTAGTTAGGAAAGAGAAATGTAGATAGGGAATCATAGGATGCACCAAGTGAATGCCTACTTGACTATGATATTAACTGCTCTATTGATAGTGTTTCATTGATCTAAGGGTGGACATCTTTAATGAATATTTTTAGTCACTTAAGAGTAGTTAATTGTTCAGTGGTAAGTAAGGGCCGGTTTGGGACTGTCAAGTGGGGGTAGTTGAGAAATAGAAATTCATATTACTTATCCTTTTGCTGACTTGTTTCAAACAGATCCAAGAATGTGTTGCTCGAGCCAAGCAACATTTAAGCTTAGGGGATTTTGATGCACTGATTATTAGTCAATTTTTACATGCTATTTTCTTATGTATCTTGTGGGCATTTTCTCATTTTTTGTGTTATTTGTGCATGATTTATCATGATTAGCCTGTGACATACATTTGCATCAAAATTTTTTTATTTCTATCATTTTATATCGATTTATCATAGGTTTTGGGACTATGTTATTTCTTATTAAATTTTAGGCAAAATTGACAAGTTTTGAATCAGCCTGGTGCCACCGACAACCCTTTTGGTGGTACCAACATGTGAATAAAAGAACAGATTTGAATCGAAGGAACTTGGTGGCACCTACATAAGAATCGATGCTACTGACATGGCCAATAGTAACTCATTCGAAGCATCTCGATGCCACCAACATCAACTCGGTGGTACCAACTTCTATTGGGAAAATCGTCAGGAGATGTTAGAGAGCAACTTGGTGCTATCAACACCCACATTGATAGTACCAAGACTTCATGAGGGAATCACGAGCCTGAGAAGGTCTCGGTGCCACCGACAACCTATTAGTGGTATCGACTTGTCACGATCAGACGAGATTAAAGATTTTGTTTAATTTAATGGCTATGACTTAATGACACCCTAAGTTAATTCTATGAGTAGGGAGGATGGCGACCAGGCCTAGAGAGGACATTCTATTCCGTTGCACTATAGAGGAGTGTTGTGATAAGAGAAATGAGAGGAGAAAGCTACATTTCAGGTGGTTCAAGTACTTCCGATGGACAGATTTGCAGTCAAAAGCCAACAAATCACCACGTTCGTCAGAAGGAGCCAACCAAATCATCTTCTCTAGGGTTTTAATTGCTTCTTTGATGTTTTCCTCATCTCTTTCTTCTCAATATATTTGTAGAGCAACTAAAACCATACGGGGCTAATCCCCTTGTTCATTAGGAATCAGGAGTAGACCGGTTATGTACTCTAATTGACAATTATGAGTTAAAATTTATGCTTCCTTAATTTTTGGACATATCTCTACAATTTCTTCACGAATTATATGTGCATGATCATCATAGGTGATTTATTAGATAGTTAATTGCTTCAAGAGAGGGATTAAGGGTTGGATAGGTCATCGATTTACATAGCCGAAATTGTGCTTTGAGAGAAGGCTTATGGCTGTGAAGAATATAACCCAGAGGTTTAGTTAAAGAACCTAACTAACAATGAAATTGCTATGAGAGTGGGATTTATATTAGATTAGGTAGTGAATTATGTTGTAGAGCGGGTAATTCTTTCTATAAGTCTCTTTGTCCAGGGTTAGGTGAACTAAATTTTGATAATTAATGTTACTTGTAGTATAAACTATGGTGAAACTATATTCCTAAGGAATCCATTCCATCCGTGATCACAACCTCAGTAATTTAGTTTTAATCCTTACAATTCGTTAGTTAATCAACCAAACACCTTTTTCATCAGGTCTATCTAATCGATTCATAGTTAGTAGTAGTCTCTAGATTCACATTTCTCTGAGTTCCACACTTAGGCCTCTTTTAGCCTATATTACTTTGATGCGTGCACTTGCATTTAATATGTGTAGAAAGCACACATCAAAGTCCAAGGATGAAATAAGAGCCAAGAAGAGTTCTGAGGCTAAGAATAAATCCAGACCTTCAACACTCAAGATAAGAAGAAAGAAAAGTACAAGAGGAATATGTCCTTTGTGCTTGAAGGGATTCCAAAAAATGAAGTTCGGGATAGAGATCTCCACTTTAGATATATATGTTATCGAGATAAATTTGTCTACTTCTTCATATTGGGTACTATATACCAGATGTGGATCTCACATATGTTTGAATATGTAGGATCTAAAAAGAATTAAGCCTTTACGAAAGGGCAGGGTCGAACTCTGAGTCGCAAATGGAATAAGAGTTGCTGCCACTATAGTTGGAACCTATAATTTATCTTTTCCCACATGACTTGTAATAGAGTTAATGAACTACTATTATGTGCATGTCATAAATAGAAACGTCATATATGTATCTTATATGGAAAAGGATGGATATGAATTTCATATTAAGAATGGTCAATGTTCTATTTTAAAAAATTAGATCTTTTATGGCAGTATCCCAATGCCTTATGGTCTTTATTTGCTCGATATAAAGGCAAATGTTTATAATGTAAATACCAAAATATTAAAACTTGATAACTCAAAAAAATATATCTTTGACATTGTCATCTAGGGAACATAAATGAGAATCACATATCTAGACTCCATAATGATAGCTATCTAGACTCTTTTGATTTCGAATCAATAGAGACATGTGAGTCTTGTTTGTTGGACACGATGATAAAGACTCCCTTCACTGGAAACAATGAGAGGGCTAGTGATCTATTAGGACTCATACATAATAAATTATGTGGCCCTTTTAGAACAAATTCTAGAGGTGGTTATCATTACTTCATTACCTTTATTGATGACTTTAGTAAGTATGGTTATGTGTACCTGACGGAACATAAATAAAAGACTATTGAAAAGTTCAAGGATTTCATGAATGAAGTACAAAACCTACTTCATAAAAGTATTAAGGCACTTCATTGTGATCGAGGTGGAGAATACTTAAGCCAAGAGTTTGAGGACCTTTTGAGAGACTGTGGTATTGTATCACAATGGAGTTCACCTGGAACACCTCAGAATCATGGTGTATAAGAAAGAAGGAAACACACATTACTGGATATGGTGCAATCGATGATGAATTTAGCTTATCTTATGGCTTCCTTCTTGGATTATGCTCTAGAAACCACCACATTTACACTAACCTATGTACCACCTAAATCGGTTTAAAAGACCTCATATGAGATATGGCATGGGTAGCATCCCAATGTGTCTTTTATGAAGATTTGGGATTGTGAAGCTTATGTGAGAAAGCAGTTTCTCAAAAAGCTTGGACCCAAATTTGATAAATGTTATTTGTTGGATATCCTGGGGAAACCAAATGATATTACTTTTATACCCTATCTGACAACAAAGTGTTTGTTGACAAGGATGTTGTATTCCTTGAGAAGGAATTCATTTCCAAAGGAATTAGTGGGAGGAAAATAGAACTCAAAGAAGTTTGAGACCGACAAGAAAGAATTGAACCTTTAGAGGTACAAGAGGAACATAGAGAGTCACAAACCATTATGGAATCTCAAATTCCTCAAGTAACACATGAACCTCGTAGATCTAGTAGGACATGCCTTGAGCCAGATAGATTTGGTTATCTAGTGACTCAAGAAGGTGATGAGTCAGTCATTGATGATGAGGCAACTACCTACCTAGAAGCTATTAAGGGACCAAAGTCTGAGAAATGGCTTGAGGCCGTGAGATCTAAGATGGAATCCATATACACCAACAAGCTATGGACCTTAATGGATCCACCTGTAGGGGTAAAACCCATAGGGTGCAAGTGGGTCTTTAAGAAAAAACCCGACATGGATGGTAATGCACAAATCTAAAAGGGAAGATTGGTTGTAAAAGCTTTCAAACAAGTTCAAGATGTTGACTATGATGAAACCTTTTCACCAGTTGCCATGGTTAAGTCTGTCAAGATCGTTCTTTCCATTGTAGCTTGTCATGACTATGAGATTCTACAGATGATGTTAAAACCACATTCCTTAATGGGAACCTTCTTGAGAATGTGTACATGACACAACCTCAGGGTATTACAAATCCAAAGGATGCAAATAAAGTATGTAAGTTACAAAGGTCAATCTATGGATTGAAGCAAGCATCTCAAAAATGGAATCTTTGATTTGACAAAATAGTCAAAGAGTTTGGCTTCAGTCAAAATGAAGATGAACTATGTGTTTACAAGAAGGTTAGTGGGAGCATGATTGTATTCCTTATATTGTATGTGGATGACATACTATTGATGGGGAATGACATCCCTACTTTACAGATGATAAAGACCTAGCTAGGAAATACCTTCAACATGAAGGACTTAGACGAATCATCCTATATCTTCAGAATCAAGATCTATAGAAATAGATCTAGAAGGCTTCTTGAACTAAGTCAGAGCACATACATCAAAAAAGTGTTGAAGAGGTTTGACATGGAGGACGCAAAGAGAGAAAACTTTCCCATGTCTCATGGTGTCACTATCACTATATCTCAATGTCCCAATTCTTATGAAGAAAGGGAATGCATGAGTAGGACTCCATATGCATCTGCAATTGGATCCATGATGTACGCAATATTTAGTATTTGTCGTGATGTCTCATATTCCTTAAGCATGGAAAGCAGATATCAGTCAGAACTGCTGATACCCACTAGTCTTCCATGAAGAACATCCTTAAGTACTTGAGAAGAACTAAGGATCAATTCCTTATCTATGGCAGCGAGGAAGAGTTGGTGGTAAAGGGTTATACTGATGCAAGCTTCCAAATTGACAAAGATTACTACATATTGCAATCTAGATTTGTGTTTTACCTCAATAATGGAGATGTGAGAAGGAAGAGTTCCAAGATAGATATATAAGGATTTGTGTTTTACCTTCATTTTACCCATATCACTTCGTCAACTAATTCTTCTATATGCCTTGGTCAGAAATAAGGATGAAATCCTAGAAAACACAATAAGAATATGCATTATGATATAAAAACATGACAACTTATATAATGCTATAAAGAAGAACAACATGCCCACTATTAAAGTTTCACATAAATTTAAACTAATACCAATAAATCCAAATCTAGAAGAACAACATATCCCAATTCTTGTTCATCCTTGAAATCATTTCTTGTAGAAACCTACTTAGAATATCCAAGATCTTTTCCTACACAAATGCAAAGCGTATAAATTTGTAAACAGTTGCAGCAAGTAACAAACTCTAATATAAATACATACCACGAAAGTTATTTCTAATCCAATATTGGGTGCATTTAAGTGCTTCCACTATACTTGGCTCTAGAGAACTCCTATACTGATCAAGGTCTCCATCAGTGCTGAACACAACCTCAGATGCAATAGTAGATAGAGGGATGGCTAAATTATCACGTGTCATTTTGCAATAATTAGGTACTTAGCACAATTTTTCTTCCACCATGATAAAATATAAAAAGTATCAAACAAGTTTCTAACTCCATTTGCTTAGGATGAATAGACTCTTCAAGATATAAATCTAAGTATGTTCTTATAGGCTGGGTGTCTTGTACCATTTCTAGATGATTGTCAAATCTTCCCACGATCTTCAACAAAACACTACCATTAGAATTTTGTTGGCCCATGCAATCTGTCATGCTATCGAATTTGTCACAAGCATCATCGATGTATTATAAGTTTGTTGCACCCATTTGCAATCTATATTCACTATAAAGATCAGCAAAATACTTCTTAATTCAAACAATATTTTCTTCACCTTTAGGACCATAGATTTCTCTCATATTATATTCCACAGTGCTTATTAAGGTGAGGATCTAAAATTGAACCCATGGATAATATTTTGCAACTCAAATTCCAATACTTATTGAATTTGATCATCATACCTTTCCCCATATTAGATATTAAAGAGATTTTATTATCGGACAATTCTTTTAGATGAATGTGGACTACACATATATTGTTGAAGAATCTACTGATGTATACAATGTTGAAGAGAAGATGTTTGCAACATCATATAAGATCTCCAAACAGTCACATATCATCTTAGAAACATTCCATTCTTCTTCAGTTGGCAGAAACTTGTATGAAGTGTCTCTATCACCCAATCTATAAAGTGCTTTCTTAAACTTAAAAACATGTTTTAACATTAAGAATGTGGAGTTCTACCTCATATAGACTTTAGGGAAAAATGGTATAGAGAAGGAAGTGGAATTTGAAATTTTATTACCATATTTCGCATAAACAATAGATCGCATCAATAACTATAATGCATGAAGGATGGTTTATGGGATATCCTAGTCTAGGAGCAAGTCCAGTAACAATCCTCGTTGATGTAGATGTGCAACTCTGAATCCTAGTTGCACTGGGACTCATGTGACTGTTGCACCTCTTGGTCTGCACCACGGATTGGAGCCACAAAATGTCATCTTCTTCAACAACTCCTCTTGTCACGGGCTGCTGCTTGACGTTATCCTCCAAGTAGCAAACAATGGCTTCCCACCTCTATGGTAGTCCACACAGACTACCTAGAACTCCTGTCATCCTTCTGGACCAGACATGAAGGAGTTGTCCCTCTTCGTTAGTGTACTAGTCACCGACTTGCTCTCCCACAATGACAATTCTCAGTTGTTCTCTCCTGTGGCTAGCCTTCCCTTGTCGGGTAGGACTTTCCTGGGCTCTCGTGGTTACCACAACAAGAGAGGACAACTATTGTCATAGGAACCGATTCTCAGTTGTTTGTGTTGTAGTTGCACTTTGGGAAGCCCACAATACCCCTCTATATATAGGAGGGGTTAGGGTTAGGGTTCCCAGTCCCCGAGCAATGCGGGTTAAAAGCGGGAGTGGAAAGGATGAGTAGATCTTGAATTTTCACAACTTTTCTGGAAATTACACAACATGCGACAGCCAAAACTGTCGTTTGGCTGAGCCAGATGGTCGTCTCGCACTGCAAGATAGTCGTTTGCAGTTTCTAGTTGTGTGCAAATTTGACAAATCAATTCCCATCAATGTTAGACATTGATTTCCTTGTGCAAAAAGTATTGCTCAAGCAAAAAGGATTGGGAAACAACTAGAACCTTCCCCGATCGAGATGGGCCATCTCACCCAATGCAACACAGCTATCTTCGTTCACCCAGATAGTCATTTGGTGACTCGAGTCAAGCTTGTTTGATCGGGTTGGTTTGATCCATTGCCAATTTCAACTCACAACTAACTCAACCCCCATACACCCGTCTCAACCCTTGAGATGGCCGTTTGGCACTTTCAAACGATCGTCTCAACACTTGAGATGGGCGTTTGGCAGTGCTACTAGCCTATTTGTTGCTTGAATCAAATGCCTAAACACTTTAGCACTTAATTCAACTGTCATTCGAGATATGAACTCCTCTTCTAGGTCAAGACCTATGTGTGTGACCCTATATGTCCCATATTACGTTGGCAGTGAATGTCCATAACAACTTATGACATCACAAGAAAAGAGTGGTGCCTAGTCACACATCATTGCAACCCAAGTAAATGGAAAAGTTGGGGAACAACTTCAACATACAATCTGTGTAAGGTGTTGTAGTGTTTGTATAGTTCCTTTGTCACTGATGTCTAGATTGAACTAGAGCCATGGAGCAGTCACCCTCATTATTATTCAATCATGTTTCTTGAACCAAGAGCATACTGTTTAAGATATATGTAAGCTCAATATCACATATTGACTCACATGCGCATGGCCATGCTTTTCTTGGTCTTGCTAATCAAGAGGCACAATACATCATACTCCAGTAGGAGGGACAAATCCCATATCTATCACTCACAGTCAATCCCCATGTGTCAAAGCCACCCAATCATCATCATTATAACAACCCATGTTTCAGGACTGTGTTTGATAATATCAAAGTGTACCCAACAACATGTGTTGAGTGCAGTGATTTCACATCTAAGAATCACAACCACCACCATCATTGTGAGAGATGACTATGACTTCCATGATGATGGCTTCCATGTGTCAGTCTCATTGCGGGTCTGTCCGATACACTGTTCTCTAACATGTATCTATGTGCTTGGTTTGATATTTCTGTATCATGACTAGTGAGATTTAGTCATCAACCACTCACACTGTGATCTTATGTGTCATTGTTGTCTATCAACCTTCCACAATGACAACTGATCATGGACATAATGATAATATGTATATTTACTCTTAACATCCATATGATCTCATCCATAAGGATAGTAACTTGAATACATACGTCATTGAGTAATATAATTCTCTAGACATTTATAATGTTACATCATTATCTCTTAACTGATTTAAACAAAATAAATTGGAATCTTGCCTTTTATTAATAATCAAATCATTTCTACATGACATGCCATTACAATCATCACATGATTGGCTCTCTAGGCATACATAACCAACATACTCCCACTTGCACTTAGAGCCAATAACCCACAAATCTTATTTAGAGTGACCTTACATGACTTTCATGCTTCTACTGTGAAAGTGCTTTCGTCAAGGGATCAACAACGTTGCTTTCAGTTGGTACTTTGTAAATCTTTACATCTCCACATTGTATGATTTCTCGTATGAGATGATACCATCTTTGTATATGCTTTGAGTGCTGATGTGATCTGGGTTCCTTAGCTTGTGCAATAGCTCCATTGTTGTCACAATATACCTCAATTGCATTACTGATGCTTGGAACTACCCCAAGTTCTGTGATGAACTTCGTGATCCATACAGCTTCCTTTTCTGCATTTGATGCAGCAATATATTCGGCCTCTGTTGTAGAATCGGCAATTATTTCTTACTTGGAACTCTTCCAGCTTACAGCTCCATTGTTGAGGCATAACATGAATCTGGATTGCAACTTGTAATCATCTTGATCAATCTGAAAGCTTGCATCGGTGTAACCTTTTACTACCAACTCTTCCTCTCCACTATAGACCAATAACTGATCTTTTGTCCTTCTCAAGTACTTTAGGATGTTCTTTATGGCTATCCAGTAAGAATCACCTAGATCTGACTGATATTTGCTCGTCACGCATAAAGCATACAAGACGTCTGGACGGGTACATAACATTACATACATGATTGATCCAATTGCCGAGGCATATGGAATCACACTCATGCATTCCCTTTCTTCACAAGAACTGGGACATTGAGCTCCAGAGATGGGAAAACCATGGTGCACATACAGGTTTCCTCTCTTGGAGTTCTCCATGTTGAACCACTTCAACACTTTATCAATGTATGTGTTCTAACTTAGTCCGAGAAGTCTTCTAGATCTATATCTATAGATCTTTATTCGCAAGATGTAGGATGCTTCTCCCAAGTCTTTCATAGAGAATGTATTTCCAAGCCATGCCTTTACCTTTTGTAAAGTAGGATGTCATTCCCTATCAATAGTATGCCATCTACATACAATATGAGGAATGTCACTATGCTCCAACTAACCTTCTTATACACACAAGGTTTATCTTCATTTTGAACAAAGCCAAACCCTTTGACTGTCTCATCAAAATGAAGATTCCAGCTCCAAGATGCTTACTTCAATCCATAGATTGACCTTTGTAGCTTACAAACCATATTGGCAAACTTTGGATCTATAAATCCCTCAGGTTGTGTCATATACACATCCTCCACAATATTCCCATTAAGGAATGCATTTTTAACATCCATTTGCTACATCTCACAGTCATGATAAGCTACAATAGAAATCATGATCCTGATGGATTTAACCATGGCCACTGGAGAAAAGGTTTCATCATAGGAAACACCTTGAACTTGTCTGAAACCCTTTGCAACCAATCTGCCCTTATAGGTTTGAACTTTTCCATCCATGTCGGTCTTCTTCTTGAAGACCCACTTGCACCCTATGGGTTTTACCCCTTCAGGTGGATCCACCAAACTCCATACTTAGTTGGTATACATGAACTCCATCTCAGATCTCATGGCCTCAAGCCATTTCTCAGACTTTGGTCCCTCTATAGCATCTTTATAGGTTATTGGCTCATCATCTATGACCAATTCACTGCCTTGGAAGATATCCAAATCTCTCAAGTTCAAGGTGTGTCCTATTAGATCTACGAGGTTCCTATGTTACCTGAGGAGCTTAAGATTCCACAAAACCTTGTGATTCTCTAGGTTCCTTTGGTTCATCTAATGGTTCTATGTTCTCTTGTTGGTCTCGAACCTCTTCGAGTTCTACTTGTCTCCTACTGATTCATTTGGAATAAATTCCTTTTCAAGGAACGCAATATCTTTCGCAACAAACACTTTGTTGTCAGATGGACTATACAAGTAGTATCCCAAAATTTCTTTAGGATATCCAACAAAGTAACAATTTTCAGATCTAGGGCCAAGCTTTTCAGGAAACATTTTCTTGACATAAGTTTCGCAACCCCAAATACTCATAAAAGACATTTTAGGATGCTTTCCAATCCATATCTCATATGGTGTCTTTTGAACTGACTTAGATGGTACTCGGTTTAGTGTAAACATGATAGTTTTTAGAGAATACCCCCATAAGATAGTTGGAAGCTCTACTAAACTCATCATCGATGGAACCATATCCAATAATGTGTGATTCCTTCTTTCTGATACACCATTATGCTGAGGTGTTCTAGGTGGAGTCCACTAGGATACAATCCCATGGGCTCTAAGAAAGTCCTCAAACTCTTGGTTCAAGTATTCTCCACCTTGATAAGAATGAAGTGCCTTGATACTTTTACCAAGTTGGTTCTGTACTTCATTCATAAACTCCTTGAACTTTTTAAGAGCTTCTGACTTATGTTTCATTAGATAAACATAGCCATACCTACTGAAGTCATCAATAAAGGTAATGAAGTACTGATACCCACCCCTAGGTGATGTTCTAAATGGTACACACACATTAGTATGTATGAGTCCTAATAGATCATTAGACCTCTCATTGTTGCTAGTGAAAGGGGTCTTAGACATCTTGCCCAACGAACAAGATTCACATGTCTCAAATGATTCAAAATCAAAAGAGTCTAGATAACCATCCTTATGGAGTCTAGATATGTGATTCTCATTTACGTGCCCTAGATGAAAATGCCAAAGGTATATTTTGTTTGAGTTATTAAGTTTTAACCTTTTGGTATCAACCTCATATACATCTGTCTTTAGATCTAATAAGTAAAGGCCATAAGACATAGGGGCACCACCATAAAAGATCCCATATTTTAAAATAGAACATCGACCACTTTTAATATGAAATTCAAATGCATCATTGTCCAAACAAGATACATATATGATGTTTCTATTTATAGCAGGTACATAATAGCAGTTCTTTAACTCTATCAACAAGCCCCCTGGGCAAAGATATACTATAGGTTCCAACTGCAATGGCCGCAACTCTTGCACCATTATTAACTTGTTGTTCCACCTCACCTTTCCCTAAAGGCCTACTTCCCTTCAGATCCTACATATGAGAACATATGTGAGATCCACATCCAATATCTAATACCCAAGATGAAGAAGTAGATATATTTATCTCAATAACGTATATACCTGAAGTGGAGATCACCATCCCCATCTTCTGCTTCCTAAAAGCCTTCAAGTATAAAGGATGAGTTCCTCTTGTACTTTTCTTTCTCCTTATCTTGAGTCCTGAAGAACTAGACTTAGGCTTGACCACAAAACTCTTCTTGGTCTTACTTTGATCCTTTGACTCAACCTCACTGATCACCATCACGGGCTTGTCCTTCTTCACTTTTTCTTTAGCATGAATTAACATGGGAAGCAGTTCTGACATCTATCCAGCCGAATCACTCACATGCTGACATGTAATAAAATGACTATATGATTCTGGCATAGTCTTTAAAATCATATCAGTAGCCAACTCTTGGCTCAAGGTAATTCCCAACTCTTCAAGATGATACACATGTCCAATCATATTGAGCACATGTTCTTCTACTGAGGTTCCCTCTGTCAGCTTTAACTCATGTAGCACCTTTAAGATAGCATTCCTTTCTTGCCTATCAAGACCAAGTGTTACCTTCCTAAGATGTGTCACCATCTCAAGAACACTCATGTCCTCACATTTCTCATGCAACTCATAGTTCATGCAACTTAGCATAAGGTACTTTATCTCTAAGGCATCATTGGCATGTTTCCAGTAAGCATCCACTTGTGCCCTAGGTGCATCAGGAAGAGGTATTTCAGGCACTGGTTTGTCAAGGACGTAGAGCTTGCACTCTTCATTGAGAACCCTTCTCAAAGTTCAAAACCATTCGTGAAATTTTTCCCATCAAGTTTGTCCTTCTTCAGGACCAACCACAAAATCATATTTGTTCGTCATTTCTACAAGAAAAAATTTGCATTTGTCAAAAACCATTTTTGATTTGAATTGAAAATTTTGATGATATTAATTAGGTCTTTAATTATTATCACTCTCACTATTTTATTCAAACTGATAGCCCTCAATATCTATTCAGGATATTGTAGCATACAATATTCTAGTGGGCCAAGATCCATATTTCATCAAGTCATGAGTCAGCTTTTGCCAATCGCCCACAACCTAACTATTTAGGTAGGCCATCATGACAATTGCATCATATGCAACTCCTAGATAGATGATATGTGCAATCCCTTGCCATGATCATCTTCATGCCTCTGGGCTTGTGCTCTCCAAGCCATTAGTTAAGCCTAACCCAATAGCCAATACGATAGATACGCACCATGCTTTGAGCAAACCTACATATCTACCATCACGCTTCCATGAGATAGACGACACACCATGCTTTGTGCAACTCTACACTTAGTCGATCAAGCTTTTCATGTGTATTGCTAATGGAAGACATCTAAGACTTAATATTTTAGTTGAGAGATTTTGTATAAATACATATACTATATCCAATCACCACATATATAGTACATATCATATACATGCTATATCCCACAACAAAAACATGCTATAAACGAAAGCGATGGTTATGGCCAATCCTAATGTAATCCCTTTGAGTCTCCAGAAATTACAGTCATCTAGGTCTACATCACATGCAGAAACATGTTGTTGATGAAGATATGTGCTTGCTAATGTGGGTTGATCGGTTCAACCCTTAAACCAATCAGCTCGCCTCCTATCCGGTTGTTAGGTCATATCACCGGTTTCTTGGTCCTTCTGTCCACCATCGACTGGCTCCTCCAGCGGATCGGTTTGGTCCACCAGGTGATGGGTTCGACTTGTCCACCTTGTCCTCTAAGGTCCTTCATCTTCTTCATAACATGAAAGTAAACTATCCTACTTTTACATGATTATAAGGAAACCTTGAGTTACATTAGAGGGGAGGAAAGGTAGAAGAGAATTAATTTTACATTGGGAATATAAAATAGAGGCTCGGTGCGCAGACTGAGATAAATGGATAAACCAACCACATACAACCATGAACAATTAGGGTTTATTGACCATAACCACACTACACATCTACCATTAAAACCATTTTAGAGCGACATGTGTAAATTGCATATATATATATATATATTAGTTTGGGATTATCGTGGTGTTTGGATTTGATAAGATATTATTCACATCGTAAGCAATAATAGAATGACAAAACCAAAATTCGATCATATAGATTATCCTGTAATATAGTATATTGACGTTGGCTCTAATACCATTGCAGGGAAATATGGTACAGAGTAGGCAACAAAATTTAAATTTTTATTATCATATTCCCCATAAACAGTAGATCACGTCAATGACTATAATGTAAGAAGGATGGTTTATGGGATATCCTTGGTCCTGGAGCAAGTCCAATGAAAATCCTCGTTGTTGTAGATGTACAACTCTGAATCCTAGTTGTACTGGCACTCATCTAACTGTTGCACCTCCTGCTCTACACCATGGACTGCAACCAAAAAATGCCATCTTCTTCAATAGCTCCTCTTATCACGGACAACTAGTTGACATTATCCTCCAAGCAGTAAACAACGACTTCCCGCCTCTATGGTAATCCACACGGACTGTCTAGAACTCCTGTCATCCTTCTGGACTAGACATGAAGGAGTTGTCCCTCCCCATCGGTGTACTAGTCACCAACTTTCTCTCCCACAATGACAACTCTCAATTGTTCTCTCATGTGGCTGTCCCTCCCTTGTCGGGTAGGACTTGCCTGGGCTCTTATGGTTACCACAACCAGATAGGACAACTATTATTAGAGGAACTGATTCTTAGTTGCATGTGTTGTAGTTGTATTTGGGAAGCCCACAATACCCCTCTCTATATAGGAGGGGTTAGGGTCAGGGTTCCCAGTCCCCAACCAATGTGGGACTAAAAGCGGGAGTGTAAAGGACAAGTAGATCCTGAATTTTCACAACTTTTCTAAAAATTGCACAACCTGCGACAGCCTAAATGGCCATTTGGCTGAGCTAGGCGGTCGTCTCGCATGCGAGACGGTTGCCTCACACTGTGAGATGGCCATTTTGTAATTTCCTATTGTGTATGAATTTGGAAAATCAATTCACATCAATGTTAGACATTGATTTCCTTGTACAACAAGTATTGCTCAAGAGAAACAGATTGGGAAACAACTAGAACCTTCCCCGATTGAGATGGACCATCTCTCCCATGCGAAACGACCGTCTCGATTCACCCAGAAGGTCATTTGGTGATCCGAGTCAAGCCCGTTTGACCGGGTTGGTTCGCTCCATTGCCAATTTCAACTCACAACCAACTCAACACCCAGACGCCCATCTCAACCCTTGAGATAGTCACTTGTCACTTCTAGATGACTGTCTCAACACTTGAGATGGGCATTTGGCAGTGTTGTTAGCCTGTTTGTTTCCTATCAAATGCCTAAACACTTTATTACTTAATTCAACTGTCATTCGAGATCTGAACTCCTCTTCTAGGTCAAGACCTATGTGTGTGACCCTATCTGTCCCATATTACGTTGGCAGTGAATGTCCATAAAAACTTATGACATCACAAGCAAAGAGTGGTACCTAGTTGCACATCATTGCTATCCAAGTAGATGGAAAAGTTGGGGAACAACTACAACCTACAATCTGTATATGGTGTTGCAGTGTTTGTATAGTTCCTTTGTCACTGATGTTCAAATTGAACTAGAGGCATGGATCAGTCACGCTCATTATTATTCAATCTTGTTTCTTAAACCAAGAGCAGACTGTTTGAGATATATATAATGTCAATATCACATATTGGCTCACATGTGCATGACCATGCTTTTCTCAGTCTCGCAAATCAAGAGGCCTCAGATATCATACTCTAGTAGGAGGGACAAATCCCATATCTATCACTCACAGTTAATCCCCATGTGTCAAAGCCACCCAATCATCATCATTATAACAACCCATGTTTCAGGGCTATGTTTGATGATGTCAAAGTGTACCCAACAACATGTGTTGATTTTAGTGATTTTAGGTCTAAGAACCACAACCACCATCATCACTGTGAGAGCTGACTATGACTTCCATGATGATGGCTTCCATGTGTCAGTCTCACGGTGAGTCTGTCTGATACACTGCTATCTAACATGTATCTATGTGCATGGTTTGATATTGCCATATCATGAATAATGAGATTTAGTCATCAACCAACTCACACTCTGATCTTATGTGTCATTGTTTTCTATCAACCTTCCACATGACAATTGATCATGGACATAATGAGAATATGTATATTTACTCTTAACATCCATATGATCTCATCCACAAGTATAGTAAATTGAATACATATGTCATTGAGTAATATAATTCTCTAGACATTTATAATGTTAGACCATTATCTCATAACTGATTTAAACAGAATAAATTGGAATCTTGCCTTTTATTAATAATCAAATCATTTCTACATGACATGCCATTACAATGATCACATGATTGGTTCTCTGGGCATACATAACCAATGTAGACATCAAGATAAAATGATTTCCTAGGATCTCTTACTTGAGAAGCAACTTCTTTGAACAGTTGAGACCTTAAAGCTGGTGATTTGATATGTTTAACACTATCACAAACCTTTAAGTCACTGGTTTTTATAACATTACCCCTCTTGTGCAATCAAGTTAAGAATGTGAGCACAACAACATATATGAAAAGATTGTCCTTTTTCAATCAAATAACTTCTACAAGAAAGCCTTTTAGTCAAATCTCTCAACAAGGCATCATTTGTAGTACAATTATCAACAACAAGACACATGACTTTTATATCCAAATTCCACACATAAAGCTTTTCAAGAATATCTTTGGCAAGATTTTCAATCGTATGTGGAGCATCAATTATAGAAAAATTTAAAATTCTCATATAAAGTCTCCATTCATTCATCATCAATATAATGTCCAGTAAGAGAAAAGTATCTTGTATTTTGAATAGAAGTACACATATCAATTTTCATGGGCACACATGAAAACAACTTGTCTAACACAATATCTAATTTTTCTTTTTTTTAGATTAAAAATTGACATGCAATCTTTTTTATGGTGGTTTGTGATACAAGCTTGAACTATGGTTGGAGATTTCTCACAAACTCCCTAAAGGCTACATGTTCTACCACTGGAAAAGGTTATTTATGTACTATTATCATATGAGCAAGATCACACCTACTAACCTCTTGATCAAATGCATGGTTTTTTATGTCTATTGTTCCATCCTTTTTCTTCTCTCCAATGTTGAACAACATTTGCCCAAGCACTTCTTTTCCATAGTATTTTGATGGGTATTTCCTCCTTGCATGAGTATTTACAGAACTAATTTCATCATTGCTCTTATTTGACAAAATTACACTACAATAGTTTCATTTGGCTTTAGGCACTCCATAAACTTTCCCTTTGACAAAGTGTTTCCAAACATCAGAAGTAGTTAGTCTAGATATTTCTTTTAGTTTCTTTGGCACCATCATGTTGAGATTGGGATGGAGGCTCATCTTAAATTATATCCGCACTGAATTGGTTGCTAGAAGTTGCGTTTTAGGTAGACCCCATACAACTAGTGCCCCTAATTTTATTAGGTCCCTCGACTACTTGATCCGATAAATACCTAATATGAAATTCATATAAAAATCTTAACTTAACACATCCAATACAAGCACATAATAATTTTTTTAAAATGATCCCAATATGTGTTTTATAGTCAAGAAACAAATTTAGGATCAACACTTTTTTGTAAGTAAATAATAATTATTTGCAAGAAATTAGACTCATGATAAAGGTCCTAGGATTCCATCTTAGAATAGATATAGATGTAGAGAATACAACTAAAAAGAAGATTTAAAAGAAGTAGAGCAAGACACTGGTAAATATGAAGTAACCGCCAAACTTTTGTTAATCTATTTGGATCAGGTAAAATTTTCATTTGATAAAAAAGTGTGAGTGAAAATAGTAGTAGGCAAAACAACTCAATCTTCTAAGATCCCATCAAGACTTAAGGTAAACACCATAGCATAGTTGTATCGATAGTATACATCTAATGTGATGCCATGCTCTATGCTCCTTAGATAAGAGTCGAGAGGTGGAAGTAGGAACCTTGATGCTTTGTCCCCCATTGAGGCAGATGTTGTAGTGTGGCAGACTTGGATTTTCGCTGTCCGAGCACCAGCAGAACACAAACAAAAAACATCATCCTCCCACACCAATGAATAGGGTTTTCTTCATCTTGTATCTTATATGCTTGCTTCATGGTTTTCTTTAATTCGTTTTCCTCAATTGCAATTTGGAATTGCCAAATACTAATTGATTCGATGTCAACTAGTCTTCACGTTGACTCATTTCATCTTAGGACTAGCATCTTTTTAAATTATTTCAAAATTTCAATCAACAATTAATTCAATGACTTACTACTACAATTTCAAACTCCCATTTTGTCATCGGCTACTATACTAGCCTATTTTTAATTACTTAATAGATTACAATCAACAATCAATTGAACTACTTTCTAAGTTGTAGTTTGCAATCAATTCAACAAGTGACATTGCCATTTGTTTTCTTTCTATTACTAGATATGACACATCTACATGATCTTCTATCATATACTATTACATATATTATATACATGCAATAATATATAATGTATTTACATATGCATAATAGGTAAGATGAGTATGGGTATACTAATAACCAACCTTACCCAGTAGAAGGAGGGTACAAGGGTATATGGGTATATAGTTATTCAAACACATACCCATGATGGGTTAGAAGGATATGGTTCATGGGTATGCGGGTATACATGTAACCATTTACAACCCTAATGGGTGACCAGTCAGGAAGTTGATCCAGACTTATGTGCGAGTGAGGACAAAGTGTGTAGTTGAGATCAATGGTACTCTATTGTGTGAGTCATCATTCGTGAAACTCTACTAGAGTCTTGGGCACTGGGTCTAGACATTACCAAGAACATCACCATCAATTGAGAGTATACAAACAAAACACCATGACTATGTCACCTTCACTGAAAATGAATGTGTGATTGGAATAAGCACAATCTACACATTCAATGATGTATTAGTAGAAGTATCTTTCAACACGTGTATGGTGTGATGATGATGACTACAAACTAGATCCATCTGGAGTGTGACTCTTGGGGGATTGGGGGAATGAAAGACACCATTGAGTAAAGCCTGAGTAGACTTGTCAAGATGGATATGCTTGGAGTGTGACTCTCAGGGGCTTGATGGGAACAAAAGACACCATTAAGGAAAGCCCAAGTAGATCACTAGAAAAACTATCTTGGTACTTGAGAAATAGAAGACACAACTTCAAGAATACATGAATAAAATAGCTCAGTGAACATATAATCTAGACGATCCAACAACCTTGTAGGTGTACTATTTGTAGGCTTGATATATGAGCTTCTTGAAAAGTAACCATCCATTTTATAGGATGCAAATCTATCACCATAAAACAAACACTAAAGAGAACATGAGACTGGAATAAGTACAACAAGATCTGTCCCAACATGTGAATGTTACAAATAAGATCCTTCAACATCGTGTGAAGTAGTCCCAAGTGGAAAGAAGCGTGCATAAGCAACCTAAGTGCTTATTGTGGAATAAACACAAAGAAGCACACTGTCGTTAGGAAATGCATACAATAATGATGCACTGAAAGCATGATGCTTAGTGGGAATGAAGCACCATAAAGACATTATAAGATGGATGTACTAAATAATAATAAGTTCCATGAAGATAAGAATATCATGTATTGATACATGTTTTCTCTTTCAACTCTATCTCCTCGTATTCCCTCTTCATACATTCTCTTTCTATACTTCTCCTCTCCACTTGCACACAAAAAGAGACAATATTCCCTACATGTGGAAATTGATGCACACATGGGGGGTGGTTGGGGGACTTTTTTAATGGAGAGTGAACAAAGCACAATGCCCCCTTTTTGTGCTTTATACACTAGCACAAGGTCTTCTATTTCTCATTTTTTGCTTTATCTTTTTTTGTTGCTTTGTTTCTATTTCCTTTTTTTTCAATTCAATATGTATCCTTTCCCCTTAAATTATGTTTTGTTTTCAATTTTTTCTTCCTTCCATTTTAAGGCATTTATTTTTCTTTTATGTAACACAATGATCCCCCACTTCCCTTTTTCTTTTATTCACATATCACAATTAAATGGCATGGCTTTTTGTGATCAACATGAACCAATGAAATAGTATATGAGTAAAGAAAAGTAGGAAAAAAAGACATAAACTCACATGGTTTCATACGATCATTGAAACAAACAAACAAAATAAATGGGCCATTAGAAATAAAAGTTACTATCAAATAAAAAGGTGAGGTGCGATAAAAAAGAGAGTATTGGAAATGAGCTTGATCAATGTTGATTGTATAAAATAAAAAGGAAAGGTGTAGTAGGAGGTCTAAAAAAGGGAAATAATAATGGATGATGGTTCAAATAGGTAAGGTAATGATGACATGAGAAAATAAAAAAAGACTTTGATTAGACAAATAATGATGACATGAAGGAAATCATACCAAATTTGAACAATTGACTGACGATGCTATTGGAGTTTGAAATGATAAAATAAAACCTTGGACCAAAAGAAATATGTGACAACCTGGTTTTTCTCACTTCTCTCATGTACTTCTCCTCTCTCTATTGATATTCAAATGACTCCAGTGCATATTAATTTGATTGTTGGAATAAGGTGATGCTCTAATTTTTTTATGACATCAATGATCAATTTCACAATGTGTGACTTTAATTTACACTTTTGAACTAAGTGTTCATTTCTTGACAAGTCACCATCTTGGAATATATTTTGAGCCTCATCACTATGATCTTTTTGATTTATAACATATACCATGTTTTATAGCTCTCATTTATCTTTCTAACGGTGCTAAAATCACCTCAATCGGAGCTACGAGTCCAAAGTTATGACTTTTCAAATTTTGACTCCTTTTCATTCGATTTTAATTGATTTTAGTTGGTTTTGAGCTTTTTGGACCCAATTTGTGGCCCAGTTGCCACCCCCTTGGACAAACCCTAGTGCATCCCTTTTATCAACGGTTGGATCAACAAATCCAAGATCTAATGGCTACAAAACCATCTTCTTCCGTGGTCCGTATGGGATGATGCCACTGTAGTAGGGTTGCTTTGGAGCAACCAATAAGCTACTCTCTCATCCCATATTTGAACGATTGATGTCCCCATTCATTTTATTTCTTATTCCTCTCTTTCCCCCCTATGTTTTTTCATGCATAGAAGCACCTCCTTCATCCTTCTCTTCTACCTTGAGCTCCATGGCCGCCATCATGGGCGTCCATGCTCAGATCTGCCCCTCTACACCACGTTGGTGGCTAATGATGCCTCGTCTGGCCTTGCAACTTCGAGCCGAACCTGGATGACACCTTCCCCTTCATCCTCATGGCCTGACCTACAAGTTGGAGCTCCCACAAGCTTGCAACCGCAACCACCGACTACAACGGGTTGGCGAGCTGCGATTGGGGGACTCATCGCGCCCATTGATGCTAGGGTGTCAGATTGCAAATGGCTAGGATCATCTTGACCTAGCCACTGACAGTAGATCACAGTTGGTGGACTGGGCATCTAAGCAGCTCAGAGAGGCCCTGGTGGTGACATGCGGCTTTGGGCATCCCCTAACCTCTAAAGGGCAGTTTCGAGCATCCGTCAGTCCCGCGTGCAACTCAGTGGCGGTGGAGTGTGGTTGGGAGAAGGTGAAGGAGACCACATCACTAATAACGGTGGATCGAGGATCAACGACTGTGGATGATTGTGAAATGATAAAGGTAATACCTAAGCTTGATTCCATATAGTTCTTATCATGACCTTGTAAAATACATATCTCCCAACTCCTAAGGCCAAAATATACATAATTATATATCAAATTGATCTATTCGAAAATATATACAACCTGATCATATTTACAAACATTAAAACTACTCCTAATCACCCTAGTTTATGAAAAATGTAAACTATAACTATGTTGAACATTTTAATACACTTTAATGACCTAGCTTAGAACTTTGATGAACTTTCACCCTCTTAATCATGAAATCAGTGACTTTGTGCATCTTTTATTAATGAGAGGGTGCTAATCACACCTTTTGCCCCTTAATAACTCTAAATACTATTATGTGACTTGTTTGACTAGTAATGATGTGCCTTTCTCTATTTTAATACTCTTGCTTCTTAATGTGGACTAATGATAGACCAACCTGGAAATCAGTGCCCTATGCCTGTCTATGGCACAATATCACCCCATGGACCCCTTTCAAATTATGTTTGTTCTCTATGTACCAAATGCATGATGTGACCCCTCTATGTCGATGTATGACTTTACCTTGATCAAATGGTGTGTTTTGCTTTTTATGCACCCAATTATTGTAGTCATCTCTGAAATTAGTAATTTGTGGGGCTAAGACCAACTCCACTCATGGTATAATTATGTATGTACCTTTTCCCCTAAATGTCCATATTGCTTGTTGTATCCCTTTTGCCCTAATATTGGTGTGGTTCTTATTCGTATGCTTCCCCCTATTCAATTCAGATTTAACTCTATTATTCTTGGTTCTTTTGATATGGAGGTCAACCTTAGGCCATATATCGTACACTAATGGTATACATGTTATACATTGGATATTGAATGCATATTGATGACGTCTCATTTATGCCAAGACCATAGGGACATCCACCTAATCTTGAATATGATTCTAAGTCCTAAATTTACTATTCTAATCCATCTTTTATGTTTAGGCGTCTTGATTTGATGGACTATGGCCCTTCTTGCCCTATTATGAGTTGTTAGACCTTGAAATGCAAGTAAGTGACCTAAATCTTGATGTGATCATACAAGGTGAATGGAACCTCAAAATGACATGAAACTTGAACCCCACCTTTATCATGGACCCTAAACCAGTGAAAGGTCATCAAATATGTAATTAACCAACAATGAACTTAACTTGGACAAAACCCTAAAATAGAACTATTAGGGTTAATGATGACAATTTAATACATGTATGTAATCTTGTGCTTAATCAGGTGTTGCTTATGTCTAGATGATCAAGGATAAGTTAAGTTATGAATCTCTAAATTAGGTATGCGATTTAATAATTATATGACTATGGATTTCTTGCTTAAAATGAGATACATATGTATGCTTGTTTATTTTCTCAAATATTACCATGTGGTATGCTACTATTATATTCGATGCTTGTCTCGTATCATGGTTTTATTACTTGCACACATAATATAGAACTCCATTATACAAATGTTGAAATAGGGTTTTGCTCAATGAATTTGGTTATTGAGGTCCCTCACATATAAAAGGGTTAGCTGATCTTAAGCACACTTACAGATCCTTCCAACAAGAAGTTTATCAAAGGCCTTATGATATATATTATTGATGGTATATTTGGAGTAAAATGACATAAAATATGGGCTCTCTCTTTTCTAAGTTCTTAACTTGAATATTCTTATTCGTTACTTCTGCAAATCTTTTCAAGTAATGCAAAGCTTATGTATATTTATCCTTCAAGCTCTGTACTCAGCACCTCGTGTGCTTGACCCACCTTGTTTCATGTATTTTATAGGTTCAAAGATGGCTAGATGTTGATGGGCTTGGTGATATATGTCAGGTGTAGTTGTTGTAAGCCCTAGTATACATAAGCAGACTTGTAAAACTATATTCTTGAACATGTAATTGAAAGCTTATAATAAATAATGTTTCTTAATAATACTTATTGAATGTTGAGATTATGATTGATGCTCTTATCTTGTTATCTTCTCATGTATGCTAAGCTTAATGCTTCCACATTCACACTTTGTTAATATCATGCTAGGGACGAACACCTAGGTCCTATCGTCTTTGACTGTGTAGTCATTTGGAGTTAGGATTTGGGTAACAAATGATTCTATGACAGATGGTATCAAAGCATGAACAATAACTACACCAAAAATTTATCACATGAACCACAAACTAAACATAACCTTACATCTCAAACCTAGAAACATAATGAGTTGTCCTTTGTGGACTAAGTTGACTTAGCCTCTAGGTTAGAACCTAGATGTTCTAGAACTAGGTGTAGGCTTGTGTAATCCTTAGACCATTTTTTTTCTCCTCCTTCTATCCTGTAGTATGGGCTATAGGTCCAGGAAGGTGAGAAAAGGGAGATCTTATTACTACCCTAGACATATGTTCCAGGAATGTGCTTAGGGTAGCTACACATGTGTTCACCATGTTCTTTCTAGTTCTCTATTTTTGCATAGAACTAGACTACCTAATGAGTGTGGTAACTCATTTTGGTTTTGGTTTTGATCGAATGGAGTATAGAGATTTTCATTGTATGTTTCAACGTTGGAGAAAAACCTATTTCAAGTAATTAGTATATGTACATATGAAAATGTTACCACACGTAGAAAGGCAGTGAGTGCCCATGTAGCCTAAGAGAAAGAGATGTAACATCAATTCTAGATGAGAGAGTTTAGATGATAGTTGTAGTCCCTAGAGTTGTCTAGATCCAAAATAAAGGTTAGGCTAGTAAGTAGCCTAGATGACATACATTGATGATGATAATGATGATGATGATGATGATGATGATGATGATGATGATGTTGATTATGACAATGATGACTATCTTGATGTGATGTTATGAGATGTTTAAGATAATTCAAGTATGTCTGGATGACATGAGATGAGTTGATAGTGCACCCTAGCTAACCTAGCACTGTATTTGACATATATGACCTGGTTGATGTGCTAAACATGGCTAGTGGCTTGACATGCTTGCATGTGTTAGTCTTGTATATGATGAGATATGATATGTGTTATATGGTTTGAGATCAACGCAGGCCTCAATCTCTTTACAAAGGAGGACATGTGACATACAAAAAGGGTGACCTCTTGATATGACTTGTGGCTTGAGCTAGTAGAGATCCTTCTATATACAAGTGAGATAATTATGAAAATTTAATCTTGATGATAATACATGAAATATCTCACTTAGGTTACAATTTGATATATGTATGATGAGTCATTCTCATAAGCTAGACCTAATATGAAATCATACCTCGTACATATGATGTAGATTTGAAACCATGAACTTGATACAATGATGCCTAGAGCTCTTAGCTTGAATAATTGGGGGTAACATGCCTAATCTCATACCCAAATGAAAAAAATATGATTAACTGGATAGAATGATGCTCTTGGTGTCATAACTCAAATAAACATGATGAATAAATTACTTAATTTTAGATCCAAAATGAGAAACGATGAACATATTGGGGATGGTTGATAGAATTTTGGGGAAAACTAAAACATGCATGAAATATAATATAATGATGAAAGATACAAATTCAATGATGATCTATTTGAAAGTTTTTATGATGAACATGTTCTCTTGAGAAATTGATAACATAGATATTGATAACACACCTTGAGCTTGTATGTGTACATGAGGTCGAAAAAACCTAATGTAATTGGGAAAAGGGTTATGGAACCCTAATGTCTAGATGATGCCGTAACCTGACAAAGCATAAAACACCAAGTAACATGTATGATTGAGATAAGTACCCCCTTGATGATGATAACCTATGTGTGCATCCCATTATGGGGAATTCCTTGACAACCATGGTCAGATACCTAGACACGACCAATTTTGATGTCGACTCTTGTATATGATCTTGGACGAATTTTGAGGCCAAAATTTCTTTTAAGGAGGGAAGGATGTGACAACCTAGTTTTTCTCACTCCTATCATGTACTTTTCCTCTCTCTATTGATATTCAAAAGACTCGAGTTCACATTAATTCAATTGTTGGAATAAGGTGATGCTCTAATTTTATGACATCAATGATCAATTTCACAATGTGTGACTTTAATTTATACTTTTGAACTAGGTATCATTTCTTGACAAGTCACCATATTTCAATATATTTTGAGCCTCATCAATATGATCTTTTGCATTTATAACATATACCAAGTTGTATAGCTCTCATTTATCTTTCCGACGATGCCAAAATTGCCTCAATCGGAGCTACGAGTCCAAAGTTATGACCGTTCAAATTTTGACTCGTTTCCATTCGATTTTAATTGATTTTAGTTGGTTTTGAGCTTTTTGGGCCCAATTTGGGAAGCCCAACCACCAACCCCCTTGGACAAACCCTAGTGTGCCCCTTTTATCAACCGTTGGGTCAACAAATCCAAGATCTAATGGCTACGTAGCCACCTTCTTCCTTGGTTCATATGAGATGACGCGACTGTAGCAGGGTTGCTTTGGAGCAACAAATCTACTATTCGCTCATCCATATTTTAATGATTGATGTCCCCATTCATTTTCTTTCTCCTTCCTCTCTCTTCCCCCTGTCTTCTTATTTTTTTTGTGCATAGGAGCTCCATGGCCGCCGCCATGGACGTCCATGCTCGGATCCGCCCCTCCACACCACATTGACCGTCGAGGATGCTTCATTTGGCCTTGCAACTTTGATCTGAACTGGTACGACACCTTCCTTTTTATCCTCATGGCCTATCCTGGGAACTGGATTGGAGCTCCAGTGAGCTCACGATTGCAGCCGCTGGCTGCAACAGGTTGGTGAGCCACTGCTGGGGGACTCATCACGCCCATTGATGATAGGGTGTTAGGTGGCAAATGGCTAGGATCGCCCCAACCCAACCGCTGACTGCGGCTCACAGTTCGTGGATGGGGCATCCAAGTAGTCCAGAGAGGCCATGGTGGTTATGGGTGGCTTTGGGCGTCCCCTAACCACTAAAGGGTGGTGTCGAGCGTCCGTCGGTCCCACGTGACCGCTCAGTGGTGGTGGAGTGCAGTCAGGAGAAGGTGAAGGAGATTGTATCACTAATCATTATAGGATCAAGGATCAACTTCCCTGGATGATTGCAAAATTGTAAAGGTAACACCTATGCTTGATTCCATATAGTTCTCTTCATGACCTTGTAAAATAGATATCTCCCAACTCCTAAGGCCAAAACATAGAAAATTATATATCAAATTGATCCTCTCGAAAAGATCTACAACCTAATACTTGCATACATTAAAACTACTCCTAATCACCCTATTTTATGAAAAATATAATCTATGACTATGTTAAACATTTTTAATACACTTTAATGACCAATCGTGGAACTGAGATGAACTTTCACCCTTTTTATCATGAAATCAGTACCTTTGTGCATCTTTAATCTATGAGAGGGCCCTAATCACACCTTTTGCCCCTCAATGAGTCTAAATGCTATTATGTGACTTGTTTGACTAGTAATGATGTGCCTTACTCTATTATAATACTATTGCTTCTTAATGTAGACTAATGATAGACCAACCTGGAAATCAGTGACCTATGCCTCTCTATGGCACAATATCACCCCATGGACCCCTTTAAAACAATGTTTGTTCTCTTTTACCAAATGCATGATGTGACCCCTCTATGTCGATGTATGACTTTACCTTAATCAAATGGTGTGTTTGGCCTTTTATGCACCCAATTACTATAGTAATATCTGAAATCAATAATTTGTGGGGCTAAGACCAACCCCACTCATGGTATAATTATGTATGTGCACCTTTTGGCCTAAATGTCCATATTGCTTGTTGTATGCCTTGTACCCTAATATTGGTGTGGTTATGATTCATATGCTTCCCCCTCTTCAATTCATAACTGACTCTATTATTCTTGGTTCTTTTGATATGGAGGCCCCCCTTAGGTCATATGTCAGACCCTAATGGTATACATGTTATACATTGGATATTGAATGAATATTTATGATGTATAAATTATGCCAATACCATAGGGACATCCACCTAATCTTGAATATGATTCTAAGTCCTAAATTTACTGATCTAATCCATGTTTTATTCTTGGGCCTCTTGACTTGATGGAGCATGTCCCTTCTTTCCCTATTATGAGTTGTTAGACCTTGAAATGCAAGTAAGTGACCTAAATATTGATGTGATCATACAAGGTGAATGGAACCTGAGAATGACATGAAACTTGAAACCCACCTTTATCATGGACCCTAAGTATGTGAAAGGTCACCAAATATGTAATTAACCAACTATGAACCTAACTTGTCCAAAACCATAAATTGGAACTATTAGGGTTAATGATGAGAATTTAATACATGTATGTAATCTTGTGCATAATCAGGTGTGGCTTATGGCTAGATGATCAAGGATAAGTTATTTTATGAATCTTTGAATCAGGTACGAGCTTTAATAATTATATGACTATGGATTTTTTGCTTGAAATGAGATACATATGTATGCTTGTTTATTTGCTCAAATATTGCCATGTAGTATGCTAGTATTGTACTCAATGCTTGTCTCATATCGTGGTTTTATAACTTACACACATAATATAGAATTCCATTATAAAAATGTTGAAACACGGTTTTTCTCAATGACTTTGCTTATTGAGGTCCCTCACGTATAAAAGAGTTTGCTAATCTTGAGCACCCTTACCGATCCTTCTAATGGGAAGTTGATCAAAGACCTTACGATATATGATATTGATGGTATAATTGGAGCGAAATGACATAAAATATGGGCTCTCACTTTGCTAAGTACTTAACTTACTTGTTCATTACTTCTACAAATATTTTCAAATTATGCAAAGCTTATGTATATGTATCCTTTAAGCCCTGTACTCATTACCTCGTGTGCTTGACCCACCTTGTTTCACATATTTTATAGGTTCAAAGATGGCTAGATGTTTATGGGCTATGTTAGGTGTAGTTGTTGTAAGATCCCTAGTATACATGAGAAGACTTGTAAAACTGTACTCTTAAACATGTAATTGAAAGCTTGTAATAAATAGTGTTGCATAATAGTACTTGTTGATTGTTGAGATTATGATAGGTGTTCTTATGTTGTTATCTGTTCATGTATGCTAAGCTTAATACTTCTGCATTTGCACTTTGTTAATACCATTCTAGGGACAAATGCCTAGGTCCCATCACCATTGACTGTGTAGTCATTTGGAGTTAGGATTTGGGTAATAAATGGTTCTGTGACAAAAGATTTCATTGGTGTTATAGGTTGTGGGATATAGGTTTCACGCATGCTAAGGCGAGGAGGATGCCATGATCAACAACTAGATAAATAAAATTTGAGCAAGGAAGATAAATGTAGATGATGGTCGGGATGGAGAGCGTTAGGAAAAAGATTAGATTTTATGAAAAAGGAAGATAAATGTTAGACGACCAAGCTAGAAGAGACAATAGGCACCAAAAAACAAAGATTCTATATTTAATCCCTAGGATAGGATTGATGCTGTAACAACATCACTTCATGATAACCCCCAATTAAGGAAGATCAAGAAGTCAGAACCGTTATCCCAAAACAGAATCAATGGTTTTGTAAATAATAAAAAATAATTAATAAATTATACCAGAACTGAACTTAAAATAGGAATTAAAATTTACTTTTCACATACCTTTCAAAAATAGGAATGTGGAACTTCTACTCAATGTAGAGTTATATCTAACTAAATCCTCCTTTATGAATTAACTTTAATATTCACAAGTTCCACTTTACTGTTTGTCCAATTTTAGATATTCCTAAAATGTCGACAAACAAAACATTGGTCAGTATGAATATACCGGTATGTGGTGACAACCAAAATATTGAACATATATTCTAACAACTTAATCACATCAAATAGTTGTTAACAATGCAAGATTATGTTTTTCAATATGACTTGCCAACCATTTTTACTCATCCTCTGGGAAACCCTTTCTAGGGTTAAGTCCTTGCAAGTGACTTTAAGGCTACCTTCTCCATCCTGAGCTTGGTGCCTGGGGTCACCTCTCTGGGTTCCTGGTGGTCTTCCCTTCAGGGCTTGACCACCTCTGACCTTCCCTCTGGGGCTTGGTCTCTTATCTTACATCTAGATATGGTATGTAGGTTCGGGCAAGTCATTTATATACTTAAATTGTGATAATCATATTCACTTTAAAGATTGCAGAAATAAAAGCATCCAAACAATTTATTTCTATGCAATAAATAAAACATCAGGAAACAATGGGAAACTAAACCGAGTACTCATAATTAACCACATACCTGATTTGGAGATTTCACAAGAAATAAGCATAGCCAATCCAATCAGGCAATCCAGGCAAGTAATCAAGCCAATCACACAAAAGAATAGAATATTGAAAAGCATGTACAACCTACTTACTACATACTCATCAAGAAGTTACTTTATTAACTTGAGATTACTTCCAAGGGTTTCTAATACAAATTAGGGTTTCCTTAGGGTTCTTTAGATCTATTTCTCAACTTTCCCTTTTTATGTAAACAAAACCCTAAAATAGCAACATATATACCAAAACCCTAATTATTCAACTTATTCATATTAAAGCCTCCTTTATCATCAATTTGGCTTAGGATTAGCTTAATATCATTTTATATAAAGGATCTCGAAATATATCTCATTAGAAACCATTAACACCTAGATTAGGGTTTCAAAGCCCATTAATGCACATTAACATATCAAACCCTAAATTAATTTATTAAGCATATGGATCATCTATTTAGGCATCAAAATGTCTTTTTATTAACAAGAGGTTAATATGATCATAGAACATCCATAATAATTTTCTCAATTTCATAGAACTAAAAATTAGGGTTTCTTAGTTATAAAAGCATTAAGGACAACAACTTTAGGTACTTTTCGAACTATGATCATATTCATGATCTAAAAATATTTTTATTGAATTACTTGAGTTCTCCTGATCAAAATTCATACATTACATGTTTCCATCGGAGCTATAGATAATTTGTAAGAATTATTGTGAAATTACCTTTAACAGATCAATAAGAAGCTGACACGTCAGCCTTCAACCCCTTCAATAGCCCCCAACGACTCCCTAGCTCACGGATCCAGTCTCTAACCCACTTAACATCAAACCCATGTCCACTATCTCCCCCTTCGTCTCCTTCACACGACCACCCAACGCGGATAGGGAGCGCGCTCCCCTGTTCCTACAAAAAAATAGGACAATTCGCCCCACCATGTCGATGACCTCCCCCACCCATCTAGCTGGCTCACGAGGATGCAGAAGAGAGGAACCGACCTCCCTTTCTCCCCACCCTAATCCTACTAGTATGTGATGATCTCCACCTCACCTAGAAATGACAGGAACAGTGAAATAGGGCTGTCACCCTTCAGGCCCCTCGCACACAACACACATAGGGGAAGAAGAAAGACAGTATGCTTCGACCATCACGCCCTTCATGGTGTAGGTTCCAATCTCTTGGGAAAATCTAGGGTCTTATATAGACATGGATCAGGGGAATCCCTCAAGACATGGAGTCTGCTTCTCCACACAAATTGGGGAAAGTCCCCGATTCCCACCGAAACATGAACTTGTAGGGATGTCTGGGTCCGGTTTCTCACCCCGAATCCAATGGAGAAAACTCCAAATTCGCTCATGGATTGAGTGTAAAGAAAATGATTGAGAAGTTTTCATCTAATGTTCCCCCTTTCCTGATCTTACTTGGAAAGCAGCCACCGTTGGATTAATTATCCAACGATTGTCAGACCTCGTATAAGAACACAAGTCAGAATTGAATTATGACATTTAATGTTACCCTTTTCACTCTAGGAAAACTTACAAAATTCATATCTCTTAATACATTTATCCTTTTAATCCCACATTTTAAAGGAAAGTCCATAATGACTTAATATACTTGTGTGCCAAGTTTGGGACTCAAATTAGAAAGTATGAGAGACTTTTATTCATATGCAAGTTATCACTTAAAAAGGCATATTTTATACATATTTTTCTCACTCTTACTCTTTTATTCTCTTTATTCGGATTCTTTTTACCATTAGAAACCTTGTGGATTTGAAATATCATCCATGATGATTCAATCGTACATCTTTCCACATATTTCTCATGTTTTCATTATTATCTCAATTTCTTTTCTTATTTATGCATTATTTGATTTCCTCTTTTTCTTTTAAACATATTGGAATCATTAACATATTATGATCCATGAAATCACTTGCACAAAGGAAATATTGTAAAGGAAATCCATTCATTACACATAAATCATACAATTTCATGATCATACATTTTATTGGAGAAATTGCATTTCAAACTATAAAAACCCTTACAACCCCAATTTTTGGAGAAATTACATTTCAAACTATAAAAACTAAAAAATTGGGGTTGTAACATCCTTCCCCTCTTATAGGAATTTTGCCCTCAAAATTCCACCAAACATACAAACAATTCATGATAGGACTTTTCCATGTCCATCACCAGCTCCCATTTGGCTTCATCCTCTCCATGGTGCTTCCAAAGAACCTTTATCATCTCATATTCTTATATCTGAGTTCTTTTACCTTGATACCATTTGTAAAAGCCTGGGACCACATACCACCACTAGCCTTAACTGTGCTCTTTTTCCTTACTCACGTGCAAGCTAGGATGAACTTCCCGACTGGTCACCCATCCTAGTACTACTCCAAGCCGAGCATGCTTAATATGGAGTTCTTTAGTGATGGGCTCCTTGAAAAGGAGGTGCACCTTGGTATCTAGAATTCTCACATGTGACTCAAGATATGGCAGTCTCCCTTGGAGTTCAATTGGTTCAATGCTCAACAAATGGCTCGGGTACATCACATAGTGCTCTAGATCAGACATATGGAACACATCATACATCGTACTATCCTGAGGGGTAAGGCTAAACATAAGAAACTCCACCAATCCATATCCAATGGACCCATGTATCAGAGACTCAGCTTTCTCAACTATATCTCAGAGGGGTCGAGTTTTCATAACAAATATTCACCCACAATGAACTGCATGTCAGTCTACTTCGTATCAACACGTGACTCCTGTCGATCCTGGGCTTTCTCAACCATTGCTCGATCAAAGCGACTTCATCTGCATACACTATGGTTTCTCTGACCTTCCCAAGGTTCTCTCACTGATATCATCCCATTGAAGTGGTGACCACCACAACCTCCCTTATAGAGCTACTTACATCCCGATACTGGCTATGGTTACTATCATAACAAGTAAACTCTGCTAGGGGCAGGAACTGCTCCCACGAATCACCCTAAATGAGCACACATGCTCTCATCAGACCCTCTGAAGTCTGGATCATACTCTCTTCACTGTCCATCAGTCAAGGGTGATATGCTTCATGAAACTTTTAATCTAGCATTGAGTTCTTCATGTACCTACTTCTACATCATGGAAGTGAACTTAAGGCCATGCTCAAGAATATTTGAACTCGTACCACTTTGAGCTATCTCTTCAATCCCTATAGCTCAACAAGATCTGCCACATTGACAGTGCTCTCTTGGATAAAGGAAAAGTGTCAACTTGGTAAGGCGATCTACCATAACCCATATTGCATCCTGACCTCTCTTGGTCCAGGGGAGACTCACCATAACGTCCATGGTAATCTATGCCCATTCCCTCTTGGGGACTCCTCATTATCTATAGCAACTCACTGGGTTACTGGTGTTCGACCTTCACCCCCTGGAATGTATGACAACTGGCCACATGAAACTATATATCCTTCTTCTAGGTACCACTGCAAAACCTTAACCATCTTGGTAGTACCACGATGTAAGGTGTACTTAAAATCATGAGCTTCTTGCATGACATGATTCCTTAAGGTTGACTCCTCAGAAACCCTAAAACACTCTAGTAGTGGGGTTCACCACCTTCTTCTCTTGATAGGTGTATCTGAGGTTCTTATAACAACCCTTTTATCTCATCAAGCTCTGGGCTAGCTAACTGGGTAACCACCAACTTGACCAATGGATCTGATTGTATCTAGATGTTAGCCACATAGGTCTAGTCCGCTAATGGTTGCAGGGTCAACCTAGCAACCTCTTTCATCTCTCTCCACTGGATAGACAAGACAACTATACACCTGAGCTGTGTCTCAATTAAGAGTATATGTTACCACATTAAATACCTTATGTGCTAGTTGATTGTAACATCCCAGGATTTGAGGCCTCAGATAAAATGATCTTATAAGGAATGATTGGACTACCCATATCACCAAGGTGCACCTCCTTTTCTGAGAGCCCATCACTAAGAACTCCATAGTTAAGCGTGCTCAACTTGGAGTAGTACTGGGATGGGTGACCTGTCAGGAAGTTGATTCTGGCATGCGCGTGAGTGAGGACAAAGCACACAGTTAATGCTAGTGGTGGTCTGTGGGGACAATCGTCAATCCTAAAACTCTACTAGAGCCTAGGGCAGTGGGCCCGAGCATTACAAATGGTATCAGAGCAAATTCCCCTCCAGTAGGTGGGGCCCACATGGGCATGGCATGCCAGTCTTGAGCCGTGCGGTCCAGACATGTAGGAAAGGGTAGTCTATGGTTGACGTAGCCACCCTTGCGCTGGTATTCCGTGATCGGGAGCTGGGTGTCCATGGGCCATTGTGGGTCTGCACTAAAATGGGGAAGAGATTATGAGGCCTTATAGTTGAGCCTTGACGAGGACGTCAAGTGTCTAAGTGGGGGAGATTGTAACATCCCAGGATATGAGGCCTCAGATAAAACAATCTTACAAGGAATGATTGGACTACCCATATCACCAAGGTGCACCTCCTTTTCCGGGAGCCCATCACTAAGAACTCCATAGTTAAGCGTGCTCATCTTGGAGTAGTACTGGAATGGGTCACCTGTCGGGAAGTTGATCCTGGCATGCGCGTGAGTGAGGACAAAGTGTGTAGTTAAGGCTAGTGGTGGTCTGTGGGGACATTCGTTATTCCTGAAACTCTACTAGAGCCTAGGGCAGTGGGCCAAGATGTTACAGTGATGGTGAAAACATAAACTTTCATATATTCCCCACATCATCCTTGTCAGTGATGGTGAAAACATAAACCTTCATATACTCCCCACATCATTCATGTCTTGGGTTTAGGTCTATCTACATCAATAGAACTTTGAGTTATCACTCCCATCATCTCAGTTATCAAACCCAAACTAGTAACTCAAAGATTCCAAACTACTCTGGATAGGTACGTTTTCATATTACCCTTGTTCTTCTTATGCTCCCAAATCACCTATCCAATATATCCTCTAAAGGGCATGGTACTTCATCTATCCTCATCATCATAGAAGGGTTTCAACTCATCTCACCTCTATCTTTAGTATATGGCATGCATTTTGTCCTGTCTCTCACACCCATAACAAGATGAAATAAACATTTGGCTACATTCCAAATACATAGTTCATCTTGTTCCAAGAGTATAGATGGTGCATCACACATAACCATCACTCTTTCCAATCTAAGTTGAATCATAATTCACATGACTCCTCACCATGAACATCTCCATTATGGGTCTACACCCATGCAAAGAATTTTCCCATCACCTCTAGATCTTAACCTTCTCTCGTATGTAAAATCCTTAGTCATTACCTCAAGGTATCTAGGGTGCTGGTACTTTTGGGGTAATCTGGCCCTTATGCATCTAGGGAGTGCCTCTCACATTTACCCCTTAGGCCCCATGAACTCATGAAGGTGGCGAACCTCATAACCCATGGGCCTTGGGCAATGGTATCTGTTACCTCCTGACCCTATGGTCTTATGCATTTAGGGAACAAACAACTCCTACTCCCATTGGTCTTATCCCTACTTGACCTTAGTGTTGACTTAGGATTCTACTACAACTCATGGTTTTTGTGTTGATAAACCATCACATCTCATCCTTGAATCCTCACCCAAATATCCATCCTCTCTCTGGGCATCCTTACATCTCTTCATAAGAATCATGGAGACCTACCTATCTCGGTCTGGACCCATACAAGTTACCTCCATGGCAACATATCATCATGCCCCTTAGAGATGGTCACACATGGGTCTATAGATTCATGATCATACTACGTGATCTTACACATAGCTCATCAAGCTCTTATAAGTGACCTCTTTAGGTTACCTCAAACCTAATCAAAAGTTGGTGTTCACCCTAACATGAAGGGTCCCTTCCCAGGATGGGAGAAAACTATCACTTGATAGCAATAAAGGTCACAAACGTTCTTACCTCCAAGGTTTACATCATCATGTATATGCTTAGCTCCTAACATGATACTTATGAATGTATCTAGCAAGAAGACAACCTACTAAACCATGATGAGTTCCTTGGTATGTCATACTTGTTCATCACTCCTCAAGGTCAGACCACTCTCATACATGCATATTTCACCAACCTGTGTGAGGGGTTCATGTAACAATTATATCAGTTTGGGTGGGGTTTCCTCTTAAACTAATACATGGGAAGGGGTGTCAAGCTTAATCCTATGAACTCAATCAGCCATGTGAGCATCATGTGCACGAGGCACTGCTACTTCCCCTCTTTGGTCCGGGAACCCCAAGTTGACCTCTTATACATAAGTTGACTAACTGCATGCTTAGCTGCTCCAACATGAACCGAACCTATACCAGATACGACATATAATTCCTACCACTCTTCCACATGAACAACCCTGAAAGTCCTACACAAGGACAACCAAATGGGTGCGAGACTTCACAACTTATTACCATACCTCTTCAGGGTCTAATGAACTCTCCTTCCTATACATAAATGTAGGTACTCATATCATCTGTGCGTTTGTTCATGAAACCTCTTTCTCTTCCTAGGGTTTGGTTCCTCTAAAGGCAACCAAGGTATGACAAGCCTCTAAGGATCGTGCATGAGGAAACCACATACATCTACATAGAGTCATCCATTCTAGACCACATTATAACAAACTCCTCATGATTCCTCATGTCTCGTAGTCCAGGTCTCCAACCTTCTTCATCGGGTCTTATCCTCTCTCTAGGGCTAACCCTAAAACTAGTTCTACCACTAGAGGTTCTCTCTTAGAAGAGGGGTCAAGCTCTTCAGGATACATGTCTACACCTACCTGGGTGAAACACACTATCAAGACCTATGTCCGACCAAGGTCATCCAAAGCTCTGCATGTTTATCCAAAGATCTGATACCAATTGTAATGACCCCGCTTCCTGATAACCCCCAATTAAGGAAGACCAAGAAGTCAGAGCCGTTATCCCAAAACAAGATCAATGGTTTTGCAAATAATAAAAAATTATTAATAAATTCTACCAGAACAAGACTTAAAAAAGGAATAAATATTTACTTTTCACATACCTTTCAAAAATAGGAATTTGGAACTTCTTCCCAATGTAGAGTTCTATCTAACTAAATCCTCCTTTATGAATTAACTTTAATCTTCACAAGTTCCACTTTACCATTTGTCCAATTTTAGATAATCCTAAAATGCTGACAAATAAAACGTCGGTCAATATGAATATACCGGTATGTGGTGACAACAAAAATATTGTATATATATTCTAAAAACTTAATTACATCAAATAGTTGTTAACAATGTAAGATTACATTTTTCAATATGACTTCCCAATCACTTTTCTCATCCTCTAGGATACCCTCTCTAGGGTTAAGTCCTTGCAAGTGACTTTAAGGCTACCTTCTCCATCCTGAGCTTGGTACCTGGGGTCACCTCTTTGGGTGCTCAGTGGTCTTCCCTCTGGGGCTTGACCACCTCTGACCTTCCCTCCGGGGATTGACCTTTTATCTTACATCCAGAGATGGTATGTAGGTTCGGGCAAGTCATATATATACTTAAATTGTGATAATAATATTCTCTTTAAAGATTACAGAAATAAAAGCATCCAAATAGTTTATTTCCATGCAATCGATAAAACATCATGAAACAACAGGAAACTAAATCGAGTACTCATAAATAAACACATACCTAATTTGGAGATTTCACAAGAAATAAGCATAGCCAATCCAAGCAAGTAATCAAGCCAATCACACAAAAGAACAAAATTCTAAAAATCATGTACAACCTATTTACTACATACTCATCAAGAAGTTACTATAATGACTTGAGATTACTTCCTAGGGATTCTAATATGGATTAGGGTTTAATTAGGGTTCTTTAGATCTATTTCTCAACTTTCCCCTTTTATGTCAATAAAACCCTAAAATAGCAACATATATACCAAAACACTAATTATTCAACTTATTCATATTAAAGCCTCCTTTATCATCAATTTGGCATAGGATTAGCTTAATATCATTTTATATAAAGGATCTCAAAATGTATCTCATTAGAAATAATTAACACCTAGATTAGGGTTTCTAAGCCCATTAATGCACATTAACATATCAAACCCTAAATTAAGCTATGAAGCATATGGATCATCTATTTAGGCATCAAAATGTCTTTTTATTAACAATATGTTAATATGCTCATAGAACATCCATAATAATCTTCTAAATTTCATAGAACATTAAATTAGGGTTTCTTTTTATAAAAGCATCAAGGATAGAAACTTTAGGTACTTTTTGAACTATGATCATATTCAGGCTCTAAAACTATTTTTATTGAATTCCTTGAGTTATCCTGATAAAAAATCATATATTACACGTTTCCATCAGAGCTACATATAATTTGTAATAATTATTGTGAAATTACCTTTAACGGGCCAATAAGAAGTCGACACATCAGCCTTCAACCCCTTCAATAGGCCGCAGTGACTCCCTGGCTCACGGATCCAGTCTCTAACCCACCTAACCTAGAACTCAGGTCCAATCTCTCCCCTTCATCTCCTTTGCATGACCACCTAGCGCGGATAGGGAGCTCGCTCCCCTGTTCCTACGAAAAAACAAGACAATTCGCCCCACCTCGACGATGACCTCCCCGACCCATCCAACTGACTTGTAAGGCTACAAAAGAGAGGAACCAACCTCCCTTTCTCCCCACCCTAATCCTCCCAGTTTATGATGATCTTTACCTTGACTGGCAGTAGCAAGAACGAAAAAATAGGGTCGTCGCCCTTCAGGCCCCTCACACACAACACACACATGGGAAGGAGAAAGACAATATGCCTTGGCCATCACACCCTTCATGGTGTTGGTTCCAATCTTGTGGGAAAATTTGGGGTCTTATATATACATGGATCAGGGGAATCCCTCAAGCAGTGGAGTCTGATTCTCTATGCAAATTGGGGAAAGTCCTTGATTCCCACCAAAATAGGGACTTGTAGGGATGTCTGAGTCCGGTTTCTCACCCCGAATCAAATGGAGAAAACTCCAGATTCACTCATAGATCGAGTGTAAAGAAAAATGATTGAGAAGTTTCTACTACTATTCCCCCTTTCCTAATCTTACTCAGAAAGCAACCATCGTTGGAACAATGATCCAATGACTGTAAAGCCTCGTATAAGAACACAAGTTAGAATTGAATTGTGACATTTAATGTTACCCTTTTCACTTTAGGAAAACTTACAAATTCATATATCTTAATACATTTATCCTTTTAATCCCAAATTTTAAAGGAAAGTCCATAATAACTTAATCTACTTGTGCAACAAGTTTGGGACTCAAGTTCGAAAGTATGAGGGACTTTTCTTTATATGCAAGTTATCACTTAAAAAAGCATATTTTATATATATTTTCTCTCTCTTACTCTTTTATTCTCTTTATTAGGATTCCTTTTACCATTAGAAATCTTGTGGATTATAAATCTCATCCATAATGATTAAATCATACATCTTTCCACATATTTCTCATGTTTTCATTATTGTCTCAATTTCTCTTCTTATTTATGCATTATTTGATTTCCTCTTTTTCTTTTAAACATAAAGGACTCATTAACATATTATGATCCATGAAATCACATGCACAAAGGAAACATTGTAAAGGAAATCCATTCATTACACATAAAACATACAATTTCTTGATCATACCTTTTATTGGAGAAATTGCATTTCAAACTATAAAAACCTGAAAATTGGGTTTCTAACAGATGCTCTGATACCATGTGGAAAATAAGATGAGAGGATAATGGGATATTTTTTTTTCTTATTGATAGAAGGAACACTTCTTTTATGTATATAGGAAAGAGGCAGGTACAAGGGAAGCAAAACTTAAACTTAATGGGCCAAGACAAGTAGACCCATATGACATAGTAAACCAAATAATAGTAATTTTAACAAAAACAAAGGATCACATGTGGGTATCTAAGGTTTTAGTCCCGCAATGAAAAATTGAAAGTATTATCTTATTTGCTAAAATGTGTTCAATTTATTTACCCAAACCCTATTGAAACATTTTGATTCGCACATAGACATGGATAAATGACACATTAGACATGTGCACTTGTCGTTAGCATACCAATCCTTTTAATTAATATTAATGTATGTTGAAGTTGAACACCTGAATTTCCATTGCACATGGGGGAAGCATAGACAACCATTCACATATATTATCACTTGAGAGTATCAAAACATAATTCAACACAATGATACTTGATATAAAACCATTGCATGCTAGAGAATAAAATCAATTCTCATGCATTCTAGGGATAACACAATTAGTAAATTTTGATGGTCTCCAATGAAGGGACCCGGGTTCGAACCACACAGACAAGTGTTCATGAATTTACCACTCCTCTAGGGCATCTGGCCTCCACCATGGAATATGATAAAGAGGGAGATAAACATTTCTATCTTAATCTTACAAAGGTAATTTTCATTAAATCTTAGAAAAGAAACTCTACTACATCAGTTTATACAATAGGAACTCCAATGCATGATATATCAACGTGCAATTCTAACTTAACCTCTTGAATTGTGTAGATATCACCCCACCAACCAAATTTCCTAATGTAAATTCATGTTTTGTATTGACTAAAACTCCTAAAGCTATGTACTTGTGTACATCTCATGCCCTATTAGAGTAACCAACATTGAATTTCTACTAAGAAATCATAAATTTACTACAACGGAAAACAAAATTAAGTGGATGTTGTAAATTGAATTCTGACATCTTTTATTTATGATTTTTATCTGATTGTGTCCATCATTCTGCAAGAAGCCCTCTTTTAATCGATGTGTCCACACCTTCAAAATGGCACTAAGTGCCTATAAATGACTTTGGGTTGTCTCTAAATAGGCATATATACACATATGAATTGGCACCCATGTACCTCTAAATTGTGGATACACATAGGAATTGACATGACTATGCCTATGAAATTACATGATCCCTTTAAATTGATGTAGCTATGCCTTTAAAATGGCAAGATGTGCCTATGAATTGACGTGACTATGCCTCTAAAACGACATGATGTGTCTCTGAGTCATTCCATGACTACTAGTAAGGACTATTATGTAATGTTATCTTACAACATTATTACTGAACTATATGAATTTAGAAAATTTGTAGCTACTTATGTATATATTATTAAGTGAGAAGGGATATCAAATTTTCATGTAATGAAATTAAATCTAAATATTATATCTGGGTATTTATAAAATGAGTAAATTTATGTCGGAATCCTAAATATGATACTCTTATGATAAGACAAAAGCTTATTCTAAAATTTTGCTTTAAGTGAATGGCTTAACCATGAGGTACATAATATATAATGTCTGATCATAAGCTCTTAAGAAAATAAACCAAATTGAATATAAAATTATTATATAACTAGAAGTAAATTAACTCTTAAATATCTAAAATCTAAATTTATAATTACCTAAATAAATCTAATTTGAAATTTGATTATTTATAGCATGATCGAATATGAAATAAATATCTGAAATACTTAATATCTAAAATTAACTTAAGTCCTAAGTTCCTTACATGGATTCATATAAGATTTAAATTATAATAAAACGAAAATTCAATGGTTGTATCCTACTTGCTTGAATTGCGTAAGAAAACTCCTAATCTATGTTGAGAAAATTGTCCATGAGTCTAAACATCATGTAAAAACACAAAATCTATCTACCAACTTCCTAATTTACCCTTTTGAGTTATACTTTGGTTCAACTAGGGTCTAATTTAGGTATTAAAGTTTGTACACAATACTAGCTAATCTTAAACCATCCTCATTCCCTATATTTCTCTCACTGATTGTTACCATCACTTGTGGTCTACCCTAATTGGCATATTAGTGTCACATATTATTATACACACCTCAACTAGGGGGGTTTACCATTATCTTAGGGTTTAGAGATCATGCCTAAGTCTTTCATATTATGTCAAACTAGGGTTTAAAGCATGTTAATGGGATTGGAAACATGTAACCCTCACTTTCACCATATTTGCTTACCCCAAATATTATAATTAGTTTCCATACATCAGATCATGTCTACGGTCATTTATGAGCATTTATTTAACATTATGGTATTTGATATCCCCCCAAAAAAATCTAGATTAGCAAGAGTAGTCAACTTATACATACATACATACATACATATATATATATATATATATATATATATATATATATATATATATATATATATATATATATATATATATATATATATATATATATATATATATATATATATATATATATATATATATATATATGGGCGTTCATTCGTTGCCCGCGCGGGTAGCCTAGATTTCCACTACCCGACAGCCAAAAAAGTAACTCTCCTGGACAAAAAAGTAACTCTGTTGTCAAAAAAGTAACTATGGTGAACAAAAAGTAACTACACGAATAAAAGAGTAACTCTGTACAAAATATACATCAGATATATATAAGGACGGGTTTTTTTGATTTTGGAGGGGCAAATGATATTATTTTTGGCTAAATTTTTTCGGAGAGATAGACAACATAGTCCTCTACAATTGAGATTTTTTTTTTTGAAAAAAGTGGTCGGAAGGGTGGGCGGGTAGCTACCCGCGCGGGCAATAAAGATGGGCCCTATATATATATCATCAAAAGACTAAAATAATGAATTTTTTGTTTAAATAGATACTTGTTATTACGTTATAAGACTACTACATATTTTATGGTATTTTGAGTTCCTTTACTAGTATTCCATGATCTCAAGGTTTCTAACATATGAACATATTTATGGCATTCTCTAATGTAACTAATATTTTTAGGTTGTATAGAACCTAGTTTGATGTTGGAGTTTAAAAAGAAAATCTCAACTTGCTTATCATCCGCAAGTGTACGGGGTCAATTGTAGTCGAGTGTCAAATACAAGGAGCTAGGTTAGCTAGGTGCAAAATCGTTAATTTTCATTAATCTAAGTCAAATTTCAAAAGTTGAGTTGATTACAGATAGCTAAACGACAAGTAACAACAAAAGAGCTTAAGTTAAAGGTTAAATTTATAAATTAGAAAATCTCAGATATAAGATTTCACTACCACACCATCACATCATGCATTACTACAAAATTAAAACATGACGTCAATTTGTAAGGAGATTTTCATCATCATGCACCTCCCGATGACATGAGATGGTTCTCTTCATAGCATAACACTTCCGTGTATATGCTAGATCCGAACACAATCTAAAACCCTCAACATACTCCAATCATTCCCATGGTCAAGAGTATATTTCCATGAATCCTACTCCCTACTTCCTCATAAATCCTCCCAAATAGCACAAGGAAGCATAAGACATGTATAAAAGGTGGCCAACCAAACATACAAGAAACAAATCACTGTAGGCATCCATGGAGAAGCAAGTTAACTAACATTCAATATAAATTTCGAGTTCTCATGAGTAATGGCATCGGAGCTACTCTCCCATACCCAAGAAAAAGGTTCTACTCGTCTATAATGGAGATGCACAAACACATTGTAGAATTTTCAGAGTTTTGCATAGCTAAAGAGAAGAAAAAGCAAGGGAATACAAAGGTGAAGTGAAAAGAGGTAGAACTCTAGCTAGAGGATAAAATTCCACCCTTGGAGCTGCTTCAACTTGACTAATCTTCCCTTCTGAGAGGATTGAATGAGAAGAAAAGCTCTACTGCACCTTTTAAAGAAGGAATGGTGAAGAATGGAGGTTATTTCACAAGAAACCTCTTCTTCCTATCAAAAATCACCCTCCTCTTGCTCTATAACTTCTTTTGATCAAAATATGTCCAAAATGACAAGTGGTAACTGCCCAAATGGTTGGACTCATGTTTTAAAATGAGGGGCGGTTGCTATTGATTTATGCAGAAACTGGTAAAGACACAACGTGTCTTTGAGGAGACACGTCGTGTAATTTGTTGAATAACTACTGTTGTGCGAGAAGTACATGTCATGTCCCCATTGAGACACATCATGTAGCTACTACTGGAGTCGATATGGGAATACGACACATGACATGTTCGATTAAATACACGCCTGTGTGTGTTGGCAGCAAGTCGGAATCGACCTCTAGATTGTGAGGACACATTGTGTCTTAATAAAGACACATCATGTCATTTGCTCTGTGATTCGAGCACTAAGGTTGCTAGAAACATACATGCCCATGTGTTTAATAGCACACGAGTGTTCTTTATTGCGTGAGCCTTTCTGGGAAGTTACACGTAATGTCTTAAATAAGACATGTCGTGTTCAATGATGTTTCTTCAAAAAATGAACTCTGAATCAACTACAAATTGAGGGGAGGTCCCATTGAGGTCGGATTTGGGTTGGGCTATCTCCAATTTGGTATTTTCAATGTGTGCCTACGATCAACATCATGGAACAAGTAAAATAACTAAAAGATGCTGAGTTAAGTATGATTAGAGGCTAAATGGAAGGTGAAATGAATTGAATTTGTGTGCATTTGTGTGCAAAAAATACATATGAAATGCACACATCAAATCTCCCTAAGCTTGGACTATTTCTTGTCCTCAAGCAAAAAAAGGGCATAGAACACAAATGAAGGAAATGCAAAGCTCATGTATAGATCAAATGAAATGGAAGATATAAAAGAGGCCATACCAACCATAATTATCATGTTTGTATTCATAGCCTTGATTTTAGCTTAGACATCCAAGAAAGAAAATTAAGTCCAGCAAGGATTGTAACACATTTAATGAAGTAGTCAATGAGGCATCACTAGAAGGAACATTGATGACCAGGCCAAACAATCATTGAATATGCAACAAAACTTTTAGCTATTACTGATGCAAATGATGGAATCTTAGTTAACGTTAGCAAACTTTAGCTCTCTCTTCTTGTTTTCCAAAAAGATATGATATAGGATTGGTGATTCCGGAACTCGACTGCTAATGTAGGATTATGCACACAAGGAGTGCCAATTGGGGCATTTTACCTTCTTTTTAGGACACATCACCTAACAGTTGTGGCCAGATAAGATTTACACTAGGTTAGTATGGCATGTGGATGGTTTCAGCCATTTTTATGGGGTAAATAGGGTGAAGTGAACCATAATGTAAGTTAAATTGGTCAAGGTTTTCACTTATTTTCCAAGAACAAAAGAGACTTAACCAAATTTGCACATTACCTGGATTCCATTCATTTGTTTTGAAAAATTTTCACTGAAAAGGGTGGTTGTAAATTCACTAAAAGTTTGGCAAATTCATCTCGTGTTCTGAATAGTGTCGCAAAGCTGACATATTCATAAAATTTATTACCAAATACATGTTTTAGGCAATCCAGGATGAAAAGGATGAAAACTCAGGCTACAAACATAAATATGAAATTAAACACGTGTTGGTGACCATAAAGTTTCATTTATTTCATACATGCTCTTTTACAATTTCTTCAATTGAAAATTCTAATGAGGGAGGACAAGATAGTTCAAACTTGTGAAGTAAGACAGTTCATTACACAAAATGAGCCTCACATCATACCAAAATTGCCAAGAGAAGAACAAAAATTAAAAAATAGATAATAAAGACAAGAACTGGAGAACTAGAAAATGAAAAACAACAAAACAACTATATTATCATATGGTTGCACCCCCCAAGCTTGAAATTTGTAGTGTCCTCACTGCATCAATAAAACCTAAGGAAGAAGAAATTGGGTACCTATCATGGAAGGTATCAGTAGGAAGGGCCTGCGCCCCCATGACCAGTAGTGAAATACTGGTTGAACAGATCATCATCACCGGGAATGTCGACCGACATGGGTTGTGGAGTAGGCTCGACTACAGAAGCAGAGGTGTAGGGTGGTGCGGCTAAGACATATGATAGTGGCCTTGAGAGATATTCCACATATCCATGCACTGGACCATGTCATGCATCACAGAATACTGCTGACCCATCAGGTCAAGACGACCATCCAAATGGTCAAACCACTGTTGAACATAGCCATAAAGATGCATAACATCAAGAACCACTCAAGTGTACTATGTCTAAGTACTGGTGGAGGGCTGCTATGCTCTATGTGGCTGAGCGGCTAGGGTAGCTTGATCTTCAGGTGCATCAACACTGTCGTCTTGGCCACTAAGTTCAACCTTCCAATTGTGCATGTTTGTCAAAGTGATGTTCTCCCAGTTAGGCATGTCTATGTACTATTCATTATCAAAGTATTGTCTGAACTTGGCATCATTGTTGGGGACCCTACTAGTCAACCCTACAGATATCATATATTGGATATCCACCAGGTTCCTGCCTTGTGCAGCCTCTAGACCGGTTAGGTCCACTTCAAGCTTGGTGGCCAAGAGGGTAATTAATTCCTCACACATGATGTCCCAAGATTCTCTTTTCTTGATCTTCTTGGTCCAAGAACTGGGTGAGGATGAAATAACCAACATTGATCTAGAAATCACAAACCATACCCCAAAAAAAGAACAAGTCTTGTTTCCCGCATATGCCTTGTGTTTCTTTCTTGGAAAACACACATGTGTTGAGGAGGCAATGGACGTATCAAAAGACGGGGTTATGGATAGTAGAAGTCCTGGCCTTTGTGGCATTGTGTCTCTCTTTGTATGTGATCTCATTCTAGAAAACATCACTTTCAAAAGTAGGAGGGTAGGCTAGAGGACCCTCATAGTTGCACTCTAAAAGCTCACAGAAATCCTTGAAGGTGATTTAGTAGCTCCGGCCTAGAAGACAGAAGTGAATGAAGGCATATGATTTGAGCCTATGCTTTGGGTCCTCCTCAACCTTAAGAGTAGTAAGAAATTCATAGACAAGCTGAGGGTAAGTTTTCATTACCATGAAGCAAATGTACTCGAGATCAATGTCTTTGAGGTTCTCCATGACCTTGTTCTTGAACCTCAGATCTTTAATGGTGTCTTTGCAAGTGAAGCGGGTAGGGAGGACCCTATGAGATATGAGGAATTTATATGTCGGGTCTTCCTCCAGAACAACCCTGAAATGGGTCATGGAGACGTAGGTGGGTGGGGGGAGACGAGCTCAGTCTGTGCCTGCAGTTTGATGTCTGCTTCACCGACGCCATTGCTGTTTGAGATGTTGCTGAAATGGTCTTGAACATGACATGTATAAAGAGGGACATAACATGTACCTACATAGTAGGGCTAACAAACTGGGGTGAGTACACACCATATGTTATGGGAAACACGATGTGTACCTAGAGCATTATGGAGACCGAAGGTTGGGGATGATGACACTTTCACACGGTGTGAGCTCGGTTGCTCACAATGTGTCTTTGTGAGTAGGTGATGAAGAAGATGATGATGGAGGCATTGCTCATGTTGATTTTCTTTCTAGGAGGAGGAGGTGCTTGTTGTAGAGTAGAATCATGATGACAAAAGATTCCTTGTAGAGCAACAATGGGCGGCGATAGACTTAGAACTTGATTGTAGAGCAACAGTGAAGGTTGGATCTTGATTCGGGAGTGGTGGTGGTGGATACGATCGAGGAGTCACACACAGATGATAGAACACAAGTGGATGAGAGTGAAAGTGAGGGCGACAATTTGGGATTAGGGTTAAAAACCCCACTTTGTCATCCTTAGACACGGTGTGTCTTTTCGAAGACACAACATGTTCTTTTACAGAGGTCGCCTACTCATTTTTGAACATGCTTTGACTATAGAGGACATGTCATGTATGATTTAAAACACTTTGTCTGAGATTCCAGAAACCAAAGTTGAAGTCACCCCATTGATAACGACATGCCATGTGCAAATAAAGACATGACTTGTGAATTTCCAAAAAGATAGCTTCATTTGAATGAGAAAAAGGACACACTGTGTTCGATTTAAAGACGACATGTGAGTTTCTAGATATATACACAGTGCTCTCAACCTGATAACGACATGACGTGTGCAAATAAAGACACACCATGTGTTGTCCCAAAGAAATTGAAGGCATTTGAGAGGCCTAGTGGACACACCGTGTTGGATTAAAAACACACCATGTTCGGTTCCAACGGGTGTCGTCTGTGATCATACACACCATGTTTGAAATAGTACACATTGTGTATTCTTAAGAATCTACATAGTCGTCCCTTCTGTGAGTAGCGACAAGACGTGTGCAAATAAAGACACCCTGTGTCTTTTTGAATTTGTATAGAATTTGTCTTCTTTAATCAACACCTGTAGAGATGATGATATGTATCTATGAGGGTCTACATTATTGCATTCATCCATGAAAAGTTTATTTTAGGAATTGAAAAATGTTCTTGATTGAAACTAATTAATGAAATCTATCCTAATGTGGGGTCAACTCCCACGAGTTCCTATGTTTAAAGTCCAGAGTAAGACTCTTCAACTGGTTGATCATGCATCTTGGAGGGAGCAAGAGGCTCCCTTGTCAATCTCCTCTTCTGTGGTATACAACTTGCTTCTTTGTCCATTAACCTTGAATGTTGATTGCTTTCCCTACAGGTCCACTGTCCTGTATAGATAGATTTTCAAGACTAAGAATGGTCTAGACCACTTAGATCTCAATTTCTTGGGAAGAACTTGAGTTTAGAATTGAACAATAGGACTTGGTCTCCTTCTTTGAATTCTTTAACCTTGATTCTTTTGTCATGCCATCTCTTTGTCTTTTATTTATATATCTTCATGTTCTCATATGCACCCATCCTGAGTTCTTCAAGCTGTTGGAGTTGCAACAATCTTTCCTCTCCTACTTTCTTTAGGTCATAGTTAAGGAATTTGATCGCCCACAATGCCTTATGCTCCAATTCTATGGGTAAGTGACATGATTGGTCATAGACTAGCTTGAATGGAGTTGTCCCAATTGGAGTTCTAAAAGCCATCCTGTATGCCCATAGTACATTGTCTAGATTCAGTGCCCAATCTTCCTTGAGCTGGAGACAGTCTTTTCTAGAATAGCTTTTAGTTGCCTATTGGAGATCTCCACCTGAACTGATGTTTGAGGAGGATAGGGTGTGGAAACCTTATGCTTGACTCCATACTTGCTAAGCAGGTTGTCAAATTTCCTTTCATTGAAGTGGATGCCACCATCAGATATTATTTCTTGTGGGACTCCAAACTTGGGAAAAATAATCTTCTGGAATAGTTTTATCACAGACTTTGCATCTGGTGCTTGAGTGGGGATTGCCTCCACCCATTTGGATACATAATCACAAGCTACTAGGATGAAATTGTAGCTACACGAGGATGAAAAAGGGCCCATATAATCTATGCCCCACACATCAAAGATTTCTATTTCTAGGATTGAATTGAATGGCATTTCGTCCTTCTTTGAAATTCCCCCAGCTCTTTGACATTTATCACAAGCCATGACAAATGCGTGCACGTCACAAAATAGACTTGTCCAATAGAAACATGCTTGAAGAATCTTGGTTGCAATCTTATGTGATCCAAAGTGTCCGCCGTAGAGGGAGGAATGACAATCTGAAATCACACTTGCAATCTCTTCATTAGGAATGCATCTCCTAATAAGCCCATCTGCACATTGCTTAAACAATAGGGGATCATCCCAATAATAGAATTTGACATTATGAAGGAACTTTTTCTTTTATTGGTATGTGAAATCAGGTGGAAGGCATCCGATGGCAAGATAATTTACAAAATCAGTGAACCACGACATAGCAAGAGAGTTTACCACATAAAGCTTCTTAATAGGCAATTTGTCATCAATTGGAGCCTTGTCTTCAGCACTAGTAGATAGACGTGAGAGATGGTCAACTACATCATTCTCAGTCACTTTCTTATCTTTGATTTCCATGTCAAACTCCTATAATATCAATATCCAGCAGATGAGGTGAGGTTTGGCATCTTTCTTGCTCATAAGGTACCTGATTGCAGCATGATCTATGTATACAATGACCTTAGAACCCACTAGATATTGTCTAAACTTGTCAAAAGCATACACTATAGCAATCATCTCCTTCTCAGTGGTAGCATAGTTGATTTGTGCATCATCTAGGGTCTTACTCACGTAGTGTATAGCATGGATTTTTTGTCTTTTCTTTGTCCCAAAACTTCTCCTATAGCGTAGTCGCTTGCATCACACATTATTTCAAAAGGGGCACTCCAATCTGGTGACTGGATGATGGGAGATGAAACTAGGTCATCTTTTAATCTTCAAAAAGCTATTTGGAAATCATCGTCAAACACCAACTCAACATATTTGGCTAGCAAGGACCATAGAGGCTTTGCAATCTTTGAGATGTCTTTTATGAATCTTCTATAGAAACCCACATGTCCCAAGAAGATGTGAATTTCTTTTACAGTGGTTGGAGTTGACATCTTTTCAATAGCCTCCACTTTAGCTTTACCCACTTCAATTACTTTTATTGAAATAACATGGCCTAGTAAAAACCCTATCTACACCATAAAATAGAACTTCTCCCAAGTAAGCACGAGGTTGACTTGTTGGCATCTCTGCAAAACTTTAGTTAGATTCAACAAACAATCATCAAAGGAATTGCCATAAACACTAAAGTTATCCATGAATATTTCCATAATCATTTCAATGTAATTATAGAAAATCGCCATATATACACCTTTGAAAAGTGGTGGGAGCATTGCAAAGCCCAAAGGACATCCACCTATAAGCATAAGTTCCATAGGTGCAAGTAAAAGTGGTCTTTTGTTGATCGGGTGGGTAGATGGGAATCTAAAATAACACAATGCACCCATCAAGATAGCAAAAGTAAGAGTGATGGGCAAGCCTTTCTAACATCAAGTCAATAAAAGGTAAAGGGAAATGATCCTTCCTTGTGGCTTTATTTAATTTTCTATAATCAATGCACATTCCCCACCCAATGACGATTCTTATTTTTATTAATTCATCATTTCCCCCTTTTATTATAGTTGTTCCTCCTGTCTTGGGCACAACATGTATAAGAGTCACCCAAGGACTATCACTTATTGTATAAATAATTCCAACATCTTTAAGTGTGAGAATTTCCTTTTTTACAACTTCTATCATATTTTGGTTTAGTTTCCTTGGGGGTCTATGCCTGGTTTGACAGTTTCTTTTAAATCTATTCTATGCATACAAATAGATTGGTTAATTCATTTGAGGTCATAAATTGAGTACCCTATCACATCTTTATAGCTTCTAAGTTCATTTAAGAGTTTTTCTTCTTGATCATCATTCAATTCAACATTGATAATAATCGGAGAGGTGGAGTTTGGGCCTAAGAAAGCATATCTCAACCCCGATGGGAGGGGTTTTAATTCTAGATATTTGTTTGGAGCCATGATGTTGCTTTCCTCATTCTTCTTTGAATCTTTCTCATTTGGTGGAATCTTCATGGTTTTAAAAATTTCCTCATTGAAAGTGACTTTTACTTCTTCTTCTTCAAGATCATCAAGAGTAGTCTCAACGGAATTTTTTTCTTCCTCAAGCAGCGTATCAATAGTATCAATTAGATAAAGGTACTCCTTTGATCTGGGTGCCTTCATGGCATCATAAAAAAAGAATACAAGTTCTTCATCTCCAACTCTGATGGTGAGTTTTCCTTCTCTAACATCAACTAGACAGCCTGTAGTACATAGGAAGGGTCTTCCAAAGAGGACCGGATTGGGTGGGTCCTCATGCATGTCCAAGACAACAAAGTCACAAGGAATGAATTTTTTTCCTATCTGTATGGGGACATCTTCAATCACTCCTCTAGGATGTTTGATCGAGAGATTAGCTAGCTGAATCATCATCGAAATTGGTTTCAAGTCTCCTAAATCCAGCTTTTCCCACAAAGAAACATGTATCAGACTGATACTATCTCCAAGATCAACAAGGCCTTTATCAAAGGTAGAGTTTCCAATCTTGCAAGCGAGAGTGAAGTATCCTTGATCATCTAGTTTTTTAGTCATACTATTGTGGATGATAGAGCTTAGCCTTTCAGATAATATAATAGTCTCAACTTGACCAGATCTTCTTTTCTTTGTTAGGATGTCCTTTAAGAACTTAGCATAAGAGGGGATTTCATCTATGACTTCAACTAGAGGTAGATTCACATATAACATGTTGAATATGTCCATGAACTTATTGAACTTAACATTATCTTTGGTATTAGCAAACCTGTGAGGGAAAGGAGCATTAGGCTTGCTAGAAGAATCACCTTGATACAAATTTCCAATAGTTTTCTTTCTTTGATTTTCAACAGTCTCCTCAGCAGTAGCGTCAACAACTTCTTTAGATTTCCTCTTGGAAGGCAGTGTGGACCCTCCTATGACTGTCCCACTCCTTAGAGTCATGGATTTGAAAGTCTCCTTGAGATTCATAATTGGTTGACTTTGCAAAGAACTTGAAGATGTTCCTTGGTTGGCTAAAGCTTATTGAGCTATCTAGTTCTCCAACATCTTAGTGTGGGTAACAATCCCATCAACTTTAGAAGACAATTGTGTGATAGAATCCTTCAAGAGATTGCCATGTGCCTGCAATTCCTCATTCTGTTGAATTTGTGTGGTCACAAAAGTATCAAGGAGGCTCTCCAAGCTGGATTTTTGATGTGGTTGAGTCATTTATTGAAATTCATTGAAGTTCCTATTGTTGTTGTTAATGTACCTTGGAGGTTGTTGATGGTTGGCATTCATTGACTGACAAATGCTCATAGGTTGTTAACCTTGATCTTGACCTTATTACTATTGGTTCTACGAGTTGTTGTTCCTGTAAGAAAGGTTTGGATGGTCTCTCCATCCTGGGTTATAGGTCTTAGAAAAAGGATTGTAGGTTTGTCTGTTATTGAAATTTCCTATAACATTGATTTGTTCTGGAACCTCAGTGGCACTCATCTGTGGTCCAAAACAAGAAGTAGAGTTGTGTCTGAATGTTCCACACACCTCACATACTTTCTCAACTTCTTGAATAGAGTGAGTAGTCAACTTTTCAAACTAGACTTCCCACTCGAGCCAGTCGAAGAGAAAGGCTGAGTGGTCCTTTCAGAACTCCACTGGCTGTGGTTGAGTCCCATATCTTCAATAATGGCATAAGTTTCACTATAGGACTTGATCATTAAGGCTCCATTTGCAGCAGCATCAATGGACATACGTGTGTTGTAGAATAACCTATTATAGAAAGTTTGAAGTAGCAACCAGTTGGTCAAACCATGATGAGGACAAAGGCATTGTAGATCGTTAAATCTCTCCTAGGTTTCATAAAGCATCTCACCTTCTTATTGCTTGAAGTTTGTGATATGGTTCCTCAACTGGGCCGTCTTGCTAGGAGGGAAATACTTAGTGAGAAAAGCATTTAGCAACTCATCCCAGTTCTTTATGGAACACTTGGGCAATGAAGAGAGCCACGCCTTGGCTCGGTCTTGTAAGGTGAACGGAAATAGGTGTAGCTGTACTCATCCAGCTGGAACACCATTTATTAGATCTTTAGGTTCGCTGAGTCTATAGGGACACCATGACTTAGGACTAGGATGATGTTTAAGTTAGGAACATGTCATATAAACATGGTGCATACTGCCTAATCTCAATACTTGAGTGCCCTGGTCAAGTATTCAGTTATTGAAGAAAAGGTAAGTATGGAACTTTTAGACTGTTATCTTTTTGATTACTTTGATCAAGTAGTCATTTTGAAACAATCTAAACAGCATAATGAATAAAAAACCATGGTGCAGATAACTCAATATTACCTCAATAGAAGATGAGAATTACATCATTAACTATCAAAACTTGAATGTTTGGTAACTATAGGAGAAAGATACAATAACATGAAATCTAAATCTGAATACAAATAAGCAAAAGAGGAGTTCTTGAAGATGTAATTCAAGAAGATAATAAAGTAAAAGACAGATAAGTTTGTTCTTATAAAGTGATTCAAGGTATGAAATTCACATAAGATGGAGAGAATTCATATGATAAGTATAAAATGAGAAGATGAATGGGAACAATGACAAATGAATAAAGTGGAACCTGAGTTAATATCATACCAACCTATGTATGTAAGAAAATTTTAATGTAAAATTAGCATGGCATGTGAAAGAAATTAAGGGAGATAATCCTTGTTTAATGAAGAAAATTTGGAATATGATGATTTACCTCTAGATAAGTGGTTGAAAAACATAATAAAACAAGAGAACAAAATTTGTAAGGAGTGGGATCCCATAGGGATCCACTCCCTACTAAAAATAAAAGGCAACATCCTATACAACACACCAACAAAACTTTTTCTTGAAAAGGATGAAACCAAATTTATTTAACATGATTGTATCATAACACAAAGTAGCAGTGGAATTAAAGACGTATCTAACCATTACAAAGCTTCTTATCATACTAATCTTCCACCACACATGGTGACATAAAGGAAAAACTAACTACATATCGGACTAGCTGAGGATCACCTAACAACTTCAAGCAAAGTCTCCCATGAAGACAACTACACTTGTTGTGGTCTAGGTCCTCCTAGATTTCCTTCTCCTTATCCAACACCTGGGGTTGGAAGCATACCCCACAAAAGGAAAAGAAAAGAGGATATCAGCAAAAAAAGTTGGTATGAGCATACTAAAAAGAAATTGAGCAATATATATTAGGAAAGAGATACATCAAGTAAAGAAGTCTTCCCATGAAAAAGGTAGGAACTACCAAAACGGGCATAAAAGGAAAGAATCACTAACATATGATAAAAGGAATACTTGCCATAAAATCAATAATAAAAGTGGTTCCACAAAAGCACTCATAATGTTTTTAGGGAACAAAACCCATAACAACCTGTATGTAAGTGAGATAAACATAGCACTAGAACAACATTAATAACAAAGGCAGCCAAGCCTCATAAACTTGAAACCTGATACAGATTGGCACATAATCAAACTCCCAATATAAACAAATGTTGGGCCAAACCTCATAAATTTGAAACCCGGGTATGGGGCACATAATCTTCATCCCAAAAGTAATAAGGGCACATAACCCAAAAATCAATGCAAATTATATTACTCTAGGGCTACTGAGTCACACAACATACTTAATAGAGAGGCAAGTAAAAGGTATAGTCAGATTTTACAAATTAATCACCACATAAGTGATCATCATTATCATCCACCTCAAAGTGGGCATATAACAATAAATTGAGTTCCATAATGAACACAACATAATAAAGATTCCAAGAGAATATCAAAGAAGATATTATGATCACAAGATCAGTAACAAGTAGGGTACTTCACATGAAGTATAATTTCAAAAGAAAAAGACATTGTGTATGGGTTAATGTCCATATGACCAAGACTAAGACAAAAATAGGTGAATTGCTCATCAAGAATAATAGGGGATGCAAAACATACCTCTCCATAGAGTCTTAATAGAACAAGATTACTTCTAGATCCAAATCTAGGCTTCCAAAGCACCTAATATCATGTATGTGACATTAGGGTTGCATTGATTATTCAAAACTCTAAAAATCACCTTTTTATTATTAATGAATTAGGTTATCAAAACCATGCCATGTTTTAGGTTATATTTTCCTGAGTTCAAAACATATTTTATTATATTTTTTGACTTTTATATATTTAGTTATGAATTTTACAAGTTCTTACTTATTTAGATTAATCCATTAAAATCACTTCTTTATAACATCATATTCAGTCAAAAAAACAAATACCATTAGAAAGCTTATATTTTTCCGAATCCAATGAGTATTTATTTGTAATTTTTGGACAACCAGAAGATATGAATTTTATAAAATCAACCAATTATAATTCACCAAAAAGCCAAATAAGCGAATGAAAATCTGTGAGAGAGAGGGAAAGAGAGGGATCAGACCGTTGACGTGGCCCAAATATGACCATGTCACCTAATCAACAGCACGATTGACTCATTCCAGACAAAAAAGAATCCAAGCAAAAAGACCAAATTGCCCCTTGGAAAAAAAGAAAGAAATGAGGCGAGGCGAGGGAAAAACCGGGAAACCACACAGGGGAATCACCCCCTTTGCAATGCCCCACCATGGCCATAGCAGTGAGCTGCTTGCCTGGACAATATTTATGTAAAATCAAAATGAGGCACGATTCAAGAAAGTGAGAATAGAGAATGCAAGGCAATGGGTCAACGAACTTACCGCCAAGAGCAATTGGTCTAAGATGGCGAGTAGAGGAAGGTCTGCTCACCACAAACACAGAGCAAAGAATAAGACTGGGATGGTTGTGCATGGATACTATGAGCAAATTGACATGGGGAAACTATTTCTCATGTGCCAACAAGTTTGTAGGTACCCCTATATATAGGTGTAGTTGGTTGGTAGGGTTTACTCAAGGTGGCCGTGAGAGACAAGACTACCGAACTTTGGGCATTTCTTGGATCCAAAGAAATAGAACTCATGTGAGGGACCGTTGTGTGTGGAACATCTCAACAAACTCAATACAAAAGAAATCATGGAAAAAGGCTGCATATCAACTGAGAAAAGCAGATTTGAAAAAGCAAGTACCCCGGGGGCACTGTAGTAGTCTGACCGCGGGTATGAGATGATCCGAGGACTGTTGGAACAAAAATCCAATGACTGAGAATCGGGCACCAGATCAAATAAAAAAATTGTGGCATGACATATTATAATGACATTCCTAATCAAATTCGACTATAGTGTGAACACATTTATTTCCTTGGGTTTTTCCATCAAAAAAGGATTGACAACCCAATTTTTTGCTCGTGCTTCTGTGAGAGCATTTATGTAATCTTTTGAACCTCCATTTTAATCAAGTGGATAGGCAACGCATGACACAAGACACTGGCTACGTGGTAGATCTAGATTGGCCCAAAGGTTATTTTGATATGTAGAATCCGAATATAAAATTAGATTTTCCTTTTGAGAACTTTTAATGTGTTAAATAAATCAATTACTATTTTCTCTTTCCTCCTTCATTAATGGTTATAAGATTATCCAAATTTGATGAAACTTCACCCACAAGTCATATTCAATGTGTTGGATATGAATTTGCCATCAATAGTTGGAGTTGTTTGTGCATTTATTTAATATTTTTAAGGTTCTACACACTTTCTCTCTCCTAATTTCACCTTTTAATCAAACTTTCTCCAAATTGAGTGGAATTTCACCCAAAGGCATATTTTAATATGTAGATTATGAATCTTAGATTATTTTCCACTTTTGGGGTCACTAAATATTTTATTTCATATTTTAAAGGAAAAACACCTTTTCTTTTCTAAATAAAATAGGTATGATTATTATAATCCTAAATTGGTGAAACTTGGCCTCCAAGCCAAAGAATATCAAGGAAAATGAATATGAGGTTAATCTTATCCAATAACTTTTCCTTTTAACCCATTATCCATTATTTCTATTATTTCTCTCATTAATAATTACATTAACATGTTTTAAGCATTATTATTGATTCCTTTTTCACTTCCTTGCACCATAAGGAAAAGGAATGATCTAGAACGAATATACTCTATTATGATCTCACATAAGTTTATTTATTTCATATTTTTTAGAATTATAATTCATTATTCTCAATTATGGACACATTGTCTTTTATGCACATATCTTATATACGTTTCATTGATTTTATGATTAATTTGAAGGTATCGGGTAATATTTATTTATATTCTACATTTTAGGGTGATTTATTCATGCATTAACATATTTGAAGTCACCAAAGGGCATACCCTTATCCTTATTTGGCTAAACCTCAAAGAGTAAGGTTTCTAACTTCTTAACCCTGGAATAAGATTAAGTTCTAGGTTTTAGTATGTTACAATATCCATGTGTGATAAATAGTCATCAAGGAAGGAGTAATGAGATATGTTAATCATGATGATTCCAATGCTAATGGCAACAAACCCAAAATGAAAAAGGTAAAATGATACATAAGAAGTTGTAACCTGCATAATGAAAATAGAATTGGTTACCTTTTTGCTAGTGACCCTTGAACAATTTTGCTATGAAACGGGAAGTGTGTTTCCATTTGTGTCTTTCCTATCTAGGGCACAACTTTGAAGTGGATCATTTCTACTTGGTATGTGTGGATCATTGTAAACATGAAGGTGGATATCTTATTATAGCATAAGGTTGCTTGAACTATGGTTCGAAGATCATAAAGTTTGTGATGAGTTTACTTTTGAGCCTTCCAATAATTAGGAAGACTCCTCTTATATGTCTTGATATTTGTTATGTTGATAAAAGTAGATGAGATAAGGATGTGAGTTCCTTATAGTGCATGAGGTGGATACCAAGGTAATGAATCCTAGTATCCAAGATGTATCAACAGTATGGAAGTATGTGAAGGTTGGAGATGTTTATTAAATGAACATTCCAAGTATTCCTCTCCCTTAGAGAGAGAGAGTTGATGATGACCCTATAAATGTTGTTTGGAATGATGAAAAAAATTTATTCTATAATGTTGTGTATAATTCAGTGATAGTTGGGAAAGACCACTATCAAGGATAGATGGTTTATTTATCAGTAGACATGTGCTATCATGTTCCTTTAAGATAAACCTAGGATCAAATATCAATGCATAAGAGCTAGATTGGATAACATAAGTTACACGAACCTGATGAGTTTTTATGTCCTTTAGAATAACCAATGTACCAATAGAATTTATGAATAAGAGGAACATGGTGCTCAGGTCATGTCTCAGAAGTTGTAGCAAGCTTTGAATGATGACATCTCAAAGTATTCTAGAGATGGTCAGTAACACAGTCAATATCTTTGGTAAACCTTAAGAATAATGAAGCAAATGTACTTATGTGTGACAAGTCTAGTAAGAGTGAGTTGGGATTGACTAAAGTATCCTCTTAAAGTTATGATATCTCTGTTAAGTGTATTGTAGGAATCCTGATAAGATGAAGACAATGTCATTGTTAAATCAGGAATTTATGTTTGTTAACGGTTATAGAAAAATGTATAATTCTTCAACCAAACAGATGGTTAGTTCACCATTGAGATTATTAGAGAATCCTCTAAAAAATATATGCTTCATAGTTCTTGAAAAATAGGAGATGCGTACCTGGTTGATTGAATTGTTAATTCCAGCAACCATTAAAGGGGCATAGAAATGAAACCTTGTAAAATTACATATGATAGGAGATACATGATGTTCTATGTTTGGTAAGATCCAGCGAGTATGGCCATTGAGTGATGTGTGATACAACAGATTGAATAGTTCAAGACGACAATCGAGTCCCAAAGTTGAAAGGTACTACCAGACCTGTACATGTGGTACAATAGTTTCGATGATGAACCAAGGTTACACATGCATAAGTTGAGGGAGAAGAATATCAATTCTATGAGAATAATGTGACATCATCATGAGATGAAAGTTACCATGTGGAATATTGTGGATGAGGTGCATGAGAAGTATCCATCTTTGTTTACCTTGGATTCTAGGGGCGAAATCCCTATTAGGGGTTTATGGTTGATAGACCCTTGACCTTTCTTAAAGTATTAAACATACTTAAATATCATAATTTAATGTTTAAAACCTTAATATAACATTTTTATATTCTTTGTAATCATAAGAAAAGCTTAAGTTTCAAGTTTGGTCCAATTTGGACACTGTTTGTGCAAGTTATGCAATTTTATGTACATTTTAGACTTTTCTACAATTCACTCAATTGAGAGGTTTTCTTTGCAATTTATAACTTGCATTATGTTATTTGGATGTTCTCTCATCATTCTTGAGCTTGTTGATCCTTGGGTCACCTAGGGTTTAAAAAGATTCGTTCGAGTGATCTTGACCTAAAAGAGTAAGAATCCCCTTCTTTCCTCCATTTATTTCTTTGTTATCTTTCCTCCTACCTTTCTCCATGTCGGAACCTTTCTTTTCCATGGTAGAAATTGCTCTAAAGCTCTAAAACCTTACCTTTCTTGCTCCTTATGCTTAGGGTTTACTTATTTGATGAAGAAATGTGCTAGATGGACGAGTTCACAACTTATGCTTGGATTTTTTACCCTACCTTCTCGTGCTTTCTTCTATTTGGGATTTTATCTTCTAATTAGAGGAAAGTTTTATAACTTGCTCGACATTTATTTCTTACCATAAACTTGCTAGCTCATGTTCTTGCTTTTAAATGATGATCCATGCACTAAAAAGCTAGGCTTGACTTGGATTTCAATTTTTATAATGTTCCCTATTCCGATTTCAATTCTAGATGAACATGTGATCACATGTATGTTATTCCTAATGTATAATATGACTTGGATCAGATTGGTTTCACAACCGATGGTGCTAAACACCTATCAACCAATGGTCAATTTTAGGGTTTAAAGCTGATTTCTTATATAAACACATGACTCAATGGTGGTACCATTGTAACAACCGATGGTGTTGTCTTCATGACAACTGATGGTGGTGACCAAGGGTGTCAACTGATGTTCATACCTTAGGTCAGGTGTTGGCCTAATTATAAGCTTAGTGATTAACAACTAAGTACCCTAATGATGCTATCAATCAATGGTGATATTAGTTTGATATAATGAGTATAGTGCTGATCTAACAAACTATGGTGTCTTAATGGTCACTATTGATGGTGGATCAGGTCTCCACAACCTATGGTGAGTTAAGCATGTAGTTGTAGCATCAATTAAGCCTTAAACCAATGGTTTCTTGGGTCATTTGATGCAATGGTCGGACCTATACTCCAATTGATGGTTTTAATATATGAACTTGACCTAATGGTTTAGATCTAATGTTTCTTCATCCAATAAATTGGAATGATGCCTAAATGTAATATATTGGTACTAATAAAGTGTTTTTAATGTTTTCCTTTATAATATCAACTTAAGAAGCTCATTTACTGACAACTGGTTTTAAATAAACAATCGCTTATGGGTTTTACCCTACTCTCATTGGAACTTTTTATGTTGTTAATCAAGGGATGTCTAGGGTTAGATGGTGACTGTTTTCTAGAACACAAATCAATGATTCAATAGGTAGTTTGTTCAAGATTTTTTACTTATGTCAACGACCAATGGCTTTACCTTTTCAACATTTAATGGTTAGAAGTTGATGCCTCAATATTCCCATTGTTTTGGGTGAAGCAATTAGTGCAATGTTATGATTCTGATGATGAGAATTTGATGGTCCAATGCCTTAAACTTTTAGTCTTACCCTTTCCCTCATATGATTATGATTTATAATCACCATAATGAATTAATTGGTAACCATAATGAGGTATAGCTTGTTATACCTAGCTTTAATATAACTAAATGATGGTAATTGGAAATGAATAGTCCTTGAATGACTAATACCATCATGGAGTACTCTCTTATTATTGTTGAAACCCTAGTATGCTATAACCCAATGGTTTCACCTTGATTTATGTGTGGTTTCATACTTGAGAATAGTATGGAATGTGATGGTGATGCTTCACCTTATGCAACCATGATCCAATGGGGATGTCGTGAGTTAGGGTTTGGGTATGAGTGCTGATTAGTAACATTAATATAATTTATCTTGTTGAACCTAACTCTAATGCAAATAGATAAAGACGAGTATTCATGTTTAACCTTCTTATATGATGGCATGATGGTGAAATAACCTCCTTAATATGGTCATAGCCTTAATGTGTTTATTGGTGGTTATCATAGCCACATGGTTGATACTTTCTTATGCTAAACATGTACATTATGAATATGATGAGGGTTAATCATATCTAGATTCCTTGCATGTTGATGTAATAAAGGAATATTCTTAATGTTAATATAACCCTGCTATGATTGTTTATGAATATCTACTAGCTCATTAATGCAATATTGTGCTGATCTAGTATATTATATGTAAGTGATGTTGTTGAGCCTTGTTATAAGGCATGGAAAGATAATGATGATCTTACAGGGAATAGTATGATGGTCTTAATGACCTTTGGGCATGGTTGATCCCTGAATGAGGTGTAATCCTCTTGTGTTGATAAGGGTTGATACCCTTTGATATTGTGAAAAAGATTTATATCTTGTGATAGTATGATGACTAGTGTAGTCTCATGAATGGCAAGTGAATAGTAGCATGTAATGATGAGATGAGAAATTATGTTTCACACATTTTATATCTTTTAAAGTTGTGATATTTATATGATTTCTAGAAGTGAATCAGGGTTTGTATGTCCACTTGTTTGATGCAGCCTTAATCCACCCAATTGGCATAACTAATCAAGTGCAACTCTAATCATGTAGTACCCAATGCCGTAGAGCCATCTTCAGTGTCAGAACTTGTTGGATGGTGAAATGAGTATTCCTAAGAGAAACTCAGATCCCATACTATTGAGTATGTGGGGGTGTCAAGTTGAGGATATATCCTTTTCATCCACAATACATGTTATGGAGGATGGATATGGTCATGCCTCAGACATTTGATGTGATTAAGGACAACTGTGGTTGTACCTCAGATTAGAGGGTTTTGTATACCCTGGTTTCTAGTGACATTACCTATACCAAGGGCAGACTAGTGGTTAGCAGCCTAACTATATGTCACTGTAGTGGAAACTTTGACTGATATGTCACTGCCTTTTTACTCATACTGACCGAGGGGAAGAGATCTTAGGATACAAACACTCATAGAACTTCTACGAAATCGAATAGCCCTTCGTAGGGGTTGGTTGGACTTTGGGTGGTACAGCTCAAACTCCCGAGGACATAATAAAAGATGTAATACAGCCGTTTAGTAAATCTATTTAGGATTATACACAATGCTTCATATTGGATGATAACCCTTGTTGTTTTCTATACATAGAGATGATGTTTAATTCATTAAAAGATAGTAGATATTCTTATGTTGTAGATATGCTCATATTATAAATGTGTACATACAATAGTCAGTTTAAGTTGATAAAGATATTATTACTGTTGGCTATGATTATGACACTCATTATCACATGTTGTTAGCTATGCTTATATTGCTAGCTATGCCTTTACAACTAGAGATGCCTATACTGCTAATCATGCTTATGCAAATAGTTGTGCTTATATTGTTAGCTCTACTTATGATGTTGATATGTTCAACTTGTTAGACATGCTGATGTTGTTAGATATGATTATGATACTAGACTTATTCATGATGTTAGAGATGCTCATGCTGCTAGACTCCTTATACTGTTAATAGGGATATGAGAATATCTGGCTAATGAAGATAGTTATTATATGCTGCATTATGTATTTTGTTAATCATCAGTGTTGTTGAGCTTATTTATTATATATATTTAAACTGCTTAAACTGTCTCATTACCTAAAAATGTTTGAATCAATAAACATTGTTGGAGGTTATATCTCTTACTGGGACATGGGTCTCACCCTTTTAGTTCGCCACATCTTTTTAGGTAATCAACAATGATGACAACAGAACTGTGAAAGTAAAGAGGAAGTACAATAATGAATCTTTGAGAAAGTTGATTAGATGCCTAGTTTGTCCTAGAGTCATCCCTGTACTCTCAAGTCTAGATAGGAAAAGTTTGTATATGGTGTTTCAAATGAATCAAAACTTTGTTAGCATGTTAATGCTTATTTGTGTGACATATATGAATATTGTCCTCCTGTGTATATATGTTGTGGCTAAGGTGATAGACCAATTTGTATCAAATTCTTATCATAGTATGGATACAAGAAAGATATTGGGATCTTATGCAAATGTTTCTAAGTGGGTATTGATGTTGAAATTGGCTTTAATTTACCCATATTTTTGGGGTATGTGGTTAATTGGTGATCGATTGTGTTTTATGTTTTGAGTGATCTTGTTTAGTGTAACGAGTTCTTACAACGCTGACCTTGCTTAAAGTATTGAAAATACTTAACTATCATAATTGAATTTTATAACCTTAATATAACCTTGTGATATGCTTTGCAATAATAAGACAAGCTTAAGTTTCAAGTTTGGTCCAATTTGGACACTATTTGTGCAAGTTATGCAATTTTATGTACATTTTAGACTTTTATGCAATTTACCCAATTGAGAGATTTTCCTTTGCAATTTATCACTTGAATGATGTTCTTTGGATGTTCTCTCATCATTCTTGAGCTTGTTGAGCCATGGGGCGCCTAGTTTAACCTTGGTTTGTAAGTGTTTTCCTCAAGGGTATTTTAGGGGTTACCCCTTTATGGATGAGCTACCTTTAGGAGCTATCAACCAATGATTTATTTGATTGGATTGGAAATTCGACAAAGGAGAGATAAGAAGGTCTCTATGTATGGTGGGGGAGATTCTTGTATGGCTTCTTGTATATCCTTAATAGTTTAAGGCCATGGATGCATGGAGAGCTTTTTAGACACCTCATGCTTAATCTCTCCCTTATCCTAGAGCTTTATATATCTATTTTTGAGATTTCAAATGAAAGCTTTGCTTTCCACCACTTCTCTCCTGATAATAACCTCGTTCCATATCTATTTATCTATGGAGGACCTGTCCAAGGTAGAAGAAGAAGGTGAATTTCTTGGTGGAAGCTCCTAGGGTTTTGTTTTGCTCTCTTTTAGGGTTTAAAAAGCTTCCTTCTAGTGATCTTGACCTAAAAGAGTAAGAATCCTATCTTTCCTCCATTTATTTCTTTTTTATCCTTCCTCCTACCTTTATCCAGGTCGTAACCTTGCTGTTCCATGGTAGAAATTGCTCTAAAGATCTAAAACCCTACCTTTCTTGCTCCTTATGCTTAGGGTTTGCTCATTTAATGAAGAAAGGTGCTAGATGGATGAGTTCACAACTTATGCTTGGATTTTATACCCTACCTGCTCATGTTTTCTTCTGTTTGGGATTTTATCTTCTATGTAGAGGCAAGTTTTATATCTTGCTCCACATTTCTTTCTTACCATAAGCTTGCTAGCTCATGTTCTTAGTTTTAAATGACGATCCATGCACTAAAAAGCTATGCTTGACTTGGATTTCGATTTTTATAATGTTCCCTATTCTGATTTCAGTTCTAGATGAACCTGTGGTCATTTTTACATTATGAATAAGGTATAATATGACTTGTATTAGGTTGGTTTGACAACTGATGGTGCTAAACACCTATCAACCAATGGTCAATTTTAGGGTTTAAAGCTGATTTCTTCTATAAACACCTGACTCAATGGTGGTACCATTGCAACAACCGATGGTGCTATCTTCATGACAGATGATGGTGGTACCAAGGGTGTCAACTGACGTTCATCCCTTAGGCTAGGTGTTTGCCTAATTAGAAGCTTAGTGATTAACAACTAAGTACCCTAATGATGCTATCAATCAATGGTGATATTAGTTTGATATTTGATGGTGATTAATGAATATAGTGCTGATCTAACAACCTATGGTGCCTTAATGGTCACTAATGATGGTGGATCAGGTCTCCACAACCTATGGTGAGTTAAGAATGTAGTTGTAGCATCAATTAAGCCTTAAACCAATGGTTTCTTATGCCATTTGATGCAATGGTCGGACCTATACTCCAATTGATGGTTTTAATATATTACCTTGACCTAATGGTTAAGATCTAATGTTTGTTCATCCAATAAATTGTAATGATGCCTAAATGTAATATGTTGGTCCTAATAAAGTTATTTAAATGGTTTATTTTATGATATCAAGTTAAGAAGCTCATTTAGTGACAACTTGTTTTAAATAAACAATCACTTGTGAGTTTTATCCTACCCTCAATGGAACTTTTGATGTTGTTAATAAAGGGATGTCTAGGGTTAGATGGTGTTTCTTTATAGAGCAAAAATCAATGAATTCATAGGTGGTTTGTTCAATATGTTTACTTATGTAAATGACCAATGGCTTTACCTTTTCAACATTTAATGGTTAGAAGTTGATGCCTCAATATTCCCATTGTTTTGGGTGGTGTATAGTGTAATGTTATGATTCTGATGATGATAATTTGATGGTTCAATGCCTTAAACTTGTATTCTTACCTTTTCCCTTGTATGATTATGCTTTATAATCACCATAATGAATTAATGGGTAACCCTAATGAGGTATAGCTTGTTATACCTAGATTTAATATAACTAAATGATGGTAATTGGGTATGAATAGTCCTTGAATGACTAATATAATCATGGAGTACTCTCTTATTGTTGTTGAAACCCTAGTATGCTATGACCCGATGGTTACACCTTTATTTATGTGTGGGTTCATAATTGAGAATAGTATGGAATGTGATGGTGATGCTTCACCTTATACATCCATGATCCAATGGGGATGCCGTGAGTTAGGGTTTGGGTATGAGTGCTGATTAGTAACATTAATATAATTTATCTTGTTGAACATAACTCTAATACAAATAGATAAAGATGAGTATTCATGTTTAACCTTCTTATATGATGGCATGATGGTGAAAGAACCTCCTTAATATGATCATAACCTTAATGTGTTAATTGGTGGTTGTCATAGCCACATGGTTGATACTTTCTTCTGCTAAACATGTGCATTATGAATATGATGAGGGTTAATCATATCTAGATTCTTTGCATGTTGATGTAATATAGGAATATTCTTAATGTTAATATAACCCTTCTATGATTGTTTATGAATATCTCCTATCTCATTAATGAAATATTGTGCTGATCTGGTGTATTATATGTAAGTGATGTTGTTAAGCCTTGTTATAAGGCATGGAAAGATAATGATGATCTTGCAAGAAATACTATGATGGTCTTAATGACCTTTGGGCATGGTTAAGCCGTGAATAAGGTGTAATACTCTTGTGTTGATAAGGGTTGATACCCTGTGATATTATGAAAATGATTTATATCGTGTCATAGTATGATGACTAGTGTAGTCTCATGAATGGCAAGTGAATAGTACCATGTGATGATGAGATGAGAAATTATATTTCACAGATTTTATATCTTTTGAAGTTTTGATATTTATATGCTTGCTAGAAGTGAATTAGGGTTTGTATGTCCACTTGTTTGATGCGGCCTTAATCCACCCAATTGGCATAACTAATCAAGTACAACTCTAATCATGTAGTGCCCTATGCCATAGAGCCATCTTCAATGTTAGAACTTGCTGGATGGTGAAACGAGTATTCCTAAGGGAAACTCGGAGTGCATACTATTGAGTATGTGGGGGGTGTCAAGTTGAGGATATATCCTTGTCATCCACAATGTAGGTTATGGAGGATGTCTATGGTCATGCCTCAGACATTTGATGTGATTAAGGACAACTGCAGTTGTACCTCAGTTTAGAGGGTTTTGTATACCCTGGTTTCTAGTGCCGTGACCTGTACCAAGGGCGGACTAGTGGTTAGAATCTTGACTATATTTTGATGTAGTGGCAGGTTTGACTGATATGTCACTGCCTTTTTACTTGTACTGACCGAGGGGAAGATATCTTAGGATATCGACACTCCTAGATCTTGTACGAAACCAAATAGCCCTTTGCAGGGGTCAGTTGGACTTTGGGTGGTACGATTCAACCTCCCCAGGGCATAATAAAAGATGTAATACATCTGTCTAGCTAACCTGTTTAGGGTTATACATGATGCTTCATTGGATGATAACCCTTATTGTTCACTGTACATAGAGATGATGTTTAATGCATTAGAAGATAGTACATATTATTATGTTGTGGATATGCTCATGTTATAAATGTGCACATACAATGGTCATCTTTAAGTTGATAGAGATATTATTACTGTTGGCTATGATTATGACATTTGCTATCACATGTTGTTAGCTATGCTTATATTGCTAGTGATGCCTTTGTAACTAGAATGCCTATATTGCTAATCATGCTTATGCATATAGTTGTGCTTATATTGTTAGCTCTACTTATGATGTTGATATGTTCAACTTGTTAGACATGCTGATGTTGTTAACTATGCTTATGATACTAGACTCCTTATATTGTTAATAGGGATATGAGAATAATTGTAACATACTGAATCTCAGGGTCTTCCCTGCAATTTACCCATTCTTGAGCTTTTCCTTGCCTTTTAGTCCATTTGGACCTTTTCCATAAATTTCACATCCTTTTGGATCATTTTCGGACTCCTTGTGCAATTTGAGCACAACTTGATGTTGAAATTACTATTTACCCTCATTTATGTAAATGAGGGGGGTGTTTGCACAAATAACCCACATTAGGAGATAAGTTAGGGTTAATGTTGTAATTTGGTCTTTAATGGGATAATATAGCAGATTATATTTATTTGGAGCTTTTTGGATAAATATATTATTAATAATATGTATTGAGTTCATATATGTGTATATTAACCTTTATTGTTTCTCTCTCCTCGAAATATGATTTTAGTTCATAATAATATGTTATTTTGTTGAGTAATGATTATTTGTATCCTAATATGTTTTATATATCGAATTTACTCACATGTTTCTTATTAATAGCTTTTTCATATAATTCCTTGATTTTAATGTGTTATTATACTCTTTTATGAGCTATGTATTTATTAATGGCCTTATTATGCTTTAAACGAGATTTTAATTATATAGCATCGTTCTATATGTTAATTTGAGCATGTGGTCCAAATTTGGTGTCATTTGGACTTCATTTGACCCCCCAAATTGATTTTACAAGCTTTTATTATAGTGTGTTATAATAATTGAATCGATTTCATTAATATCTCTGTAACGCCTATAGTCCGGTTATTTAATTTGTCACGCGCCCCTTGGAAGCGATCCAACGGCTACGATTTGACCCAGGCGCGATCTGACGACTGGGACTTTGTCCCCTACCTCCCGCTCAATGCGAGACAGAAGCCGTTTTCACGGCAGTTCGCCTCCCGATCCGATCTCTCTCCCTTCTCAACCATTTTTCATGATTCCTGTATCTTTGGATTCCTCTTCTCACGCCAGTTCGATTGAACCCTAGCTAACCGCCTATCTCCTCGAGTTGGCAAAACGCCCAACTGGGCTCCCTGCCTCCTCTTCGCGGAGGAGTTACAGAATAGGGTAGATATACCCTATTGCCTATCTGAGACCTATAAAACCCTCCTCAGCCTCCGCACGTCACTCCTCCACTATCAATTGGCCCTAGGTTACCCTCAGCCACCCAGACCTACTCGCTCTTCTTCTCCGGCAACGGCAGCCAGCCTCTCACACCTCCGACCTCCTCAGTGCAATCATGGGCTAGGTAACCATCCTTAGCCTCTTTCCTTCCTTTTCGCTTCTTCAGTTTGTCTCGTGGAGTCCCCTACCACCGTAACCTCTAGAGCCACCGTCGAGCTCCTCCGGCGCTAGGCTTTTCCTGGCCATGGTGCTTCTGCGCCCACGGCAAAGCAACCTTCCAACTCACCTTGGTCCCACGAAGGTAACCACGACCCTATATGTGCTCTCCCTTCTCGTTTTCATCGCGGTTTTGGTGGGTTTCGATCTTGCGATGTTTCCCCTGTTTCCTCCTGTCCGCGGTGGTCTTTAACTATTTTGCACCCGGCATCCCTTTGTGTGTTGCTCCTTCAACATCGCCAGGGTCCGGCGAAGGTGATGCTTTCGTTTCCCAGTATCGGGCGTCTCTGGAGCTCAGAGTTGGCTCCCACCTCCGTCTCCCTGATGCTGCTCGCAGCCATGGTTGCGAGGGGAAGCAATCCAGGGCGTCAAATGACCCTGGAGTCCCCCGCTGCTGCCATCCTTAGCTTTTGACGCAGGGGCAACCTCGTCTTTTTCCCCCCTGAGTTCTTGCTTCTCGGTTGCAAATCAATTGATTTGTGCAAATGACTCTTATGCCCTCGTATTTTTATTTTGTTTTGTTTTAACAAGCAAGGGCAGTTTGGTCTTTTCCTCTAATATTTACATCGAGTTTCATTTTGATTTAATTACTGTCACGCTATAGTTTTCTTAATTTCTGAGTGGTCAGATTTACTTAATTCATAGTAAATCGATCCTTTGTCAGAAAAATATGAATAAATAGTCGATGGAAAGGATTTTTAATGTTGAATCTATTTTTGTGGTTTTTGAGACCTGATTCTCAATGGTTTTATGAAGTTTGCTTTTATTAGCCTTTTTAATATGTAATTGTTTTAAAATACATAATTAATTCATTTTAACTCTGTTTTATATAATAAGATATGTTTTCTTAATCAGGAGATTATGAGTAATCGTTTGGACTTGGTTTTGAACTCTAAATCGTAGTTTTGTAAAATTAGGGTTTTTCTATGCTTTATGTGTTTATATATATTAATACATGTGTTGTGTTTATAACTAGGATATTATATGGATGGTTTGCTATCTGTTTGGTGGATATGATGGTAATGTATATATCTAAGGTATGTGCATCCTATTCTAGTATGTGAATCTTATTTTATGTATGTGACATCTATGATGAATGTGTGGAATATATAATGTGCAAACAATCCTAATCATTCAGTTGGGCTTTTATCCAACCCCTCAATTTATACTTGTGCTAGCCTTGTATTCCTTCTATTTACATTTATTGGCTCTTTACTTAGCTTATGCCTTTGTGGCTTAATCATTGGTATCCTGTGAATCATTCTTCTTCATATTTTGCCTCCTTTACTTGGAAATGCTCTAATCTTGTTGTTGGCTCATCTTTTGAAATACTTGGAAATCTTATACATATTGTGGTTGTTCTTGTGGCTCATTTGAATGTAATTCCTTAATCTTGTCAATTACTATGTGGCTCATTCTTTTGGAATGATTTGGAACATTATATATTGTTGATGCTCATTGACTATTCTTGGAACTCTTGAATATGGATGTGACCTATGATGGTCTTATTATTTGTTTAATTGGGTTTTATTCCCAATGCTTGTTGTATCTTGATTACTTTTCACTATACTGCCAAGTGACTATTTAAGCATGATGTATTTTAGGCCAAATGACAATGTAGTGTACATGAGTACAAACCACCCACAGGGCACTGGGGTTTTAGTCCCCCTGCCAGGCACTGGGGTTTTAGTCCCCCTGCCAATTTATATATATTTTTGAGGTTTGGGATGTTATTTCCCCTCTCCTCCTGGTTGAGGTCCGGTAGGTGCCTCACCCTACATTGAGATGAGTTTGTGTCTTAATATATGCATGCTATGTGATTTATTATTGTGGTGATTGTATATGGCAGTTCTCTCATTCTTAGTTGAATATCTTTCTCATTCTCTTAAACTCTTGTAACATGGAAAATCCTTTATTATGCAATGTTGTTTATTATTCCTTGTCCAATGCTTTCTTTTTAACACATACCTTTTATCTCTCTCTTGCTGGATGACCCCAACCATCCAGGATAGGAATCAGAGTGCGCATGGAAGCTTGGTGAACCCAAAGCTAAGGATAGGATAAGAAGAAAGATGAAGAACATATAGTTTATGATCATAGTTGCTTTTATGTTATATAGTAGTTTGTTTGGAGACAATGTTGCATTAGTCTAAGTCTTCCTCTACCTAGATCCTTGTAGTTGCTTGTATAAAGTTGTACTCCCATTTGGGGAAATTTTATAATGTACTCTTTATACATTTTTGAATAATGTCAAGATTTAATTCTTCCGCTGCCATACTTTTGGTGTTTTTGTTTATCATGATTTTAGTAGAGACTTTGGGTCTTTACAGCATGGTATCAGAGCATCAAGGTAGTCGGATTCTTGACTAGTTCAAAATTGTCTCCTAGATAGAACCCTTATCTTATATAGTTTCCCTTTAGCTAGTTTTTCACCTTAGAGTTGACCTATAAAGAATATTTGATTTAGGATCATAATAATTATTTATTAAAAATAAAATTTGTCAACTTTTTGGTGAATTGTCTAATTGAGTAGCTATTAGAGCAAGAAGTTGAAGTGATGGTGTCTAGAAAGGGTCAGAGCTTAGGGGCTGGCAATATTTTCCTCTGCCCCACTAGTTTGGTCACGAGGACTCCTGAGCTCATATGACCTGGCCTGGCCTGATCTGAAACGGACAGCTCGAAATAGTCTACCCTTAGACATATTGCCTTATTGTTGAATAACCTTAGAATCCTTTGTATGATGATTTGATTTCTTTTCTCAAACAAAAATCATCTTGTAATCCTTAAGTATCTTATATGAGCCTTAGATTTCCATGTTTAGGGTTTTGTGTACCCTATGCCCTATGTTACACCTTGAGTTGGAAGATAGAGTTTAGTAAGGCTTTTATGTTGGATCTTATACCCTTAAAATAGTTTGACTTAGTCAACCCTTTGAGTGAAAAGGTAGTGTTAGTACCTTGTTAGGTTTTGGAGTTGCTGATTTCGAGGACGAAATCCTCTTTAGGGGGTGGGAATCCCTCAATGCCTTGAAATCAAGTAACCTTAACTCCTTAGACATGGGAATAGAGAGCTTATGTGTTTAGAGTTTAATAAACCTAATATGTTTGTAATTCATCTTGTTTTATAACTAATGAATAAGTCATGTAATCCTTATGCTTGAACCCTAATATACTCTTGTTGCACATAATCATTAATTGTTCATATGTGGATATACATAGTTTGATTAAGTCACCCTAATGGTAAAATGTGTATGGTAGAATACACCCTAAGGATGCTTTATCATGTTAGGGTCATGTTGACCTAAACCCTAGGATGTAATCATCTATCCTTGACAACATATGTACATATATACCCTTCATGCCTTTCTTGACACATTAGTGACATTAGGTGTCATCACATGATATACCTTAATGCATGTAAATGGATTATAATCCCTTAATCATAGTTGTGACCTAATTATCCACACATGTTAGGCATAGCACCTTGTTGACTAAAATACATCTCATTGATCATCTTATTGGTTTATGGATAAAATCAGTAATGAGATGATGAGTAATTAGATTCATATAATGTGAGGTTAATTCATAGTAATTAGTATTGTGAGAGAATATGATTAGTGATGGCATGGATATGAGTATGTTAGATGTTGTGACCATATGTTCCTTGGAGATAAGCCATATACCCTTAGACCTGTTATTAGGGTAATAATTGGTTGGATGATATTAGATGGCATAATCTCACATGATGTAGTTGTTGGGTAATAATGTTGAGTTATTTAGGTTTTGACATAATGCATTAATTGTTGTTGGGAATGGTTTAGTATAAATGGCTTAGTAAACCCTAATTGTGCTTAAAACCCTTAATGAGGGAGATACCCATGATATATAGTTGAGATATAATTGTTTTGTAATAAAATGTGGCACAAGTGTTAGTATGATAGATATGTTGCCTTTTCATGATAGAGTTTATGTAACAAGATGTTAGGTTAAGTTTAATAAAAGGCTATAGGTTTTGTGGAAACCTTAGTAACACCTCACCTATGTAGATTTTATGTAGTACCCTAGATTAAGGGTTATAACCTAGTTGTTTATGGTTGGGATGTTACACACTCACCCTCTCTTTTCTCTTGTTGTGATTTCGGGGACGAAATCCTCTTTAAGGGGTGGTGTGCTGTAACATACTGAATCTCAGGGTCTTCCCTGCAATTTACCCATTCTTGAGCTTTTCCTTGCCTTTTAGTCCATTTGGACCTTTTCCATAAATTTCACATCCTTTTGGATCATTTTCGGACTCCTTGTGCAATTTGAGCACAACTTGATGTTGAAATTACTATTTACCCTCATTTATGTAAATGAGGGGGGTGTTTGCACAAATAACCCACATTAGGAGATAAGTTAGGGTTAATGTTGTAATTTGGTCTTTAATGGGATAATATAGCAGATTATATTTATTTGGAGCTTTTTGGATAAATATATTATTAATAATATGTATTGAGTTCATATATGTGTATATTAACCTTTATTGTTTCTCTCTCCTCGAAATATGATTTTAGTTCATAATAATATGTTATTTTGTTGAGTAATGATTATTTGTATCCTAATATGTTTTATATATCGAATTTACTCACATGTTTCTTATTAATAGCTTTTTCATATAATTCCTTGATTTTAATGTGTTATTATACTCTTTTATGAGCTATGTATTTATTAATGGCCTTATTATGCTTTAAACGAGATTTTAATTATATAGCATCGTTCTATATGTTAATTTGAGCATGTGGTCCAAATTTGGTGTCATTTGGACTTCATTTGACCCCCCAAATTGATTTTACAAGCTTTTATTATAGTGTGTTATAATAATTGAATCGATTTCATTAATATCTCTGTAACGCCTATAGTCCGGTTATTTAATTTGTCACGCGCCCCTTGGAAGCGATCCAACGGCTACGATTTGACCCAGGCGCGATCTGACGACTGGGACTTTGTCCCCTACCTCCCGCTCAATGCGAGACAGAAGCCGTTTTCACGGCAGTTCGCCTCCCGATCCGATCTCTCTCCCTTCTCAACCATTTTTCATGATTCCTGTATCTTTGGATTCCTCTTCTCACACCAGTTCGATTGAACCCTAGCTAACCGCCTATCTCCTCGAGTTGGCAAAACGCCCAACTGGGCTCCCTGCCTCCTCTTCGCGGAGGAGTTACAGAATAGGGTAGATATACCCTATTGCCTATCTGAGACCTATAAAACCCTCCTCAGCCTCCGCACGTCACTCCTCCACTATCAATTGGCCCTAGGTTACCCTCAGCCACCCAGACCTACTCGCTCTTCTTCTCCGGCAACGGCAGCCAGCCTCTCACACCTCCGACCTCCTCAGTGCAATCATGGGCTAGGTAACCATCCTTAGCCTCTTTCCTTCCTTTTCGCTTCTTCAGTTTGTCTCGTGGAGTCCCCTACCACCGTAACCTCTAGAGCCACCGTCGAGCTCCTCCGGCGCTAGGCTTTTCCTGGCCATGGTGCTTCTGCGCCCACGGCAAAGCAACCTTCCAACTCACCTTGGTCCCACGAAGGTAACCACGACCCTATATGTGCTCTCCCTTCTCGTTTTCATCGCGGTTTTGGTGGGTTTCGATCTTGCGATGTTTCCCCTGTTTCCTCCTGTCCGCGGTGGTCTTTAACTATTTTGCACCCGGCATCCCTTTGTGTGTTGCTCCTTCAACATCGCCAGGGTCCGGCAAAGGTGATGCTTTCGTTTCCCAGTATCGGGCGTCTCTGGAGCTCAGAGTTGGCTCCCACCTCCGTCTCCCTGATGCTGCTCGCAGCCATGGTTGCGAGGGGAAGCAATCCAGGGCGTCAAATGACCCTGGAGTCCCCCGCTGCTGCCATCCTTAGCTTTTGACGCAGGGGCAACCTCGTCTTTTTCCCCCCTGAGTTCTTGCTTCTCGGTTGCAAAGCAATTGATTTGTGCAAATGACTCTTATGCCCTCGTATTTTTATTTTGTTTTGTTTTAACAAGCAAGGGCAGTTTGGTCTTTTCCTCTAATATTTACATCGAGTTTCATTTTGATTTAATTACTGTCACGCTATAGTTTTCTTAATTTCTGAGTGGTCAGATTTACTTAATTCATAGTAAATCGATCCTTTGTCAGAAAAATATGAATAAATAGTCGATGGAAAGGATTTTTAATGTTGAATCTATTTTTGTGGTTTTTGAGACCTGATTCTCAATGGTTTTATGAAGTTTGCTTTTATTAGCCTTTTTAATATGTAATTGTTTTAAAATACATAATTAATTCATTTTAACTCTGTTTTATATAATAAGATATGTTTTCTTAATCAGGAGATTATGAGTAATCGTTTGGACTTGGTTTTGAACTCTAAATCGTAGTTTTGTAAAATTAGGGTTTTTCTATGCTTTATGTGTTTATATATATTAATACATGTGTTGTGTTTATAACTAGGATATTATATGGATGGTTTGCTATCTGTTTGGTGGATATGATGGTAATGTATATATCTAAGGTATGTGCATCCTATTCTAGTATGTGAATCTTATTTTATGTATGTGACATCTATGATGAATGTGTGGAATATATAATGTGCAAACAATCCTAATCATTCAGTTGGGCTTTTATCCAACCCCTCAATTTATACTTGTGCTAGCCTTGTATTCCTTCTATTTACATTTATTGGCTCTTTACTTAGCTTATGCCTTTGTGGCTTAATCATTGGTATCCTGTGAATCATTCTTCTTCATATTTTGCCTCCTTTACTTGGAAATGCTCTAATCTTGTTGTTGGCTCATCTTTTGAAATACTTGGAAATCTTATACATATTGTGGTTGTTCTTGTGGCTCATTTGAATGTAATTCCTTAATCTTGTCAATTACTATGTGGCTCATTCTTTTGGAATGATTTGGAACATTATATATTGTTGATGCTCATTGACTATTCTTGGAACTCTTGAATATGGATGTGACCTATGATGGTCTTATTATTTGTTTAATTGGGTTTTATTCCCAATGCTTGTTGTATCTTGATTACTTTTCACTATACTGCCAAGTGACTATTTAAGCATGATGTATTTTAGGCCAAATGACAATGTAGTGTACATGAGTACAAACCACCCACAGGGCACTGGGGTTTTAGTCCCCCTGCCAGGCACTGGGGTTTTAGTCCCCCTGCCAATTTATATATATTTTTGAGGTTTGGGATGTTATTTCCCCTCTCCTCCTGGTTGAGGTCCGGTAGGTGCCTCACCCTACATTGAGATGAGTTTGTGTCTTAATATATGCATGCTATGTGATTTATTATTGTGGTGATTGTATATGGCAGTTCTCTCATTCTTAGTTGAATATCTTTCTCATTCTCTTAAACTCTTGTAACATGGAAAATCCTTTATTATGCAATGTTGTTTATTATTCCTTGTCCAATGCTTTCTTTTTAACACATACCTTTTATCTCTCTCTTGCTGGATGACCCCAACCATCCAGGATAGGAATCAGAGTGCGCATGGAAGCTTGGTGAACCCAAAGCTAAGGATAGGATAAGAAGAAAGATGAAGAACATATAGTTTATGATCATAGTTGCTTTTATGTTATATAGTAGTTTGTTTGGAGACAATGTTGCATTAGTCTAAGTCTTCCTCTACCTAGATCCTTGTAGTTGCTTGTATAAAGTTGTACTCCCATTTGGGGAAATTTTATAATGTACTCTTTATACATTTTTGAATAATGTCAAGATTTAATTCTTCCGCTGCCATACTTTTGGTGTTTTTGTTTATCATGATTTTAGTAGAGACTTTGGGTCTTTACAATAATCTAGCTAATGAAGATAGTTATTATCTTCTCCTTTATGTATTTTGTTAATCATCAGTTCTATTGAGCTTATTTATTATATATGATTAAACTGCTTAAACTGTCTCAGTACCTAAAAATGTTTGAATCAATAAACATTGTTGGAGGTTATATCTCTTGTTGGGACATGGGTCTCACCCTTATGGTTTGGCACATCTTTTTAGTTAATCGACAGTGACAACAATAGAACCTTGGAAGTAAAACATAAGTACAATAATGAATCTTTGAGAAAGTTGATTAGATGTCTAGTGTGTCCTAGATTCATCACTATACTCTCAATTCTGGGCAGGAAAAGTTTGTATATGATGTTTCAAATGAATCAGAATTTTGTCAGCATGTTAATGCTTGTTTGTGTGACATATATAAATATTATTCTCTTGTGTATATATGCTGTGGAAAAGGCGATAGACCAATTTGTATCAAATTCTTGTCATAGTATGGATACAAGAAAGATATTGGGATCTTATGCAAATGTTTCTGAGCGGGTGTTGATGTTGAAATCGGTTTTAATTTACCCATATTTTTGGGGTATGTGGTTAATTGGTGATCGATTGCATTTTATGTTTTGAGTAATATCATTTAGTGTAACAAGTTCTTACACCGTTGATCTTAAAGGTGTTCATATACTACATAAACTCTGCTATGTGAAGATTTGGATCTTCCACAGGAGTTCCTATGAAGCAGTTTTGTTGGATCATCTACATGATTGTAGGACTAATGGAGAAGTTATTGGATTCTATTGTTTGATGATCTATGGCTCCACAAATATTGATGGCAGCCAGCACAATGAAATCTTTAAGAGGACGGTTGTCCTCCATCTCCAATTCCTGAAGAGGATTGGGTGAAGGTAGTGGTGAAGGTGAAGAATGTGTTGACGAAGGATGTGATCCCTCCAAACTTGAAGAGTTATCACTCCTCCTTGCTCTCCTACGACAACTAAAAGTTCATTCTATATCTGGGTCTAGAAAGATTCATGTCTATAGACCCCTCTTAGAATGACACCTGCAACCTAAAAATAAAAAAATTTAGTGAGATTTACAAAAGCAAAGAGGTACCATGATATGGGATATGAAAATGATGACTTAGTCTCAATTTACTTGTTAACTCTTATACTCTAACTAAAATTACCATAGCTCCCCGACAATGGCGCCAAAAACTTGTAGGAGTTTTAAAAGAAAATCTCAACTCACTTATCACCAGCAAGTGTACGAGGTCAATTGTAGTCAAGTGTCGAACACAAGGAGCTAGGTTAGCTAGGTGAAAAATTGTTAATTTTCATTAATCTAAGTCAAATTACAAAAGTTGAGTTGATTACAGATAACTAAAAGACAAGTAACAACAAAAAGATCATAAGTTAAAGGTTAAATTTAGAAATTAGAAAATTCCAGAGATAAGATTTCACTACCACACCATCACATCATGCATTACTATGAAATTAAAACATGCCATCAATTTTCAAGGAGATTGTCATCATCATGCACCTACCGATGATATGAGATGGATCTCTTTATTGCATAACACTTATGTGTATATGCTAGATTCGAACACAATCTAAAACCCTCAACATACTCCAACCATTCCCATGGTCAAGAGAATGTTGCCATGAATCCTACTCCCTACTTCCTCATACATCCTCCCGAATAGCACAAGGAAGCATAAGACGTGTATAAAAGGTGGCTAACCAAGAATACAAGCAACAAACCACTGTAGGCATCCATGGAGAAGCATATTAACGAACATTCAATATAAATTTGGAGTTCTCATGAGTAATGGCATGGGAGTTACTCTGTCATACCCAAGAAAAAGGTTCTACTCGTCCATAATGGAGATGCACAAACACATTGTAGAATTTTTAGAGTTTTGCATATCTAAAGAGAAGAAAAATCAACGGAACACAAAGGTGAAGTGAAAAGAGGTAGAACTCTAGATATATAATGAAATTCCACCCTTGGAGCTGCTTTAACTCGACCAATCTTCCCTTTTGAGAGGCTTGAATGAGAAGAAAAGCTTTACTGCACCTTTTGAAGAAGGAATGGTGAAAAATGAAGGTTCTTTCATAAGAAACCTCTTCTTCCTCCAAAATTACCCTCCTCTTGGTCTTCAACTTCTCTTTCTCAGAATATGTCCAAAATGACAAGTAATAACCGCCCAATAGGTAGGACTTGTGTTTTAAAACAAGGGACGATTGCTTCTGATTTCTATAGAAACTACTAAAAACACGACGTGTCTTTGAGGAGACACATCGTGTCTCATCATGTAACTTGTTGAATAATTGCTACTGTACGAGAAGTACACTGCATATCCCCTTAGAGACATGTTGTGTAGCTGCAACTGGAGTCGATCTGGGCATAAGGCACATGGTGTGTTTGATTAAATACACACATGTGTGCATTGGTAACAAGTCAGAGTTGGCCTCTGGACCATGGGGACATACTGTGTCTTAATAAAGACACGTTGTGTCATCTTCTCTGCAATTTGGGCATTAAGGTTGCTGAAAACTTACACACCTACGTGTTTAATAGCACATGACATGTTCTTTATTGTGTGGGCCTTTTTAGGAAGTTACACATCATTTCTTAAATAAGACATGTTGTGTTCAATGTTGTTTCTTCAAAAAATGAACTCTAAATCAGCTGCAAATCAAGGGGAGGTCCCATTGGGGTCAGATTTGGGTTGGGCTATCTCCAATTTGGCATTTTCAACGTGTGCCTACGATCAAAATCATGCAAAAAGTAAAATAACTAAATATGGTGAGTTAAATATGATTAGAGGCTAAATGGAAGGTAAAATGAACTGAATTTGTGTGTGGATGTATGCAAAAAGTAGATATGAAATGCACACATCATTCTATCACTTTTGTAAAGTTGTACAATTGAGTACCTATAAGGACCCTGACCCAAGTTTTGGGGTAACCCTATTTTGTTTGGCTTAATCTTGTGCATAGAACTTTTCTCTAATCTTTTGAAATGTGATTAGGGCTTGTGGAGAGTTTATGTTTCAAGTCTAAGCTTGTTTGGAGACTGTTTGTGTTTTCTGTACTATTCTTGGTGCAAATTGCAATTTACCCAATGTAGGGGATTGATGTGCAATTTTCCACCTCTAGAGTGTTCCCTCTCTTTCTTGCAATCATCTAGAGGAGATAGAAAGAGGAGGGTGCCTTTCTTGAGCCTTAGTTGAGGAGCATCACCCTAAGTGGTGATAAGGGTTGATGTGAGTGTTGAGTACTTTGACCATGTGTGAGTTGGTTGTCTTGACTCGACCTTGGGTCGCAACCAAGGATAGTTTTAGAGGGTTTCATGATCGATACACTTCCTCTAGGTGTTTGGGTTGCAACCTAGGAGGTCTAGGATATTCTCGGGTCAAGATGGATGGCCTAGGGTTTGTGGAGGTGTCTTGTCTCGACCTACTGGTAGTGCTGGTTGATGGTGTCGCAACCATGGTAGGTGCACCCTAGGATGGTCGCAACCACGACCATGGGGGATGACATGGTGGTCAAGGTACCACCTAAAGTGGATCACCATGTCTTGCATGATATGCTTAAGTGGTTGAATGTGTATGAATGTTGGTCTTTTGCGAGGACAAGTATCCCTTGGGTCCCTTAGTATGTTGACACATCACCCTTTACTTTCTCTCTCATCCCTCATCTATATAACCCCTTATCTCACCTTGTTTGCAACCCTTTCGGCCATCTATCTTCTTCCTCCATCTTTGCCTATTCTTGGAGCTCTGTGGAGCAAATAGGTTCGTCCTTGGAGCTTGAGGAATCAATCTCCTCTTGCATGTGGAGGTGGTGGTGATCCGAGCTCATCTTTCCATCTTTGGTAAGTGTTTACCTTCTAAGTTGATGTTCCTTTGATCTCCTACCTTCATCTCCTTCTCTTTTGGCATCCTTAGATCATGGTTCTCCCATGGTTGTCGTTTTGGAGAGAGACTCCTCATCACAAGGGTCATAGACCATGTATTGACAAGGTAGACCCAAGTGTGAAGAGGATTTCACCTCTCCTTTTCCCTTTCTCTTTGGTTCTGCCAAGAGCTTCTTTGTTTATTTCCTTAGTCTAGCTTTGACCTTGGTATCTTCTCCTTCTTAAGGTGCTCTTGTAGCCAAGTGTGGAGATTTTGGTGAAGCTTCTTCAACCCTTGGATCGTGTGCTTGGAGCTCTTGATCTTGGAGTTTGGAGCTCTTGGTGGTGGTCATCTCAAGGCGGGTTATATAATGCTAATCCGACTCCATTATTGCACTTTCTTTATCCATTTTATTACTTGTCTTATCTCTATAGATTGCTCCCTCATAATTATTATACTTAGTAGTAATCTCTAGAGTTTGTTTGGTGGAGATACCTTGCATGGTTTGGAAGTAATTTGAAACCTTAATCATTCATGTGCCCGTTTTGATAGATGTTGTTTCATGGAGTTCCTTCTCCATGGTTGACCCTTGATCTAGCCTTCATTTTTGGCGTTTGTGAACCTAGAGGTGGGAGAAAAGTTATTCCCTACTTTAATTATCTTATACATGGTTTCTCTTCCTTTGGATATGCTTTTCTTGAACCTTTGCCTTAGGGTTTGTGGAGATCGGTTTGCTTGGGGTTTCCTTTCATGGCGATCATGGCTCTTCCTTAGTTGGGTTCTATTTTGGTGACCTAGATGTCCACCCTTAGTGTGGTCATGACCTAGTTGGCTTGGTGGTCAAGACACACTCATGGGCGTTGTGGTCATGACATGGCCCATGGTGGTTGGTCGCGACCAAGTTGGCTTGGGGGTCGAGTTATCCTTTTCTTATGGTGATGTTGGATCTAGTGCTAGTGGGTGAGAACCCTTAATACTCAGCATCCTAGTGACCCTTAGTTCCTTTCCTTGACCTAGCTGAGATAGACTTGGTGTGTTGGGTCATGACCAAGAGGCGTTGCAGTCGCGACATGGTGGTGGTTGATGTGCTGCGGTCACAACACATAGTTGGCGGCCAAGACAAAGACCTAACCCTAACCCTAATGTCACAGGCGCGACATGAAGGAGAAGGGTCATGACATGGTGATGGCATTGAGGGTCGAGACACCCACAGTGGATGACGCGGTTGTGACATATCATGGAGGGTGGCCGTGACCCATGTGTCTAAATGGTTACATGTAGTGACGATAGGTGGTTATGAAGCAAATATCAAAACCTAATGATGATCATGTATGTACTAGTATAATGTTGTTTAGTTTGTTATCTAATCTATTCTAATGATGTTACCTAATTATATACACTCCAAAATGATGGAGGGTGGTGATTCTAAGATGGTTGGTTGACCCTATCCTTGTAAACCCTAATCGGTTAAAGATGGAACCCTAAACCCTAATAATGAAAAAGTTTTGCTTATTTCCTTATCATGGATGGTTATGATGTTATGTGATCATATCTATTGATTATTATCTTCTAACCATGCATGTGTTATGAATTTGATGACCATAGATAGTGTGTTCTATGATTTATATGATTTGAGATAGATTGAATATGCCCTTGTGAGGCATGTTGATTATACATGTGATACCGGATGTGGTGATTGGGTCCTATGACCTAACAATGGTGGTTGCCTATTATGAGATAATATTTCCCATGATGGAATGAGGGATTGGTATCCCATGGCAGGTAACTTGGTAATGATGATGTGAATGGAAATAACACAGGCATCATGTGGTGATAATGTGACAAGTCTTACCATACACATTTTATATCTCATGGAGTGGTGTTATGCCCTTACTTTTGTAGAGCTTGTTCTGGCTTTGTACATTATAACTTGATTGATGCTAAAAGTCACTCAATTGGCTAACTAATCAAGTGGAACCTTAATTACATAGGAGCCATATGCCATAGATATTTTCTAGTGTTAGCCTTAATTGCTGGATTGGTGAAATGAGTTTTACTCAGAACACATATTTTTGAATATGCAGGGTGCAAGTCAATCATTCCCTTACATCCTTAGTATCAGGTTGTGTGATACGACCATGCATGAGTAGATCTCATTATGATATGGATGGCCATGTGTGAGCCACTTCTTCTTGTTAGAATGGCCATGCATGAGCCTACTCTTCTAGCACAGTTACCTATACCAAGGTGGGCTTGATGTTGATATATGTGGACGACCATGCATGAGCCGATCCTTCTATTGACTATATGTTACATGTTGTAGTTGACTGGTATGTCTTTGCTATGCACTCGTGTACTGACCATAAGGTTTGGTGAGGTCGTGGATTCTGGCTCTTCCATGGACCTTGTATGGCACTGATTTCGACTTAGTAGTGGTCGGTTGGATTTGGGTGGTACGACTGAAATCCTCAATGCATAATGAAATACGTAATCGACCGTGTAGTGCATTTTCTTAGGATCAAATATGAGAACATTGGTTGTAGCCTTGCCTTGCTTTTGTAGATGCTAGTTTGTAGAAAATATACATGTTCTTCAAATTCCTTCTTAAATTGTTGAATATTCTGCTGTTCAGTAATAAGTGCCCAATATTGTTTAAATTGCTTTAATTAGTGATTACATATCATTTAGCTAAATCTACTTATCTTACTTAGTTTTTGTGTATACTTTCTTTAGTTATCTGCACTAATAATAGTGTTGGTGGAGATTTATATCTCCCGTTGAGATTTGGAATCTCATCAGTGGGTTTTCCACATCTTTTAGGTGGTCATCCACGATGAGGTAGAGATTGTGCAACTGAGGAGGAGAAGAAGCAAGATCAGTAGCTGATAAGGTGGAGTGTGTTGCTTGTCGATCTTCTAGTGTTAGAATCCTAAAGTCATCCCTATACACTCGGGTCTTGGGAAGAGTTCACTATGTTTTGTGGTTGTGCTATCGAGCTGAGTTTTGGTTATGCACCCTAGTTGTATAGAGTTGGTTGATGAAGATGTATATGTAAGTGGAACAGATATCACGTGTGACAGGTAGTCCTTTCAAGCATCATGTTGTACATAATGGTGTTTCAGGTTATATAATGCAGATGTCAAGTGTCTTTGGATCTCCTCATGATAAGCTTTCTAATGTTGTACCTTATCATAATCAGTTTTAATTTCTAGTATTTTCCGATAATCTATTTGTTGTTAGTACTATTTTCCACATTTTGGGTTTTTTAATCTCATTTTGTGAGGCAAAGGTTGTCATAGTACCTCTAAAATGATAACTTATATGTCAAAATTCAAATTAAGCTTTGCACAGTATGAATTTACAAAGATATTATATTTTCATTAAACTCCAATTATTCAAATTTAATCAAACATCCAAATTTTTTCTTCCATATTTTTCATCTTATTTATTTTCATTCATGCATATAGATTCATTCCCAGATCCATGGACTCATTGACCTAGATATGGCTTGCATTCCTCTGTTGTAGGATTCATGAGAGGATGTAGGTGATACGACTTGCTCCCCTATCTCAAACTTATCATAAACACAGTCTCTTACAAGTCAAGGAAGATTCCTTAGTCCATACTGTATGTACTATAGGTGATTATTACATCATCTTGGATGACATGATCTTTGGCGACCAACTCTGAAGTTAGGACTCCCTATAAAATTCACATGCAATGTGGTGGTAAAGCCTATGATTGAGATTTGTGGCGAGAATGGGGGGTTTTCATCCACAATTATGTTAATCACACACAAGGTCCAAGAAGTTACAAGAACCCTCCATGAACTTCACCATACCATAGTGGTGGAAGGGTGTCTAGAGAACCCTCCATGAGCTGCACCTCCCTTGCTAGACATAGGGGATTGTCTAGCTACTCCAAAATATTTTAGACACAAAAGAGCCCCATACTAGCTTCAAACTATGTTGAGGATGCCTTCCCCCTCTTCATTATTCTCAAATTGTATTTGGTGGTGGAAAACATGAATATGTAGGTGGGGATATCCCCTTACACTTTCAAGGAAATGACTCCAACAAGGGGCATGCTAATAGTTCTTTACAAAATGGAGCCATCCCCTCTAGTAGCTTGCAAAACCTTATCTACAATGTTGTCAGTTATGGTAGGATCAAGACATGGATCCCTCAATCTATTTCACAATTAAACAGAGGTAGGGGATGACAAGAAATCCATCTGATCCCCATCCCATTGTCAAAACTAGTAGTTGTGTAATAAATGACTATGTACCTAAGGTAAGAGTTACAACCGGCTGCATTCTCAAATGTACATAATTTGATAATTCAATACCTAATACAGCTAAGCCCCTAATGAAGCCTTACTTATAACTCCATAAATTTCTATAGGATATCCTAAAGTGATCCAACATACAACCACATGTCTATCATTCATAAAGCTAACACTTGACCTAGTTCAACTTCATATATAACTATTATACCACTTGTATTACATATCACATGTACCTCATTTTGGGTTGAATCGATAAAAATTACCAAAACACCTCAAGATATCCTAAATATGAAACGCCCAAAGCTCAAGTAGAATTTTTAAGTGTATGTTGATGAGTATCATGTATTAATATATTAATATATTAATATATTAATATATAATATTTCAGACAACCATTTGAAGATGCACATACACATTCCCAATACTTCATTAACAAGATGTGATTACCATTACTCATCTAAATGTCATCATTGATAATATTATCTCTAGATAATCACATTGTGCCGATAGAATAAGTTAGACATCATTATAGGTCACCAATGAATTCAATTGCCCAGTCAACCATAAACATGGACATATGAAGCATATTCTGTAGGAATCAATGATCACTTGAGCACACCTTAAAAGCATAAGTATTAATCACTTTATTCTAACTAGAATCACTCACAAAGAACCTAACTGTTTATTTTGGGGAAATACTTATATTCTAGTAACCTACATGGTTAAGCAACCATCTTTTACACGAGCATTAGCAAACTTGATTTATGAAAATAAATTGATAACCTGAACATGTGTGCTTCCATCAACTATCACAATATGAATCATGTTCTTACAACATGAACCAATATTATCCTATAGTCGTTTAAGGTCCATTATTCACATTGCTTCACTCCAATATAGGATTTCAAGATCCAAAGATTCTCTCAACCAAAGCATGGTTATAGTTTTTTCATATGATGGGTCTATTGATCTCTTAGAAATCCATTGGGTCATTAAGTCCTCTAAATTGGGATGTTATGATATGTGCGATCTTATTTAGATATATTATACTAACACGACAAACATAAATAAATAATGTTAGATTTGAACTCAACAATCTTGCATAGTTGATGAATTTTGATTCATAAGTGTATATCGTAAATGATTTTCTCTCAAACATGGCGTTGGATTGTCAATAAATCTCGACTATGAAGTGTAATTGCAAATGTAAAATATGTAGAATTTATTAAATTAACAAACTATTTTCATGGTATAACATGTGTAGTTACCTTATTTCCCTTTTCACTGTTAAATATGCTTAAATTCTTCACTTGTTCAATTATTTTCCTTTGAATATACCTATACTTACCACTGTGAAGAAAATTTTACGATGATTGCATTTGATGATAAAATTCTACTTATAACCGGTTCATTAAAATTAGTAGAATTGATGTTACTTGTTTCCTCATCATCACATGAGCCTAATTTCTAGAGTGAGTAATTAGATATTTTTAAAATAAACATTAATTTTTATGGTATAAACCTAGTGATTATTTAAAAAAATATAAGTAAAAATGAAAACACACACAAATATATCTATTTATATGTGTGTGTGTGTGCTAAAAGAATTTTGTAGCTGTGTACATGTAGCTTATATGAACATGTCTTAATTTATCATGTTTTAAATAGTGTATAGAATAATCCAACCATATAAATTTGATGTATACCCCCTAGATTGCATTCATATAAAATGATCTCAATTTGTTGTTCATGATTCATTCAATGAGATAATATGTATATTTCAAAGCAATGATAAGGTGTAGATTTTGCAGAAACCATTGGATGATATTCAAGTATATCTCATGATATACATGAGATATGATGGTGATTTTTGAAACACGTCTAACATTCACAATTTTGATTCAATATGGTTGGATTTAGTTAAAGAATTCTAATGTACCATTATAAAGGCAATTACACATAAGTGACATGTGTCTAATAGCCTAGGCTACCTCATTAGGTAGGGAGTCCCATCCTCAACAAAGCCACTAAGAAATCCCAAGTCCATGCAAGAAGGCATGTTGGATTTATACACAATCACAAACACAAACACACACACATATATGTATATTAATATATATATATGTTAATATATATGTATGCATGTATGTATAGACACACATGGTGATGATACAAGGATGTGGTATTTCTTCTATGATGTGTTTAGTACACAAGGATATGAGGTGAGGGAGGGGAGGAGAAAAGTTCCCTTTATCTGAATAGACAAAATGACAGAGAAGGAAGAGGAATAAGGGGAATAATCAATGTATAATTCACTCCACTTCTCTAACATCAAGGTGGGGTCTAATAACATTATAATATTTGTATACTAAAATTTAGTTTTAGAGAAGAAAAAAAGTAGAACCTTTTATACATTCCTTTCGTTCCCCTCTCCATGCTAATAGAAAATGTTTTCAATAAGATAGTTTTTCTTCCCACTCCATCCCCTCCCTTCCAAAATATTGGCCTTTTGTCTCCTTTTCTTATACACCAAACATATAATTGGTCATTTGAATGTGGTTGTACATACCTTGATAAAGTTAACATAATTTGTTTCATGGTTGTCAAAACTCATATGTAATGCATAGATGAACTATACCTAAACAACGCCTAACATGCTTAGTAATGATGATGGTAGATTCAACATGTTTGATGTAAATATTTAGACTCTTGTTGATTTGAATGAGTATGTACAATTAATGTTATTACTGAATGTTTTGTAACACTCCAAATTTCCTGCTAGTGTTTATAGTGGTTAATAATGTGCTTTTGAGATTAGTTTAAGTGCTAGTGTAACCATGTTCGACTAATATTGATAATTTCAAATTGGATTGTTGGTTGCTAATAAACATTTTTGGGTCCCAAATTGCATGAATTGGAATCTTAAATGTTTGTGTATGTTTGACTACTTATAGCAAAGTAATAAAAAAACCTTCTAAGAAAATGATATCTGTACATATTGAGTAATAATATATATACTATATCATGATTTATATGAGAAATTGAAATGACTTGCACTTGAAATTATTTTATGATCTATTTGTAGGTATTTTTTTTATTCTCCATGTCTTCATATTAAGAATTATTAATTTATTATCTATTTATGTACATCATAGATTATTGGGTTTATATAATGTCAAATTAGAATTCGTGGATTAGATATTTATGATTCCTTGATTTGACAATATCAATACTACATCTACATTAATATAGTGAATTACCAAAATCGTCACACCATATCTTCAATTTTATTATAGAACCTAAATCTCAAAGATTTCATGATAGATAAAACTCAACCTTAGAATGTGATTGAACCTTATCATTTTTGACTAATGCAGATGAATATGCGAAAGAAGGAACTATTATGAGCGAAGGTGATTCTCCCAACCTATGCAGACACCATGAGTCCTCCTATCACAAAACCATTTGTTACCCTAAGTACACACTACTAATGGCTACATAGCCAAATGGGAGTGGACCAGTGCGTCTGTCCCTAGAATGGATCATAGTTTCACACAAGAAACATATATGTAAAAGAAGTAATACAAGATATAACAAGATACTAAAAGGGGATAGAGAAGCATGTACCCATTTCTAGATTCAAGTATACCCATTTGTATTGCATTTAGAGATTAGAGTCTTGAATGCAACAAATCTTCCTTTGGAAACTAAAAAATTGACGAACAAAACATATTAATTCTAGAGCATTAAATACACTATGAAAGGTAAGTAAACAATTTAAGACTATATAAAAGTTTCTTGGCTAGAAACATCATATTAAATAAGAAGTAGAAATGAGGTATGAAACACTTAACGACATTCTATATACAAAGTGTGTTTTAAGTTCATTTCCATTATACTTATCAACATATTATGGCCATTGACCAACTTCCCATTGGAAGGGTCCGTATGGGTGCTCAATATTAGCCAACCCTTTTATTGAAATGGTCCACTCTATCTTGACATCTCAAGAAAGGCTCTCAACCTCGTACCCTTACCTCGAGAATATAGGCTGGTAGATGTGGTTTGTATAATGGACAAGTTCAATTATGTTCAAGGTCTGTTCAACATATTTCAAGCAAAATGAATGTACTAATCATAGGTAACAAGTAGCTCAAACAAGTAATTAACTAGCCAAGCATTCATATGAGCATACATACAAATAAGTCAATACCATAGTAGGGTCAAGAGAGTAGATGTACCTTAGGAGTAGAGAATAGGATTAAGAATTCTTAAGTAAGATCCTAGAGATTATCTAAACGAAGGGTACCTCGCAAGGAAAATATGTAGCATGGTGTCTTAGATCCAAAGGGCTTGATAATCTAAACATCATACGATACTTGTGAATGTTCCCTTAGACTTAGGTTTCAAGTATTTCGATCTTAGATCCAAACAAGCATACAAGTATTCAATCATAGACCAAAAGTCATACCAACACCTTAGGTCTAGGTGATACATACACTTTATGAGTAATACTAGATAAGGATAAGGTTTGAATTAGGATTAATGGAAGCATTCCATTTAGATTTCCATCAATGTTTAACCATGTAAGATCATAACTAGGCATATCAGATCAATCCATGCAACAGGGTCAAACATTCCCAGTCATAAATGCATTGGGACAATATGATAGATTAAGTTGGTATTTAGTGCTACAAGTATGATAAATTTACATATTTGAACAAGATAAGACATTATATTAGCATAGAATTCATCTTTCATCCCATGTAAGCAAACTAGGTCTATTAAGGCAAATTAAAGCACATGTTAGGAACTTGGGGTACCATGAGTCAAACATGGACTAAATAGCATGAGATCATAGTCCATTGTTTTCACATGGCATAGGAATGGTTACTAATTTCAAGATTCAAACATATCATAGAGAGCAATTAGGTCCATGGCCTCACATAAGATCAAGTTACATCAATTAAGTACATATATGAGCCATTTAGGTTAAGGTAGGTCAAGATAGGCACTTGGGGTACCATGAGTCAAACATGGATGACATAGCATGAGATCATAGTTCATTGTTTTCACATGGCATAGGAATGGTTACTAATTTCAAGATTCAACCATATCATAGAGAGAAATTAGGTCCACGGCCTCACCTAAGATCAAGTTACATCATTTTAAGTACATATATGAACCATTTAGATAGCATTAGGGTGCATATAGATGGTCCCAAACATTATATCACATCCACAAGTAGTAAAGTTACTAATTTTCATGAAGGGTTACCAATAGATCATTAAACATACATGTTAAGCATGGTAGATGGTGATTAGAGCTCAAAATGTCACCAAGGAAATGGTTTTAGAAAAATAGTGAAAGGTCGTGCAAAATTAGTAGGATATAATATCATCTTTAGAGAGGTGACAATTTTATGATCAAAATGGTATATTACATCATGCTATTTGGTTAACCAACATAGGAGTTACATGATTTGGAAGATTAGACATCATTAAAAAGGTATTTAAGAGGCCTAGTGGACTGAGGAACAGCTGGAAAGGCGGCCGACCCAGGTCGGTTCACTAGGCATGCCTCCCATGTCTTGTCATTGAGGAACGAACCCTAAGTGGTTCGTAGAGCTGATGAGTGGTTGTGGGCGTCGACCGGCGGCTTAGCGCAACTCTAAGCGATGAAATGAGGTGCTAGGTATGGATCTGGGAGGGCGATCGTGGCCTGAGGTGACCCTTGAACGAGCCGGTCTGGCACACCGCCACGCAAGTGTAGACACACGGGCCCAAGGTGAACATGGTGTGATTGCATTCGTCGAGCATGCCTGCATCATGTAGAAGGGGGAGAGATAGGGTTCATGACCTAGGCACGAGACAAAGAGGGGGAATGAGTGTGTGAGGTGGTGCACGCCCAAGCCAACATGGTGCGCTACAGTTGGCCAGTGGATGCTCGCATGGCAGAGAGTGAGGCAGATCAGAAGGGCATGAGGTGTGTGTATGTGTGTGTGTGTGAGAGAGAGAGAGGGAGGCAGGGGAAATGGATATACGGTCATGTGATCTGGGACCTTGGCGGCTGATCCGACGCCTCCCAAGTCATCCCTAACCTTGAGTTAGGGTTTCTATTCATAGAAGGCAACAAAGGAGACAAAAGGAGGAGGTCGAGGGTGCAAAAGGTCTTCCAGCCAATTCAAGAGTGCCAAACCAAATGAAGGTGAGGCTAGGGAGCTTAAATAGAGGAGGAGGGAAGCATGTGAGGTCCCCTAGGGTTAGTGGTGGTGCCAAGCCATTGGTGGATGTAAAAGAGGTGCTAAGCACCTTACTTGCCCCGACCGGAGGTGGCCACAACCTCATTGGAGGAGGGCGGGGGTCAAGAGTCAAAAGGGGGGGGGTAGGTATAAGAAGAGGTGGCTGCATCATGTGTCGACCAACAATTAAAGCTGCTACATGCAGCTGTATCAGCCCAAGGTGGGCGAGGGCACTATGACCGTTCGATTGGCCTACGATCTGTGGCTCAGAAGGATCAATGGTTCTCGTTGGCCCGGTAGGTAAACTGAATGAAAAGGGAAAAGGTAGAAAGGGGTGAACGAGCAGGAGAGGGAAAAAAAGGGGAGAGTCTTAGTGGGCCACGTGCCTTGAATGGACCCAAAAGGCCGACCCATAGACAAAACAAGGAAGAAATCAACTCAAAAATTAGGTTTCTAAGGCCTATACTTGTAAAGTTCGTATCTCCCTCATACTAGCTCAGATTTGGGAAAAATTAGGTGCTTAAGAAACATAAGATTGTCCTCTAAAACATGACACAATGAAATAGTTTATATTTACACAATTATGTTATAAAATTTCAAGAGAAAGAGGATGATTTGTTACATGAAGCTACTTTTGATTTTCATTCACATTGATCATTTTTCTTGGTGATTCAACTATACTAGATGGACCAATGTGCATAAAACTTATTCAAACATGAAATTGGAGGAGATAAAAAGAGCTAGGTACAAATTGGAAGTTACATAAAAGGGGTGAAATTACAGGTTATCACACCACCCCATCCATATTGAGAATCAAGTTTATCCATTTTCTTCCCATGTTGAGAAATTCATTACATTTTTATCGACCCACATTCCTGAAAACCTTGCCATAGTACAAGTGATATTCATATGGATGGGTTAATATTTTTCATATAATGTATCACGTTTTTATGTGTTTGTATCTATGATTTTGTCACAAATATTTCTTTAGATCATATGTCTAAGTTTAATTAATTCTATGTTCTTGTGGACCATTGCTACATGATCCAATAGTATGCTTTTGAGTCATATATTTTTGATCCCCACTCATAAATTCCAACCTCAAAGAACTGGGAGATGTATTGTTTTTCCTCAATGTCATCTCCTTATGTCACCATCTCCTTCCTAATGTTTTGCTAACATTAGTTGTCGACAAGGATATACATCTATACAACTATGGAGTTGGACAAAACAAAATTATGCTCCATATATTACCCTACCACAATTTTCACCACCTCTAATATCTCTTTACATCAATATTCTTTCAACACTAATTTCAATAATTAAGACATGGGTCACATCAATCTTTTCTCAATTTGTGAAATTCTAGTTTGTCGACACAAGCGTTACTTCCCATGTGTCACTGATATCAACATTGGGAGGCACTTTCTAGGATATGGAAGAACAAGATTTAGGTAACAAAACATAGTATGGTGAACATATTTAGGTGACCTTATGATTATAGAGTAGTTGAAGTGTGTACTATACTAGCTTTTTTCTTTTATCATTGTGAGCTTTGGATTTTCTCAGCCTCTATAAAAAATTTCCAAATAGATGTTTTAGGCTCAAGGATTCAATGTTTGCCACCAAAATTTCTATCTAACCTCCTTCACTCTTAATTTTCTATAAGATTTATTCTTCCTTTTTTCATTTGTTTCTTCAACCCCCACAAGTTAAAATTCCTAACATGTTGGCTCTATTTCTATCTCAGCACTTGTGATGTTTTTGATATGGCTAACTTCTAATGAAATGAGGTTCTAGATTGCATCAATAGTTGTGGATACAAGATTTTAAGAAATACTCCTCAATTTACAATATTATGGGTCTAAGGGGAGATAAGGGGTCATTCCACACTATACAAAACAAAGTACACACATAGATCCCATCATCACTCTCTTTACTTGAGTTAAATAGACATTAGTTGTAGCCATTGGATGAGTAAGATTTGCATCCTTGTTTTTTTTATCAAGGGATCATTCCAGTCGAATTAGTTATTTTTATTTTTTGAACAATCTATATTATCCATAAATATAGGTTGAGAAATGAACCCCAAGGTTTTTAAATAAGAAAAGTTAACATGAATATAATTTACTTTAATCCATATTAATATAACCAAAAGTAGAATAAGTAGTAATATATGAAACATGATGTCTATGATCTTAAATAAATACAACTCTAAAAGTTGTCGAATTATATATAAGTGTATACTTATAGGTAGTCAAATTTAGTTAAGAACAATGAAGATTTCTAGTTTTATTTTCCATAGTAGTATGACGTGTCATTAATAAATAAATCTCCTAAAGTATTATCAAGCATATGTATCTTAGAGAGTGGCATACTAATGAAAAATAGTCAACTTGAAAATGGAGCATATATTCCATAATGTCCATAATAGCTACACATTTATTTTGACCCTTATAGAAAATCAATCTAAATGTTAAAGTCCAAATTGATTGTTCTATCATCTAAATTGGTAAAAAACTTATCAATTAAAATATAACCACATAAATAAACATATGGACTAACTAAAATTCCAAATTGATTATATGAAACAATCCCACAATATCAAATAGGAGTGTCATTGAATTAAGATAGTAAGAATGTAATATAGGAAGTAAATTTAGCATTCTACTCAAAGAGTAAATAATCATAATAAACCTTACTAGTTAGTGATATTAGTCGTTTGATCTTTTTATATGTGAAAACTCTTGAGATCTTAATGAAGTTAAGTATTGATGTGGGTGCACATGTACCATATCCATACTATATATTCTTATCTTGAAATATTATTTGAATTTTAGTTCTATAACTAACAATTATACATAATTCCTCATGGTTCCCACAAATTATAAGTATGGTGCCATATATGTATTCAAATTTGATATTACTATTCCAAGTGACCCTCTTTACTTCCTGTATCATTTCCTTATGAACACATCTTGACAAATCTATCAAGTGTTGGAAGTTCTACCTCTAAGTCGTATGTTACTAGTTAGGATTGCAAACCATTGACAACTTAGTATCTCATACTTCTCAAGCCACCTTTGTGGTTGGAAATTAGCCAATAGTAGCCTCAAAACCTACACTCTACATGGTGGTGAGAATTTACACTAAATAAGGATTGCCTCTTCTTGCCATAGCTTCAATATTCTGGCAGTAGTGGGAAAATTCAACTCAACCACTATTGAAGATAACAAGTGTAATATATCATGAACATCTTTAGATATTTTAAGCCATGGTATCCATCACAAACCTTCCTTTATTGTATTTTAATTATGCTCTCAGTTACATTCTCCTACGATATGAGCATCATTACATGACTATTTAACTACCATATCAAGATTTAAACTGATGATACCCTTTTAACTAGTAATAAAGTATACTAAATCCATTATTATATATTGACCTTTACTTTTAACATGGAGTTGTCTTAGTTTAGCTAGTCTAAACCCCATCTTCCTTAGGTATTGGATTCACTTTTTCCTGAGTTTGAGTTCATCATACATTAGAGTTGATTAAGGAATATTTTAGCGCATCCAATAAAGATCCTTACAAATCCATCCCAAATACACACTATAAGTTAAAGACCCAAATATTTACCCACCTTATTCCATATGAAGTCATGATTACCTACCTTGAGTTGGTGATAAATATGGATGCATATATATCTCTTTTTGTGTTGTATAAAGGCACTATTGAAGTAAGCCTCCAAGAAAGGGGAACCGTGACCTCTTTCCTATAATGTAGGATTTTCATGCGATCCTCCATTATCCATTGATGAGGTGCTATGTCACTATTGTTGGATCCTAGGTGGGTGATTAGATGCTCTAGAGGGGGGGTGAATAGAGCTGAAAGCACTTACACAAAATTCATTAAACCTTCAAGATATATGACAAGATAAGGTTGCTAAATAGGTAATTTGAGTGCAACTAAAACATACATAGAAAGGGAGAGAGAGATTGAACATGCACCAATTAGACAAGCTATTTAGAGTGGTTCCACACTTCAAACTAGAAGTGTGTCAGTCCACTTTCCTAGAGAGGTCAACCTCTAGGACTTCCAAAATATTACACTCTTATATTCATTCATAAGACATACAATGCATGACCAAACAAAAGACTTACCTATCCAATACAAAGAGTCTTCAACCTTACCAAGGACTTACCCACTTTGCAAGAGTCTTCGGCCTTCTCCAAAGACTTACCCACACTTGCACAAGTCGTCAGCCTTACAGGGATTACCCACTCTTCTTGGATCTTCAGCTTTTGACTTCACCTTCACTCGGAGAAGCTTCCACCAAGGTCTTACTCACTTGAGCTTGAGTCTTCTACCTTCACCAAGGGCTTACCCACTCTAGCTCCAAGTCTTCAGCCTTGATCTTCACCAAGGGACTCCTTCCCTTGTTCTTCTTCACCTCTCTTAGACAAGAGAGAGAACCTTCATCTTCATGATCGAAATGAGAGAAATGGAGGTGGTGGAAGTGAGAGCCTCACAATATATACATATAGGACTAGCTCTCTTACAGATTTCCTACTCACTCTAATGGATATAGCAAGTGATTAAGATTAGAGAGCGAGAGGAGGCTGTAGGAAGCACTCAGCTATAGAATAGGAACCTCACATAGAGTTTTGCAATGAATGCTCAACCTTGGAATGAAGCCCAAGGGGTCCTATTTATATCTGGGGATGCCTCTTAGCCTTTGGGAACACTTGTGAACGAAAACTAGCTGTTTTGTGACTTGCAACAGATCTATTTTCACTTATTGCAACTCCACAATGGCTAGAAGCACTTTTCTGCACTTTTCCGTACAGTGCAATCGGTCGAGTTTCTATAAGGGTAACTCGACCGATAGAGTAAAAGACAAAGCTGATATTCAGACCATCAGTTGAGTTTGTCCTAAGGAAACTCGACCGACCAATGAAAACTGATTTGGTCAGTTACTCCATCGGTCGATTTCTGTGTAAACACAACTCGACCGATGCAATCTTCAGAAAATTGATCAAGGATGATCAGTCAAGTTTTCAGGCTGGGAAACTCGACCGACAAAGTGCCTGTAATCAATTTTCAAAGTTGCATCTAAAGTGCTCTAATATTCGATCTAAGTGCTCCTAATATTTTTCTAAGCTTAATTACAAGTCATACAATCATTAGAAGTGATTTACAACATGATTCTAATGGATTTACATCATATTACAAAAAACGTGCACTTGTATGACTTTGACTTGTCTTTTCTCCAATTTGAGATGCGCAAGTTAGGGCATTTGGAGTGTGTCTATACCTAATCTTAAATCACTCAAGTAGAGACATTAGACACCGATATGTGGAATGGTTAGTCATCATCAAAACACAGGTTTAGTCAATTTAGACGTGAGTCAATATTGACCTAATTGACCTTGAGTCAACAATCTCCCCCTTTTTGAAGATGACAAACCATTGCATAAATGTATTGAAAGCTTTCAAGTAAAATCATACCTTTGGAGAAACCTAGGGGTTTCAAAAGTATTGATCTCATATGCTCCCCCTCAATTGATGTACATGGAGTTCTCATACTCCCCCTCAATTGATGCTATTTCTCCTGCATGGTTAGCTTTCATAACATTTATAGAATACTATGTCTTCTACTCATATATGTTCTACACATATATGTCTTCTCCCATTTACCTTCTCCCCTTTACATGAACATGCGTCTCCTCTTCATGTAAGACATGCCTTCTTCCTATTTTAAAAGAAGACATACCTTTCTCCCCCTTTGTCATTTCAAAAAGTGGGGTTATGAAGAAAATAAGAAACATCACTTGTTAAAGAGAAAGGAGATAACACAAATATATATAAGGAGAGTAGAAGAGCACAGATAGGGGCTTGTCCAAGCATAGAAAGAAAAATAAGTTAAAGCATATACTTGAACAACCCAAAATACAAGATAAAGTGCTGCAGAAAAACAATAAATTGTAATTTTGACCCTCAAGATGATGGAATTTGACCAAAAACTATCAGAGCTCATTGCAAAGCGATGAGTCTTGCTTAGAAGGTCGTTTCTGCATGAAAAACACTAGTCTTGTACAAAAAACTGAAACTGGAGCAAAACCTGCATAAAATCCAAAAATACTCCAATTTCTACATACAATATAGATATATGTACCCTGCATCACAATGTTATGCAAGCAACTCAAGATAGTAGATATGAAATTCAAGGAACAATCTTGAGCATGTATGAGACAAGATACAAGCATAGCATATAGATGAGCAAGGATGCCAATTTTAAACAAGGCTAGAACTACATGTATGTGAACTACTAGTAGATATTATCACAAGTTAGGACTACTAGTAGGATCTAGATCATAGCAAGAGATACCAAAAGATACACAAGATAAAGCAAGCTATGAGATATATCCAAACAAAGAGATATGCAATTTTAGAAGCATGAAAGGATATAACTCACATACAAATATGCATCCTTACCAAAAGATGATTACCACTAAGAACCTCAAGGTTGTATCAAAACAAGATATACACCTAGATAGATGTAGCAAGGCATCCTTACCAAAAGATGATTACCACTAAGAACCTCAAGGTTGTATCAAAACAAGATATACACCTAGATAGATGTAGCAAGTTAGAGCACAACGAAAGAAATTTTTAGACACAACCAAGAGATCCAAAGAGTTCATCATCAAAACCTACAAAACAACTCAAAGCAAGTAATTGCAAGATATAGATATACCAATTTAGAGCAATTAGAGAGATAGAGTTGTAAGCAAGATAGGAAATTTAGAACATGGCAATATGCATATATAAAGGTACCAAATGAGAGTGCCAAAGAATAAGGCTATTGGTTGAGAAAATCTAGTTGAGAGGGAAATTCTCACTCAATAATCCAAATGTGTATTCTGTGCACAGTGTTATCGGTCATGTTCTGTGCATTGACAACTCGACTGATGACAGCTATAGGCAACACACATTGGTGTCAATCGGTCGAGTTTCAACCAGGACAAACTCGACCGACAGAGCAGCTGTCAGAAAGCACATATATTTCATAAAAACATATTTAAAGGCATGTGAAATATACAAACCATATCCAAACATGTATAAGCAAGTTAGTAACGCACTATAGAAGCATTAGAAATAGTTTTTGAGCAAGAGTGTGAAGAGAAACACAAAATACCACTTTTGACTCAAAAACCATATGTATAGTGCACACTAACTTGACAAAAACAAGTTAGAAAGGTTATAAGCAAGACAAACATTACCTTTTTGCTTACCATTCCCTTTCCACTTGTTGTCACCCTCTACACATCTCACCTTTCTTCTTTTATGTGGATTGACAAGTCAATTTGCAATTCAATAGCTCAAGTCAATCCATTTGCAAGTACCTACAAGAAGAAAGATGAAATGGTCCCCAATCATGTTTTTGGGTCCGGAGGGGTTAGTTTAGCAACCCAAATCCTATTGCTCTTGGGTGCTTTCCTAAAAGGACAACAAGTAGAATAATGACCAATTTCATTACAATAGTTGCATGTGCCCATAGTCTTGGAACTAGAGAATTCTCCATGGAATATTGGAGGTCCTTTATCTTTGTTGTTCCCTTGACTATTATCATATCCTAAACCATGTCTACCAATTTGTTTAGTAGAATAGTGTAGGATGTCATTAAGACTCTTTTTACCAACTAAGAATCTTTGCAAAGATGATCTCAAACTATCATTATCATGCTTAAGAGAAGCAATAGTAGAAGACAAATTATTGATATTATCTCTAGCATGCAAAAGATCGTTTTCTAAGCAAAGAGCTTTAGTTAAATAAGAATCTCTATCAATATGAAGAGCAACAACATCATTCTCTCTATTTGTAGAACTAGAACACGATTCATGCCCATTGATTTTAGCAAGCAAGGAGGCATTTTCTATTTCTAATTCATGCAAAACAAAATCTTTGTCCTTGTTTTTAGATTTAAGAACACCAATATCATGCATGAGAGAATCAACAATTAAGGTATGCTCTTCATTAGAACTAGTCATAAGAGGTTGAGCTTCTAGAAATCTAATCTTATCAAGCAAACTAGCATTTTCAAGTTTAAGAGAGTCTACTTGGCTAAGACAATCATTTTTATCATCAAGCAAGCAAGAATTATCATGTTCAAGATCATCTAATTCTACATGCAAATTATCAACAATTTTAGCAAGCTTTTTCTTTTTCCTTTTAGAAGACTTTAGAGAGGCATAAATATCATGAATAATAGCAATCAAAGATTCTTTATCTAAAGAGTTTAGATTTACCTCACTTGAGTCTTCACTTGTTGATTCTATAAGAGCAAAATGGCATTCTCCTTCATCACTAGAGCTTGAGCTTGATCCTTCACTTGAATCTTCACTTGAGCTTGAGTTGGAGGAGCCACTTGAGCTTGATTGCCATTTCTTCTTGTGAAGATGGGTCTTTTTGCTTTGTGGACAATCTTCCTTGTAGTGACCCTTCTTTACACATGTGAAGCACCCGATGGAGGAGGACTTGCCTTTGTAGAGTTTACCTTTGGAGTACATGGCATCTTCTTTAGCTTGAGAGGATGGAGAGACTTGTTCCATGATAGCTTCAATTTGAGCCTTCATTTCAGCCTTCTTCATTCTCTTTAGCTCTTTATTCTCTTGTCTTTCTACTTCCTCCCTCTTGTCAAGTGTAGCTTCATGTGCTTGTAGATTTCTAATGAGCTCTTCAATAGGAATATCCCTAAGAGACCTTGCTTCTTCAATTGAAGTCACCTTGGGTTCCCACCTCTTGGGGAGAGTTCTAAGGATCTTTGAGTTGATCTCTCCACTAGACATAGGATGTCCTAGAATAGCAAGAGTATTCAAAATGATGTTGAGCCTTGAGTACATATTGGCTATGCTCTCCTCCTTTCCCATCTTGAAGTTCTCAAGCAGCCCTTTGAGCATGTAGACTTTGCTTTCCTTCACTTGATCTGTCCCTTCATAAGTGATGCAAAGCTTTCTCCATACCTCGTAGGCTGTTTCACATGAAGAAATCCAGTTGAACTCAGTGGGGGCCATGGAGGCATAGAGGATGTGCATGGCTCTAGCATTCAAGGTTGCTTTCTTCAAGGTAGCTTCATCCCATTCTTCAATCTTTTTCTTTGGTAGCATGTATGGGTTGTTCACCATTTGCCACATCTCAAGACTTGATCCTTGGATGTAGAATTGAAGCCTTCTTCTCCAATAGAGGAAATTGCTCCCATCAAAGATTGTTAGGCTGATTCTCCCTCCTTGGTATTCACACATCTTCTCCTACTTGTTGAAGTATGCTTGGAGAAGACCCGCTTTGACACCAATTGTTGGATCCTAGATGGGTGATTAGATGCTCTAAAAGGGGGGGGGGTGAATAGAGCTGAAAGCACTTACACAAAATTCATTAAACCTTCAAGATATATGACAAGATAAGGTTTCTAAATAGGTAATTTGAGTGCAACTAAAACATACATAGCAAGGGAGAGAGAGATTGAACATGCACCAATTAGACAAGATATTTAGAGTGGTTCCACACTTCAAACTAGAAGTGTGTCAGTCCACTTGCCTAGAGAGGTCAACCTCTAGGACTTCCAAACTATTGCACTCTTATATTCATTCATAAGACATACAATGCATGACCAAACAAAAGACTTACATATACAATACAAAGAGTCTTCAACCTTACCAAGGACTTACCCACTTTGAAAGAGTCTTCAACCTTCTCCAAGGACTTACCCACACTTGCACAAGTCTTCAGCCTTGCAGGGATTACCCACTCTTCTTAGATCTTCAACTTTTGACTTCACCTTCACTCAGAGAAGCTTCCACCAAGGTCTTACCCACTTGAGCTTGAGTCTTCTGCCTTCACCAAGGGCTTACCCACTCTAGCTCCTAGTCTTCAGCCTTGATCTTCACCAAGGGACTCCTTCCCTTGTTCTTCTTCACCTCTCTTGGACAAGAGAGAGAACCTTCATCTTCATGATTGAACTGAGAGAAATGGAGGTGGTGGAAGTGAGAGCCTCACAAGATATACATATAGGACTAGATCTCTTATAGATTTCCTACTCACTCTAATGGATGTAGCAAGTGATTAAGATTAGAGAGCAAGAGGAGGCTGTAGGAAGCACTCAGCTATAGAATAGGAACCTCACATAGAGTTTTGCAATGAATGCTCAACCTTGGAATGAAGCCCAAGCTGTCCTATTTATAGCTGGGGATGCCTCTTAGCCTTTGGGAACACTTGTGAATGAAAACTAGCCATTTTGTAGCTTGCAACGGATCTATTTTCACTTGTTGCAACTCCACAACGGCTAGAAGCACTTTTCTGCACTTTTCCGTACAGTGCAATCGGTCGAGTTTCTATAAGGGTAACTCGACCGATAGAGTAAAAGACAAAGCTGATATTCAGACCATCAGTCGAGTTTTTCCTGAGGAAACTCGACCGACCAATGAAAATCGATTTGGTCAGTTACTCCATCATTCGAGTTCTGTGTAAACACAACTCGACCGATGCAATCTTCAGAAAATTGATCAAGGATGATCAGTCGAGTTTTCAGGCTGGGAAACTCGACCGACAAAGTGCCTGTAATCAATTTTCAAAGTTGCATCTAAAGTGCTCTAATATTCGATATAAGTGCTCCTGATATTTTTCTAAGCTTAATTACAAGTCATACAATCATTACAAGTGATTTACAACATGATTCTAATGGGTTTACATCATATTACAAAAACGTGCACTTGTTATACTTTGACTTGTCTTTTCTCCAATTTGAGATGCGCAAGTTAGGGCATTTGGAGTGTGTCTATACCTAATCTGAAATCACTCAAGTAGAGACATTAGACACCAATATGTGGAATGGTTAGTCATCATCAAAACACGGGTTTAGTCAATTTAGACGTGAGTCAATATTGACCTAATTGACCTTGAGTCTACAACTATCAGAGAAGTGATGATTAGAATGAAACAATAAATATTATAGGAAGTACTAATTAATGAATTTTGAGAATTTGATAGTATATGTGGGTCGTAGGATCCACCTCAGGTATCCTTCTATGATAGGATGTTGTCACTACCATATTACATATATCACTTAGTTATCTCTACCTTGTTGCAAGTCAGCACCTCCTAAAGAAAGGAACAAATTCATCCGGTGACTCTGTGGTTATCCCCTCAAAGGTCTATATAAGTGAAATCTTGAAGATAAAATTTTTGGTCTATTAATTTCTCAATCCCTCTAGTCAGGTGGGATCAGACTGAATCCCTCACAATGTCCATGTGGTGAAAATGTATCCCTCTATCTTTAATATAAGATAGAAATGTTTATAATGTGCCCTTGTATGTGCTTGCATTCCAGTTCTACTGGACAAATGAAGTGATGATGAAGTGTTTAGTGTATATGTTGAAATGGTAGTAAGATATGATTGGGTTCTTGCATTGTGTTTGATACCATGTTCAAAATTCATAGTGAATTTTTTCATATTAAAACATATTTTGCATTATCACACACCACTTGATGAAGTGTGAAATAGGAGAGAACCCTAGAGAATAATCATCCAATTGGTTAGATGAAAACTATAAATAGTAGACCTGCATGTGGAGCTAAGAGGTAGAAGAATCTTTGATTGTACCCTACTTTCCATAGAGTTTTTGATTGATTTCAAGGAAAAAAGTGAATATATCATAGATTATATAAAATTGCACATACAAAAATGTAGCATTATTAATGTCGAGACAAACTATGGAGTATCATGAGAGCCATGGGTTTCCATGAGAAATGGATACTCTTGATCCAATAATATGTGTAAACCACATCCTTCTTCATCCTTGTAAATTAGAGGATGTTCACTATTGATAATGGACTCTACAAGGGGATCCCCTATCCCCTCTCTTTTTCACCCTAGTTATGGAGAGCTTGACCCCTCTAAACAATGAGCTTGAGGACAACAATAGAATTTAAGTTGTTTAGATAAGAGGTATGAAGGTGATGCTCATCTTTATGGTGGGTCATCTGGTACTTATTGGATCCTTCATACATAGTATGGTTAGGTTTTGGGGTAATATATGCATGCTTCCCAACCCAACTATTGAGACCATTAGACAAATTTCAACCACTTTCTTATGGTGTGTTGGGCCAAGATTTTTCTTGGAATATAGTTGACAAACCTTTGCATTATGATGTATTGGGTATCAAAGACGTTATAGATATCTAAATAGAATGTAACTTAATAAAGAATTGATTGCTTCATTAAATAGCCCCACTATGTGTGGACTTCTCAACTAAGGTTAAGATATCGTATGGACATGAGGGGTTGAACACCATTAGTGCCTACAATTATCAGGTTTTGAAATACATGAATGTAGGATGTATGAGGTGAAGAGCATTTATGATTGTGGTACAAATGACATATGGACCCTTGTAAATCACCATAATAGATATTGCACAATAAGGGACGACTTGATAGACCATGGTACAAGATTTTATGGGATAAGGGGAATGTCCCTAAATGGAGAATTATGTCTTACAAACAAACACAAGGGAAACTTCCCACCATAGATAGAGTGGCATGTTGGGTAACTGGTAAAATTATGGTACTTCCTTTTGCAAAGAGGAGGAGTCCCACACATTGGGTTTTGGTGGGAGGGGCACATCGTAAACATATAAATTTTCATAACAATACTATTAGACAACAGATCTGTCGTAACCATTAAACATTGGTATATGAAATACATACAAGTGAGATCAAATATACCTTGCCGCATAGTAGTTTTCCAACAACTTGACACATATTATGTCGATGTAGAATTTGCACTTCCAAATTGTGATATGAAATGGTAGTTTTTGTCGTAACCTTGTCACAGTGGTAGCACCTTCTCTTCTTCTTGAAGAAGGTTCTTGTTCTTAGGCCTTCACCCAAGGGCCTCAACCACTATGTTGTCTATGTGGATGCAGGAACTCTTGGTGCACCACATTGGTCACCAAGAGGAAGCAAACTTAAATTGTCGACATGCTAGCATCACCCACTCTCCTTCTCCTCCTATAATAGGTTGTTGTCCTTAGGATGAGTTTCTCTAAGACAAAGAACTCTTAGACAACTTGTCTCACAATGTGTGTCTATATCCTTGGATGTGCAACCCTTCACATAGAAGAGTCATGTGCTTGTATTTCCCAAAAGTCCAATCTTGTTACTAATCACTACTCAAAATAGAATCAAACTTGGAACACTACCGAAAATCCCAATCACTCGGTTCATTAATTACTCTACCAAATGGGACTAATTTTGTCATCCACTTGAGCAACTGGGCTATCCAGGTGATTGAGTAGCAATTTCATGCCTAATTCAATTGACCAATTCAATTTCAAATAGAATATCCCACATATTCCTTGATGTTTCACAATCCAGTCTGTTGACTGAGATATCTAGTCAGCTGACTGGCCAATTTCCCAAATTGGTGATCAGCTGATCGATTGATAATCATTTGACCAGCTAATTTAAACCGTCATGTGAACTAGATAGCTTTCTCAATTGATTGATTAGACATGAAGTCAATATGTACATGATTTATAACTATTCTAATACTATGTTTGATTGCAAACTCCAATTCCCTTGTGCACATTTATTTGTGTGACCATATATGTTCGTTATTACAATGGAAATGATGTTTCTAACCTCACAAGCAAAGATTGGTGTCTAGCAACACATCATTAGTACCTCAATAATTGGAACAAGTTGAGAACAACTTTAACCGATAAGTGACAAATGTTACCATGAATGTATAATCCCTTTGTCACAAATGTCCATATGGAAATTGAGGCATGGATTCATCATCATCTTAACATTCAATTTATGTTTCTTGAACTAATGTATATTATTGAGATTGTGTGATCACATATCATACATTGTCTCGCATGATCATGGCCATGCATTTTATAGTCGCTCTTATATTGGCAATGATATCACTATGATGGAGGGACAAACTCTATCTACATCACTCACAATAATCCACATATTTATAATGCACCCAATCACGACATGTATGGCATCCCTTATTGTGATTCATGTTGGACTAGTGTTTAACTACACAAAACAACATGTTACTAATGTAGTGACTTTAGGTCTAAGGAACAAAATAGCCATTGTCACATTGATATATGACTTTGATTTGCCATGTCATAGCTTCCATGTGTGATTCTAAAAATGGATATGTCCAATACAACTTGTTATCTAACAAGTACAAATATATCTAAATGGATGTCCAATATCATGACTAATCAAATAGTAATTGTTTAGTATACACACTAGTCGTATGCATTATTGTTGTCCTATAATATCCAAAACAATAAATGACCAGGGAAATAACACAAAAGAATACTCTAAGCTATACATATGATCACATGTTTAGATCATCAATGCAAACCATTTGACATTGAGTCAAAATGATCTTAGGATATTTTTGCATTTTTTCACTATCTCAATGCTAAAACAAACATGTGGAATTGACTCTATTAATAATCAAATCATATACAATATATCCCTATTTCAATCATCACATGATGGCTATTAGGGCATACAACCAACATTTCTCTCACATGCACTAGAGCCAGTAACTCATGAGTCAAATTCTAAGTGATCTAGCATGACTCCTGCTTCCTCAGTGAAAGTGTCTTTTTCAAGGGATAAAAAACATTGCTTTTTGTTTCACTCTATAAATATTTATATGTGATATATGCACGATCTGTCTTGTGAAATGATATTTTCATATAATGTTCTTGGAATGTTGATGTGATTTGGGTTCCTTAGCCTGTACATGGCTCCATTATTGTCATAATAAATCTAAAATATATCCTCAATGGTTAATACCCCTTCAAGTTTACTAATGAAATTCTTAATCCAAAACGATTGCTTTTCTACATTAGACGCAACACTATACTCATGTTTTTTAGTATAACTGATCATTGTCTCTTGCTTGAACTCTTCTAGCTAACAAATCAGCCATTTAAGCACTAGTAATTATCCTTGTCAGTTTGGAAGCCTGAGTCAATTTAACCATTTACAACCAACTTTTCTTCACCTTCGTGTAACAAGAATCTATCTTTTGTTCTTCTTAAGTACTTTTGGGTACAATTGACATCTATCTAATGATCTTCAATTGGACCTGACTGGTATTTACTCATCATGCTCAAAGAATACAAGGCATCTGGATGTGTAAATAAGATTCCATACATGATAGATCCAATTGTAGAAGTGTATATGGTCTTACTCATGTGTTCTCACTCTTCCAAAGAGACATGACATTGAGATAAAAATGGGTAAGTTACCCCTCTTACAATCCTACATGCTAAACCTTTTCAATAATTTGTAAATGTATGTACTCTGGCTTAGTCCAAGAAGCCTTCTAGATCTATTTCTAAAGGTCCTGATTCCTAGAATATAGGATGGTTCACCTAAGTCCTTCATGGGGAAGGTATTTCTCAACCAAGTATTAAACCAATTGTAGAGTAGGTATGTCATTTTCCACCAATAATATGTCATCCACATATAATGTAAGAGTTACATTTACACTCCCACTAGCCTTCTTGTAAACACAATGTTCATCTTCATTTTTGATGAAGCCAAAATCTTTGACTATCTCATCAAAACAAAGATTACACCTTCTAGATGTTTGTTTTAATCCATAAATTGATCTTTATAGCTAACAATTTTTTTTGACTTCATTTGGAGATAGAAATCCTTTAGGCCATATCATGTGCAAATCCTCTAGAAAATTCCTTTTAAGAAAGTATGATCAAATTGCATAATCATGATAAGCTACAATGGAAAGTATGATCATGATGAAGTTAATCATGGAAACAGGTTAAAATGTTTTGTCCTAGTAACACTTTAACTTGTTTGAAACCTTTTTCAACTTATTGTCTTTTATTTGTTTGTACATTACCATTTATGTCAGTCTTCTTCTTGATGACCCACTTGCACCCTATGGGTTTTGCCCTTTTAGATGCATACACCAAATTTCATACTTTGTTTGCATACATGGAGTCTATCTTAGATCCCATGGTTTCAAGCCATTTACTAGATTCTAGTCCCTCTATTTACTTATTGTAGATTGTTGGCAGACTATCTATAACCATCAAATCATCTGATCGAGTCATGAGAAATCCAAATCTCTCTGCCTCCAAATGTGTCCTACTAGACTTTTGAATTCTTCTTAGTGTTGAACTTTTCCTTTCATTTTTTGAACATCAACATGGACTTTGGCATGTTTTTCTTCATCTAAGTCTTAACAATTACACATTCCAAGCAAATTTTATAATGGCTGAATAAAATTGTTCATGTTGTAGTTCATGATAAGCATACTGAATGATTCCAACAATGATTGTTATAACACACATGCCCACTGTACAAGGCTCACATAGAGTTTCAAGAATGACAACTTGTAAGAAGTGAAACCACCTCTCTACTAAAAATTTGAACAATAGAACCTCCAGTCCAAACACAATTCAAATGTATGCTTGGAGTGGGTGTAAAATTTTCAAATCTTTATTAATGGTATACAAAACAACCAACGTGTAGCAGCGGAATAAAAACATAACTATATTCAATTATAAAATAAGGGAACATCTTGAACTTACATCATAAGGATCCATGTAGAGGAAATCTAAACCACCTCAAGATTGTCTCCAAGCTTTAACTTCTCAATCTATGTCCAAGTCAACATGCCTTGTCAACCAAGTCCTCCACCTAGGGTTGGAAGCATAACCCAACAAGAAGAGAAAATAGAAGACATCAACAAAGTCTGGTGTGTGCATACTAAAATGAAAATTGAGCAATTTATAAAGAATAAGGGACATCAAAATAAAAGGCTTCCCATGTAAGAGATTAGGACCACCCAATCGGGCATAAAAGAAAAGAATCATCATCATCATAAAAGAAGATACTTTCCATAATCAAAAGAATAAAGATAGTGCCACATAAACACATATCAAGATTTGGGCACATAACCCATCAAGATTTTTGAGCACATAACCCATCATTAACCTGCATGCATGTGAGATAAGCATAGCCCTAGAACAATATAAATAACAAAGGAGTCCTAGTCTCATAAACTTGAAACCTGATAGAGAAAGGAATACTACCAATCTCCCAAATATATATAAAAAGGGCCAACCCTCATAAAGTTGAAAACCCTGGGTATGAGGTTCCTTTCTGTCCCAAAAGAGTAGGAAATATCACATCTGCTCGGTAGGAAATAACACATCTTCCATAAACAAAAACCAATGCAATTACAATACTCTAGTTCTACTGAATCATATAACATGTTTAATGTAGAGGCAAGTTGAAAGTATAATCAGAATATACCAAAGCAGTCACCACATAAGTGACCAACATATACATCCACCTTACAAGTGGGAAAAAGATATCACATAAACATACACATCATAGTGGGCATATCCAATCATACACCAAGACAACAAGATCAGAGTCAAGAGAATATCCTACTTTACCACAAACAAGATAGTTCATAAGAACCATGATATCAAAAGATAAGAGCAATGTGTATAGGCTATTGTCCATAGGACCAAGAGAAAGAATAATATAGGTGAATTGCTCAACATGGAATAATAGGGGATACAACATACCTCACTTTAGAGTCTATACAAGTCCAAGATACTTCTAGATCCAAGTCTAGGCTTCTAAAGCACCTATTATGCATATATAAAATTAGGGTTAGGTTTTCATTAATTATCCAAAACCTTAAAAATTGCCTTTTTATTATTGGTGAATTAGGTTATCAAAACTACACCATATTTTAGGTTATACTTTTCTAAACTCAAAACATATTTTATTGTATTTTTCTAACATATAAATATTTAGTTATGAATTTTCCAAGTTATTATCCATTAAAGAAGATCCATTCAAATTCATGTATTACTTAGTTTGGAATTAGGTTATTAAACCACTACCATCAGGTAGAGAAAATTCCAAGGATTCCAAAATATATTTTATTTTATTTTATTTTTCTAAGCCATAATTTATATATATTACCAATTTTGAAAAGCTGACCAATCATAAATTAGCAATAATACGTGTCAATAGTCAAAAGCCCAGTCAGTAGTCCACATGGCCGACCCGACCCAATGACAGAGGCCATCCTAGTCAAGTGGGCATACTGCGTGACCTGCATTCAAGGAAAACAAAAATGACACAAAACGTCGAAAATGCCCTCGAATGAAAAACAAAAGGTAAAGAAAAATGAGGGGCAGACCAGACCAATTGCTATTGGTCATCTTCTTCATTGAAAACGTGAGAAATAGGGACCCCAGAACCTCAATTTCAAAATCCAAAAGCCCAAATAACCGTGAATCGATTGTAAAGAAGATGTCCATCATAATCCCTACTTCCCACCAAACTCAGCAAGCCGCGGTACAGGACAGAGTGGTGATCCAGAGTGCCTAAGGCTTCTCCCGCCATGGCCTAACTAGAAGGTATGAAGCTAGAAAAGGGGAAAAGAGGGAAAACAAGCCTTACCAACAAAATGAATGTAGGTCAGATCCTCATTGTCCACCCATGACGACGAACCCAAGAAGGGCGACCACGAGCAGCCCTAGGAATATAGACTCCGGAACTGAAGAAACCAAACCAAGGTGACCAAACCAATCTGGGACCTCTTGCGAAGGTCAGGGAATATAGTCCAGGAGGTCCGATGGCCTACAACCATGGGGAGTAGGAAAAGAAGAGGGAGACCGGGGAAGAACAGAGGAAAGGGGAACAGATAGAGAGAAACCAATAGAAGTGGGGAATCCCTACATTTTATAGGGCCACCTGATGTAGAAAGATTAGAGGAAAATGAGGGTAAGGAAACCAGAGGGAAAAATCAGAGAAGGAAAGTGTGAGGGGAGGAAAGATCAGGAAAGTTAGAGGTAGTGTGCGCCAAGAAAATAAAGGGAAGGAAGCGAGAGGTAGGAGATAAAGGGCAACTGTAAGATCTAGATTTGACGCTTGTAAAGATGCCCGAATATTTCAAAAGCCAACATATTCGAAATCATAGCGTCACAAGGAAAATAAAATCATATCCAATTAATAGTAAAGTGATATAAAAATATATTTTCCTTTTTGTCTCTCTACTTTTGAGGGTGCAAACGAATCCCAAATTGGATAAAATTTTGCATAGAAGCTAGTTAAAGAATGTAGATTCCGATTATGAAATTAGATTTGCCTTTTAAGAACTTTTGATGGGTTAAATAACTCAAATCCTATTTTCTTCTCCTCATGCATTAATGACTTTAAGATTCTCCAAATTAGGTGAAACTTCATCCACAAGTTAACTTTGATGAGTTGAAAATGAATTTGGCTTTATTTCCATATTTTGATGACATGTATCATTTTTATTTATCACTTATGCCTTTTATGCATTTTCTCTCTCCTAAACTTACCTTATTATTTCAAGGTTGTCCAAATTAGATGCAAATTGACATGTAGGTTTATTTTGATATGTAATTACGAATTTGAAGTGTATTTTCACTTTTGAGACTTTATTATATGAGTTATGTCACTTGGCTCACTAATGGCCCATTATCATAATTACTTATTCAATTAAGTTCTTTTATCATCTTATTATCAGCAAATGAATTATGTGACATATTAGATTAAATTATTCATGCATTAGATTATTAGGATCATTCTAACCTCAACCTTGTTTGTTCAAGCCCAAAAGGTCAAAGTTCTAGGGTAGGGTCCAAGATCTGATATGTTACACAACTGGCCTCACAGACCACCTGTGGCCATAAGTACATACTTTTTGTCCCCACTCACACACAAGCCGAGATCAACTTTCCAACTAGCCACCCATCCTAGAACTACTTTGGGATAAGAACACTTAACCACAATGTTCTTTAGTGATGGGATCCCTGTAAAAGAGGAGCAACTTGGTGATATGGGTAGTCCACTCATTCCTTTTAAGATCATTTTATTAGATTGCTCAAATCCTAGGATGTTACAATCTTTCCCACTTAGATGCTATATGATCTCATCAAGGCTCAACTATATAGCCTCATAATATTTCCCCATTTTAGTGTAGAACCAGAGTGACCATGGATACCCAAATCCTGGTCACAACTACAAGCACAAGGTTGTCTACATCACCATGGACATCCCTTTCCAACGTGCTTGAATCACACAACTCAAGACTGGCATGCCACATGCCCTGTGGGCCCCACCAACTAGAGGGGTTATGGCTCTAATATAATTTATAACACCTGATCCCACTTCCTAAGGATCAAATAGAGTTTTAAGAATGACGATTGGCCCCATAGACCACCACATGCCTTAACTGCACTCTTTGTCCTCACTCACACAGAAGCCAAGATCAACTTTCTAACAGGTCACCCCTCCTATTATTACTCTAGGTTGAGCTCGTTTAACCATAGATTTATTTAGTGATGAGATCCTTGAAAAGTAGGCACACTTTGGTGATATGAATAGTCCAATCATTTCTTTTAAGATCATTTTATCCAAGACCTCAAATCATGGGACGTTACAATCGAAAGACTACATCAATGGCTAACTCTTGCCCTAAGGGGAATCCCACTCACTCTATGCTTTCCATATACCCAATTAGATTGAGTTCATGAGGCCCAACTGGATCACCTTCAGTGATGTTGAACTTAAATAGGGTCTTTGAGACATGAAACATCTCTTATATTGCTTGTTCTTGCAACATATGCCTAAGAAGTGTATACATATTTTAAACTCCCATGTTCTCATGTTTCTTTTGAAGCTCATGATTAGACCTATAAACGGATCGAATATGAAGAAGATACTGCTATACTCAATATCTGAATCTAAAAAGAAAAGTTTGATTTGATATATGATCTGATATTTGAAGTATATCATATGCTAAAATATCAGATCCAAAATGATAATATCCAAATTCACATAAATATCTGATCCAAACCTAAAACCATACATTTATTAATAAATATATTATATACATAAATATTAACATTATAATATTTATATATGATAAAGTATATATATTTTCATATTTTTATATATAAATAATATATTAATATGTATGTATTTGTCAAATTTGGATTTTTTTGGGAGTGGATACAACAATATCTGATATCCAATCTAAAATTTCCAGATCCAAAATACGATATGAATTCTGTAGATTTCAAACTTCTTTCAAAATTTTGGGTTCAAAATCGGATCAAATGTGCACATTATAAATATCCATTTATAGATCTACTAATGATTCATGGAGAATATCATGAGGCACTTGACATCAATAATTCCATCTATATGCTTACAATAAGCTCCCCTTTTTTCTCTAGGCTCATTTAGATCTTCTTCTTGTAGTTCTAGTGTTTCCAAGACATAGATCTTACAATCATGTGTGAGAACAATTACCAATGTCCTACACCACTCATTTCATGGAAGTTATCTTCATTGAACTTTTATTTTATAAGGACTAATTATAATGAGAAGTTCTTATGCATGTTATCCTTAGATCTTGAAAGAAAACATTTTACTTGAGTCAACAATTTGAGTTGAAAATTAATATGATTTTATGATATAATAGTGCTCCCACTATTTTGATCAAATTAATAGCCATCACTATAAATTCAAAAGATTATAGCGAGCAATCTTCTAGTGAGCCAAGATCCATAATACATTAAGTTATGAGTCAACTATGGTTTTAAACTCAACTTATGTATTCAAATAGGCAACAACTACCAATTACATCCGATGCTATTCTTGAATCAATGGTTGCACCACTCCTTGTCACAAATCATCATGTGAATTATATTTCACCTTCATGATTCTAGGTGCTTATCGTATTAAAATAACCAAGTGAAGTCTAATGTAAAGGCTAATAAAATGAGCTATGCACCCTACTTAGGCATACCATTATTATTCTCACACTTCCCCAAGATAGATGGTTCCCTACATTTGTGTATGCCCACAATTCATCAATCAATGTTTTCATGTGTATTGCAAAATGGAAGACGTTTTAAACTTTGATATCAAAATTGAGAGATTTTATATTATAATCATATGTATATAGTCAATGTTATATGTATACTAAAAAATCACCATAAGTGATAGATAGGATGTGGCAACTAGTACATCATCTTGACCAAAAAGAGTTATACAAAAATAAACAAATGATTCAAATATAGTGTACCCTAAATCTATGTTTAAAGGGTTTTCCATTCAGCCGAATAGCGAGCTAGTCACCCGATTGGATTCTCTATTTCTTTTCCTTCTTTTTGTGAATTACAATAACATTAGAAAGTGAGATTGGCATTATTTCAACAATCCTTCAGTTGTTGGAGTTGTCTCTTCATCTTCATCACGAACCCTCCAAGGACCTTCCATGTTGGTGTGGGATCCTCATAGTTTTCTCCTTTATGAACATTGTTGTTACAACCACATCTCACATTAAATAATAATCATGAGATTAGGGCATAAACTGACATTTGACAAGCATCATTGTTAACTCTTTTTTTTTAATTTAAAATTCTAATATTTGTCACATTCAATCACATGAACTGACATGCATAGGTATATGACATTGTCCCTATAAACTATGTTTGATATTAAATATACACAATAAAGCATTCATACTAATTCTTGTTATTTACAAGTACATAAGTCTTATTCAATAAATACATATACTGACAATAAAGACAAAATATACTACAATATCATTTATAACTCTTTATATACATGGACCTAGAGTAGATAGGGAATGAGGCTGACTAATTCTACCTTAAAATACTACTAACATCCTTCTGTGGCAAGAATCTTATGTATTATACTGCTACTCCATATTAATAGTGTTACCTAAATATTTGTTCAGTAGAGTGTGTGAGCTATTGGCTCAGTGAATGGAGATTCAACCAAGTAGATGAGACAATACATATATTTTCTATTAAGTGGATTGCAAGATAACTAGAAATAAACAAGTTATTAACTAACCGACTAAATGAAAGAATAAAACAAAGAATAACCAAAGAATAAGTAAAGAATAATAAATTTCTAAACCTGGTTACTTAATATGAATAACTAAAAAATGAATTCTCGAGTCTGACTTCTTAACCTATAAGTTGTTTTATTAATTCTGAGGACCCACACGAAGGGTACCACAACATGTGAAAGTATGATGCAAGCTACGATCTCACCTTATAAGACTTAGAGTGGACTCGGGACTCTAAGTCTGCTACTGGCTCCTTGGTCTATAATCAGGCTTGCCACGTTTGGCCTCAACAACTATATCATCTGGTTAGATAATCTAGTCTCCTCCCCTAAACCTAAACACTCATGTAGGGAGTCAAAAGCACTTTGTCTTAAACAATTTGCATTAGTTGTTCCACAAAGAATGAGTCACTGAGTAGTAAATCAACTGGGTACCACTGGAAACTCTGATTAATGTTGGATATCCCTACTATAAATCAAGAGGTCATCCATACTGGATTAACCCCTCATGTCTTTCTGGCACACTACATCTTCCTCCCATAGATACTACCACTGGGTAACTCATTTCCCCATTGTGGTGCATATCTTTGCAGGGAATCTACAATGTTTATGGCATATAAAAGTGTAATTGATTCTTGAGTGTCACTAAATAGTGATCTACTAAGCTCTTCCTTAGCTTTACCCTATAATTTGGTCATTATTTTTTCTTTTGATGTTTTGCATCATATTTCATCATTAAAAATAATAGTAAATAATTCCATGCATTAGTGTACTCTGAAAAAGAATACAACTGAACTATAGATTCTAAAAATTGTATTTCACTTCAACTTAATAATCTTAACATATTTGAATATACTGGATTGATATGTGCTATAACGATAAAACTAAGCTTTCATACTAAATATTATTGATTTAATCTAACTAGATTGCACTAAACTACTGGTATATAAAACTATGAATATGTTGAACTAACTGAACTGATCATCAAATAATAATACTACAAGGGGATATGCATTTTATCATCCCATATTCATAACTGAATAGAATCAAGCTATCTAATAGCACACTCTAACATGTCTTTCAACATTGAGATTTAGGGCAAACCTAGATACAACAGTTTCTCTAGAATATAATGTATGTGACATACAAACAATGGCACACATTCTAGAACTGAAATTTCACCTTGAATCATTTTTTATAACTATTTAGATCATATATGCCAAAAATATTATAATTGGCCAATTGATCTAAAAAGGATAAACTAGAATAAGATACGATGATTTTTTCATGTTCAATATTAGGTCTAGAACTGAAATTTCACCTTCAATCATTTTTTTCACAGCTAAGGGATAATTTCCACTGACTTTGAGTTCATTTCACCAAAATCATGTCATAAACAGTCTAAAATATTTTTTTGGTAACCTAGGAGACTCGTAAGGTTCAAATCCCCCTAGTGGTGCTGTGCGGAATTGTTTCTCCCGTAGTGCAGCTGGCCTCTGCGCGACTTAATGGGTTATACTCCTTACGGGATGTGGCTAAAATAATTGATTTATAACAAACAATATGATTTCATATTTGTAGATCTAAATTGGAAAAACAACATTCAATTCTCACCAGATAAGTCATTTTCGACTAGTGCATTTAATTTTATCTCAAGATATGAAGTTTTGAGTCATTTTCACCCTAAATGGCCAAAATCTACCAAATAGGGGAAAAAGCTTATGAAAAAATTATATTTCATAAAAAATGATTCCATGACATAAAAGTAATGTTAAAAATGGCTTCATATCAGCATATTTTTGTAACATAAGCATGAATCACAAACTTTAAAATAAAATCCCCTTACCACAAAATCAACCAAGGTTTCTAGAACAAGACTAAATTAGCTTCAAATGGCTCAAATTTAATTTATTGCATGCTTAAATATCTAATGGGTGTACATACACTCACAATTTATGTAATAACTAGGTGAAATACCTCCTCCTCTATTCCAAGAAGGGACTTCCATTATTCTACAAGAAGTCCCACCAAACTTCTCTAAAGTAGAAAATCATCACAAAATTCATGATTTAGGATTCTTCATATATGAAGGCATGAGAGAAGAGAGAGAAGTGAAGAAATTAGGGTTTTTGCTTCACTTTTAGAAAGATTTTGTCCATGCCAATATAACTAAGAAAACTTGAAAAAAAAAGAAAATAAGCAAATAACTTACTTGATTCAACTTGAACTTGGTGAAGAACCTAAGCTAGATCAATTCTAGGTCAACATCCACCCAAATCTCCTCAAAATCACCTCTCTTCCTTCAACCATGAAAATTCAGAGAATAACACTGGGTTTTGAGTTGTTTTAGGTCGAATTAGGTTGATAAGTCCATTTGATGTGCTTGGGTATTTTGCAAAGAGGTCCATAAATGAAGCATTCCTTTAAGTTTTGTTTTCAGAACAATAATTTTTCATATCTTGAGCATTTGACCTCGAAATCAATATCATATAAAATTGTATGGATTTCAATTTCACATTTTATTAGTAACCTAGTATCACTTATACAGAATGAAAAAACCTAGGATATTTATTTACCATAATTCCACAAGTTTAACCAATTTTAGGGCAAATTCAAGATAGAAACCCTAATTTCAACATTTTAGGGTTTTGTCTACAAAATACTATGTAGCAACCCAAAATTGGTATATGAAATGTTAATAAATCAATGAACAATATAAATGTAATTTTTCCACTAATTAGGAAAAAGCACACTATTAAGTAGAAGAATGCAGATTAAAGGTTAATATGGGTTTTGGGTTTGACAAATCACCCCTCCTTCAAGGATTTCACCCTAAAACCAAAGAGAAGGACAAAAGATAAAATCAAAATTTGATTAGATATAAAATTTGCATTAAATATCTAAAAGTTGAACTTACAATCTTATAACCATTAACTACCTACTAAGTAGGGGCAGGGTCATTACAAACCCTCCCTCTTAACAAGTTTCATCCTCAAACTTACAAATGTAACCAAAAAGGTGCAACTTGATTTCTTTTGACATTCTAAGTTCTGGTGTATCACTTATTCATGTATCTCTTATTTGAATAATGAGTTCTAAACTGAATTTTTAATTACTTTGTAATAAATCATTTCAATGTCAATAAGAAAACATATGTTTCATGGCTAATAATGCATTTTACTTTGAATTGGTACAGGCTATTTAGGTTTATCCATTGGATGTATCTTGTTTTGTGCTATATCAACTTATACAATCATTTCTCTATTATAGTTATGTAGTGAAACTAAAAATACTAAGGAATCTACTTTGTTATTTTGGTATCTCAATCTTGAAGCCCCCATAAGCCGCAAGATTAGAACAACCACAATTCTACTACTAAGCCAAAATTCTAATTCTAGAGTAACATGGATCATGATCAACTATCCCTTACAATTCAGTATCATACATCCATGAACAATTAAAACCCTTTAAACAAAGTTCATTCTTTTCAAAACACCTTTCACACACTATATTTTTAGAAAAAATTTGAGCATCACTAAAAATATTTTTTTTTCATTGATTCATTTGTTATTAGTAATGTCACTTCTTTTATCCATATTCTTTTCACCACATTATGAACATATGCTTGACTATAAGTGTTCAAATAATCAAAACTTAGCATGGACTTCTTGTCATTCTTGACATTTATTTAACTTACATCTCTTGTATTTTGAGCTTATCCATCATTTTCTTTCCTTAATCCTCCCCATACTATTCACTCACATTTCTAAATTACATCTCTCATGCTTTAAATTACTTATTAAGAGTTATTTTACCTTATTTGTACTTATTTTCTGATTTCCTCATGCAACATTGTTGGCATCCAAGGTCAAGTGACTATCTACCTTCCTTGGATTTCCAAGTCCCAAAACATCCTTACATATATCATTCATATACAATTTATCCTCTTTCAGTAATTCTTTCTTACCAAAACTAGAAATTTATTTCTCTCTTAAGATTCCACATGTGTCTTACTTTCCACTTAAACTTTCATTTTCTTTTCTTTGCACTTGACTCTCTTCAACTATACTACTAGAGTATTATGACTTGTGATGTATCATTATTAATCTTATGTGAGATGTCTCTCATGATGTTAAAACCTATAAAATAAGCATTTCCTTTTATTACATTATTTCTTAGAATTCGAGCTCCTTATTGTGGTAGTCATCAAACTTCTCTTATTCTTTATGAAGTTCCCAAATACATGAATACACTCATATAAAAAATAATGCAAGCATCTCAAAAAATGTACATCAAATAATTTGATGACAATTAATCCTTCTATGAATCTTAATCCAAATCATCCTTTTTCTTCTTCTCTTAGGCTGTGTTCCCCAACAAATTTATATACTCATTATCTTACACTGTCAAGGCTCCATAAAGAAATTATTAGTACATTACATGTTCTAAACTCATATATCATTTTACTTCAGTCTTATCCTTTTCCCATATTTAAATAATTTGATGAATATCCCTCTTACTTGAATATGATTTTGTTTTCAGTGGGTACTCTTTCTCTTGTTACTTTCATGTAAAAATATTCAGATAATAAATAGATATTTAAGTATTTGGGGTTCTATTCTTCAAGTAGTCACTTAATACCTCTCTCTTATAAATCATAGTATTCATGTCTTGTCTATGTATAGTCATTTCTTATCAAAGAAAATCCTACCCCTACTTAGTAGGTAATTGAGGGTTATAAGACCATATGTTCAATTTTTATATGTTTAATATAAATAATCTAATGCAGTTGTGATTTTATCTTATATTATTCACTTGGATTTTAGGGAAAATTCATGATAGAAACCCTAATATTAGCATGTCTAGGGTTTTGTATACTTAAATCCTATATAGTCAACCATAATTGGTACATGACATGTTAATAAACAAATCATCATCATCATCTAAGCCTCAATCTCAACCATGTCGGGGTCAACTACATGGATCCTTCTTTTCCAAATATCTCTATTGTGGGCCATACTTTGATCAAGATGTAAAGATTCAAAATCTCTCTTTTAAGCTCTTCCCAAGTTAATTTAGGTCTGCATCTACTTCTTTTAGTCATGTTTGACTCAATAACCTTGCTTCAAAAAGGTACATTTGTTGGTCTATGTTGCACATGTCCATACCATCCTAGACAACCTTCACACAACTTGTCCTTAATGTTCTACCCCTACTTTGTTTTTGATATAGTCATTCCCCAAATGATATTTTCTTATTTTCCTACACATCCATTTGGGTATACACATTTTGGCCACATTCATCTTGTTGAGATATTGTTTGTTCACTACCCAACATTTCCTCCCATATAGCATGTTGGTTGTATATCTATACTGTAAAACTTGCTTTTTAATCTAATATGGATCTTCTAGTCACATACTATGCCAATTGCACTCCTCCACTTCAACCATCATGTTGTGATCCTATGAAAAAAATTATCTTGAACCTCACCCTACCTTATGGGCCTATTGATATGATAGATTATAGCATAATAAATTCACTTATGAATAAACCCCCAAGTTTCTACCTAATCTAACATGCAATAATCAATACCCATAAGCGAATGACTCCTTTCACTGAATATCTTTAGGATCAAACCCAAGGGACAACCTTTTTAAGAACATTTAGATTTCTATCCTAATTAAGAATAAGACATTAACAAGGATAATTGTTTGGAAGATTATTTTATCAACAAAATTAACTAAGCAAGAAAAAATAAAATAAACAAAGCAACAAATGATTTTTATTTTTATGATAAGATTATGAGAATGAAGAGTTTCACAATCACTGTGTACATAAGTGCTCCAAGAATTTTATCATTTGTTCATATGACTACTTTATAGGGTCTGAAGGAATTTCATATGCTAAAGAAGTATTAAATTCACAAGGACTAATATCCCCGTAGGCTTGATGTCTCATTACCTAAGGTTCCTAAATATGTCACCTACAAAACACTCTTCTGTGGTTTCATCTGGGGTTTAATGATATTATTTGGTGTTTTAATCCTATATTTAAATCTCTCTACATCTAGGATTATACCAATCATGCAATATAGATGATAAAGCTATAAAGCAAGCATATCAATCCACATTTTCATACAAATAACAATTCACAATGCAGAAGAAGGACATTGGGGCTAATCCCCATGCCCTAATAAAAGATGTACTTTGTACTCATGTTCATAATACAAGAGAAATGAGAGAAGAAGAAACTCATAGAGGAAGTGCCGACATAGAGGATAATATTAGTGATATTTTCACTACTCGCAAACAATATTTGCAGTCTCTGGTCATGTCCTCCAATCGAGCTCATCTTCACATCAAACTTTTGATGGTTGTTAGCTCTCCCCTTGGCAGCCAGGGTTTGGCATGGGGGATGGATATGTAGTGTGCCCTTGTCCTGGGCATACTCTAAGTCCTTTCATATCTTCTGACAAAATATTAAATACATTCGATCTAATGTAATGGATGTCATTCGTTTGTTACAAATTTGGATACTAGCAAGTAACTGGAGGGCCACTTGACCAACTACAAGTGGTCAGTAAATATATGTGCTTCATAGGTAATTGAATTCCTTTTCATATGCATCTAAATAATTAAATTCCAACATCAAATTTGGAAGATACCATTGTTTAATGTGGGTTGTGATTTTTAATTGATCGACTTGGTGAATGAGTTGGTTGACTGGATCTTTGATGTTGAGGCACTTGGACACCAAACTGAGCAACTAGAAAGTGGTTTAGATGATTGGATGAGGGTCTGCTTTCTTTTTGGCATGATGAAGGATCTTGAGTCAGTGCATGTAAGATCCCCATCATCTGACTTCTGAAGCGAGTTAGACAACCGATTTATTGATATTGTCTCAAAAGAAATCCACATTGGCTGACCCACATGGCCAACCAAATGACTGATCATTGATTGATGATGAATTTCTACAAGTCAATCGCGTGACTCATTATATGAGTCGGCCAACTCGTAGCATGCAAGAACTCTATATTTTCCTGTGATGTTTTTCAAAACTAGTTGAGTGACTCAATAGGTGAGTCGAGAGACTCATCTATCGTGTGTAGTGCCTCATTCTGCCTAGGCTCTACCATCCGAATGGTGAATCCAATCGATTGACTAGGCCTATTTAGAAGGTTCTCTTTGGCTTCAATCAATGAATGTGATACTCACTCTAATTTTGGAGTTGGGGGAGAGAGGACATGCAATCTCGACTCATTTATTGGGCTTTTGTAGAGGGATATTTTCCTCTCTCTCTAACTTGCCTAAATCCTAGAAATAAAACACAAGAATGTAATGAATACCATATAAGTTTTTTAAACTACTTAAAATGTAAAACAAGTAAAATATAGAGTGATATGTAATAGAAGCATGTAAAACTATATATAAAAATGCAATAGAAAACATAATAAATAAACATTCATCACCTATGTTACCATATTCAACAAGAAATAAGCAACAAGTTATGTTTTCCATGACATGTATTGCTTTGATTTTTTCAACAACATTCCAAAGAAGATTATTGGACTACCAAATCCAAATATTCTATAATTTCCAACCTAATGAATCATATTAGTGATACTAGGAGTTTTTTAGTTTAGTCCCTCATGTATATGGTTCTTGGTTATACCTGTTGGTGATATGCCCTGAGGCCAATCATATGATGACTGTAATGGCACATCTTATAATTGATTTAATTACTGATAAAGGAAATTCTTATTATTATTCTTGTTTTAATATGGGATAATGGATAAATATAATAATGCCCTTAGAATGTATGACTCAACGACATGTGAGTTCAGGTTGAGGACCTGAATATGAGATCATGTGTATCTCAAGGGTATTCATTCTTGTCATAGTCCCTAGTTAGATATCATTGTGGATATTAGGACAACAATAATACTTCAAAATAATATGTGTGTGGATTGATGACTATGTCTCATTAGTCATGATATTGGATATCAAGTCAAACACATAAGTACTTATTGTGAACAAGTGTACTAAGCAAATCCACCTTGAGTGTGATAGATGACAGACAATGATGGTAGTCAAAACCACATCTAATGTGATAATGGTGATTGTGGTTCTTAGACCTGAAGTCACTACAATCATTGCATGTTGTTCAAAGTGCTGTATCACTACTCAATGTGACATTGAAAAGGGTTTCTATACAAGTAGTGCTTAGGTGAATTGTGGCATATGTAGATTATTATGAGTGCTGTAGATGGAATTGGTCCCTCCCATTGGAGTGATATTCTGGCCTCTTTATGAGTGAGACTATGAAATGCATGGCCATGCTCATGTGAGTCAATATATGATGTTGATATCATGTGTATATTAATAGTATACTCTAGATCAAGGAACAAAGATGGAACATTAAGAGGATGGCGTTTCTATACCTCAGATTCAATATGGATATTACAGGCAAAGGGATTATACAATCACTATAATACTTGTCACAATACTAGGTTAATTTATTCTCCAACTTATCCAATTACTTGGGTAGTAATGAAGACTTGATAGATACTTATCATTACTTGTAAAATCATAATTTTATTATGAATATCACTGCCAATGTAATTTGGTGCCTACAAGGTCACACACATAGGATGTATTGGAATAAGAATATAATTGTGGACATGATTGGAAATGTTCCGAGTCAAATTTATTACTAAAACGTTTATGTAATCTACTAGAATAATCAACTAGAATAATATTGGAGTATAATCTAAGTTAACTGGATAAAATGTTAAGCCAATTAATTGGATTTAAATTGTTAAGTTGACCGGATAATCTTGAGAAATTTACTAGAGATGGATGATGGGAAATTAATTAATCAATTAATATGATTAATTGGTTAATTAATGGATTCTATAATATTATAATTTGTCTTTTTGAGAGTCCAAAGTGGCCCATTTTAAGTGCAACTACAACCGTTTGTTTCGTAGGGTTTTTAGGAAACTCTACTACCTTGCCTCTCTTATTTATAGGGGCATGACAACTAGATTTTGGAGACACACTCTTGCATGTGAACCCTAGCCATCATGAACCCTAATAGAGAGAGAGTAGGAGAGCAATAAAGAGACTTGCACGTGATCAAGCAAAAGGCTGCTCCTTCCCGCTGGATCAGGTAACACAATGAGGAGTTCCAGTCCATGCACATGGACTATGTAAATACACAGATGTTGAGCACCTGCATTCATGGGACACCGAAGAGGACCATCCATGCATGCAAGGAGCAACACACACACCACCATATGAAGGGGACCTCACTGGACTTGCTCCACGAAAAGGTATACCTGACTCACCCTCCTTCCAAATATGTCGTTGTCGATGAGATCTACTAGTAGGATACATGAAGAATTTTGTTGTTGTTTCTATTATGCTTGGTGCCTCCACAAATCCTAAAATTACCTTGTTCTGGGCATCCTTGATACTTGTAGAGGTTTCCTTTATGCCATTTTCCTTTTGAAGACCCATTTGTTACCATATTCCAGAAACAAAGAAGTACGCAAATGTTATGGACATAAAAGGTTTAGATGATTTATCCTTTATATCTCTTTGGGTGGTTAGTTGAGTTGTAGGTACTTGTACCATTTTTATTTATATGTACAATTTAACTCTATGGTTGTCTATGTTTTATTTTTAATGGAATATGTAAGTTTGCAATGGTTTCCTCAACTAATACAAAATGAACATAACTACATCCCAACTAGGTTAAATGTATAATATCTTGCTAAATTTAACCATGTAGTTAGTTAGTTATTATGATAAATTTACATAATCACTTATTTACAATGGTGAACACAAATAATGTATTTTTCTTAATTAGGTATATACATTAAATGGTAAACTTAAGAGGGTATTTGAATAAAAAAAGGGAACTGACAGAACAATCAATTTTCACTTATGCTTAAATCTAACACACTATAAAATAAATGGGATGGATAACTCCACACTCTAATTAACTCAGATAAACTTGTAAATAATATTAACATATAAAGTGTACATGTTTGCCCCAAATAATAGTAAAAATATTAAGGGATTAGCAATAAAGTACACCCTAATCATAGCATGGATTAATGCACCTAAGCATGTAATGTGAATCAACATCATAGTAAATAGCTTAATCACAATTCTGATAATATAGTATAAAGCTCATATGTGGATATGGATGTGTTTAGTAACTAAACCCTATTTCTTATTGTAGTCTGAACCCATCTAATATGTTCCATGTAGTACTTTGGGTCCTAAGATATGATAATTTAAAGACTACAAAGAAATTCAACCATGACCTATGATCAAACCTTTATGACCCCATAGAGGACATGATTTATGAATTAGATGAACTAATATAATGAACTATGATGTTACAACCTAATTTTAGCTTAACTGGTAATACTAGAGTTACTAAAACCCAAGTATCATTTTATAGCTTTGTCATTTGTTTTCATTTTTTCATTTTTTTCATTAGTGATTATTAATATCTTGAGTTTTTTTTTGGTTAAGCCAAGAGTCTATTTCATTCATCCCACACTCCTCTTGTGGGCAAACACAACAAAACAAGTGTTACATTGGGTAGAGTTCCCAACAATCCTATACATGTAATCTTTGATGTGTAAAAAAAAATACTAACTAAATGTATCATATCAAGTCAGCATCACTACTATATTCTAAATTTCTTTCCATCTATGTAATATATACAATATCCCCCTCCTTTGCATCATCATCAACCTACAAACCTGTACTGGAGGGTACAAGGCTCATGTGATATATATATTTCACCCTATAATTCCCAACTCTACCCAAGGGTTATAGCAGTCTTGTTGCCTTCCTTGGGTATTATGGTCCCCAACATCATCCTCTCTTTCACCTCCTGCTAGACAACCTCATGGATAGAAACTATGTACCATCAGTTTTTCTCAATACACCATAGAGATTCAAACAATATGTTATCATCCATATCCACATAGTTCACCCTAATACCCTAGTCCCTCACTAACTTTAGAAGCACCACCATGGACTTCACTCCCAACTCATATTGAGATTCAATTTGAATATTAGTTCAACATGTTACCACCATCCTACCCATATGATTTCATATCATGCAATCCATCCACCCTTTCCTTTCTCTTCCATTGTCTCAAGTCATCCCATAGGCCAAGTTTGCCTTAAGATTGTGCAGGTCTCGCGGGTTCCACTTGAAGAATTGTAAATTATGAAACCTCCTCTTTGGCCGCTTTATATTTTGGTCAATCTTTTCTTGCCAACTTAGGTCTCCAGTGTTAACCTTGAACGATATATCTTCAATGCTCTATCCCAACAAGTTGATCATCTCCCTCTAGGCTTTCTCTACATCCATCTTCTTTCCATCATACCTTGCTTTACATCTCATTCTCCATATTACCCAAGGTATAATCACATGTATAATCCCACAGTACCAGCCTCTGAAAGTGTCTTCTCCTACCTCTTTCCAGAAAGGGTTAGTCACCTGTCTTAACCCTCTATTGTCAAGCCTCATGTTGCTTACATCCAACATTTCTACTGCTCTATTCCACAAATTTCTTCCCATGTCACTTGACACAAAAAGATGGTCGATATCTTGAGTTCCATTTTGGCTAAGTCAGAGATATATTTTGTGCACATAATGAAATTAGTCTTGAAACAAGGATAATGATGTATTAAAAGTTTTCTCATGCATGTTGAATAATTAAAACTAAGAAAACTATAGATTTGATTGTTGTGAGGGTTGCATGAACTAGTCACAATGATCAGATGGGTCAATGTTGGACTAAATCAACTAATGACAAGTTTCTTTGACCATCATCATCATATCAAACACAAACCTTTTCAATCGATGTCAAGTTGCATCACTTGATGTCAGCTCTCTTTAACTAGCCCCTTCAATCGATGTCAACACACTTCAACCAATTACATCGATCGATGTTAGAATTAAAATTTTCCCCAATTCAACTAGTCAGGTCGATGTCGTCTGTATGTTGACGTGTTACTGAAACCAATCACTAAAATTACAAATTTTTAGAGATATACTAAATATAAGTGAATGCAATTTTAAGCCTAGGTCAATTTCATCATTACCCAGATATATAAAACCCTAAAATTGAGCTATGAAGATCTAAAAGATGGTTCTGGAAAGAAATGCAAGAAAATAAAGATAGTGAAAAGACTAAGCTAGAATCAACCATGGTAGATCAACCCACTTGGGACCCACAATTGAACAGTTGAACTCCATCAGAATTTCTTGGCTTTTGAATCACATAAAAGGAGATTATTAAACTTGAAATATCAATATTTGGATTAACCATAAATGTTTTAGCCACATTGGACTCATAAATAAGGGAGTTATTATTTTTGATATTTGGGGTAATGAATATCAAACTTGTGTTCAACATTTCAAGTGAAATAGTTTGGTAGATTGGGCGATATAAATTAGTAGGGAAAATGTAAATGGATGAAGAAAAATGAATTGAATTATGGTTTAATTATTGACCAAAGACATGTTGACCCGGCCTCACGTGATTGGGCCTCATCTTTCCCACGTGCCTAGGGCTTCCTTGTCCATTACCCTATAATAGAGAAATGATAGGAAAACACCCCACCCTCTTTGGCCTCTCACCCTCCCTTGATCCTCCTCTTGCAATGTTCACACCCTCTTCAATTCCTGACCCCACAATTGAAGTCAAGATGACAAAACCACATGGGACCATTGATGCCCGATGACTAGGATGAGAAATGGTGATAAGCCATTTTTAGGACCATGCGTCGCCTAGGACTAGTTGAGAGATTTTTTCATCACCCCTGAACCCAAACCCTAGAGGTGCAAACACTACATATACCCCGACCATCACACAACATACCTACAACCTCATGCAATAGCTAGAGAGCCATTCCTGAACACCCTTCTCCTCCTCGCCGCCATTAGCATTCTGCCCCCACCAGTGGCCACTCTGCCCGACCCAATGCACATCCATAAATCATCTCAAACCACCTACATCACCACGGAGACACTATCCTTGCCAAACCCTTGGAGATGACCTACAACATAGGTTCCATACCACCGATTCCTTTCAAGACGATGAAACTGTCCCTTCTCCCAACTCTCACAACCAAAAAGGGATCGAGGACTTTTAGGAGAAGGAGAAGAACCATGCACATTCGAAATATTAGAAACAAGTTAGCTTCATCTCTTCTTGTTTATAATAATAATGTACCTCACTAAGGAAATCATCTATACCTCTTATATTGATGATATATCTGCATATAGTAAGTAAAACGTATAGGCTAATCATTCAACTTGATCAAGTACCAAATATATGTATACATACTTACATACATACATACATACATACATACATACATACATACATACATATGGATACAAATATATATGTATATATATACCTATATATACATATATATATGTATACATATATATATATATATATATATATATATATATATATATTGGCTCATCTTTAATACCCACACGGGTAGCTACTCGCACACCCTTCCTATCACTTGTTTTTATTTTTTTTCAAAATTGTAGAGGAGCATTTTGTCTAGCTCCCCAAAAATTTCATGTAAAAAAATATCATTTGCCCCACCAAAATAAAAACATACGTCCATACATATACTGACGGTATATTTTCTACGTATTTAATTTTTTAGTCATATATTTACTCTTTTATCAATATAGTTACTCTTTTGATCTGAGAGTTACTTTTGTGTACCATATAGTTATACTTTTGGATGTGTGGGTAACGAAAAATTAGGCTACCCGCACGGGTAACGAATAAATCCCCTATATATATATATATATATATATATATATATATATATATATATATATATATATATATATATATAGACATATATATACATATATATACACACATATACATACATACACACATATACATACATATATACATATATGTACATATATAAATGTATGTATGTATGTATGTATGTATATATAACAACCCCGTCACTTTTCCCTAAGGCCCTGTCTGGGCGATCGCTTGGGCGACTAGGTCCTTCTGGAATGATGCCCATAGCATTGGCCATCCCGGTCATCACCGTCCACTCCTGTAACACCACTACACCCCCACCTACCAACCCTACACCACCGAACGCACACGAGAATGGAGGAGCGACGAGCGGTGCCACAAACCCTAACCCTAGCGGTGGGGTATCTGGCTGCAACAGACGTGGGAAGATGATGACTCCCTGCAACAATGAGGTGAGGTCGTCGACTGAAAGGGACATACAAGGAGCCATGATGGATTGGTGTTAGGTACTAAAGCAGCCAACATCATGTGACGCCATGGAAAGCTTCCCAGAGCTGAGGTGTTTTGATGGAAAAATTCACATTGACCTAGACATAGAGGAGTTTGATCAAATGCACAACATATGATAGTTCACCATCATGGCTTACGCCTTGGGCAAGAAACCCTACTACCCACACTTCCACATGTGGATACGATGAACATGGAGGCTAAATGGTTTGTTTGAGGTATTGATGAGAGAGAATAGTATCTTTCTAATCCAATTTAGCAATGCCAAAAACAAGAGAGAGGTCCTCAACCTTAGACCTCACTAATTTGACTCCCAGCTCGTGGTGACGAAGGATTAACAACATAGAGATGAACTCTGGCATGATCTTTTTGCAAGGATACCCAACAAGATTACTTTGAATTCAATCATCCATGCCTAGACTCAGCGAGCAACAAGGACTATCGATGTTGGCGCGGGGAAGGTGTTGCTGTTATAACCCCAATTTTTGGGTTCAGGTGGTGAGAAATATAATTTCTCATATTAAAGATGTTTGAACAAATAATCTTATATTGGGTTGAGAATAATTGGATTTCGTTTAAAATATCCTTGTTGTTTGATTTGTGAGCTTTATTGGCTATTGGGCCCAATAACAAGGAAATAACAAAGAAAATTCAATTAGTGAATGAATAATTGAATAATTGATAAAAGAAATATGTGGAAACCTCTAGAAGGCAAATCCAAAGAGGATTTCGTGCCTCTTGGGTTCCTTGGGTTCCAAGAAGTACAAAGTTGCATAAAGAAAGCAATAAGAAAAGAAAATATTAATTAAGTATTTCTTTATTAAGAAATAAATTGGAAAATAATGATAAAATGTGGAAATGAGTGGAAAGAGGCATAAATGAGATTTCTTGGGAAAATTTCGTATCCATGAGATTTCTAATGATAAAAGGAATGCCAATGAGGAAAATAAAAGAGAAATAAGGAGAAATCCTCAAAAAGAATTATTTTAATAGGAAAAAAAAAGATAATGTGAAATAATGCATATAGATGCATCTAGAAGGATAATAAGTATCCTTAAAAAGTAATTTCGGACTCATAAAGTTTCTTGGGGTACAAGGAGCCCCAATAAAGGGAGAGGAAAGAGAAAATACCAATTTGCATAATAAAAGATAATATGATTTAAGGTTTTGGTGGCATTATGAAAAGGGAAGTAATTTCTATTAAAAGAAAATAGAAATTTGTTTTAATGGATTAAAGAGTAAGAATAAAGAGGATAAGAAGGAGGAAATTCGAATTCCTAAATAGCCATGCAATGAGGAATATCAAGGAAATAAAGGTTAATGAAGAGAGAGAGAGAGAGAGAGAGAGTTGGTTGCTTTACAACCAAGGAAAGAGTGTTTCCTTTTGAGTTTGGGACTTGTTTCCTCGTGAGGCACGCCTTAGGGCTTCATATTCCACCCTATATAAAAGGGTAAAGCTCTGGTCGAGGTCCAGGGAGAGATCCCATGCAATCCAACCACTTCTTCTTCTTCCTTCCGTGCTAACCCTAAACCATGGGTGGTGGGTTCTCTAGAGCAACAAAGAGACGTGGAACCATATTGAAGAAAGATTGATGAACCCTGATGGTCAGTGGGTGATACGTGACCGTCTTAGAGCGTCTAACTTCACCCGAGCACCTGCGGCTCACCTGCAGCACGGCTACAGCTAGGCAGTAAGCCGCGGGGTTGTAGAGCCCACTTCCGGCAGTTGCGGCCGAACCTAGGGTGGCCCCACCTACGAGGAGACATGGCGAAGGGAGGGGACTTGTCCCCGAAGGCCGTCGAGGGCCCAGGTGCGAAGGAGAAGCCGCACAAGGTCGGCTAGGGCTGCGCAGCTCGACTGTGCGAGGAGGAAGATGACGAGGGTCACATTGGACCGTTCTACCCCTCCGGGGTATGAAGCACTAGTAACTTACGCAGGGGCAAGTACATCATTTAATTATGTTTCCAATTCAACGTTGCATTGACAAAGATGACGTGGCAGCTTCCAATTGGTTCAAGTAAGTGAAACCTTGCGAAATTCATATCTAGCAAACCGTAACTCGGATTAAAGCAAGTCTTATATGAAAATTGATCCTCAGAACGAGAGGAATGCAAATAAATTATGTTTGAAGCCTAATTCTGCTTGAAACTCAAAACGTATAGGTTTTTACATCTTTTGATGCATTAATTGATAGAAAACCCCTAGAATGATGTAAAAACAAACATGATGAATATTTTATGTGTTTTTGATCAATCTTAACCTATTATGAATAAAAGGAATGATAAAATCATAACAAGACGATTAGTATGTGGGTTTTATGATCATGAACATGATTTAATGGACTAAAAACCCTGATTTGAGTAGATATGAGTTTTAGTGGCCATAACATGATACAATTGTAAAATCCTTGATCATAGTTTGGATTAGAGAATCCTTAATAAAGATAATTAAGATGATTAAGTTTTTGTAGGAAACCTTAGAAACCCTAAATTGAATATAAGGGATACATCTTTGAAGGCAAATAGGTTAATTTGAAAGATATTAACATGTTGATTAATAATATAGAGTTTTTATCCGTTTAGTATACAAAAATTGGTAGTTTTAGGGTGTAATCCATAAATGAAGAATAATTCTTATGGGAACCCTAATTGGGGTAAAAGAAGAGGAAAACTATGATGTTTCGGATTAAGTAAGTAAATTACTAAATGATGATCCTAAGACAGTTAAGAATATTAAAAGGAGAGAATTTAAAGGTTTTAAGAAGATTTGATGAATTAGAGTTCTTAATAACTAAGAATAGAGGCAAAACCCTAATTCCCAAGGAAACCCTAAAATTGGAATAGAAATCCTAAGAATGATAATAATATTGAATGAATATTAATAAAAGGAAATTGGTATGTTTATTTCAGGATTCTATGCATGATTGGTTGCTTGACTGGGATTTCTATGTTCTGATTAAATTCAGTATCTAAATCTGCAATACAGGTATGTGGTTACGATTATGAATAACCTCTATAGTTTCCTGATGGATTCTCGGATGTTTAATCGCATTGAATGCAACTAAACTGTTGGATGTTTATTTATTTCATACAACTATAAAGTGACTATGATTATCACCATAAATGTGCATATATAACTGGCTAGATCCGGGTCCACCTCTGTTACTTTGAAAAGGCTAAAAAAGGGGTAATCCTAGAGTAAGGTCTAGGTTACCGTGAGTTAGAAACTGGGCTACCTACGTGTAGTGCCATGAGACTCTTTAGCATATCTTGAGTTAAGGAGTGGTCTACTTACGAGTAGTGCCATGTGACTCAACCCTAGAAACTGGTTCACTTATAGGTGGATCATGAGGGGTTTAATGGGGACAACACAGAGGATAGGGTACTCTTGGATCGCGGAGTTATATCTAAAATGTAATCTTGGTTGTTAGATGATTAATTGAATGATTACATTGTTAACATAGTTGCATGTTTATTGTTTTCCCCACATACCAGCTTCAACTGATCGACGTTTTGTTTATCAGTGTTTTTAGTACAATGAAAAGAAGAAACAGTAAAGTGACACATGTGGTACTGAATGAGAATTAAAGTGTAAAGGAGGATTAGATAGATTAGTATTTGTGTGGATAGAAGTTTAGAGATCCAAGTTATAAAAAGGTATGCAAAAATTTATTTTCTTACAGCTTTCAGTATAGTATGTTAAAATTTGATAATTATTCTTGGTTAATTGCCGAACCTTTGATCCGGAAATCATGGGTGCGGCTTTGACCTCTTGGTCTCACTTAATTGGGGGTTATCACGAGGTGGGGTCATAACATTTGGTATCAGAGCCTGGATTCCTCAGTTAACCATTAATAATTATTAAATTTTACAAACTCCATAGAACCCAAGGGAGTTATTAGAGGAGTATCCGAAAGGCAGAGGTGTCTAGAAAGGGATCACGGCCGGGGGCTGGCAAGATTTTCCTCCGCACCGCTAGTCGGAATATGAGGACTCCCGGACCCGTGTGACCGCCTGGCCAAAGTCTTAGGGTATGAATCAAAATAAGATACCTTTAGGACTTCTCATCTTATTCATCCCTTCTCATCACAAAATTCTGATAAGGACCTAAAGGATTAGGGTTTTCTTTCTTCTCCTCACCCTCTTGAGGTATGGGTAAGGTTAATAAGGTTTAAGGAATCCTCCACTAAATTAATGAAAGGCATGTAAATAATATGTCATGGACATAAGCTTAATAGATTAAGCGCAAAATAAATAATAGATACATGCTTAGGACGTATGACGTAAGATGTCATGTCCTCAGAAGAGACCTGAGGCTAGACCTTCTTGTCAGGAGGATAAGTTAGTCTTGGAGATAGAGATCTCCATTGCAATTAGAGACCTGGCACATCCTCTGAGGATGATGCTAACCCTAACCCTAAGTGAAGGTTAGAGAGAGATGAGTTAGACCAGGTGTTTGAAAGGGCATGCCTTTGGGATGCCATAGGATCCATGGGTGACCTAGCATCTTTGGCAACCCAACTCTGGGAAGGGTTGTGCATGTTAGGGTAAAGGATAGCTCCTTAGATGATGATGATGTTAGTGAAGGACCATAGAAACCCTATGGGCTTGTGCAAGTAGGGCATAGCTGGCACCTAGGGCATGTCATAGTGCTGACAGTAGGATGAAACCCTGGATAAGGAATTATGATGGAGCATAAAGGGTTATGGATGATCTTGAGCAACCATAAGTTCGAACCTAGGCTTCATCCATGTAGAGCATGCTTTTGAGGTTGATCCTTAATGAAGAGAGGACCTCTAATGGTGAGGTTGGATGTAGGGTTAGATTTAGAGAGAGAGAAGGAAACCCAACATGAAGGTTGGAAGCCTAAAACCCTAAACAATGGATGATAGTGGTTGCCTCATGATCGATCCCTGAAAGTTGATGATATCTTGGTTGCCTTTAGAGGGACCAACCCTAGAGAATGAAGATGAAGCATCTGGTGCCTATGTGCCTACAGTATAGGTGTTTACCTTCTGAGGTAGGAAGAAGAGTTCCTTAGACTTAGAAAGGTTTGTAGCAGGTTATGAGGCCTTGTACCTTGATGGTTTTCCTTAAGGAGGACCCAACCCTAAGTGTTGCTCGAGTTGAAGGATGACAAGAAGTGCATGTCATGCCTTTTGCGTGCTTGGTTCGTAGTTAAGAGATAGAGCATGCAATCGGACACCTACAATTAAACCTAGGGTTCCTAGGTATAAGAGGGGAAGTGGTATACCTAATGCTCATGATGAGAAGTTGAGTTCCTATAGAAGCGAGCATGGTAATCCTCATGTATAGAGGAAAAGGGGAGCCCCTGAAGTTTAAGGTGTGTTTGATGAACCCCTCACAACTAGGTTGATGATAAAGAAAGGTATGATCTTGATCCAACGTCGAGGAAAGAGGACAAGTATGACCTAGCATGGTTCGGTAAGTGATCTGCTTGTGCCTTAATGGCTTACTAGGGTTAAGTAGGCTCGTGTGGATGTAAACCCTAGACCTAAGAGCTTTTGTGACCTTAGAGATAGTTTTCCTCCCATCCTGGGAGAGGGACCCCTTTGGTAGGGTGTATATCAGTTTTGTTGGTTCAAGGTAACCTAAGGAGGTCTCATAGGATCTTGAGAAGCTAAGTGAAGGGTACATAGTATGAGAATGAACCTACAGACCCATAGATATCCATCTCTACTACATATGAATGTGTTACCATGGAGGTAACCAGTATGGGGCTTGACCAAGGTAGGAAGGTTGCCATGATGCCTATGAAAGGATGAGATCCAGCCCATGAATGCAGAAAGAGAGATGATGAAGACTTGGGTAAGGTTCTAAGTAAACATGTACTATAATGGAGAATCCTAAGTCTATCCTAGGGTCAGGTAGGGATAAGACCGATGAAAGTAGGAGTTGCCTAATTCCCCAGTTGCACATGACCATAGGGTCGGGAGGTAACAGCTATCATTGTCTGAGGGCCATGGGTTAGGAGATTGATCACCTTCATGAACTCATGGGACCCAAAGGGCAGATGAGTAGGGCACTCTCTTGATGCATGAAGGAAGAAGGATGACCCCAAAGGAGTCGGTACCCTATAGACCTAGAGGATATGACCAAGGATATAAACCTCAGTAGGTTCAAGACTAGTTTTCCATGGAGGTAACCTTGATATCATGATGTCTGTGTTGTAGAGACATATGTGGCACGTTGCAACTTAGATTTAAAGGTGTACTGGCAAGGTGGGATGCACCATCTCTACTTTTGGAACAGGAAGAACTCTGTATTTGGACTGCAGCCAAATGCTTATTTCCTCTTGTTATGGGGGTGAGAGATAGGACATTATGCATGTCATACACCAAGGATAAGAGATGATGTAGGTTGGAACGTTGCCACAAGGAATGGGGATAGAGAAGATATCTTACCCTGGTAAAGTGAATGATACATGGATGGTTTGCAAACACTAAGAGGAATGAGGTAGTCACCTTATGAGGATGTTTTTATCATGAGCTGTGTGGAACTTACAAATATACCAGGATGAGTTTGATCACCATGATGATGAAATCAGAGAGTGTTCTTAATGAAGATAGACATAGAATTTGAGGTGATATGACAAGTGAAATACATGGAAGTGTATGTCTTCAATGTTACCTAATACCTAAGGATGTGAGATGGTAAGGAATGTCCTGGTTAAGACTTGTTTGACTAGAAGCTAGAAGAGGTTGTTTGGCTAACCCTAAGTTTGAAAAGGAGAGGTGTTTGGATAACACTCAGATGTAACAAGATACGTTGAAAAGTTAAGGGTTGTTTGGTTAGCCATGTCTAGTCCTTGATACAATGAATGGATGGTGGTAGAACCTCAAGTGCACTTATTTGGAAAGGAAGGTGAAGAAACCCTGATAGAATGGTTTAGGGTTTTTGAGGTATCGATCTTGAAGAATCATGACATACATGAAATCATGATTGAAGATCACCATACACCATACTACGAAGATAATAAGTGACAGTAATACTTTGGATACCTAAGATGAAGTTGCATGTGGTATATGGCTATGCAAGCCATGAGGTAAAGGACGAACCCCAGTAACCCAGTGTATCGGTATAGAGGACAAAAGAGTCCCTGAGAGGGAATGGGAGCTCAACACTATGGATGTTGTGATAGGTCTTCCCTGGGCCAAAGAAGGTCGAGATACAATGTGGGTTATGGTAGGTCACCTTACCTAGATAATATGAGAAAGGAAGAGTTCTGTCAAGGGACAGATCTAGTTGAACTACCCATGAGAGAGATGGTTCAACTACATCATGAAGCGAGTTCAAAGGTTCTTGAGTTTGACCTAAAGGTTCACTTCCATAAAGTGGAAGTAGGTACATGAAGAACTCAATGTTAGTATAGTTTATCACCCCTAACTATGGTTAGTATGATCCAGACTAAAGGGTCTGATGAGGGCATGTGTGCTCGTTCAGGGTGATATCTAAAGACAATTCTTGTCCTATGAAAGATGTGACAATGACCACCATAGCAGTATCATGTTGTATACGAAGCTTTGTAAGGGAGGTTGTGTCGGTCACCACTTCAGTAAGGTGATGTTGGTGAAAGGACCACATGATGGTTGGAAAAGTACCACATGATGGTTAGAAAAGGGACCACAGTGCGTGTAGATGAAGTCACTTTGATTGTGCAAGGGCTGAAAGGAGCCTAGAGACGATGAGAGTCGTGAGCAGATGCAAAGTAGACTGACATACAAGTTATTGTGGGAGAATATGTGACATGAAAATCCGACCCCTCTAAGTTATAACTAAGAGAGCTGAGTCCCCGATACATGGGTCCATTAGAGATGGATGGGTGGAGAAGGTTAGGTTTGACCCTACCCCTCAGGATAGAGTAATGGGAGATGTTTTCCATGTGTCCAATTTAGAGCACTATGTGAGGTACCCCGACCATGTGCTGAACAATGAACCTAATGAGCCCCAAGGGAGGCTGAAATGGCTTGAGTCACCTGTGTAGTTTATAGACGCCAGGATGAAAGAACTCAGAGAAAAGAATATGTGATAATAAAGGTTCTTTGAAAATGCCATGAGTACGACAAAGCCACATAGGGGCCAATGATGGATATGGAAAAGTCTTATCCTGAATTGTTTGTTTGCTTGCCTGAATTTTGAGGACAAAATTCCTATAAGAGGGGAAGGATGTTATAACCCCAATTTTTGGGTTCAAGTGGTGAGAAATATAATTTGTCATATTAAAGATGTTTGAACAAATAATATTATATTGGGTTGAGAATAATTGGATTTCGTTTAAAATAGCCTTGTTGTTTGATTTGTGGGCTTTATTGGCTATTGGGCCCAATAACAAGGAAATAACAAAGAAAATTCAATTAGTGAATGAATAATTGAATAATTGATAAAAGAAATATGTGGAAACCTCTAGAAGGCAAATCCAAAGAGGATTTCGTGCCTCTTGGGTTCCTTGGGTTCCAAGAAGTACGAAGTTGCATAAAGAAAGCAATAAGAAAAGAAAAGATTAATTAAGTATTTCTTTATTAAGAAATAAATTGGAAAATAATGATAAAATGTGGAAATGAGTGGAAAGAGGCATAAATGAGAATTCTTGGGAAAATTTCGTATCCATGAGATTTCTAATGATAAAAGGAATGCCAATGAGGAAAATAAAAGAGAAATAAGGAGAAATCCTCAAAAAGAATTATTTTAATAGGAAATAAACAAGATAATGTGAAATAATGCATATAGATGCATCTAGAAGGATAATAAGTATCCTTAAAAAGTAATTTCGGACTCATAAAGTTTCTTGGGGTACAAGGAGCCCCAATAAAGGGAGAGGAAAGAGTAAATACCAATTTGCAGAATAAAAGATAATATGATTTAAGGTTTTGGTGGCATTATGAAAAGGGAAGTAATTTCTATTAAAAGAAAATAGAAATTCGTTTTAATGGATTAAAGAGTAAGAATAAAGAGGATAAGAAGGAGGAAATTCGAATTCCTAAATAGCCATGCAATGAGGAATATCAAGGAAATAAAGGTTAATGAAGAGAGAAAGAGAGAGAGAGAGAGTTGGTTGCTTCATAACCAAGGAAAGAGTGTTTCCTTTTGAGTTTGGGACTTGTTTCCTCGTGAGGCACGCCTTAGGGCTTCATATTCCACCCTATATAAAAGGGTAAAGCTCTGGTCGAGGTCCAGGGAGAGATCCCATGCAATCCAACCACTTCTTCTTCCTTCCATGCTAACCCTAAACCACGGGTGGTGGGTTCTCTAGAGCAACATAGAGACGTGGAACCATATTAAAGAAATATTGATGAACCCTGATGGTCAGTGGGTGATCCGTGACCGTCTTGGAGCGTCGAACTTCACCCGAGCACCTGCGGCTCACCTACAGCACGACTGCAGCTAGGAAGTAAGCCATGGGGTTGCAGAGCCCACTTCCGGCGGTTGCGGCCGAACCTAGGGTGGCCCCACCTACGAGGAGACATGGCGAAGGGAGGGGACTTGTCCCCGAAGGCCGTCGAGGGCCCAGGTGCGAAGGAGAAGCCGCATAAGGTAGGCTAGGGCAGCGCAGCTCGGTTGCGCGAGGAGGAAGATGACGAGGGTCACATTGGACCGTTCTACCCCTTCAGGGTATGAAGCACCAGTAACTTACACAGGGGCAGATATGTCATTTAATTATGTTTCCAATTCAACGTTGCATTGACAAAGATGACGTGGCAGCTTCCAATTGGTTCAAGTAAGTGAAACCTTGCGAAATTCATATCTAGCAAACTGTAACTCAGATTAAAGCAAGTCTTATATGAAAATTGATCCTCAGAACGAGAAGAATGCAAATAAATTATGTTTGAAGCCTAATTCTGCTTGAAAATAAAAAAGTATAGGTTTTTACATCTTTTGATGCATTAATTGATAGAAAACCCCTAGAATGATGTAAAAACAAACATGATGAATATTTTATGTGTTTTTGATCAATCTTAACCTGTTATGAATAAAAGGAATGATAAAATCATAACAAGATGATTAGTATGTGGGTTTTAGGGTTTTATGATCATGAACATGGTTTAATGGACTAAAAACCCTGATTTGAGTAGATATGAGTTTTAGTGGCCATAACATGATACAATTGTAAAATCCTTGATCATAGTTTGGATTAGAGAATCCTTAATAAAGATAATTAAGATGATTAGGTTTTTGTAGGAAACCTTAGAAACCCTAAATTGAATATAAGGGATACATCTTTGAAGCCAAATAGGTTAATTTGAAAGATATTAACCTGTTGATTAATAATATAGAGTTTTTATCCGTTTAGTATACAAAAATTGGTAGTTTTAGGGTGTAATCCATAAATGAAGAATAATTCTTATGGGAACCCTAATTGGGGTAAAAGAAGAGGAAAACTATGATGTTTCAGATTAAGTAAGTAAATTACTAAATGATGATCCTAAGATAGTTAAGAATATTAAAAGGAGAGAATTTAAAGGTTTTAAGAAGATTTGACGAATTAGAGTTCTTAATAACTAAGAATGGAGGCAAAACCCTAATTCCCAAGGAAACCCTAAAATTGGAATAGAAATCCTAAGAATGATAATAATATTGAATGAACATTAATAAAAGGAAATTGGTATGTTTATTTCAGGATTCTATGCATGATTGGTTGATTGACTGGGATTTCTATGTTCTGATTAAATTCAGTATCTAAATCTGCAATACAGGTATGTGGTTACGATTATGAATAACTGCTATAGTTTCCCGATGGATTCTCGAATGTTTAATCGCATTGAATGCAACTAAACTGTTGGATGTTTATTTATTTCATACAACTATAAAGTGACTATGATTATCACCATAAATGTGCATATATAACTGGCTAGATCCGGGTCCACCTCTGTTACTTTGAAAAGGCTAAAAAAGGGGTAATCCTAGAGTAAGGTCTAGGTTACCGTGAGTTAGAAACTGGGCTACCTACGTGTAGTGCCATGAGACTCTTTAGCATATCTTGAGTTAAGGAGTGGTCTACTTACGAGTAGTGCCATGTGACTCAACCCTAGAAACTGGTTCACTTATAGGTGGATCATGAGGGGTTTAATGGGGACAACACAGAGGATAGGGTACTCTTGGATCGTGGAGTTATATCTAAAATGTAATCTTGGTTGTTAAATGATTAATTGAATGATTACATTGTTAACATAGTTGCATGTTTATTGTTTTCCCCACATACCAGCTTCGGCTGACCGACGTTTTGTTTTTCGGCGTTTTAGGTACAATGAAAAGAACAAACAGTAAAGTGACACATGTGGTACTAAATGAGAATTAAAGTGCAAAGGAGGATTAGATAGATTAGTATCTGTGTGGATAGAAGTTTAGAGATCCAAGTTTTAAAAAGGTATGCAAAAATTTATTTTCTTACAACTTTCAGTATAGTATGTTAAAATTTGATAATTATTCTTGGTTAATTGCCAAACCTTTGATCCGGAAATCATGGGTGCGGCTTTGACCTCTCGGTCTCCCTTAATTGGGGGTTATCGGGAGGTGGGGTCGTAACAGTTGCACATTGAAAATCACTCATTGGAGATGGATGAGGCATGAAACCTAGTTGAACTAAAAGTGGAGACCGAAGCACTAGAGAGAGTTTGGATAAAAGTTTAAGGTCATGATCCAATTCTGGTGGATATCTCCTATGATGGGCCGCCGACAAAGTGTAACCGATGTTGTGCTTTTGGGCACAACAACCAACAGTGTGATACAAGCTGGAAGGAGAGGACATACAACATGGTGGAGAAGAAGACACATACACCTGTGCAGGTCTGGAAGGAGAAAGGGCCTAGCATTGTTGTTCCATGTACTAAAGCTGGACCTTCTATTTGAATGATGAGGACACACATAGAGACAGATAGGCATGCAGTTCCGGACACTAATATTGTCCATGGCTCTACAAATGACAGTGGCACGACAAATATGGGTTCGAATAATCCAGAAAGAACTACAATAGAAGAAGGAGAATTCATCTCTACTTCTAAGAAGAAAGGACCCAAGAGATCTGGTATTCCCAAGAATGTGGGGTTGAGCACCATCCTAGATACAACAAACAACTTTGAAGCTCTTTCTGACTCTAACAAGGAAGATGGAGCAACAAAAGAATAGAAGAAATTGGAGGTGAAGAAGAAGGACCAGAGGAAGGAGCCGAGTAGGCTTACCAGGGAAAATGAGAACCTTTGATATGTCCATGCTCCTATAGAATATTAAAGGTGGATGTGACATGAATAAAAAGAAGGAGATTTGGGAGCAAATCGCTCTAGTGGGCATTCCTTAGTAGGTTTGGTGGAAACAAAAATAGAAGAAATAGAAGAGTGGCTGTAGATCTTTCCTAATGTACAAGCTAATGCTGGCAGATCCGAGTTAAGTGACCATGCTCCAATTTCAGTGTAGATCATAGAGTAGAAATAGATGAGAAGACCTTTTAGGTTTCTAAATTACTAGGCTGACTGGAAGGGCTTCAATGATGTCATTAAAGATAGCTGGAATATCCAAGTGACGGGAAATCCAATGTACATGTTTGCAAAGAAATTGGCTAATACCAATCATGCACTCAGGAGTTGGGCCAAGGAGGAGGTGAACATTCCTAATATGCTGAAGGAAACTAATGAAGAATGTAAAGAAGTCAGAAAATTGCTTCTACATGATCCTCTGAATGAAGAGTTTATAAAGAAAGATAGCAAGCTGAAAATGATACTAGAAGACTTAAAGAAGGCTGAGGAAAAGTTCTACTGGTAGAAGAGTAGGGAAAAATGGATGGAAAATGGTGATAGAAATACCAAGCTATATCATTTATATGTTAAGTGGAAAGAGGCTGACAACATCATCTCAGAACTTATGGATATTGATGGGAACGTTGTCAATAAGAAGGACAATTTGGAAGAATATGCTAATCCATTTTTATTCTTCGCTGTATAATAAGGAGTTTGTTGATGAGCTAGAAGAGGAGGTGATGGAGTGGAAGTTTAAATTGGCAAGAACTCTTAATAACATACTCATAAGGGAAACAAATGAACAAGAGGTCAAAGAATCTCTTTGGACTATTGGCAACAACAAGCTTCCAGGCTCAGAAGGTTTTAACACTTTTTTCTATAAGAATACTTGGGAGATTATTAAGGAAGACATATTGCATATGTGGAATGGTTTTTAGCAGGAGGAAATATGGTCATAAAGGTTAATCACTCTTTTCTTGTGCTCATTCCCAAGAAGAAAGTGATAGCTTCTCTTGTTGATTTCAGACCTATTGCATGCTGCTCGGTATAATATAAAATTATTGCAAAGATCCTGGCTGCTAGATTGAAGATAGTACTTCCCTATCTCAATACAGTTCAACCAATGAGCATTTGTGGAAGGGAGGAGAATTAGTGAATGTGCTTTACTGGTAGGTGAGTTCTTATAAGATTACAATATGATGAAAGGGAGTAGGAAGGCATGCTTAAAGCTTGATGTATCCAAAGCTTATGATAGTGTGAGATGGGATAAGATATGGTGGATCATGAAGCAGATGGGGTTCAATGAGCAGTGGATTGGATGGATTAAACAGTGCGTGGGGACTACTAGCTTCTCTAATTTGGTGAATGACACTTTTGCAGGTATGTTCAGAGGAGGCAATGGATTGTGTCAGGGGGACCCGCTCTCTCCTTTGCTCTTTGTGATTGTCATGGAGTACTTTACCCAGAAGATGCAATAAGTATAAAGAAGAAAGGTGATTAGACCTTATACAGTGCATGGTACCAAAGTGATGAGACACCTTATCTTTGCAGATGGCATTCTTGTCTTTGTGAAAGCTAAGAAAAACACTCTGGGGAACTTGCATGAGCTATTAAGGAGGTTCGGGGAACAAACATGGTTGCACATTAATGCTCACATGACCCATCTCTTTCTATCTAAGAATTGATACCTAATGGAAAACTAAATGAAGGAGGCAATGGGAGTGGAGCTCGGGGTGTTTCCTACAAAATATATGGGGTTTTTCTTGTCAGGAGGCAATCTACAAGTCAAATAATTTGCTGATTGCATGGATAGATTGGAGGAAATGACCAATAGATGGCCACCACAAAGAACGTCCATGGCTGGATGAGCCACTCTTTTAAAGGCTACGATTGAGGGACTCATCATCTTCTGGTTACAACAAGGAGATATTTTTGGTCCACTGTTGGATAGAATGAAAATGAAGATGGGAAACCTCCTTTAGGCTAGCATGTACCATCCAATGAGATATGCACGCTTGGCACTACCGAAAGATGAAGGCGGGATGGACTTAAAGGCACCAAGAGATATAGAAAAGTGGGGAATAATGAGAAGAATTATTATATATTAGGAGGGCATGTCTACTTGGAGTAAATAGATGAGAGAAAGATATCCTAGGGGCTGGACGTCATACCCAAAATAAGAGAAGGATACTCACACACTATCAATGTAATGACAGAGATGTGACAATATGATAGAAATTTATTTGACCCATATGAGATGGGAGGATGGAAACTCAAAGATACAAAGATCAACTTGTGGGAAGTAACACGAACCAAAGCAACAAACTAGAGGCACATGGAGTAGGTGTGGATTGGAATTCAGGTTCCAAAGTGGAGCATGTGCGTCTATAAAATTCTGCAGAACACCTTGGCTACGCTAGATAAAATACATGGATGGTATCAAGATGTCGCTTCTACTTGTCTACTCTATAAGGAGGAGGAGGAATCCCATACACACCTATTTGGTTGGTGCATGTTCACAAAGGAGGTTTGGGAGATTATATGTGAACAGTTCAACTTGTACATGCAGTTGAAAGAAGAACCACGAAGAATGTTGTCTAGCCATGGGAAAAGTGACAAAAAGAGGATCTTGTTTTCTGCTCTCTACTATTACACCTAGGAGGAAATAAATGCATAGAGACATGGACCTTCAAGCACAAATCCAACCACAATTGCTCTAAAAAGTTGTAAATGTATCAAATACAAGTTGCACATTAGTTAGTAGTTTAAGGTCTTTACTCCTTTTTGATATATGGAGTTGGGCTATATGTAACTCTTGACCTTCTATAATTTTAGAGGGAAGTCAGAATATATTTACCTAATTCTGACACACACACACACACACACACACACACACACATATATATATATATATATATATATATAACTAGATCCAATAGACTTGATCATGCTTCCCTAGTATCAAATAAGTTACATATATGGGGAGATAGAGATGGATAATCTGAATCAAAATGTCTAATAAGACTAAGTATTTAATTACTAGGTCACATACAAAGACATGTAAATAGTTTAGTATGTGCATGTTCAATATCATGTATTTAAATATCTTTTATAGTTTTGAATCTAAGAATTCTTTACTACCTGAATGCTAATAATATTTCAAATGATAATGGGAATCAAATAAAACAATACACATCATGACCTAGACATATTCCAATACTTTTAGTACATAGGTTTATACATATGACCTAGATAATTTATATAAATAAAATGGTTGAGCATTAGGAAGTAAAGAAGATCAAGGAATTTACCATGGTTTAGAATATATTTGGTTATCCCTATTAATGATTCACATAATGTAGATTTCAATATGATAAAGAAGAAAATGAATAAAAAATAAGGATATTAATGGGCATAAATGGAGAAAACAAATTCGATAGATGGAAACCCTCGTTATAGCTATCTTATTTCTTTTGCAAACCATAAAGGTATGTAAACTAATCCTAAGAAACTATTTTCCCTTAAATTATATGTATGCATGTGACCTATACTATTGTATTACATAAATAGTATTATGTAATATGTACATATTATGAACATGAGTAATGGTTACTGTATCACATGCGTACAAAGATACGATTACGTTGATGGGAAGGAACCCAATCATTTTGAGATAATACACTATAACAATCACAAGATAATTATATAATATACTTACTAAAGGGGCAAAAATGGCAATTTTACCTAATAAGAACCTAGGAAATGATTTCCAAGCCAAGAAACATAAATAACCATGGTACCTTCTCCCTTGCTGGATTTGTGAGAAATTGACATCATTGATTCTTATGGACATCTGGATTGGAAATTCTTGTTTGGAATGGGTACTGAAGTCTTGATTCTTTTATTGAACTGTTTGTCTCCCTATTGAAGTTTCTTTATATAGTCTTGCAGAACTGGTTAACCAATTTTGTTATTAGCCTTTCCCTCTGTTGAAGATCACCACAAATAAATGCATTATTGAACATTGTTGAATAATTGACATGTTGGTTGGTTTTGATATTGGCACAAAAACTTGAAGTATTGGTGGAAGAGCTTTGGCTCACTAGATTTGGCGGGTTATATCCCCCAACCATGCATAGTGGATAATGGACAATTAGAGGTCCCCCGTATTGGTTACCTCCACATGAGAAAGTGTTGTTCTCTCATAGAGGGGAGAACACTAGGCACCTAGCCACTGAACAAGACAAAATATTAGATTTATTGTGGCAATAGATAAATCTTTCATTTTATATAATTTGATATGTTGATATCAATTTCAAGAAATCCATTTATTGATTCTCGTTACCACTTTTCATTTTTGTATCCATTTAAAATTAATATGTATCTATATTATCCTTTTGTTATTACCACAGTCCCTCAAGAAATCTTACATATATTTGATAACATAACTCTTTATTTTAAAATAGCTCAATAATTGAATTTAGTACCAGCCTAGAGGACCCATATATTTCCCTTCTTGGGTTGATGTGTGGTTTTTCCCTCTGGGAACTCATGGACATGTGATACACGGAAGGACTAGAAGAGACGTGCATGAGTTGTCCCCTATTGAAGAGTTGATATGATCATTCTTATTCTTAATCTTGTAATCTTATATTTAAATCTTTTGTGACTCTGATGTAAAAGCATGATTGTAATAAATATTTCTTTATACTTTTGATACAATTTTGTAAATATTTGAACGTAAAGATCGAGTCTTTACTACATGGTATCACAACTATGAACAATAACACTCATGCATGTTTTGTGGAAGTTAGGGTTAAATAACTAGTACACCCATAATCTAAGTTTACCATCAACCCTGGTTTTGCTAGCCTTATTTATTTGAGATAGTAATAGAAACTTACGTGAAAAAATTAGTTGTCTAATACACTAAGTAAAGTGAGAATGATTCATCACCATGTAAGTAGGATGAACTGAGGTGTCCAAGGAAGGATGGTCAATGAAGATTCTGGCATAATTACTTCCAACCCACCTTGGTGGTGGTGTAGTTTCTCACTTTACATACTGACCTAGACAAAGTGACTTTTACTACTTGGAGATAATCATAAACCCTAGACATAACCGTCATCCCATATTAGGACGTCAAAGAAAAAAATAGGTGATTACAACTATTGAACAAACTAGTAGTTGAAAGGTGAGTAGGGAGACCAACAATCCTAACTTTGAATTTGTGAATCCACTTGGTTAGAAAACAATATCTTTATTACCTAAGTGAAGTTACTATAATGACCCTTTAAGTTGCATGTAAATATCTTTTCACTATTGAATCAAGTAATTGTTTTGGTGAATGTTGGAAAGAGGTGATTGTAACTTAGTCATCATATTGATTTTGGACATTTTTAGTTCTGCATTAAAATGTTTCCCATCGAGAATTATATTCTTTGTAATACTATCTGTACAAAAAAAGATTTTTTGGAATTTTATCAATGATTTCTTGAACTAAGTCACAATCATGGAGATATGAGAAAACCCTAGAGGAGAGTCACATGAAATTATTAAAACTTAGAGTTAGGTACATGGTAATGTTTATGGTATTACATTGACACGTCAATTTAGATTTGTTATTGAATATTTTAAGGGGTGTGGGGTGGAAAATGTTGGATCATGGATATACCAATTTCAGGGACGAAATCTTCTTTAAGTGGTGGAGTGTTGTAACATACTCAATTTTAGTACTAAATTTAATATTGAGCTATATACATAATCTTCTAAAAATGAAACTTCCTTTTGTAAAATTTGCACACTATTTGAAATATTTTGAAACTCAAGTACTAGAATGCAATTTGTCATGATTTTGGTCTAGTCATCCCACGTGGGACCCACAATTGAACAATTGAACTCCATTAGAATTTCTTGGATTTGGAATCGTATAAAAAGAGATTATTAAACTTTAAATATCAATATTTGGATTAATTGTGAGAGTAAATGTTTTAGCCACCTTGGACTTATAAATAAGGGAGTTATTATTTTTAAGATTTGGGGTAATGACTGTCAAACCTATTTTTATAATTTCAAGCAAAATATATTGGGAGATTGGGAGATATACATTAGCAAGGAAAATGTAAATTGATGAAGGAAAAATGAATTAAATTATGATTAAATTTACAGGTCAAAGACCCATTGACCCAGACTCACGCGATTGGGCGTCATATTCCCCACATACCTAGGGCTTCCGTGTGTCCTTTACCCTGTAACAACAAAATAACTGGAAAACACCCACCCTCTTTGGCCTCTCTCCCTCCCCTGGTCCTCCTCTTGCAACATTCACACCATCTTCAATCGCTGACTCCACAATTGAAGTCAGGATGATAGAACCACTTGGGACAATTGATAACTGATGATTGGGACAAAAAATGGCCGATGAGTAATTGTCAGGACCCCGCAATGCCTAGGACCAGTTGAGAGAGATTCACGTTGCCCCTGAACCCAAACCCTAGTGGGCCAAACACTACATATATCCCAGCCATAACACCACAAACCTACAACCTCCTGTAGTCACTAGAGAGCCATTCACAAACTCTCCTGTTCTCCTTGATGCCATCATCCTCCCCCCATCACCTGTGGCCACTTTTCCTAACCCAACCCACATCCAAAAATCCTCTCAAACCACCTACATCATTATGGCAACACCATCCTTGTAGGACCCTTGGTGATGACCTGCAACACATTTATCCTACCAATAATTCCTCCCAGGCCCACATAACTGCCCCTTCTCCAATATTTTATTTCTTTTTGCAAACCATAAAGGTATGGAACGAAATCCTAAGAAATTATTTGTTGTTAAAATATATGTATGCATGTGGCCTATAATATTGTATTACATAAATATTATTATGTAATATATACATATTATGAACACGAGTAATGATTACTATATCATATGTGCACAAATATATGACTACATTGATGGGAAGGAACTTAATCATTTTGAGACAATACACTATAAAAATTGCAAGATGATTATTTAATCTACTTACTAAAGGGGCAAAATGGTAATTTCACCTAATAAGAACCTAGGAAATGATTTCCAAGCCGAGAAACATCAAATAGCCCTAGTACCTTATTCCTTGATAGATTCTTGAGAAATTAACATCTTTGATTTGTATGGACATGTCATTTGAAAATTTTTATTTGGAACATGCATGAAGTTCTCAATTCTTTTATTGAACTATTTGCCTCCATCTTGAAGTTTCATTTTTATAATTTTGCATAAGTGGTGAACCACTTTTTTTATTAGCCTTTTCCTCTTATTGAAGGTCACCAAAACTAAATTGATTATTGAACATTGCTGAATAATTGAAATAGCAATTGATTTTGATATTGGCACAAAAACTCAAAATGTTAGCAAAAGAGCTTTGGCTCACTAGGTTCGGTGGGTCATATCCCTCAACCCTGCTCAGGGATGATGGATAGTTAGAGGTCCCCTAATACTATTATCCCCATAGACAAAAGTGTTATTATGTCATATAGGGGAGAACACTAGGCACCTAGCCACTGGTGAAGACAAAATATTAGATTGATTGTGCCAATAGATAAATAGATTCATTTTGAATAATTTGCTATGTTGATATTAGTTTTGAGAAATCTCTTTATTGATTCTAGCTACCAATTTTCCATTTTTGTACCCTTTTTGAATTTAATATGGTAACTAAATTATCCTTTTGTAAATACCATAGTCCACCAAGCAATCTTACCAAGATTTGATTACATAACTCTTCATTTTAAATTAGCTCAACAATTGAATTTAATACCAGCCTAGCGGAGCCATATTTTTCCCCTTCTTGGGGTCTATGTGTGGTTGTATTCCCTCTAAGAACTCTTGTACATGTGATACAAGGGAGGACTAGAAGAGACATGCCTGTCCCCTATTAAAGAGTAGATAGGATCATTCTTATTCTTAATCTTGTAATCTTATGTTTAAATCTTCTGCAACTCTGATGTAAAAGCATGATTGTAATAAAGATTTATTTCTACTTTTAATACAATTTTGTAAATACTTGATCGTAAAAAATGGGTCCTTACATCCACACACCGAGCCAATAACTCATACTCTATTAATTTTTTTTCAAGTACATCTACTTATCAGTAAAATATCCAAAATCTAGCTCTTGACTAGAGTAGATGTATACTGGTGACTAGAGAGGACTACCTTTTTTTATGACCGGGGGAAACCCACTCCCCATGAAAAGGCCCAGATAGCAGGGATGGTAAACCTGGGAAACCTATGCGCCCACACAGTGGTATCTTAATAAGTCACATCAGAGCCTGACTGACGCTCTGGGAAGTTCATTTTCGAGCGGTGCTTGCAGCGGGAGTCGAACCAAAAATACTTTGTGAGGGACCTCATGCTACGACCAGTTGGGCTACCACTCACTAGTGACTAGAGAGGGCTACCTAGATGTTAGATAGTCTCTTATTTCTCCTATAGTCCTAGAAATGTGAGAGTGAGGATGAGAGAAATTCCATATAATTTGTATTTATGTAAATAAGATGTGAAGACAAATGGTTCCCAATATGTCATAATAATTACATAAATATGTTGTATTTTACTTCTGTAAGTTAAGTTTGTATGTAAATAAGATGTGAAGACAAATGGTTCCCAATATGTCATAATAATTACATAAATATGTTGTATTTTACTTCTGTAAGTTAAGTGTGTATTTTTACTTAAAAATATCAGAGGTAAAATGGAAGGTAAAAAGTAGGATAATTTTTATTAGCTATATAAATGAACAATCAGCCTAATCTTTCCCTTGGTGAGCCTAATAATTATGTAGCGTGTTTGGGTTGCATGATATCATATAATCATTTATTTAACCTTAATAATAAAAAATATGTGGTTGTACGTCTTACTAACGGGTCCAATAGAAATAGCGGAAACATGATAATGAAACTATATCTCAAACAATTATAGGCCTAGTAAATATAATAGACTAGAAACTTCTACCCCTTGAAGTATGATGTTGAGATATCCAACTAGTATGAGAGGATTAATGGACAAACCTTTTTCTATAGTAAGATGGTTGTTTATTTGCGAGTAAACCCTAGTAAGAAATAGAGTACATTGATAAATAGCTGCATGTTCCTTAGTTTAGTAGAGTTCTATCTAACTAAATACTCTGATAATTAATTAGATTTCTTCTCCAAATGCCACTTTAAATGTTCATCCGCTTTCATGTATTCCTAAAATGCCGAAAAACAAAACTTCGGTCAGTATTACATACTATACTTGTATGTGTGGGAACCAAAATCTTGCACATATATTGTAACAACATAACCACATCAAATTATTTGTTACCAATCAAAATTTATGTTTTCTTTATAACTTCCCAACCATTTTACCCATCCTCTGGTATACCCTCTCTTAGGGTATAGTCCCTGTAATGGACACTAGGCTACGTTCTCAATCCTGAGCTTGGTACCTTATGAGCCACCTCTCTAGGCGCCATGTAGCCTTCCCATCCAGGGCTTGACCACCTATGACCTTTCCTCTTGGTCTTGGTCTCCCATCATCATATATCATAAATCTAGAGGTGGTAGTAGGTTCGGGCAAGTCATAAGCAATATATGGTGATAATCATAGTCACTTTATAGATTGCAGGAATTAAAGTTCATCCATCCATGCAATTAATTTCAAGCAATCGGTAAAACCTCAAAAATAGCCATGAAACTAAAGTGATTAGACCTAATCATAACCACATACTTGATTATGAGTCAAAAGAATCAAGATATCCAAATCCAACTAGATGTCCAATCAATCAACTAAATCAAGCAACCCTTGATCCAGAAAACATATATATAACACCTAATTGCTACCATCATATCCCCAAACAACTATTTTTTTACTTGGGGCACCTTTTTAAGGTTTCTGAGCCTCATTAGGATTTCATTAGAGTTTCTTAGATATATTTCTCAATCTTTACCCTTTTAGGTCAACAAACCCTAAAATGGATTTTCTACTCATAAAAACCCTCATTACTCAAATTATCCATATTAAGGTCTTTAATACTCAAATTGGCTTTAGAATATCATATCTCTACCTTATTCATGGATTTTTGAAATAAAACCATTAAGACTCCTAATCACCAAAATTAGGATTTATAGGCCCATTAATGCATATTCATGTACATGGAACCCTAAAGAAGCATACTATGTATGAAAATCATCTTTTCGGATCCAACTCTCCTTTTTATTACAACAGATTAATATTCAACTCAAATATTCAGGGAACATCATTAGATCTAATTATCATCAAAACTTAGAGTTTTTAATCAATAACAACATTAAAGATGACAACTTCATACACTTTTTGAATTGCAAGTAGAATCAGACTCCAATTCTATTTTTAATGGATTCCTTGCATTTGTCTAATCGAAAACCATATATTATTTGTCTAGTTATGAGTTATGGTTTATTTACTACATTAATTGCAAGTTAAATATTAAGAGACCAATCATAGGCTGACACGTCACCCTTATCGTATATTTATTTATCAACGGGCCGACTAAATAAAAGAACAATTTTACCTTTTTACCCTTATGGGTAACATGTAGCCCCAGGGGCCTTCATGTCTTTTGGCTCCCATTCATCTCCTTCCTCGTGAGGAGCTTGGTTGCAGCGACGTCCGTGGTGTGCGGGCCTCTCGTTCTCGGGATATTAGCATCGTGAAGTAGCAAAAGGGTCCCTACACCTCCATAGATCCATGTCGGACCCAGCCCAACCCCCGACGGTGGTGCTCACTGACTGGGGATGGGATGAGACAACCCCCAATCCACAAATCGGAAGTAGGATTTAAAGCATAGGGTAAAGCTTCTGCTGACATCCTGGATATACGTGGTTGAATAAAGGTCTGTCCTAGGGTTCTGTACTTCATCGTTGCATCCCCAGATGACCATGGCCACTAAACTGGACCTTTTCCTTGTTTGGGAGATGGTTGAAGAAAGAGGAGGGGTGTCGAGGTCTAGCTATGGGGTGTAGATTTTGCATAGGACACAATGCAACCATATCTATCCCCCTTTTATAGCCTGTGTACTCAACCTTCTCCCTATACTCTTCACAAACGAGCACGAGACCATGGGTCTTTGATTGCCACCGAGGAAACAGGAAGGAAAGTTTCCTTTTATTTTGATAAAACCCCATAGTAGGAAAGTTATTATATATTTTCCTCAATAACCTCTTTTCACACCAAAAATTAGGAGGATTCGAATCATGGTGCTTCCTTCCATTGGAAACAAATATTCACTTAAATAATCCCTGTATCTATATGATTCTTGATTTTCAAGATTAACTAAATATTTATCAAATAAGTTACTTAAGCCACAAGATATCTTGGAACCATCTAGATTTTCTCCCACAATCTTAGACTGGGATTATCTCTAATCTAAAATTATCTAGGAATTTATCTTGGGCACGAGATTCCCTTTTTTTCCTATTTTGGTTCATAAGGACATATATGTGAACTTTTAATTAAATAAAACAAATCTTTCTCTCTTTTTGTCATTTTAATTCCAAACTTTAAGGGAAAGTCCAAAATGGCTTAAACTTCTTGTGTGCCAAGTTTGGAACCGAAATTCAAAAATAAAAGAGACATTTCTTCATATGCAAGTCATCAACTCATTTTTTGGGAAGTCAGAAGGCCTATTTATTCATCCCACCTTTCTCTCACAGGGAAATAGGGTAAATTACAGCAATGTCCTATTAAAAAAACTTGGTGGATATTCCACCATTCCATAAGGAAAAATGGAAGGGATGACCCATAGGGTCGAGAGGGATGTTCATATAAAGGTAAGCATCCTTACAGGTTTTGAGGTGGTGTTTGGCGAGAGCATAAACTAGATGTATGCGCTCTCATGGGGTCATCAAAATCTTCATAGTATCATACTGCTCCAGAATTTCCTTAATCAACCTTATCCAAGTATGCAAGCTGGGGAACTTTTCAGTAGTATCTTCAATTGCATCCACAGTAGTAGAGCAGTTAGAAAGAATAATGAGAGGCTAGATGTAGTCATTTTGTGAGCTTTGTATAGCAAGGGAAATAGCTCTCATCTTTGTTTCAACTGTTGATTTCACTCAGATGGTGCAGGCTCAACCGAAGAGCCATTTTCCATTGCCATCAAGGTGGATATAAGCAATGGCGACAATGTTCTTCTTGACAGTAGCATCAACTAAGACTATCTTCCCTTTTGTAGGTACAATAGTATCAATAAGTAGGTCCTGCTTGAAAGCGTTCTCAGTATTTGCCTTTGTCCTCCACCCTTCCTCAACAAGGACTCTTCAGTGATTGATCTACATGAGCTATCATTCAAGAATGGTAGGGGTCTTCTCAAGAACACATGTATTGTGTGCTTTCCAGATTGTCCAACACGTGATAGCAAAGGTAGCTTGGAGTTGTTGCAGGTTTTTCAGATTATTCAAGAACCAGGTGTGAACGTCAATGTCATGATTAGCACTGATGTCAATGGGTTGCGGGGCTTTTTGCCAGATCTCCATGGCATAGGGACAGTACAAAGAGCATGCATGGTAGTTTCTTCTTCCAAATCGTAGCAAGGACATACTTCATCATCAGTGAAGTTTCACTATTTTTGACGTGAGTTAGTCATTATAGCTTCATGGGAAGCTAACCAAACAAAAACCTTTATTTTGCTTGATACTTGAGGCTCCATATCTGATTCCATAAGACATCGATATATGTGTCATCACCCTCATGAATAAGATTGTAAGTAGAGATCGTGTTATAAACACCTCTCACATCATATTTCCAGCTCTAGTGATCCATTTCTTTAGTCATATCAGGTGCAGGTAAACAAGTGATCTTGTCCACGTCGTCTTATTGAAGGTAAGTGCAAAGAAAGTTTTTGTCCCATTTGCCCTCCAAGTTCACTAAACTGGATATCTAGAGATCATTGATGTCCTCTTAAACTGATTGTATTGTAACTCCTCCCAGTCACTCAATTCCCGGTACCCAGGGGTCAAACCATGCCAATGTGTCCTCACCATTGTTAGTCATATTAAAATTCATTAGGCATATATTATGCAATTAAAATTCATTTTTCTCTATCTTTCTCTTCTATTTTCTTTATTTTGATTTCTTTTATCATTAGAAACCAAGTGAAAATGAAACTTAGTCAATAGTGGTCATCCATACCACTTTCTAGAGAATTCCACATAATTCTTACCATTATCCTTATTTCTTTATCCTTTTTAGTAATTATGATATATTTTTTATATTTTCTTCCCTTTTTCTCACATTGGACTCACTAAATCAGTAGGATCCAAGAAAACATACATTCAAGGGAAATATTGCAAAAGAAACCCATAAATCATACAATTTCCATGCATATACATTTTATTTGAGAAATTGCATTTCAATCAATATAAACCCAAAAATTGGGGCTGTAACTGATAACACCTATTTTTGTGATGTTTTTGCCCTCTATTTCATTATCAAAACTACCCTTTTCTGCTATTTTCCTCTCTTTTATTAGCACTTTCACAATAATTGGCCAAGCAATGCTCTTAATCCAAATTTTCCATCAAGGCCGTCCCGTCCCAGCCCACAAATAAGTCCAATTCTGTTTTGGCCTTCCTGACTTGACGCCCGATACAACCTCTGCCCGATAGGGTGGAGCGACACAATGACGCATGACAAAGGGATGTCGCGTAATAAGAAGCCGACGGACAACATGCCTTCTACCCGATAGGGAGCCAAGCTCGCCCGACAGTGCAGCTTGTCGGGCGACACAAGCCACCCACCGGTAGGCACTCCTCCCGTCACGTGATCGATAGCCGACACCCCTGCGCCGAGCGATACCCGTATCGGCCACCCACCGACCCGCGAATAAGGAGGACACGTGGCGCTTCGAGCACCATAACTTCCCCCAACCGCTGCCTATAAATAGCAGCTACAGGAAGTCGAAAAGAGAGGTTTGGATAGTTGGGGACTTTGAGCGATCTTCGAGGGAGAACTACGAGAATATCATGCCCCAGTGCTTGTGTCGAGAAACTCTAGGTGAGCTCTTCCTCATCCCGAGAGGGAGGGGATGGTTCACTTAGGACCATCCTGGGCGACACTACGGGCCGATATCGGCCAACGTTGATAAGTGACACAAGTGCCTGACACGAGTGCCCGACGGTAGAACGCGTCGCTCCATGCCTGACAAGATATCAAACCCGATACGCTTCGCCCGTAGTGCGTACCGCCCGAGAGGGTGTGCCGCCCGACATGGGCATATCGGCCAGGGTCCTTGAGCGATACAGTCGGCCGTCAAGCGTACCACCCGAGAGGGTGTGCCGCCCGACACTACTGTATCGGGCTAGGCTCCTGACCAATATCAGGCTGGAGAGCCGAAGTAGCCTGTCGACCTTCTACATCAAGAAGGCGACATCTATCTTTAATTCTGTTATTTAATTCTTTATTTACGCACTGTAATTAAGACCTTCAATGTTTATGGAAATAGAAAAGCTTAATTACTTGTTGCGCTATGCTTGGTGCATTTGTTGGATGAACTGCCATGTTTAATATCTGAACGCTAGCTTGCATGTTTGGATCGCGTTTCGCTTAGCTACCGAACCGTGTTTTCCCGTCGCAACAACTTCGAGAGTCGTGTTGTGGCTCTAGTGTTTGGTCCGATTCTGGAGTACGAGAGTGCCTGGAACGGAGTTGTTTCAGTAACATTCCACTCTAACTTGAGTCTGACAACCTCGAGAGGGGTGTCGACGCTTGGTTAAGAGGTACCCGCTCTGAGAGGAGGGGTGCAGGGTGTTACAGCTGCCGCTTGTTTATTGTAGTCTTATCCTTCGTACCTTGCTCTGGCTTTAGTTTTATCTTTCTATTTCTATTGCATGAAAACCCCTAAAAACTGCGAAATGACTAAACCCTTAAATCTCTCTAGTAGCTCCAGTTGGAGATAGTTTTCTCTATTTTGTTTGTGACATCTTGTTATTTCCCTTTTGGGAATTTATATCTCTGTACCTGCCGGAGTGTAGCGTGTCGATTCTGGGTTCTCAACACTACCACCCCTGTGTTCGACCCCGTATATCTACTTCGACCCCATAAATAAAGTTGCGAGGGCCTAGAAGGATTCGGGTTATATATTTGAAAGCTCGATTACCTCAAATCCGCCTCCTAATTTAGGACGTGTGATTTAGGCCGATGAGTAACAGATAGTTAATCTGATATGTCCACACATGCCCTCTAGTACCATGGTCTTCCTAAGATGTATTGCGTACTAGGGTGAAAATCCTAACCCCAAGTACGTGTGACATGTAAACCTTGAATTGAATAGTCCCAACCCTACTTCTCAAAAGAGTAATCTTTATATATACACATAATGAGTAATATTAAAAAAAATAGTGGAAATGCGTAGTAAAATCCATTAATTGAGTCGAATGTATGATTGTGTGAGTTAAAGTACCAATATGTTAATACGTTGAAATATTATTATAGTTTATAATACTTATCACAAGCTTGATTACCTCAAATTTGAAAGCTTGATTACCTCAAATCTGCCTCCTAATTTAGGACGTGATATTTAGGCCGGTCAACTTTCTGGCGCCGTTGCTGGGGACAAGGCAAAAACAGTACTGTAGACGAATCCGAATCCACTAACTACACCCCAGTGCCTCAAGCTTAGAAATGAGTTTGACATCACTCTTTTTCTTTTTCTTCTTCTTCTTATTGTTATTCTTTTAAAAGTAAAAATTCAATTTCCTAAACTTGATTTTTATGCCTTTTCAGGAACTCTAAAGAACTGTGACCTATTCCGCCGAGCTTGATACCATGTCTCGTTGCGAGCGGTCTCTTTCTGAGGGTGAATGTCAAGGCCGAGGCGAGACGTCGAACCAGCCTAACTTGGTTGGTCAGCTTTCTGCCTACATAAAGAGACAAGATACCATCATCAGCCAACTGGTGCAGAGCACGCTCCCTAGCCCTGGGGCTCTGAATTCAATTAAACGCCAGATGGCCAGCTTGCAGATGCGCCAGCGTGAGGTAGATCATCGACTGACCCAGATGACTGCTCTGATGGAGAATCCTGCAATAAAAGCACTCCATACCCTGAAACTGCCGTAATGGCAGTCCTAAGGTCTGGAAGAACGCTGGAGTGCCCTGATGAAGCCAGGCCTGAGCCCGAGCTAAGGCCTGAGGGTGCATGTCCAACAGAGGAGGAAGAAAGACAGGCAGACGTTCGAGAGTCTACGCAAAGGTTCCCTAAAGAGCTACCTGGAGGAAGGAATGATTAAACTCCTAGGATTCCGTTCCCGTACAAGCTGATAAAGGCAAATATGAAGAAGCGTCATGAGAAGTTCATGGAGTCGATCAGGAAGCTGCATCTCGAAGTGCCCTTCCTTGACGCATTGGAGGAGATGTCTACATACGCCAAGTTCCTCAAGGACCTTATCACAAAGAAGAGAAGGGGAGGAAGGATTGAGACAGTGCACCTAGCTTCCGCCTCCTCCGCCTTCCTGAAGCCCGACATGCCGAATAAGAGAAGGGACCCCGGAGCTTTCACAATCCCGTTCGCCATCAGGGACAATGTCGAACGTAAGGGCCTAGCCGACTTGGGGGCAAGCATCATCCTTATGCCCCTAGGTTTCGCACAAAGGGTGGGTTTTACCGACATGGTTCGAACCAACATGCAGATTGAACTGGCGGACCACACCTTTAAGAGACCCGTCGGCATTATCGAAGATGTGCCGATCAAGGTTGGCAACTTCTTCATCCCTTGCGATATAGTCATCATCGACACAGCTGAAGACCCCTGTTGCCCGATCATCTTTGGGCTCCCCTTCTTGGCAACAGGGAGAGCGCTGATTGATGTCTCCGAGGGTATGATGACTTTGAGGGTCGGAAATGACCATATGGACTTCAAGCTGAAAGAGATCATGAGAAGCTCATCCCTGTCTGAATCAACATGTTTCGTAGATAGATACAATAAATTCTGCGAGGAAATAGAGGAATATATCCAGACAGTAGACCCCCTCTTGTTTTCTTTAAACTGTCAAGATCCCGACCTCGAAGATCTGGAGGTCGCGAGGCATCTCAACCTTTTCAACCTTTCTGACGAAGGCTTGCAAGAAGAGGAGAAGGTGGTGGAGGCTGCGATGTATGCCTCTCTCGAGGGGGAGCCTCAAGAGCTGGCACCCAGACCAAAGCCAGAGTTAAAAGTGTTTCCTGAGGGCCTGAAGTATGAGTTCTTGGATGAAGAGCACAGAAACCCTATCATCGTAAATGCCAATCTTCCAAGCAATCAGTTAGACCGACTCCTTGAGGAGATAAGGCTCCACAGGGGGGCTATAGGATATTCAGTAGATGATATCAAAGGCCTTAGCCCCACCCTGTGTATGCATCAAATCAACTTAGAGGAATCTACCAAGCCTCTGGCCCAACCCCAGAGGAAGCTGAACCAGATGCTTAAGGAGGTCGTCAAGAAAGAGGTAATAAAGCTAAGGGATGCGGGGATCATTTACCCAATCAGCGATAGCAATTGGGTGAGTCTGATCCACGTAGTCCCCAAAAAGGGCGGGATGACGGTGGTTAAGGGTGAGAAGGGAGACGAGGTGGAGGTTAGGACCGTCACTGGATGGCGGATGTGCATCGATGACCGAAAGCTAAATCAGGCTACAAAGAAGGATCATTTTCCGCTACCTTTTATTGACCAAGTTCTTGAAAGGTTAGCGCATCACGATTTCTTTTGTTTTCTTAATGGCTTTTCAGGTTTTTACCAGGTACCCATCTTACCTGACGATCAAGAGAAGACAACATTCACCTGCCTTTACGGCACTTATGCCTTTCGAAGGATGCCCTTCGGACTCTGCAACGCCCCAGCTACCTTTCAAAGATGCATGATATCGATGTTCTCAGATTTTCTAGAAGACATCGTCGAAGTTTTCATGGATGACTTTTCAGTCTATGGGAAGGACTTCGATAGCTGTCTGAAGAATATGTCATCAGTCCTTCAAAGGTGCGAGGAGAACAACCTAGTCCTGAATTGGGAAAAGTGCCATTTCATGATGCGGGAGGGGATCGTTCTAGGGCATAAGGTCTCAAGGTGTGGAATCGAGGTGGATGTAAGCAAGGTTGAAGCAATATCCAAGCTTCCTCCACCCAGATCTGTGACGGGGGTGCACAGCTTCCTCGGGCACGCCGGATATTACCGAAGATTCATCAAGGACTTTTCGAAGATCTCCAAACTGTTGTCCAATCTTCTGGTAAAAGACGCTGAATTTGTTTTCTCTAACGATGTCTCAGTGCTTTTCAGGCCCTGAAAAACACTTTAACATCACCACCCATCCATCAAGCGCCAGAATGGGGTTTACCTTTTGAGCTGATGTGCGACGCTAGCGACTACGCGGTTGGAGCAGTCCTGGGGCAGAAGAAAGATAAAAAGGACCATGTGATTTGCTATGCTAGTCGCACGTTGGACGAGGCTCAAGTAAACTACATAACAATTGAGAAGGAGATGCTCACGATCGTCTTCGCGTTCGATAAGTTTAGGTCGTATCTCGTCGGAGCTAAGGTCAAAGTATACACAGATCACGGGGCTATAAAATACTTGATGCAAAAGAAAGACGCAAAGCCCAGACTGTTGAGGTGGACCTTATTGCTCCAAGAGTTCGACCACGAGATTATCGACAAGAAGGGAGCAGAAAATGTGGTCGCAGACCACCTATCAAGGATTGTGGCTGAGAGGCAGGGAGGGCCTTCAATCAATGACGACTATGCCGATGAGGCTTTTATGTTGGCTGAAAGTCACGAAGAAAGCTTACCCTGGTTTGCAGACATCTGCAATTACCTTGCTTGCGGAGAATTGCCTCATGGCATCACGTACAATTAGAAAAAGAAGCTATTTGCGGATGCTAAAAACTACTACTGGGATGATCCTCTCCTGTTCAGAAAGTGCACTGACAACTTATACAGGAGGTGCATCCCAGAAGAAGAAACCGCCGACATCCTGAAGGAATGCCACGCCTCCCCCTATGGTGGTCACCTGGGTAGCGAGAGAACAGCTGCAAAAGTGCTGCAGTCAGGTTTCTACTGGCCCTCCTTGTTTAAAGATGCTGCACAATTTGTAAAAGTTTGCAAGGAGTGCCAATTTACAGGGAACATAGGGCGGAGGAATGAAATGCCAATGGCGAGCTGGATCGAAGTAGAAATATTTGACGTATGGAGGATCGATTACATGGGACCGTTCCCCCATCCCGGGGGTATCAATACATACTCGTGGCAGTAGATTATGTATCAAAGTGGGTAGAAGCGGTATCCACCCAATCATGCGACGCCAAGTCGGTTATCAAGCTGTTCG